>CM028680.1:37341881-37982381 GCA_016760335.1 Gastrodia elata | reverse complement strand
AAACTATATAGCCATCCCTCATAGAAACTTCCACTATAAAAAGATGATTACAAAGTTACAAATAGCTTCACTTTCACATGAATAAGAATGATCTACTGCTTACAAATCCTCTTTATCAACATCTCTTCATCCATAAATCTTCAGCTCTCACTCTAGGCCGAAAAAACTAGTAGCAGCAGCCACAACCTAATTTAGGATTAATCTCCAACATAGGAAACATCTCAACATGTTTCCTTAAAAATATATGCTTCATTTGGACTCTAAAAAACTTAAAATATCCCAAGAAAATACTTAAGGTAGCGCCTAAATTCGTAACAGGTCTCTGGTTGGTGCTACTGCGCGCTGTAGCGCCCAGTCTCGAGCTACGGGTCACCAAGGTGCGCTACAGCTTCCAGGCTCATTCTGCAGAGCACCAGAGCGCGCTACAGCTTCTGGACGACATGCCATAACACACTACTACGTGCCACAGTGGCAGACCCTTAACAAAAATATATGTAGGGTGTGTCAGGGCGCGCTGCAGCACCTGAACTTCCCCAACTTATTACAAAACACCCAAAAACCTCTCAGATGCCCATCGGAGCTTGATTGGCATCTCCATAATGATCTAATTGGTCTTCACATCCCAAAAATCTTCCACTTGGAGACATATTGGGATCATCCCTTGCTCAATAATGAATCTTCATTATACTTTTCCATCTTTGTCAAGAATATGGTGTGGCTCTCCCTCGCTCTCTCACCACGTGCCAAGGACAACTAAAGCTGCACATAGCTTCAGTTTCTCTACTGTTATAACTTTTATGAACATGTTGACAGGATTTTTTGAAGTGAAAATCTCTCATAATCTTAGCTAATCTTCTTCCAACAGTGTCCTGATAAAATGGTACTGAAGTTGTATATCCTCGTAATATAGCTGTAGAAATTCACATCCTCCTGCTCCTTGCCAAATTTTATCATAAAGCTCTTTAACCAAATTATCTCCTTACTCACCTCAGTGATGGCGATGTGCTCAGCTTCCATGGTAGACAGAGCAATAATGTTTTGTAGCCTGGAGATCTAGCTCATCGTTGATGTAACGCCTGTCCCGCTGTCGCACGCAACTGAGGTAATTTTAAGAACAATTGGCGGTAGAATGGTGTGTTCCTCAGGAAGGATTACTGAACCTCCCATAATACTGCTAACTGAACTATTGGGACTCAGACCCAAAAAGAGAGCCGATGGATAATGTTTAAGATAAGTGTAAAGTCCTTATCTTAAGTATAGATAAGGTACTTATGCACATTGAATTATGAGGGGAGTTGAAATAAGAATCCAATATACATGAGTATTAGCATTTCTTATATGCTAATCATATCACAAAAATAAATATAAGTAAGAAATATAATAGAGTGCAGAAGCTAAAAGCATTCATCCAAATTATTCATCACAAAAGCTAAGTAAAATATTCACCTCATAAAATTAAAAGAAAATACATCCAAAATTTAATTTTTACAAACATCTTATTTTAATTAAAAAGATAATAAAAAGAATATTTCACTCAAACTAAAAGTAAACTAAGCAAAAAGTAAGGGCTGAAGGCTGAGCTGGCTATTGCTCCATAAACTCATCCTGGATCTCCTGGGAAGCCTCTTGAGGTTGCTCCACAAACTTCTCTAGATCTGGAAAATTGCTGGATCCTAAAAGTACCATGTATTAGATAATGAGTCTAACACATCTAAAGTTACTATAATAATTTTAGTTATCTTAAGTTTAGCATTTAAGTTATTTAAGTAATACTGTAAAAAAGTACTAATATAACAACCCTAGATTGTTACCATGCAAAATAAATGTTGATTGGTTTAATTTTTAGCATTATTGCCTTTAAAACATCAATTTAAGCCTATCTGAAAAATTTGAAGTCCATTGGACTTCTCTAAGTAAAAAATTGCAATTTGATCAGTTGAGATGCCCTAGTCTAGACCCAAAATATTTTGATCTCAGAATTGAAATCTGATTGTATTTTTGAATTCCTCACCCCCAAATTAGCTAAGGGTAAAAATTTGGTGCAATTTGGAATTCATTTGGGCAATAATCCAAATTAAATTTAAATGGTTCAATTGCATAAAAGGGTTCCAAACAAATTGATTTTGCAAATATACCTTAATACCTAAATAAACGGCCGAGATCCGCGGGACCGCGGGCGATCCGCTGCGGAGCCCGGGTCACGCGACAGCGGCATCCCGTGAATCCAGCCGTTCCGCCTTTTTGATCTACGACCAGGATGCGATCCCGCGGAACAGCCAATCCGTCGTTGGATCTGTCCCATGGATCCTACGGCCAAGATCGCTCCCGCGATCGGCCGTTAGGATCCGAGTGATCCAGTCGTAGCGCCTTTTGATCAACCGATCAGACGGCATCCGCGGGGTCTGGCACTGTGGATCATCGTCTCCGCTAGATTCCCTCGCCCGATAGGAATTTTCCCGTACTGCCAGCTGGCCATCCAGTCGGCCACTCCCCTCTCCAGCTCAGCAGACCGTTGCCAAGCTTCCCCTAATGGCTATGGGACCCCAATAGGGCCTCGTGGCCCGGCCGAGCTCGAATTAGAAATTCAAAGACTCGGCCATGGCCCGAGCCCTCCGACCCTCCTCAGCCCAATTAAAGGCTCTAGAAGGTTCATGGCACCTCCCTGAGGCGATAAATAGCCTCAGCTCCCCTCCATTTGAACCTTGCTAATCAATTAGAGTCGGGCTTCCTTCTCCACCATTGCCGATTGTCGAAGCTTCACTCAGGCGCTCCCGAGCTCGCGTACCACTGATAGGAGAGTCTCCTGGAGTTCAGGAACTCTCAGAGAGATCTAAGGTAGCTCAGCAAGGCCAGAGGAGATCACTTCACCATCTGCAAACACCCGATCAAAACTAGGTATCCCAGTTGCATGAATCGAGTCAATAAGGCTCGAATCCTATTCTATTTGATGCGTTTCTATTCATATTGTCATTTCGAACTCAGCTGTATCGTAATTAGGGTCTAGGTTAGCCCCGATCGATCGGGTTCAGTTTCTTCTATATCACCTCGGTCGAGTAAGGACCCAGCGATCCACGCCACCCCAGACCCCCGGTCCAGAGGGCTTAGATCCGCCTCGCCTCCCTGATGGTGTAGGGATCAAGCCCTGGGTCTGGCATGGCCTCTGTGGGGAGAATTGTCTCCCCACAGTAACTCAATTGAAGGAATCCTCAGGTCAGTAAGGTCTGGTTGATCCAGACCACATCACAAGGGGCTTCGGGTCCCAATAGACGTGTTTGGTCACGGTGATGGAGTAGCAATTGAGTGTTGGCTGAGCCGTGGCCTGGACGTGCCAGAATTTTGGGAATTAGGGTTCCCTAATTCGGTCTACCCGTCGGGACGAAGGGATGGGGACGATGGCACTGTGCGGGCTGGGTCGACCCACGACCCGTGCGGTGCGACAATGCCGGGTCTCCCGGGCCCCAGTCGACCCACGCATTTTTTATTTCGGGCTGAGCCGTTTAATTAAATCGAATTAATGGAATTATTTTCCTTAAGGAAAATAATTCGATTAATCAAATCATAGGATTTTGATTAAATAAAAATACATAATGTATTATTCAAATAACTTTTAATCCACTGGTCAAAATTTAATGATATCATATAGGAAAATGTTCAAAAAAATCTCAAGAACTTAAATATAAAATAAAATCATACATCTGATAGTTAGATCTTTAATTATTGCCTAATTACAGTGAATCTTAATTAGGGTAGATTAGCAAATTTACTTATTTAAATTGCATATTTAGGATGCCATTAGTACACTGATGTTAATTAGATTGCATGTGCCAAGTATAAAATTTTTCTGAGTTCTATAATTGTACTTATGCCCTAGTCTTATCAAATCATAATTAGCAAATTTTAGGGTTTATATACATTGGATCTTAGTAAACTCAGTCTTTGATTACTTGTATGATTAATTAGGACTTGCATGCCAAATTTCGTGTAATTTGAATGGTTGGATTTTTACTTATGTGCTAATCCTTTTTGCTTGGAATTAGGGTTTGGATAGCACTAAGTAACCACTATTTATTAAACTTTAATTATTATTTTGGCTTATAATAGTAAACTAAATGAAATGAAATCACATTTTATAAACTTATTAAGTATACTTAAATAGATCTAAAACTATAGAATCTTAAATATCTTAATTAACTTAAGAAATCTTAAGATTTGGATCAAGCTTTTAAGACTTGATCAAGATCTAGGATTGCCACCAATAATGCATAATTAATCCACTGATTTGACATTGATCTTTAAATACACACTTGATTTGACTCGAGATTTGAGAAGGAGTCAAACCCTAATCTACTTAAGGAAAATCTAAAACCATAAAAACTCTAACTTAATTATATTAATTTCAAGACTTTGAATTGAATATTTCCAATAATGCATTTGATTTACTATCGACTCTAGCATTTGAATTAGACAATGTAAGGTTAATAATAACCCTTATGACTTCACAATCTGAATCAAACCTTAAGATCCCTGATTTTATCTTAAGTAGTAAACCTGCATAATAAGATCATTAATACTATGTTAATTTAACAAGTGATCAAATCCTTAACAATATGTTTGATTTACACCCCATAATCTTAGTCTAAGTATGACCAGATGATTCCATCATCTGATCTAGTCATTCTAAGTCTAATTATGAACCAGAACCTAATAGTCTAATATCAGCATCTAAAGGGGAGACCTTGATATTCTCTCCATAAGATCGTCTTGAATTATTTAAGAGACCTAAATTCATATATCATGAGGTAGGAGGCCTTGTGTGAATCCTTATGGTAGAAGTATAGAAAATCCCATCACCTTAGAAATTGATCTATTCTCCTTGTGATAGTAGCCCTTTAAGACATTAGAAGAGATACATCTCCTTATGGTAGAGTCCATATTAAGTGATCCTTGATCACATCTGATTAATGAAACCTTGTATAGGACTTACCTACTAGTTTAAGATATGTAGTCTTGATAAATCATTGCTCTATTAAATAGATTTGATTGAACCATGATTATTGGGTAGTGTAGTATATTATACCCATATTACTGGTCCCCAGTAATATTCTGGATTGGTTGAGTCACTCTAAGTAAGATTTATTTTTGTTACTATCCTGTGGGCTTAGCCGGATATAACCTCGCTTAGAGTAAATCAATCGATCCTAAGAGTGTATTAAACGGGTGCCCATTCCTTAGTTTTATTGAAGGACAGTTGCCATCGGCAATGCCTCCTAGCGAAGATCGCTTCAATAGGTATGGCTTAAATAAAACTAAGAAAAGGGGAATCACCTTCCTTAAGACGCTAACTATGATTGTGAGTTTAGCGACTAAATGCTTAGTTTGAGATACAAAATCATCATCAGATGGTGCCTCCTAATGAAGATCACTTTATTAGGGTGGCGTGATCAAACTAAATGTTGAGAGTCCTATCTTTGCAGCATATTTTAATATGTGTATACAATCACTCCGCCTAGTGATCTTTAAGTAAATAAGCAACTTTAACTAAATATCGATCTAGAAAATTGGAGTCAGAATCCTTTAGCATGATTCTGCACAGTGGAGACTTAGGATTCATTACTATTTTTTACTATATTCTGCATGGATTTCGGGATTTTTCATTAATACCATATAATGGCATAAGCATAAGCATAAACATGAGTTGAACTCATTCCTTCTGTTGTGACACATGGGTATCAGTGATAAAGTATGAGATACGGAATGTTATATACATAGACTGGGGAATTTCAGGGTGCATCTGCGTCACCATACTGACTTCCTAACTGTTGTGCTTACATTGGACCGTACGACTCATAAACCTTCAGTGATAGTTTTGTGATATACCATGGTATGGCATATTTGTGAGCATTGTTTTACTGGCATATAGTGCAGCTTATAGCATCCTTCTCAGCATTTGACTTTCCTTTCACCTTGGTTTAAGAGCATCTGTCATTTTCATTTTCTTTCAGTATTTAGCTTTGCTGCAGTTTTACTTTGTTTAGTTCTTACAGCTCAGTTATTTGATGATTTTACAATTTTTCCTGCACTTTTACTTTACGTTCTTGCATATTCGTTATATTTAGTTTAGCTTGTATAGCTAGCTTTGATGTGTTACACTTCTTGTCTATTACGAGGTACTTTTGGGATCCAGCAATTTGCTAGATCACGAGCAGCTATTGGAGGCAGGTCAGGAAGATGCCCCAGGGACTTAGGAGGAGCACTTGGAGCTGTAGGGGATTAAGCACCTGCTTTTACTTTCTAGTTCTTTCCAGTATTCTAGCTAGACTCTTTATATTTCTACATTATTATGGTTTGTAATAAAACTCTGGATGTACTTTTACTTTTCTTTTTTGAGATGGTTATTTACTGCTGCTTGAGATGAATGTATTTCTGGATGTTTTGAGCTTCCGCACTCTATTATACTACTATACTTAGTATTGTGATGTGATCGGCGTATTTGAGACGCTGATATATTTTATAATGCGCATGGGTTCCTCCACTCCCTTGCACCTCATGTACGTACTAGTCTAATACCCAAGATAAGTATTTCATTCTTATCTTGGATATTGGCTCTCGAACCTACTCATAGGGTTTGAGTCAGCAGCCTTCAGTATGGCTTCGTCTCTTTAGCCTATTCGGGACGATGGGTTTTACTTGTATGGCCCACCGTTCCCGAGTAGCGCACCGTTCTGCCGCCAATCTATGAATTATACTCGTATTTTGTGCACGTCGACGGGACGTGGCGCTACAGTTGGTATCAGAGAAGTATTATAAAGTGTCGGATAAGGAGCTTATTCCTATCTACTTTATAATCTATTCTCTGTGTGAGGACAAGATCACAATTACTAGGTGTAGTGCAAAGCAAACATCCAAAAGATTCATTAAGCTGTCTCAGAAATAGAAAGGGAGATTATGTCTATAATACTGACACCCTAGGAATTAAATGTACGTAAAAAGATAACTTAAAATGACATCTTAGGATTTGAACGAATTTTGAAAGAATAATGAATAAAATGTTTATGGGTTAAACTATTTTAGGGAATGGAATACTCACCGTCAGCATTTCTGTTCTACCTTAGGAGATTTGATGATTATTGGATAGACGACCTTCGAGATGGTCAGATCTACGGGAGGACGGTGGATGGAGTATCATCCCGAGGAGTCGCAGTACTGGACAAGATCCTGGTTCATTCATCATTCAGAGGCACCAGTCTTTCGGCACTCGCCAAAGAGTGGCTGGATCGTGTTACCACGGCACTTCGAGAGACAGCCTGTCCAGAGAAGTACCGCCTGGAGATTGTAGAGATCCTACTGAGGGGGTCAGCGAGTCGTTGGTGGTATTGGATCGATAGGAGATTAGCTCGGAAAGGTCACATAGTCACATATGATGACTTTTGTGCTGCCTTCTGGGTAGAGTATTGTAATTATACCCTAGGAATTTCCTCATATCATTTCTTGCTATCTTGTTTACATATTTTGATGCATCCATGTATCTTCTCTTATGAGAAAGAACTTGAAAATGAATGAAATTTTCTAAAATTTACATTATAACCGCAGCTATGAATCCTAGTTCCCCCTCTGCTCCCACTCCTATTAAGAAGACGATCCCATCGTCAAACGGATCTGAAGAATCGAGTCTTATGGCCAATCTAATAAAGGCCCTTAATTGATAGTAACGTGCAACAAGCACAGGAGACACGATCTCTCATCCTCTCTGTCAAACAACAATCCTCTGAAACTTCTTCTTACAATTCAGGTGACGGAGTTCTACACAATCTCCTTCATTTTTGCACTCCCACATTCAATGGGGCATTGAACCCCATGGATACTGTAACATGGATAAAGTTAGTGGAGAAGAATCTGGCCTTGATTAAATGCCCTAATTCTGAGGCAATTCGTCTGGTGACCTATCTGTTCCAAAAAGAAGCGAAATATTAGTGGGAAAATGAACGGAATAACAGATTTGTAGACTTTGAGATTGAGGACATACCATGGGATATGTTCATGGAAGCATTTCACAAAGCTTTCATTCCAGCCTCAGCACAAGCAATTTTAGAAGATGAACTTCTTTACCTCACGCAAGGGAGTAGGTCAGTATCTGATTATGAACAAGAATTCAGGAGAGTATCAAGGTTCGTTCCAGATCTAGTAAGATCAAAAGCATCCAAGTGTCACCGCTTCATGAAAGGTCTAAGAGATTCTATTAGAGCACACCTAGTCTCACGATAGTTCAAAACCCTAATAGAGTTGATCGAGGCTGCCCGTCTGCAAGAAGGATTCCAGAGTCAGCTGGATCGAAAGAGAAAAACCATAGTCACGCACCCACGAGACGAGCTCTTTGGCCATCGCAAAACGGCCAGAGTCTACAACATGGAAACTACACAACCTCAACCTCATAATTCTGAATGTAAGAAGAAGCATCTGTATGGGAAGTGCTACCACTTCGGTGGTGTATGTTTCACTTGTGGCCGTAAGGGCCACCGCTACTATGAGTGTAGGGAGAAAAAGACCATCGATGGTGTGTCCATCTACCACTCCCGCCATAAGCAAATCTTTCGTGCTCAACCCATGAACCAGCGAGAGCCCGCTCCTACCATAATGCCGGCTCCTACGATGAACTCAAGGGCAAGTGTACCGATGCAAAGGTCATCATACAACCGCCAAGATTCAGGAACCCAGAACAAGCAACCCTCGGCACCTGCCCGAGTGTATATGTTAACTCCAGCTTCTGCTCCTGAAAATAATGACGTGGTACCAGGTACGCCTTAAATCAATTCTCTTTTCTTGCTGTATTAAAATATTTGTCCTTTACTATTCCGGTATTTCAATGAACTATCCTTACGCAAATTATCACAACTATAGGCACATTAACTATAAACGACACAACTTGTAATGTTTTATTCGATACGGGAGCAAGTCATTCTTTCGTATCGGAAGAGTGGGCTAAAACATTTAAACTACAGACACATCAACTAGCCAGTTCATTAAGTATTGGGCTACCTTCTAGAGCTCGTATGCAGTCTCAACAATTCTGTAATCTAGATATTCCTATTGAGGGTCAAAACTTCAGAGCTAAGCTAATTCTACTGCCAATTACCAACTTTGACATAATCCTAGATATGAATTGGTTAAGCCAACATGGTGCGTCCATTAACTGTCAAAAGAAGAAAATAACTTTGGGTAGCGGAAGAAACTCCAAATCTTTCGTGGGAAAACTTAGCACCCAATCGTCGTTAATCAACGCCATGGTGACAGAGAGACTAGTAAAGAAGGGATGCAATGCGTACCTTGTAATAATGCTGGGAGAAAAGAAAGAAGTCATACCTCTTTCTGAGAACCGTGTAGTTTGTGAATTTCCTGATATTTTCCCTGAAGACCTGCCTGGTCTTCCTCCGAATAGAGAAGTAGAGTTCACCATAAAAGTAATTCCCGGAACTCAGCCACTGTCAAAAGTTCTGTACCGCATGGTGCCAAAAGAACTCCAAGAGTTGAACAACCAACTACAAGAATTATTAGAGAAGGGCCTCATCCGTCCAAGTTCATCCCCTTGGGGAGCGCCGGTGCTGTTCGTTAAGAAAAAAGATGGATCTATGAGAATGTGCATCGAATATAGGGAGTTAAACAAAGTAACTATTAAAAATAAATACCCTTTACCGCGTATCAACGATTTATTTGATCAGTTATTTGGAGCAAAGGCCTTCTTCAAGATAGACTTGCGATCTAGGTATCATCAATTGCGAGTTAAGGATTCTGATATTGAGAAAATAGCATTTCGAACTCGTTATGGACATTATGAATTCTTGGTGATGTCTTTTGGATTAACGAATGCACCATCCATTTTTTTGGACTTAATGCAGTGTGCGTTGAAAGCATATCTGGATAAATTCGTCATCGTCTTCATCGACGATATACTGATTTATTCCAAGAATAAGACCGATCATGAGAAACACCTTCGTATATTACTTGAAGAACTCAAGAACCACGAACTCTATGCTAAGTATTCTAAATGTGAATTCTGGCTTGATTCTATTACCTTTTTGGGTCACGTCATCGACTCTCAAGGGATCAAAGTGGATCAAAACAAAGTAAGCGCAGTCCGAGATTGGTCACAACCTAAATCTGTGATGGATATCAGAAGTTTCTTAGGACTGGCAGGCTATTATAGGAAATTCGTCAAAGGTTTCTCACAAATGAAATGAAATCACCTTTTATAAACTAAATGAAATGAAATCACCTTTTATAAACTTATTAAGTATACTTAAATAGATCTAAAACTATAGAATCTTAAATATCTTAATCAACTTAAGAAATCTTAAGATTTGGATCAAGCTTTTAAGACTTGATCTAGATCTAGGATTGCCATCAATAATGCATAATTAATCCACTGATTTGACATTGATCTTTAAATACACACTTAATTTGACTTGAGGTTTGAGAATGAGTCAAACCCTAATCTACTTAAGGAAAATCTAAAACCATAAAAACCCTAACTTAATTATATTAATTTCAAGACTTTGAATTGAACATTTCCAATAATGCATTTGATTTATTATTGACTCTAAACATTTGAATTAGATAATGTAAGGTTAATAATAACCCTTGTGACTTCACAATCTGAATCAAACCTTAAGATCCCTGATTTTCTCTTAAGTAATAAACTTGTATAACAAGATCATTAATACTATGTTGATTTAACAAATGATCAAATCCTTAACAATATGTTTGATTTACACCCCATAATCTTAGTCTAAGTATGACCAGATGATTCCATCATCTGATCTAGTCATTCTAAGTCTAATTATGAACCAGAACCTAATAGTCTAATATCAGCATCTAAAGGAGAGACCTTGATATTCTCTCCATAAGATTGTCTTGAATTACTTAAGAGACCTAAATTCATATATCATGAGGTAGGAGGCCTTGTGTGAATCCTTGTGGTAGAAGTATAGAAGATCCCATCACCTTAAAAATTGATCTATTCTCCTTATGGTAGTAGCCCCTTAAGACATTAGAAGAGATACATCTCCTTGTAGTAGAGTCCATATTAAGTGATCCTTGATCACATCTGATTGATGAAACCTTGTATAGGACTTACCTACTAGTTTAAGATTTGTAGTCTTGATAGATCCTTGCTCTATTAAATAGATTTGATTGAACCATGATTATTGGGTAGTGTAGTATAGTATACCCATATTACTGGTCCCCAGTAATATTCTGGATTGGTTGAGTCACTCTAAGTAAGATTTATCTTTGTTGCTATCCTACGGGCTTAGGCTGATATAACCTCGCATAGAGTAAATCAATCGATCCTAAGAGTGTATTAAACGGGTGCCCATTCCTTAGTTTTATTGAAGGATAGTTGCCATCGGCAATGCCTCCTAGCGAAGATCGCTTGAATAGGTATGGCTTAAATAAAACTAAGAAAAGGGGAATCACCTTCCTTAAGACGCTAAGTATGATTGTGAGTTTAGCGACTAAATGCTTAGTTTGAGATACAAAATCATCATCGGATGGTGCCTCCTAATGAAGATCGCTTTATTAGGGTGGCGTGATCAAACTAAATGTTGAGAGTCCTATCTTTGCAGCATATTTTAATATGTATATACAATCACTCCGCCTAGTGATCTTTAAGTAAATAAGCAACTTTAACTAAATATCGATCTAGAAATTTGGAGTCAGAATCCTTTTAGCAGGATTCTGCACAGTGGAGACTTAGGATTCATTACTGTTTCTTACTATATTCTTCATAGATTTCGGGATTTTTCATTAATACCATATAATGGCATAAGCATAAGCATAAACATGAGTTGAACTCATTCCTTCTGTTGTGACACATGGGTATCAGTGATACAATATGAGATACAGAATGTTATATACACAGACTGGGGAATTTCAGGGTGCATCTGCATCACCATACTGACTTCCTAACTGTTGTACTTACATTAGACCGTACGACTCATGAACCTTCAGTGATAGTTCTGTGATATACCGTGGTATGGTATATTTGTGAGCATTATTTTAGTGGCATATAGTGCAGCTTATAGCATCCTTCTCAGCATTTGACTTTCCTTTCACCTTGGTTTACGAGCATCTGTCATTTTCATTTTCTTTCAGCATTTAGCTTTGATGCAGTTTTACTTTGTTTAGTTCTTACAACTCAGTTATTTGATGTTTTTACAGTTTTTCCTGCACTTTAACTTTACGTTCTTGCATATTCGTTATATTTAGTTTAGCTTGTATATCTAGCTTCGATGTGTTAGACTTCTTGTCTAACACGGGGTACTTTTGGGATCTGGCAATTTGCTAGATCACGAGCAGCTATTGGAGGCAGGTCAGGAGGACGCCCCAGGGACTCAGGAGGAGCAATTAGAGCTGTAGGGGATTGAACACCTGCTTTTACTTTCTAATTCTTTCCAGTATTCTAGCTAGACTCTTTATATTTTTGCATTATTATGGTTTGTAATAAAACTCTGGATGTACTTTTACTTTTCTTTTCTGAGATGGATATTTACTACTGCTTAAGATAAATGTATTTTTGGATGTTTTGCTTTTAGCTTCCGCACTCTGTTATACTACTATACATAGTATTGTGATGTGATCGGCGTATTTGAGACGCTGATATATTTTATAACGTGCATGGGTTCCTCCACTCCCTTGCACCTCATGTACGTACTAGTCTAATACCCAAGATAAGTATTTCATTCTTATCTTGGATATTGGCTCTCGAACCTACTCGTAGGGTTCGAGTCAGCGGCCTTCAGTATGGCTTCATCTCTTTAGCCTATTCAGGATGATAGATTTTACTTGTATGGCCCACCGTTCTCGAGTAGCGCACCGTTCCGCCGCCAATCTATGAATTATACTCATATTTTGCGCACGGCGACGGGACGGGGCGCTACAACTAAAATAGCTGAAAGGTCTAAAACTTCAAAAAATTGAAAGTGAGGTAAAATAATAACTGAAAGCTAAGTACTGAAAATAGAAAAACAATAAGGAAAATTAAAACTGAATAAAGGTTAAATAGAACTATGACGTATGTCACTAAATATATATATATATATATATATATATATATTTACATATCTGAATATGCCACGGAATTGAATGCCACAAGTATACACGACTCAATGTCACTTGGCATCCCACTGAATTCAAGGTGAGCAGATGCTCTGCTAACAGATCCTATGTGAGCACAATGCTCTGCTACAGATTCTAAGGTGAGCACAATGCTTCGCTAATGCTGAAGTGACTTATGCATTTTATGATATGCCAAGGCTTTAATAACTATATCGTTTAAATTATTAAATCTAGAAAATATTTAAAACTAAGTAATAAATCCATTTATCTCCACTATTCAGAATTCATCTAAATGAATTCTTAGTTCTATCTTAATATCACTAAATTCATGGTTCTTACTACAAAACTACATTCTAAATCATCATATGGGGAGATTATATATACATACTTTGGTATGTCCTAAGAAGGGTAACTTTAACACTTAGTTTATTTAACTACACTTATCGATGCACACAAAGATAAAGAATATAATTCTTTTATAGTTTAACCTCTCAAACTAAGTTGTTATACTCCCATACTATAATACACTATGAACTTGGGATGTTTATCCTGAATTGAATTATACTTATCCAATTACCTTGGATAAGACTGAGACTTTACAGTTCTACTTAAGGATATTCAACCAATTCCATCTTATGATGAGTAATTCAGCTCTATGGCTATACACTATCATCTCCATCTAATAACACTACTAATTTTCATTCTAACAATTCTATTTAATAATTAAGGAGTAATAAATTAATGAATCCATACTCCATTGTTGTGAGTCCTACACAAAGGCTCCAAGGATGTGACATAAAAGTCACTCAACTTAGGATACTACCACAAGGGAGGATCTCAATCTAGAATCATTGGATTATTCTACCATAAGGATTTAAGATCAAATACTCTAAGGTCAATAGGATTCATCTAAGCTTCTACCTCAAAATTAGATAATAAGCTCTTCCTACTTCAATAATTTGCATATTTAAAGGGTCTGATAATTTAATTAATATTAATATTATCTTCTAATTTAAGGGTCTAAGTATTAAAAGATACACTTAATTTCAAGTTATGATCTAAGATACTTAAAGTTCACTTAAACTTACTATTTTCAATCACATAATTTAGATCCTTGCATTAGGTATACAAATATAGTACCTGCAACTTAATAAACTATATTAATGATGGGATAAAATCATACGAGTTATTGAGAATTGATTTTTGATTTAGTTTACAAATTGGTGTATGCTAATAATCTTACTTAGAAGAAAATCAAAGATCTTAAGCTTAGATACAGATAGTAAATCACTTGAATTTGTTATAAGCTCTTAAATCTTCTAGTTTACTAGTTTAAGATCAATGACAAATCAGTAAGAGTTATTGAATGTCCAAATCAAGTTATTCAATTCAAGTTAAATATGTTTGAGAATTAATCTATTCAAGTTAAGGTTTGAACCTGACAGACTGTAATTACACGTCTGCGCTCACACGCAAGTGTACGTGGTCTGAAGTAATAAGTGGAAAGTGTTAATTTCCGAGAATTTATCGATCCTCAGAGAATTAGTTGATTTGTATTAAGGTGTATCTATTCTCACTAATGTTTAAGCTACATTGTATTTGGATGAGTTGGTCTAAAAATTAGCACAATAATCACTAAGCAAAAAGAGTAAGATGAGAGAAAGAGGAGAGTTATGACTATCCCACAATCCATGATATAATAATTATGTATATTAATTTCTCAAGCTTTATCTTTAATTTTAATTAAAATCAAGTGCACTTTGTTTTCCTTGAGTTTAACTCAAGGTCTTACAAGTTCAAATCTTGTGCACAAAATGAACTCACATTCGGTTCTACTTCGGCACAAAGATTCTTGTAAGATTCATTGGATTTAAATTTTAATCTTATTCTCTTGATCAAGGAGAGCTTGATTTTTAAATCTTAGGATCTTACAAGCATTGATTTCCACTACGAGCATCACTCGCATCTCACATAGTTGAGATGAGGGATTCATATGTTGGGCTTAACGACTATGTCACTTAGTTCATGAGCACTCAACACTTCCTTCCTCTACCTCAATTATGTTGAGCTAAGGAGCTCATTTAGTGGGTCTTAGCATCACTTACATCAACACTTTAGTTGAGCTTAGATTTAGGTGCATTGAGCTTAAGGACCTTGTAACATAGTTCCAAGCTTTCATGCACTCAAAACCTAGCATCCAACCTAAGGTGAGCTAAGGAGCACAAGATGATTAGTTCTTGAACTTTTAATTCTTTACTCTTACAAGACTAAATTAGACAAAATATTTCTTAGCAAGATATTAAGATCACAAAATAAATTATGCTTGAGGAAAATATTTATACATCAATAGTACATCATGCTCATGGGACTTTACCCCAACCCTCCCTAAGGGAGTTTAGCTACTCATTACAAAAGAAAAGAAGAAAAATACATATATGAATAAAGACCCTTCCATGATCAACTAAAAAGAAAATACAATAATAGAGTTTAGAAGATACTAGGAACGCTCCTTTGGAAGTTCTCCGGAATCCTTCTTCTCCTTCTCAATGTTCCCTTCTTAGGTCGCTAGTGCTGCCTTCTTCATTCTCCTCTAAAGCAAGAGCTTGCTTTGCCACCCTTGGGGAGTTCTTCTCTTCCTTGGCACTCCTCCTTACTTAGTGAAATTTCTTGGCTAAAATTGTGAACCCTCCTCAAGTCAAGAGGAGGGTTATTTATAGGAGAGGGGCTGCCTTCTTCTTCTTCATTTCAAAACCAGCATTTCCATTTAAAATTCTGAACTCATGATGGCAAAATCCTCTATTAATGGTGAGGTGACAAATATCTTTATTTGTTTACCCAAAACATCACCTCAATACCTTATTTTTCAAATAAAATGTAGCAGCTATAAGGAATACTGGTTGGGGACAAAGTTCAGGATAGAGGTCATGTCCCAAGCAGCAATAAATGTTGTCTGGAGAAAATTTGCGGAGGGACGCTGCAAGCGTGCTGCGACGTGCAATGGTCTTTAGCAAATTTGCCAAGTCCCCCGCTGCTGCGCACTACCCGCCCTTGAGCATTGGAAGATGTCCCGCTGCTGCGCGCTGCAGCTGGCCATTTTACAATTCTACTGTTCAATTACTTCACTTTTAAAAAATATTTCCGCTGCAAACCGCTGTAGCACGCGATCCGCGCGCTGTAGCGGCTCATTTTGTAACAAACACTACTCAATTAGTGAGCAACTTATTTATATGGTTTAAATAATTCCGCTGCTGACCACTGCTGCGCGCGACCGCGCGCTGTAGCGGCTCATTTTGCAAAAAACACTGTTCAATTAGTTGAACCCCCTGTTATATAGTTTAAGAACTTCCGCTGCAGACCGCTGTAGCGCGCGATTGTGCGCTGTAGCAGTTCACTTTGTGAAAAACACTGTTCGATTAGTTGAAGCCCCTGTTATATAGTTTAAATACTTCCGCTGTAGCGGTTCATTTTGCAAAAATCACTGTTCAATTAGTCGAACCCCTATTTATATAGTTTAAATAATTTTGCTGCAGCGCACTGTAGCGGATAAAAATTAAATATTTCCAGAAATGCCTCAGAACTCCCTTTGATGTCTTTTCCCTGAAAAAGATAGAAAAAATTGATTTTAGGAACATCATAAAGATCTGAAATGAAAGAAATTCCCTTTTATTTTAGATATAATTTATGGATTCATCAGAACCTAAACTTGATCTACTCAAGTTTGATTACATAGAGATTGATTTATACGAAAATCAGTAAGTTATTTGTTAATTATTGATATTCAAATTAGCACTAGTTCATTCTTAATCTCTTTAAGCATTTCCTTAAGTTAATTAGGATAAAATCTTGATTAATGTAAATTAAAAGGTTTAAATATCCAAATCAAAAATTAAGTTTTCTAATATGTATAATATATATATATATATACATCAAATTAATCAAAATAGAGGGTAATTAAGGCTAATCAAACCCTAATCAAATCCAAAATAGATTAGCACATAATTACAAATTTAATTATCTAAATCCCATGCCACTAGATATTTAAGTTCTAATAAGGCATATGAACAATCAAAAATCATAAATTTCACAATTGGCTAATTACAAACCCTAATATTCACTTATCATGCAAATCAAGGATCATGACATAATTAACAAAATATTATTAAAAAAATTATTCTACTTAGATCATGCATTCTACGTGACATAAGAAGTCAAATGAAACTAAAATCACAAGATTTGGCAAGTATACATGCTAATTTTTTTCTAATCAAACTACTGAATTAATTAGGCAAAATTAAGAAATTCATATATATAAACTAAAATATTTTTGTATATTCTTATTCCTTGTATTTTTAAGAATAAAATAGTTTATAGTTTCATATAGTTTGGATGAGCATATAAAATATTATTCAACTAATTTATTATAAATGTAGCTAAATTTTCATTAATGGAATTATTTTTCTTAAGGAAAATAATTCCTAACTCCATTTTATTAGCAAAAAACACAGGTCAACCGGGGCACGAGGGACCCGTGACTGTCGCACCGTGCAGGTCGTGGGTTGGCCTGACCCACACCGTCCTTCGTCCCCAACCCTTATTCCTCGACACATTGGGAATTAAGATTAGTGTCAAAGCCCAAAAACGGGGTACCCCGACCATGCCACGGCCCCAATTTGATCCCTACGTGATTAGTGGGCTGAGAAGCATCGAATGCACTACTAAGCCCTCTATGAGGAGGCTGGGAACTCTCGGCCGCCTGGGAGCTACTGTTGGGAGGCAATTCTCCTCTTATATGCCACAATTCCATCGGGATTCAATTCTTACACCTTCAGGGAGGCGAGGCGGATCGAACCCTTAAGGCTATTTGGTCTGAGGTGCACCCAATCTCTGGGTCCTTACTCGGACCTAGCCTCCTTAAAGATGATAGCCCAATCGATCAATTCGATCAATCAAAGCTAACCCAGCCTTAATAATGCATGCATTGTGTTTGTCTAGCATAGGAGAACAATTACGAATCAAATGGAGATAAGTGCTAAGCCTACACGACTCATCACAATAAAGAGGGGCAACTGGTTCGATGGTTTGCGGGTTTGGTTGATTGGCTGAGGGAGGTTCAAGGACTAGCTGAACTTCTAGAGATAGCTAGGGGACTCAAACTTCGAGTGCACACCCTTTGATTACAACTAGACAAGGCTAAAAGCACTGAGTTTCACCAGGAAGCTTGTAATTGCAGAGAGGGAATGAGCTTCACTTGAGGAATCACTGAGAGCAACCCACTCTCCAGACACTTCGTGAAGCTATTTATAGCCTCAGGGAAGAGCTGGGGTGAGGACAATTGGCTTGGATTGGCCCAAGAGCTTGAGCCATGGCCAAGCTCTCAAATTCTAATTTGAGATGGGGCCCGACTATGGCTTATCGCTAATTCAGGAAAGGCTTCACAGCTCTGCTGAGGAGGTTGAGGGAGTGGGGAACAGGGCCTGCTATCAATGTACTGGAGATCCTCTTGGTCAAAAGTGGGGCGCAACCGGGATGAAGATCCACACTGCGGGTACATTGTGTGTTGTTTGATCTAATGATCTGAGTCACGGAATAGCTCTAATCTTCTTTATCTAAACGACCAAATTCAAAATGATCTAGGTCATGGGATATGTGGGACATATCCAACGCGCGATCCGTACTCACACTAGATCGAATCCAGGATATCAAGGAATCAGGGCTGATGGTGAGATGAAGCGGGACTCCGCTGTCGCGTGACTCGGGCTCTACAGCGGATCACCCACAGTCCACACTGTGGATCCCAGACAGCTAAATTAGTTGGAGATATATTTGTAAATTGGAATTGATATGAACCTATTTATGCAAATTTTCCTATTTAAATTAAATTCAATTATAGCTTAAATGACCTCCAAAAATTCTCAAACTTTCACCCTTAGCAAATTTAGGGGTGAGGAATTCAAAAATGCAATCATATTTTGAATTAGAGATCAAAATATTTTGGCTATTAATTAGGGTTCCTAATTTAGAAAATTGCCAATTTGACCTAATGAAGTTCGATTGACTTCAAATTTTCAGGGTTAGCTTCTAATTACTATGTAAATGAAGTGGGATTAAAATTATAGTGTGATTAAGCTTAGGATTAAGCCAGTAACAACCTACAGTTGTTACAGCTGCACTTCCCAATGTGAACACATTCGATAGTGCACCTCTAGCTATCAATATCTTCTACAAAGTCTAAATTTACAAAACCCTTTAGAGTGATATTAGACCTACAAAAATAAAGTGCTTTGTCCGTTATTCCCTTCAAATACCTCAAAATCCACTTGATCGCATCCCAGTGGTGCTTCTTTGGATTTTCCATGAATATGTTGACCACTCCCACTACATGTGCAATATCTAGTATTGTGCTAATCATTACGTACATCAAACTTCTAAGTACTGAAGCATAAGGAACCTTTTGCATGTGTTCCTTCTCCTCTTTAGTCTTCAGTATTTTGTCCTTTAATAAGCTAAAGTGACTTACTAGGGGAGTGCCCACTAGTTTTATCTCATTCATTTTGAATATGTTCATCACTTTTTCAACATATTCCTCAAGAGACAACTTCAGAATTCCTTCTTCTCACCTACTGATTCTCATTCCAATAATTTACTTGGTCGGCCCCAAATCCTTCATATCAAATTTCCTTGACATTTGCTCCCTTAAAATATTTATCTTCTCCATATCTGATTTGTATTCAACATATCATCCACGTACAATGACAGGCCAAAAATTTGCGTTTGTGCTTGCACGCAAGTGTACGTGGTCCGAAGTAATAATGGAAGGTAAGTTCCAAATTTTATCATCCTTAGGGAACAGATGGCTTTTATACTAAGTTATATCTACTTTTAATAATGTTTAGATAAATGAGTTTCAATTTTTATGGTTCCTAATTCAACAATATAATAATCTTAATTAAAGATGCTATTTGATAAAGAAGGAAGAGTTGGGTTTTCATCATGCGAGTTATTAGGCACTAGTCTTGTATTCAATTCATGCAATTTAAAATGTACTTGTTTTCATGCCAAATAATTAAGTGAACATTGTGTTTCTTAAATTGGTCCTCTAATTCTGACAAATTCAAATCTAGTGCATGAGATGAACACACTAGGGTTCTATCTCAGCACATAAACTCTCATGAGATCGCATTTTAAATTATTAAAAACTCCTACATCTAGGATATTAAAATAATCTTTTAATTTGGCGATCACATAAGCATTGATTTCCACTAACTAGCATTACACGCTACACGTACAGTTCAGATAAGGAAGTGGATTTATCAGGCTACATGGACTATGTCACATCATCCATGAGCACTCAATGAGTCCTCTTCCTCTTTTCATATCTGCTGAGCCGCAGAGCTCTATTAGTAGCTCTTGGCTCATAAGCATCGACCTCTTGACTGAGCTCAAGGAATTGTGCAATTAAGCTCAAGAGCTTGTCACATGGCTCTAAGCACTAGCGCACACATACCTAGCTTTACGCCGATTAGTGAGCTATGGAGCACAAGATAATTAATGTTGCTCAATCAACTTTCTATTTCAATACTAAGGTGTTTTACACTGAGAATCCTCACTCAGCAAACATCTGTTAGCAGCGAGGACCTTTATGTGATACCCACTAGGCTTGAACTGTTTAGTTGGCTGAGCATTATTTATATTAAAAATATTTTAATAAAACACAAATTTTCAATCATTCCACAACATGTATTCATAAGGACAAATCTAAATGAACATTTAAAGCACATTTTATTTCATTGCAAGAAAATACATACAACACCATTATCCCATACATTTCACATAACTACAGCCCAACCCTCCCCAAAAAAGGGTTTCACTCTCCATTATAATAGAAATAAAGGAAGAAACATATAAGAAACAGAGCTTTTTCATGATTCAATCTAAAAGAAAATCAAAATAAAAGTTCAGGAGAATACAAGGTACCATTTTGTGGCATTTCCTGGATCTTCCTCCTTGGCCTTTTTATATTCTTTCCCTCTAGTTCCTTGGTTTTAATCCTCCTTGTCTTTCCTTGAGTGGATCCCTTCTTCCTTCCTTGGTGATGGCCTCCTTCTCTTCTCTTACAACAAATATAGAATTCTAATCAATAAATGTCAAAGAGAGGAAACCTCTCTTAGTTTTGTATGGTAATTTATATAGAGCAACCTCTCAATCCTTTATAATTAAATTCTATCATCTTTTCAACTCTTTTTCTTAATGGCATGTAATGTATATTATTCTGATATTCTCTTGAGAAAAGGATGACTTAAATTACTTGGAGTTTCAAAACAGCTAATGTAGCGCCTCGCCCCATCGTCGCGTGCAAAAGATAAGTATAATTAGATCGACGGCGGAGCGGCACACCACTCGGGGAGGAATATCCCATCTCCCCGAATAGCTGAAACAAAACCCCTCTGAAGGGATGTTGACTAATCCTCAAGGAGGTTTGAGAGCTAATACTTAAGATAAGAGTAGTATCCTTATCCTAAGTATTAGACAGATACATACATTGGATTTATAATACACATAAGGAATCCAATGTATGCATAAGATATCAGCATTTCCAGTATACTGATCACATCACAAAACTAAGTATAAGTAGTATATAACAGAGTGCAGAAGCTAAGCAAATATTCAGAAACATTCATCACAGGAGCTGTATGAAAACATTTGTTTCAGAAAAGAAAAGAAAATATATCCAAAATTATTACAACATTTTACTAAAATAAACATAAAAGCTAGTACTGAACTGAACTAAGCGAAAAGTAAAGCTAAAGAAGAGTACATTAGTGCTCCACTAGCTCTTTTTGAATCTGTTGAGTGTCCTCCTAATCTTACTCAATATACTGCTCAAGATCTAGCAAATTACTGGATCCCAAAAATATCTCGTGTTAGACAATAAGTCTAACACAACGAGATTAATCTAAACAGCTCTAATTATTCATTTAATATTTACATAACATAATTAAATCTATAGTAATACTATAAAGAAAGCTGAAAGAATAAAATTGTATAAAACTATACAAACTGAAGCAAAGTAAAGTAAAATTGAACTGTAAACTGAATACTAAAGGTAGACCAAAAATAGTAATGGATCTGAAAACTGAGTAATGATCTGTAAAACTATATTGTATGTCACTGAAACTGTGCATCTGAATATGCCACAACACTGTATACTACTGATATGCAACCAAAATATCACTGAACTGCTATGAGTAGTATTGTCCAATGTATACATACATCCAGTTGGAAATATCATTTACTATGATACCGATGCATCCTGAAATTCCCCAGTCAATGTATGCAATATATTGTAACTCATAAATCATTACTGATACTCATACATCATTCTGATACTCACACATCATGCTTATGCTTATGCTCATGCTTCTAAACTACATGAGGTAAATCCAAAACAAATCTAAAAAATACTTTAAATTCTGCTAATGAATTTAATGTCTCCATTATGTAGAATCCTGTTAAAAAGATTTTGACTCCTAGGTTCTAGTTAAATAATTAGTTAAAGTTGAGAGTTTACTTAAAATCATTAGTTGGAAAGATTGTATACACATGATTGTATGTTTCCAAGAGAGGTAGATTTAATCCTTAGCTTGTTTAAAACTGTACTTATCGAAGCACACTATGATAAGAGGTAGAACTTAGTCAAAGTTTATATATCAAGCTAAGCCGTTAAATGACCTAATTACAAGCATACTTAGTGGTCTACACAAACTGACTTAAGATACTTAGTTTGCTTAAACTGTACTTATTGAAGTGCACTATGATAGGAGGCAGAATTTGGTCATAGTTTAGGTCTCAAACTAAGGATCTTGTTCACTAATTGTAACACTCTTAGTCTTGGAAGATTTACTCTAATGAGATTATATTCACCTAATCCCTCGGGATAGCACCTGGTCATAAGTCCACATTGAAGTGAATCAACTAATCTTGTATATTACTGAAATAATCTAGTACTATGGGTATACTCTACTACACTAACTAATAAACTGGGTTTAATTAACAAGGATTTATCAAGACTATTAATTCCTATGCTAAATAGGTAAGTCCTATATATGGCTCCAAGAAGAGGGTGATCAAGGATCACTAAATATGGGTTTTACCATAAGAAAAAGTATCATTCTAATATCTTAAGTGACTCCTACCATGAGGGGATAAGATCAACTTCTAGGGTTAATGGATCATCTAAGTTCAATGAGTTATAAAAAATTCCCCTACCTCAATGTATATTTAAATTTAGGTCTTTAAAATATTTTAGATGCCATCATATGCTGAGATACGTAAGATCTCATACCCTTAATTTTAAAGCTAACATATTAAATTCCATTTAATAGTTAGGTTTAGAGTGATCAGATCAAATGATTAAGTCATTTGATCATATCCTATTCTAAGATTATGGGATTTAAATCAAGGATGTTATTAGAGTCAGATCAATTATTAAATCAATTTAGTTCTATTATCTTCTTATGCTAGTAGTTTTATTTAGGAGAAAATCAAAAATCTAAAGTTTAGATTCAAATTAATCAATCACATAGATTTATCAATAATCTTAACATATCTAATTCAAATGTTTAAGATGAATACCAAATCAGATGCATTATTGGAATAATGTCAATTTCCTTATCTTATAATCAAGTCAATTTAATTAAGGATTTAAGAGTTTGGATCTTAATCAACTAGATTAAGGTTTGACCCCTTACTCATGCCCAATTAAGATCAAATATTTATTTATAAATCAAATGTCAAATCAGTGAATTTGGGATGTATTATTGGTGGCAATTTTAGACCTAAATCAAGTCTTAATAGCTTGATCAAAGCCTTAAAACTTCTTAAGTTAATTATCATGATTAAGTTCTCCATTTTTTATTTATTTAATTTATACATCCTAAATTTATATACATAATTTCAATATATCTCCCTTACTGTTATGAATCATATTAATAGAAAAATTTCAGAAACCAGAAAGTAATTAGTGTTAATCAAACCCTAAATCAATCCAAAATGATTAGCACATAACTACAAATCTAACCATCAAAAATTCATACAATTTAGCTCATAAGCTCTATCTTATCATACAATTAATCAGAGACTAAGTTTACTAAAATCCAATAATTATAAACCCTAATTTTTACTAATCATAATTTAACAAGATTAGGGAATAAATTGAAATACAGAGATCAGAAAAATAAATCACTTTTCACATTCATTCTACTATGTATAAGGAAACTAATGGCACCCTAATCATGCAATTTATATAAGAAATGAGTCCTATGGGTCCAAACTAATATTTTGACCTAAGGGGCATTTTAGTAAATTACACCTAATAAAATCTAAATTCGTTATGTAGTTTACTATTGGTTGCTGTTCAAAGATTCTATAGAGTCCAAGAACACTAAATTCTAAAGTCTAATAAATTAGTTATAGCCATTTCAATTTCTAAGGGCAATTTGGTAATTTTCTAAGCTAAGGGGGTCAAAAAGCTAACTTTTTTTTTTTGATATCCAAATTCAGCAAACTTAGTGGCTATAGCTTCCTTATTTCACACTGAGTACTTTAACTAGGAGTAGATTCAAATTAGACTTCAATTGGTCAAGTTATGACCTAATTAAGATTAAGGGTATTTTAGTCATTTTTTAATTTTTCTAGAGTTCAGAACCTAAATATTATTTTAGATTATTGTTGGCACTAAAATTCTAAGCTATCTAGCACTTTAAAGTTTTGGATTTGAAGTATAAATGACTAAGATACGGTCAAATGAATTTTCTGGACGCGACGGCGCGCTGTAGCGCCCGACGGTGATTTCATCTGTCCGAAAACCGTGAAGGGTCACATTTCAAGCTCAAATACTCTCAATCCAAAGCATTCCATGAGTGGTGCTATATATCAATCGAAAGGTTTTTCCTATACCTTTCTATTGACACTAAAATTAGCATGAACGGATCATCATAGATGTATGAACATTTGTGATAATGGCAAAGGTATGCAGAATGGACGAAAAACAGAGCATGATGTATATTACTTTGAAGAACTATAATGGCTTCCATACTTAATCATGAATTTCTTAATATGCGAATAAGCATAATAGAGGAATGAAATGACCAAGGAAGAATAACAAATGGGTATAAAGAGAGTAAACAAAATGGTACCTTAGCCTTTGGGAGAGGAAGAATAAACATTATTTTTCTCAAGACCTTTGAGGGAGGGAAGCTCCTTCGTCAGCACCAAGCTCAATAATGGGGGAAATAAAGAGGAAGCTTTTAGCTTGGCAGCAAACAAAATAAGGAGGGCTGAGATTTCTCTTTAAAGAAGAAGAAGGAAGGGAAAGACCATGAGCTAGGGAGTTATGAGGTAAGGGGAGGGGGATGGACTTAGCCATTAAGCATTGCAATTAAGAAGAGGGAGGAGAGGGATGGCCTTAGCTTTCAATGTGTAATAGGGAGGTAAAGGGTCAGTCGAATTAAGGGGGATGGCCAGCCAAAATTTAGGAGAGATAAGGAAAGAGAAAAGTAAATTAAGGAATAATTAATTATTATTCATAATTTTTAATTTATTAAAAATTCAGATTAAATAAACTGTGTTTCGAAAAATCTCAAAACTTCGCCTATAGTTAATTTGGGAGTGAGGAATTCAACGGTGAAGTTGAAATTTGATTCCGATGATTATTTAAATATTCAATTTTCCAGTGCATTTAATTATATTAAAATATTCACGAAAATTCGACAACTTACAAACGCATCCAAAACATCACCCCTAGCTAATTTGGGAGTGACGATCGTAACGGCGAAGTCAGATTTTGATTTTGATGTCAAAATAAATACCTCAATTTTTTAATTAATTAAATATTAAAATAATCCAAATATTGGATTTAGCTCCGAATCGTGCCAAATTTTTAGGGATTGATTCTAATAGTTATATGAAATTAACAGAATGATAATTAAGTTACTGATTAGGCTTAAATTAAGCTGAGTAATAACCTTGGGTTATTACAGCTAAGGAAGGCAAATTGTTTGAATTTTGGGCTTTCCCTATGGTGTCATTAATGCACAAATTCTACCATAAAATAGGCATGCGCTGCAGCGCACCCTAACACGCTGTAGCGCTTAGACCTTTGTATGAATTCCCCTCGGGCACGCTGTAGTGGATGCATTTAATCTCCCTTGATTTATCTGTTAATTTTCTTGTGCCGCTGCAGCACATGGTAACGGCTTAATTGGCGTATCGGTCCCGCTGCAGTGTGCTGTAGCAGAGATAATTACAAATTTTTACTAAGTGCAATACCACTGTAGCGCGCGGTAGCGACCAATCTTTCGTGTTGCCTCCACTAAGGCACGCAATGGCGGATCAATAAATGTTTGATTTACTTTATATTCCGCTGCGGCGCGCGGTAGCGGTTGAACATTTGTATCTGATCAGCTGCGGCACGCTAAGGCGATTTTGTTAAGTTTTCTTCTATTGAGCTTAATTTAATGAGTGTCACTATAGCGCGTTGTATTGCATGGTAGCGATTGATTTTTCGTACGAGATCCGCTATAGCGCGCTGTAGCGTTTCAGTTAAGTCCTCATGCGTTGAGTCCAGTTTAATGAGTGCCGCTGTAGCACATGGTAGCGATGTTAATCTTTCGTATAGGATCCGTTATGGTGCGCTGGGGTGTGCTACAGCAATTTTCTTTTAGAATTTCAGATTTCTCCTAGAATTTGCTCTCTTGATCTTTTTTTTGAAAATGTAGAAAAACTCCTCAAAGTAGACCATTCCATTCATAAAAACTATTTGTATTTGCTCATTATTTTCTTATGAATCTTGGACTTATCACACTCCCATACTTAAGTTCTTTCTCGTCCTCGAGTAAGCTCAAAAATTTGTCTTTCTGAATTTGAATTATGTGATTTAATTACGATTACAATGTGAGGTGTGTTGTCAATAAATTATTTGCTTGATTTGTGTGATTTCTAATAACTCAGCTTCTAATACAGTCCAAACTCATGTTCAACTTCTTCATTGCTTTTCGAGTCTCCAATCTCAAGTTTGTGATGTTATATCTAAATAGGGGTGGCGGTGGGGGTGGGGGGGGGGGGGGGTTCTCTAGGAATTCTTAAATAGGTTGGGCTTGAATGAATGAATGACTTAGAGTTTATGTGTCATATATGATCCTTCTTATAAATCACAATGAACTACTCCAAATTTAAGAGAAATACTTTTCATCATCCTATTTCTTGTAGATTTTGACTTTGGAAGATATATTTTTCTTCATCCCAAATTTTTATTTTGATTTTTTTTTGCTCAAGGGCTCGACATTTTTCTTCATCCCTATCTCAGTTTATTGTGATCATGAAGTCCCATAAGAGCCTAGCACAATCTTAGGTTCACCCAATATTACCCTTCATAAATTTACTCACTCCCACACTTAGATTCTTAGCATTATTTATTTTAAATAATTAGAGACTTGATGCAACACAAGAATATCACTTTGTTTGGAAAGTATTAAAGCCCAACCCTCCCCAAAAAGGGTTTAGCTCTCTATTATAATAGAATAAAGGAAGAAATGTACAAGAAACATAACCTTTTCATGATTTAATCTAAAAGAAAATCAAAAGAAAAGTTCAAGAGAATACTAGGAACTACCCTTTCATGGTATTCGCTGGATCTTCCCCCTTGGCCTTTATATATTCTTTCCCTCTAGTTTCTTAGTTTTTATAATAACATTAGTATTGTTATCCATCAATTAGTGACCACTAATATTTTTTTATTAGTCTTATAATAGTATTAAGAGCCTCCATTTCAATTTTTATGCGATTTAGAGATCGTTTGGCAATTTTAAGTATTTCCAAATTTTTTAGTAATTCTGAGAATGCCTAAATTATTTAGACCTCAAAATCGAAAACGGAGTCCGTCATTGGACTCACCACACCCAACATAGCTAGGGGCGATATTTTGGAAGTGTTTAGAAGTCGTCAAATTTTTCCCAAATATTTTAATAATATTTAAATACTCAGAAAATTAAAATAATTAAATTAACCTCCCATCAAAAATCTGCTTACATTTTTGAGTTTCCTCACTCCTCAATTAGGTAAGGATGAATTTTTTTTTGAAATTTTTCAGAATACATTTGGATATTTAAAATTAAGTAAATAATTAAGTAACTTAAATAATATAAATTAATATATATATATATACTATATATATATATAATTATATTTAATTAAATATTTCTGTGCGAATTAAATGTGCAGGACCTGCCACTGACACGTGGCAAGCTGCTATTGGCCACGGCAGAGGGCGCGGGGCCCGCCATGACACGCGGTGGCACCGGGTTAGACGTGAGCCAGCGGGCGGGGCCCACGCACTGACGCTGGCGGGGCTCGCTGCAATGCAAGGTGACACACGCGGGCCGGGTCCGACCCCGCTCGGCCCAGAGGCGCTTCTATTACTCTTTTTCTTATTTTGATTGCTTTGCCTGAAGGTATTAGTTAATTAATAACCATTGCTTAGTGCTTATTTTTGCTTAATAATATATGCTGATTATGCCAAAAAAAAAAGAATTTCTTAATTTGAAAGTTAAGAAAAGAAAGATTTCTACTTGAAATAATTTATATAGTTAATCTGTAACAATATAAGAATTATACTACTTTATATTTAATGAGAATATATTTTATTTAATGTTCTTTTACATAATTTCAATTAATTATAATGCCAACTTTATTTAATTCATGAATTATTATTATCTATATAATAACAATTTAGACTCTTATTTTCTGTTCCCAAACTTTGAGAAGAATGTAGTTTTAAGCTTCAATTATTTTCTTAATTTTTTTGTGCATTTTTTCATTGTAAATGCAACTTAATTTTGAAGAATTACATCTCTAAATTATGAGTCTTTTACGATATTATATTCTGTATTTTATTTTTTTTTCAGTGTGTTATCGTCCTGCACAATGTGCTGGTTTCATGCTTGTATATATATATATATATATATATACATTTTTTCTTATGTGTGGTCGGTGGGATTTGAACCCATGACCTGGGATAACAAATACTGAGCCTCAATCATTAGGCTACAATACCATTCACACACACACACACACACACACACACACATATAGATATATATATATATATATATTAAGTATTATTAATATATTTATCCAAACGACCTTCTCAATTCTGTGCAGATCAGCTGAGGATGACTAAACACCAAATTGAAATACGAGAGCATCCAGGCTGTTACGCCTTTCTTATAGGCAATCGAGCAGTCCAAATCGTATCAGGACAAATATAACTCATTCGACCGTCAGTTCACTTGATCCAACCAACGGCCATGATTTAGTCACTGTACTTCCTCCTCACCATGATCATCCTGCATCAGGGTACGACGGTCCTTCCTTTTCCAGCTATCCCCGCCTGTCGATAACCCTCCATTCGCTTCCTACTACCTTCATTTGACTCTAGCTATGCTTGAGAACCATTAAGGGAGCTGGAGAGTTATTGTCATCAAGGTGGGGTATTGCTGTGAAGCTCTTCTTCCTCCATTGATTTCAGCTTAGCTTAAGGTACCATATCTTCACCTCCTCCTTGATTTACTTGGCCTAAGTTTATTTCGCTTAATTCATAACTTGTATGAGCTTTTAGGGTTATCGAATTAGACTATTCAACAGGCCTCAAATGAGACTAATCGAGCTCATATTATTTAAGTCGTTGAATGGGATTTTAGGGTTTAATTGTAAGAATCTATGGCATCACTTTGTAGGTCTCACAGTTAATGGATGATATCTATTTTGACCTTGGAAGGATGGCTTCGGTAAGGCCTTCTCACCGATGTGCGGGCGGTCCCCTGGGACAATCAGAAATGCCCAATAACCTAAACCCTAAATCGCCTCCGTTGGGTATTATTTGGGGACAACACAGTTTGTTTTGGGTTACGATCTCGACCCAGGATTTGTAACTGAACTGGACCGGTTCAGTGCCTATAAATCGCGCCAATTATACCAGATGTGAGGAGGACGAGTGTCGACATCTAGGGCTGCCACGTTGGTGCGTGAGTTTATGTGCAGTGCTGATTTCAGCGTTGTTCATTTTTCCGTGCCTGTAAATTAATCAGCTGTCATTTCTTAAATTTTGTGTTATTTAATATTTTGTGCCGCAATTAATACTCTACATATTAACAGTAAATGATTAATGAATTTTTGGATTATGTTTAAATAAATTCCCAGCCAATTTATAAATACTTAAATAATACAAATTTTAATTTTATTAATAACTTTAATTATACTCATCTAAATAATAATAAATTATATACTATTTTGATCACAAAAATGTGTAGATTAATAAAATGATATTTAATTTCTATTTAGATGATTATTTTAATTAATCATTATTTTAGATTAATTAATTGATTGCAAATTAAATTCAATCTTGTTTGCGTCATAACTTGATAATTAGATGTCTAAATTTAATGATGAAATAGTCAATTTCACTCATAAAAATGTGAGGAATAATAATATGAAATCAAATTTAATATTGGAATGCTAATTTTTTTAATCATGTTTTAACCCTAATTAGGAGTCCCGAAAACCCTAATTTTCTATAGTTTTCCAAAATTGACCTACTTAGTGTCATTCTTCTCTATATATTATAAGGATTCCAAATTTAAGTATATCATTCCCATTGGACAACAATTATAGATTTTAGGTTTTTAGCTACTTAATTAGTGTTATTGTGATAATTTCTAATTTTTCTTAAATTTCATGTTTTAGGTACTTAAAACCTTAGGATATCTAACTTGTCACATTATTTTCTTCCCATGTAAATTTCAAATGCATATTTTGAGCTTAGTTCTCTTAAATTACTTACTTTAATCAATTACAAAATGCTTTATTCACCTTTCAATCTTAAGATAGAAATTATAGGATTGATTTATTATTTGATTTATAGATGATCCTTAGAGTTATTTATTACATCCATTAAGTGAGTTAACCTTAATGCTTATGTATTTATAGGTTATGAATTATTTAAGACTATCTTTAAGTAACTAGATTAGATCCTAGTTCACTTTATCTTAGTCCTTAAGTCTACACTTAAGTCTTTTAAAGACTTATAATAGGAGTCCTGAATTCATTTAGAATAGTTTAGCAATCCTATTGATTTTTCCTTAACCTTCAACTTATAAGAAACATAGAGTTTATAATTTATAAATTCTTCTTTCCTATTCCCTTAAACCCTTCCTTTAATGTTAACCTAGCTAAAGTAGTAGTTTATTTTAAATAAGATCCTTCTAATTTAACCTAGTTATATGAGTTTAGTTAATATAACCTTAACTCTTAAGTTCCTTAATTTTAGTGTTTACTTAACCCTACATATTTTTATTATTTCCTAGGCCGTAATTTAGTTAACTTATTTAAATCTTATAATTTAGGGTAAGAATAGAACTAGTTTCTATTAGTGTTGTTATACTTGTAAATTATTTTACTATCTCAAAAATTTAAATAAAACTATTATTTTAAAAACCCCAATTACTACTCTTACTTATAATTGACTTAAGATTAATATCTCAAAGTCAATTGGAAGCTCTATTAGCTCCAATCATTAAGAAGATCATTAAAATTAGATAACTTTGAATATCACATAGTTGCAATTATTAAATTTTCCATGAATGCTTGTTTGGCTTTGAGCCTTATTCATTTAAATCATTTATATAAGACATTGTGCATGATAAAATTTTCACATTAAAATTTATAAGGGCTTACATTATTAGTTAAGCCAAGGGCAGGCAAATTATGAGTAATAAGGAGACCTCATATTTGCAGAGGGTGAATGTGAGTGTTATTTATTTTGACCCCGCTTTCCTTTACTTATTAAATAAACATGTTTAACTCCTCGCTTCATTCTGTATTTACCCGTAGAATAAATACTTTCATAAAACAACTCAAATTAATTAAATATGAGATCTTCTATAATCTTATTGATTGTTAAGACTCATCATAGTTTTTAACTATATTACTTTCCATAGTTCTAGACTATGTTAATCTTAGACTAATAGTCTAAGATCTTTCTTCAATTACCATACTTTGCACTTTTTATATTTTTAATACGGTACTTTACTTGTTTATAGTTCATTTAGATTGCAGTGAATGTTGTTATAATTACATTTAAATGCTTCACTGTCTTCTTTTCCTTACTTAGCATAAGTTCATTGAACATATATATGCTTTATTCTATTTACTTTCATATGCACACATTAGTATTTTTCTAGCCTATTTAGGATGCTTTACCCTTACTTGAATTACAGGCTAGATTATCTTTACTTGTGAGTATTCATCTCACTCTTTATTTTAATTGTCTTTATTTATAATTATCTATTTTCCTTTCCATACTTATATGCTTTCTTTTTTGCACCTTTGCTTATGCTTATATTGTAACTAGTTATGATATCCAAAATGAATAATAAAATATTTAGACTAATCTTAAAATATGCTTAGACTATTTAATCTAACTATATTTTTCTTTTTATTGGCCTTGCCTTATCATATTTAAATGCCAAAATGTGATAGATTAGGTGCATTTGGAGGTTAATAGAGCTAGACCAAGTACTTAAGCTTAAAGAAATAAAATTACTTCCACATAATTAGTCTTTCTTGTTTTTTTTTAAATATGTGAGAGAGAGAGATTTACTTTCTTTATTTTCTTATTATTTAATTTGGCATGTAATAACTAAAGTTAATTGTTTTGTATTTATTATGTTTGTGTTGAAAATTAGATCTTTTACTTAAATGCTTAGTTTGGATGAATGGATATATGAATGGATACCTAAATGGAATTTAATTGCATACTTGAATAAAATTTAGCTACATATTTAAATGGAATATTAGTTGCATACTTAATTAGAATTTAAATGCATGCCTAACTGGAAGTTAGTTACATACTTATATTAAGGAAGATGTTAATTCCTTATTTTTAATTTTTATTTGATTTAGGATGTGTGAATCCTATGATAGTAAATTATTTCATATGATTTTCTCCCTTATAATTTTGAATAGGATGTTTAGATCTTACATATCCATAAATATGATGAATGTAAATAATTAGTGCTCATTTATATTGAATTCCTTCTAATGTAAAATTGCTTAGGAAATATCATATGAATGAATTAAAATGTACATACATCTCATAATGTATATTCATATTGTAAGTTCATATCGTTGGCATCTTCATACTTATAAATTGTAATTACTTTAATTACATACATTTGAATTCATATTCATCATATGTATTTCATATATTATCCTTTCTTTATATTTTTCCATCTTAACTTAAGGCCCTCTTCTAAATCCTTAACCAAACATAGCATCTAATGATTTGGGTTAGTTTTCTTCTAATCCAGTATTAGGTGTTGTGGTGATGTATCAATATTGAGTTTAGTTATTACTTGTAACAGCCCAAACTCTTAAGCACCAAGGTATTGTCCGCTTTGGTCAGAAATGCCTCACGATTTTGCCCTCAGAAGATAACTTCTCAGTAGATCACCCATCCTGGGAGTGCTCCCACCTGAGCACGCTTAACTTTGGAGTTCTTATCAGGAACTCCATCGTTATCTGAAAAGGTGCCTCGATGTTTAAGAGTTTCACTTATTACTACTTAAGTGGGTCATCACAATCTCCCCAACTTAAGTAACTGACGTCCTCATCAGTATCCACACACAGATCCAAGAACCATCCATTGGGTAGATAGGACTAGAGGTGACCCATACAGGCACAAGAGGTACCCACAACCATGTAGCACCTTAACCATCATAGGTTCAAGAGGCTGCTCACATGAAGTGGTACTTTGCCCTGTATGGCACTTAGCTCCTATCTAACACCCTATGGTTTGCTCTGATACTATTTGTAACAGCCCAAACTCTTAAGCACCAAGGTATTGTCCACTTTGGTCAGAAAGGCCTCATAGTTTTGCCCTCAGAAGATAACTTTCCAGTAGGTCACCCATCCTGGGAGTGCTCCCACTTGAGCACGCTTAACTTTGGAGTTCTTATCAGGAACTCCACCGTTATCTAAAAAAGCGCCTCGATGTTTAAGAGTTTCACTTATTACTACTTAAGTGGGTCATCATATTACTCAATATTGGGGTCGTCACAATTTTAATCCTCCTTTCTTTCCTTAAGTGAATCTCTACTTCCTTCCTTGGTGATGGCCTCCTTCTCTTCTCTTACAGCAAACTTAGAATTCTGATCAATGAATGTCAAAGAGAGGAATCCTCACTTAATCTTGCATGGTAGTTTATATAGAGTAGCCCCTTAATCCTTTGTAATTAAATTCTGTCATATTTTCAACTCCTTTCCTTAATGGCATGTAATGTATATTATTCTGATATTATCTAGAGAAAAGGCATGAATTAAATTACTTGAAGTTTCAAAACAATTGGGGAAGGCAAATAGTTTGAATTTTGGGCCTTCCATATGTTGTCATTAATGCACAAATTCTTGCATAAAATAAGGCGTGCGCTGCAGCGCACCCTGGCACACTGTAGCGCCTAGACCTTCATATGAATTCATCTTGGGCGTACTGTGGCGGATGCATTTAATCTCCCTTGATTTATCTATTAATTTTCTTGTGCCACTGCAGCGCGCGATAGCGGCTTAATTAGCGTATCAATTACAAATTTTTGCTAAGTGCAATACCGTTGTAGCGCGTAATAGCGGTCGATCTTTTATGTTGCCTCCACTGAGGGGAGCTGTGGCAGATCAATAAATGTTTGATTTACTTTTTATTCTGCTGCGGTGCGTGGTAGCGGTTGAACCTACGTATCTGATCCGATGCGGTGCGCTGTGGCGGCTATGTTAAGTTTTCTTCTACTGAGCTTGATTTAATGAGTGTCATTGTAGTGCGCGGTAACGATTAATATTTTGTATAGGACCTGCTATGGCGTGCTGTGGTGCGCTAGGGTACCCAACAACGGTTTTCTTTTAGAATTTCAGATTTCTTCTAGAATTTACTCTCTTGATCTTTTACCTAAAAATGTAGAAAAACTCATCAAAGTAAAGCATTCCATTCATAAAAATTATATGTATTTGTTTGTTATTTACTTATAAATCTTGGACTTATCATACAAAAAAAGAATGATATAGGAGAACTTACATTGTCTCATATAGCAACATTGATTCGCTTGGCAACTCTTGTACCCAATTTTTGACATAAACTTGTCAAATCTCACGTAAGATTGCTTAGGCGTACGTTTTAAGATAGAGAGGTTCTTCTTGAGCTTGCACATAAGCTCTAATTTATCTTTATCTTGAGCCTTGAACCCCTGAGGTTGTTGCATGTACAATTTCTTTTCCAGCTCTCTATGAAGAAATGTAGTCTTTACATGCAAATTTTCAACTACAACAATATTCAACACTACCTTGATGGTAGTCATCTTCGTAACTAGAGCAAAAATCTCATATTAGTAAACTCCATGTTGTTGCTGAAATAACTTTAATACCAGCCTCTCCTTATAGTGTTTGATCACATATGGTTCTTCCTTCAGTCAAAAAACTCACTTATTTTGAAGGGCCTTTTTTCTAGCTGGTAGTGCTGCCAACTCCCATGTTCTATTTGACATGAGTGATGACATTTCATCATTTATGGTAGCCTCCCACTTAATAGAATCATCCACTTGAAGTACTTCTTCAAAGCTTTCTGGTTCACCACCATCAATTTATAATAGATAAAATAAAGAAGAAAGATTACCTTTATGGTAGTCTAGTGAATCTTATGAATCTTTACAACATAGGCGTTTGTGGTTCAATATGATTACCACCCTCCTGAACATTTTCCTATACATCTCCTCTGGCTCAATGCTGTCATCAACTTCCATGTACAGGGGCTCACTATCTGAAGTAACCTTGAAATCAATATTGACTCTAAAAATGTCCTTATATATCTCACTTTCATTGAAAATGACATCTCTACTTCTGATAAACTTATGATTCTAATTGCCCTCAGCATCTATAGACAAACTCACCCATGTTATATCTAACAAATGTGTATTTGATGGCCTTTGCATCAAGCTTACTCTTTGTAATAACCCAAGGATGTTACACTAATTAATTAAAACTAAACTAGGTCCTGATCTTTATTCTAATAGTCTTAATAAGTTATTAGGAGCAAACCCTGAAGTTTTGGTCTAAATCGGGAGTCAATCAGACCAAACCCTAATTCTAGAAAATACTGATAATTTGGAAAATGATCTGATTAAATTGACCTCAAATTAAAAATTTGACTTCGCCATTGCGCTCATCACTCCCTAATTAGCTAGGGGTGATGTTTATGAAGTGTTTGGAAGTTGCCGGATTTTTCCTGAATATTTTAATATATTTAAAATATTCTGAAAAATAGAATAATTAAATACTCATCAAAATTAAAATTCAACTTTGTCGTTGCGTTCATCACCCTTGATTTAGCTAGGAGAAAAATTTTGGAATTTTTCAGAGTTCGTTTAATAGTTCAATTTTTAAAAATAAAATTGGAAGAATTTAATTGGCTGGTGGGGCCCACCATTTACCCATTAGACCGCTAATGGCATGATCTACGCCATTTGATCAGGCCGTCCGATCGGACGGCCCGCAAGTCCTCCCCTTTATGTGCAAGAGCCCGCGCCTGCGCGTGGCAATGGCTGGGCATGCGACACCCTCTCTCGGCACTGGTGGTAGCCACCGCTCTTGGAAACCCCAATAGCTTTTGTTTAATTCCTTTGAGTCTTCTAAGCTCAATGAAAATCGTTTGCGAGTGAATTGAAAGTTTCAAACCGCAGTTGATCTCGTGCCTTGGATTTCCAGAAGGTCTGAACCCTCCGTCGAGGTATCTTTTAGTCTCCTCTTTCTTTCATGCAATAGTTTGATTCGATCCATACAAGTAGAGTGATTAAAGTATTAAGCTCGATCAGGCAAATTTTGGAAGGCATCCACAGTGATCTACAGTAGGCACTCTATCCTGCCGAGTTCAGTTGCCTAAGGTTAGCTACCACAACCAACATAGTCCTCCTTTGGTAATGGCCCGACCGTCATCGGAAAGGTCACTTTAAGACCTTTCCAATGCCTTGTGGGTTGTGCTCCAGCGTCGCTGGGAACCCTCCGTCTATCGTGCCCTAGGTCGTGGTCTGCAGTCCTGATGAAGGTGAAGCCGATCTGTCCCGAGCTAGGTCATGTTAAGCCCGACCCGTGTAATTCTTACGTGGGTTGATCAGTTAGCTCAGTCACCAACGTGTGGGACCCACCATGCAGCACAGTCGGTGCTCAAGTCGACGGGTGGCAAGTCCCTGTCGAGCTGTCAAGTGGGTCCCACCATCCCGTCGCATCTCCTTCAGCCATCTTATTCAGTGGGTCCCACCAGCGCTGTCGGCTATCAGGGGAGCCCGCCACGGTTTGACTTGTATAATTAACAATAAATTAAAGGATTAATGAAATTAAATTAATTAATTATTTTTAATTAACCAAACTTTAAACCCTCATAACTTTAAATTCATATATCCAAATATAGTCAAGTTATATCTCATTTTAATCAGAATAATGTCAAAATTATTATGGTGTTATTAGTTTTACTATTAGATGCCTATTTTGCTTAATGACATTTAGGACCTTTCCCTAATCTTCCATTAAACCATAGAAACTTCATTAGTCCATATCTTGGCCAATTAAGCTTCAAATTATGCAATCCAATATATCATTTTGATCGAGAGATCATGAAGAACAATAAACTGCAATATTATCTAGTAATTCCATCAATACACGGAATGAGCTTGCACAAAAAAATTTAGCCAAATACTCGCTCCCGCAAAAACTGCTAGACTTAGGAATGAAATATCTAATTACATACAACAAGAAGGAGAATCATTGTATGACATTTGAGAGAGACTTAAGGAGCTCATAAAATGATGTCCTCATTATTAGTTACCATTGTGGCTTCAAGTGCAAATATTTTATAACAGTTAAATGCTAACACTGGAACCCGTATTGATGCGGCATCAAGTCACTTAATAGTAAAATTTAGGAAGAAGCACATGACTTACTAGAAGGGATGGCTAGTAATTCATATCATTGGCTTACTGAGAGGTTATTCCAACCTAGAAGAGAGTCGGTCAATGCATTAAGAAATGACTAGATTGCACAGCTTCAAAAGGAGGTAGCTTTTTTCAATCTGCGGCTATGAGCTATGAGTGTTCATGCGGTTTACATTCAAGCTCAAGCTATACTACAAATGGCCATTTTTCACCCTTAAATATTGAACAAATCAATTTCTTGTGTAACAACACTAATTTCCAACAACAACAAAATAATCCTTATGTAAACACATTTAATTATAGATGAAGGAACCACCCAAATGTTTCATGGAACAACAACCAAGGAGGAACCCCATTACATCAACAACAAAATCCAATGAAATTTAATAACCAACCTAGATAGCTTAGCATATAAGGGCAACCAATTCATACAGAATCAGTATCTTCCCTTGAGAAAGAATCAATGAATTTAGAACATGAATATTTCAGTTCATACAACAAACTAAGGCAGCATTAAACCATCATGATGCCTCAATACAAAGAATTAAGTGGCATTAAGAAAGATAAAACTCCAAATAGGCCAATTATCATATCAGCTAAATGATTGACCCCAAGGCACGCTACCAAGCTCTATCGAAATAAATCTAATAGAACTAATTAGTGTGATCCAAAAAGAGGAAAGAAAATCATAATGTGCCGAACAAATATATAAATAAATCAAATTATACATATATTAGTAGCAATAGTTCAATTCTTACACATCCTATTGAAAATGCTGTGAACCACATGGATGATGAGGAGTGAGTGTAGAATTATAAATATAATATTGAATATTTAATGGGCAAAACCCCTATTCCTACCAAACTGAAAGACCCTGGTAGGTTTAAAATTTTATGCTCCATAGAAGGTGTAGGTTTCTTAGACCCTCTATGTGATGTAAGAGCATCAGTCAGCATTATGCCTTACCATGTTTATAGGAGGTTAGTGTTATGATGAATTAAGGATACACCGATGATGCAAAAATTTGCAGACTTATCCTCCAAGACTCTGGAAGTTATACTTGAGGCTATGATTGTGAAGGTAAGCAACTACAAAATTCTAATAGATTTTATAGTATGTGAGTTAGAAGAATGGAGCAAGGATATAACTATTATCTTTGTCAAACCATTCCTAGCAACCATCAGGGTTATGATTAATGTTGAAAAGGGCACAAAGATAATTATAATGCATAATGAGGAGGAAGAGATTGATTTACTTGATGTTATAGAAAATAGGATGAAAGTGTAGCCGGATTGGAGAGCGAGAGGAAAGAAAAATGCGTTGGAAGAGATGATTTGTGAAGAGTATTCAGAAATGATACAACTTGGTAAAGAGGAAGAAAAGATGACGTCAGAAAATAGCGAATGTCACAACCTAGTACAACATTATTTGATGAAAAAGAAAAAAACTAGATTTTAAAAAAGAGTAATAAGAACAATCTGGTTGAAAACTTATCAATAGCTGAAGTAAGAGAGAAGGAAAATAATGAATCTCTATAAATTTGGAAACAAAATGATAACACAACCCCATGAACCAACAACTAAATGTAGGCCAAACTAGTGCTCACCCAAAGGTAGGCAAAAAATTAGGAAACAAATCATTAATAAATATGTTTTTGAGGGTTAACATTGGTTGGACTAATGACGTTAAACCAAGTGCTATCTGGTAGGCAACCTGATTTAGGTAGCAGTAAGTATATTTTCTCATTATTATTCTTCAAATTTTGTGTTTTCCGATTTGTAATATATTATTTGTATGTATGTGTAAGATAGTGAGAGTTGCTTAGCAGATTTATATTATAATTCAAGAGTTAAGTTTAAGGTGTTAATCAGGCAAAATGGAAGTTTAGGTGCCCATGCACATCTAGGCACCCAGGCATATGTTTCCTCAGTAAAGAGGAGGTTAGGAAGCTAAGTTTGGATATTTGGAAATGTGAAATGAGTTTGAAATTATTTTGGCTTTAAATTTAGTCATGTGATTTTGTTCCCTTGACTTAAATTTCTTATTTGGTCAAAAGAAACCTGTGAACCACCATGTTTAATCACCCTATGAGTTTCTGATAATGGATAGTATTAATTTAGTGGGTGGATTCTTCACATGATTTTCTTGTATTTATGCCTATAAAATGTTTAGAGTTTAATTTCAATCACACATCTCATCACTTTTTCATTTGAGATGTTTTATTAGAGTTCATCTACTCCTTTTCTTACAAAGCAAAAACCCCATTGCCATAACGTTCAAAAGAAAAGTTGTAGGAAAAGTTGCTTCTTCTTCCACGTCTTATGATGCAAATTGCTTTGTCACTCAAAGCATATCAAAGATTCTAATGTATCACATCAAATATAAAGATTGTACTAGAGCGAGGATTCACACTTCCTTATCCAGTTGTCCTACCACATGTGATGAAGCAAGGATTGGAGCAACTTTGCGGCACCCTCAATTGGTTAGTATCTCACTAGTCCAAAAAGTATATGCCAACATCGTTAGAAGTAAGAAAAATAACATTTGGTTGCAAGAGAGAGTCATAGATTTTTCTAAGAAAAAGCTGTTAATGTGCATTACAAGTTAAAAAAAAGCACAACATTGTGATAATAAAGATTATATGGATAATGATTTCAATGCTACTCAAGTAATCGATTTCCTGACTTGCACTAGCACTTCCTGGAAGGGAGAAATTGCAAATTTCTCTAGTGTTGTCTTGAATTCAAGATCAAAGGCTTGGCACATAATTCTTTCGAGTAAGCTAATGCCTACGGTCACTTGAGCGACGTGATAAAGTAATCTTTGAGCAATTATGTAATGCTTTGCTAGGGAGCTTCTAGACAATACCTTTTGGCTCACTCGTCACAAAAATGCGTTTAGCTAAGGAATTATGATTGATGAGAGTGAACCATGGATACAACTGCATGCCCTTAATAAGGAGAAGTGTTTTGAGGACAATGTTGGCAAACCATTATGAAGCAAGCCGAAGTTCGGTATCATGTGTAAAATCCTCCGTGGCAATTCAAAGGAGGGGAAACATTGAGGAGTTGTAGCAATAACTTGATCAATTCAAAAATATTCATCAAATATCAAGGAGATTGTTAGAGTTAAAATTTTCTTACCTTCAAGAATCTATGCAAAACTAATAGCTCTACATGAGTGGGTATTTTAAAAGCCTCACCAACACATTTTTACACTGGTAATTTCTTATACTACTAGGAGATTCAGTTATTCCACCACTCCCTCCCATTAGAGATTAGTGATTCGTGGCCTTATTTTGATGATGCCACCCAAGAAGAGATGTATGAAGATGAAAGGAAAGAGTAGTCTGCAAAGGGAAACTTCAATTATGTATTTTACTTCATGTTGTATTTATTTTTTTATTATGTTAAATTACATTGTATTATGTCATTTGTATTATGTTATTTTATGTATGTGTGTCTTATAATGTTACTTAAGTTTCTTATTATCCTTATAAAAAATGAATCAAATAAAATAAGTTTACAATATCTTAGTTTTACTAATTGTGATGTTTAGTTCATGATAAATTCAATTGTATTGCTACTTAAGGTTTAGTAGTATTTGAAAGATTGGTTAAATGACATGAAAACTAAACATAAAACCCTTCATAGTCTAGTTGATTGAGAATGATTTGAATGAAACCAACATAAAATTTCTATTCAACATAATTGATGTACTAGACTAAGTGCAGGGGAAGAAGAAGGTGGACAATGGTGATTAATATATTTTTTGAATTAGGTGTGTTAAGCTCCAATAATCTTCATGAATGTTAAACTTCATGCTGTATTAGCATAAATACAAAAAAAGGGATGATGAAAAATATCTCTCTCGAATAATAATAATAATAATAATAAATAATATAAAATACATCTCATAAGAAGGAACACATAGTATTTAAAATCCCAATATATCAACTATATTATGTTCTATTAAACAACTAAAGATGCCTACACACTTACACCTAGTATAATCATGAATGTTAAGTATGATGGAAAATATAGGTAAGCACTGGTTATCTCAAACCATCTAATATATTCTTACTAAATCCTTACAATATTAGCATTTGTTTTATCAAACTAATACTTTGTTATAAGTATAATCATATATATTAAGAAAAGTATATTCATTGATTCACTTTGCTCGAGAACAAGTAAGAACTTAAGTGTGGGGGTGTAATAAGAATTAAAAACATTGTGATTCAACCATTTATTTTGTGTATATTTTTATTAGAATTATATAATATTAAGTAATATTTGCGTGTTTTTATGTCTTTACAGTGATTTAGGTGATCCAATGATGAAAATAATGAATTTGGTTAAGGAGGTAAGAACATAGGTGCCAAGCACCTATAGCTAGTACTTGAAGCATCTATGGAAAGAGAGCCAGATGCTTAGGTGCACCCAAGCACCTAGCAGACAGAGAGTCAGGTGCCTAGGTGCACCCAGACACATAACAATAAATAGCCAGACAGAGACCTTGGCACCCAAGTATACCTGGGCGCTAGACCCATATGACCCATATAGATCCATGGGCGCCCAGGCGCACCTTGGTGCTCATTGCAACTCTAGCCTTGACTAGAAATGCCATTTGACATCCAAAGGGATTTTTTGATGGTTTTAAAGCTAAATCAAAGCATTCAATTGGAAGGGGATTGTGGGGGAGACTGAGAAAGATAATTAATTAAGAAACCCTATAGTCACCATAAGAATTTTAGGAAAGAAAGAAAAAGAATAAGGAGCGTCCGGAGAGAACCCTAAATGGTTGCTTCCTTAAGTAACACTTGTTCACCCTTATTCTCTGTATTTTATTCTAAAGATCATGAATATTATGTGTTATAAGAATATTTGTTTATGTAATTTCTTTTTTATGGCAACTTAAATTCCTTTTTGGGGAGGGCTAAGCTAAGACCTATAGATTAATGCCTTCATGTGCATGTTAGATTTTCTTTGATAAATATTTTGTTGAATATTAAAGTCTTTAATTTCTAAATTTTGAATGATCGTTCTTTATTTCAATATTATAATAAAATAATTCTCATGCTTGCTTTAGATTCTTTTTTTGAATAAGAAATTCTAAAATTAGTCTATATGCATATGATTATTTCATGTTCTTGTGATTCTTAAATCTAAAGCAAATATTTCAGTTAGACATAAGATTATGTTTTGTAAGAGTAGAGACATATATACGACTCCTCTTGATCACAAGATTATCTAGATGAAGCTATGAGCAAATCTAGTTCCAATTTCACTAAATAGGGCATAGTTGTTATGCTGTTAGAGTGTCCATCATCCATAACATTAAGGTTCAAGTTCACGAAGTCTTCTTAGGAGATCATCTATTGACAATTTTAGGGTTTGGATAGCGTGCGGTCCATGTGCTTGAGACATCACTAGTGGATCAACATTCCCGCAGCTCATTGAAACTAAAATATAAAATATTACATCTTGTTAAATCATTCACTCAGTGTGCACTGAAATCATGAAACCATAGATGCCTAGTCGAACTCTCCCTGATTTCTTCCAATTTATACAATCATTAAATTAGTCATTTGATTTCCATTTTTTAGCATTTTAAGTTGACCTATAAATAGAAACCCCCAATTTCGATCGTCTAAACATAAGTAGATTAAAAAGTTGTTGGTAACCATTACATCAATCAATGATGATGATAATCTGGAACTCTGATTCTTATATTATTTCAAACCACAGATATTTGCATGTTTAATAGACAAACTTATTTGTGACATGTTAATAATCAATTAATAAATGAATTATAATTAATTATTCTGATGAATAATTAATTATGCTAATTAAATTAAATTATAAGCTTGGTAAGCTAAACTAAGCATTATATATATGAATACTTCAATCCAAGTTTAGAACATATTTAATTCAAAATTAAGGATAATTAAGGTACTAAGTATGGATGGATTTAATTCGAGTATGAGCTAGTCAGGTCAGACTTGAACTCAAAATTTTTGAGTTGAGTCAGACTCAAAGTTGAACTCGAATCCAGTTTGAGTCGAGCCAATTTCATCTCAAAATAGTTCAGGTTCTAGTCGACTCGAACTTAATTTGAGTCTGAGTCAAAATAAATAAAATAAAACGATTTTTAACATATGCTGAAAGCATTCAGTGGCCTAGTGGTATCACTGCATTTCTTCAGCGAAGGGTTCTGAATTCAATTGCATGATATCACCAAATTTGTGTTTTATTTTTTATAAAAAGATTTTCATATAAAATTGCAGAGAACTTTACCATGTGCTCTATGAATGATATATATTTATAGTTATTGGAACCTAATTATAGTCGAGTCAAGTCAAACTCGAACTCAACTTGAAGTGAGTTTGAGTCAACCCGTTCAACTAGAGAATCAACTTAAAAATTTCAATGAGAGATCAATTCGACTCAAAGTTTGAGCGAGTTTCAAGCAATTTCTGAGCTTTATGTTAAATTGTAAACACTATTGCTAAGGAAAGCTAAGACAAACTATTAAGCTACTAAATAAATCAATTCATAAGAACAAAAAAGAAAGAATTAAAGACACTTGCAAAGTTCCTTAGTGAGATTCTAAAATTTCAATCATAAGCAAGTTCAATCATCATTATTGTTCAATCATAAGCAGTTCCTAATTTAGAGAAATACTATTTAGACTTACTGACATGAAATTCAAAAGTACCTATCAAATAGAATTTGGACATATAATTCAATACAAACTTTAAAAATAATATTTATATTATTTTAATATAAATAAATAAACACTAATAAAATAAAATCAAAATCTAATTGAATGAGTATTTTTGGGTGCTACGTCAACAATTCTAAATAGTATTTTTTTTTTAAGTTTAAGCTTTTTCTAGCTTAAGAGCTAAATGGCCTTTAATTATATAGATAACGGTAGTAATTAAATTATATAACTAAGTATTTTATTTTTAACTATTAATTAATTTTAGAATTACTTATAATAAATTTATTTATTTACTATTTAAAAAATATATATTCTAATTCAAATCGAATACGTCTTAAATGAAGTATTTTTTAGTAACCTGCTCACAGTGAAGCTAACAAAGATAACAGGCGCGCAACTCGTCCAATTAAAGGAATAAACAATCAGGAGATGCACAGTTCCGTTTAGGCTGTGCCGCTCCATCCTTTGCGCTCCCGATTTTGGCCATTTGATCGATTCCCTGCTTCAGATCGGAAGGGATTGGCAGGGGCAGATCATGTCGCCTCATGCGGATCTGGAACGCCAGATCGAGTATCTAAGGGAGTGCAAGTTTCTTCCGGAGGCGGAGGTGAAGGCTCTCTGCGAGCAAGCTAGGGCAATCTTGATAGAAGAATGGAACGTTCAACCAGTAAAGTGTCCCGTCACAGTATGTGGAGATATTCACGGTCAATTCCATGATCTAATTGAGCTTTTCCGAATTGGCGGAGAGGCCCCCGATACGAATTATCTTTTTATGGGGGATTACGTAGGTTAGTTTCCGGAAAAAAAGAGCATCAAGTTGAGATCTCTACTCTGAATGTTAATTTCCTATTTATATCAGTACTTCTTTTACATATTTTAGTTGTATGATATTTGGTATATTCTACGAGCTATATTCTTAGTTTGTTATACATCTGCTTTTATTTTCTAGTCATTAGTGTTAATTAAGTGTTCTTAGATATATAATTGTAATTCACTGATAAATTCATTCCTTATAGCTCTATATTTATGCTGCTCATATTCGGGCTTTGTATTGCGCTATGAATAGAGCTGAGAAGTTTTTTTCTTCATGAATATTACTGGCATTTAAATCTTACTTTGCAGCTGAAGCCAATGGCCAATTTTTTCCCAAATTTTTTAAATTTTAACAGAGCAAGCTATGTAATCATCATAATCGTTTCTTTGACTTTTTTTTAGTTTGATGCTCTTAAATAGAAAAGTGGTTCTCAGAAGCATGCGAGGAAACTCTAATTAGGCATTTTAAAATTGCTTTTGACTAATAACTATTGCATTTTGATTTGAGGTTAGTTTTAAAAAAATTACATATGGTCTATTTAATGAAAGATTTATGTACTGGAATGGTTTTAATCGCCTATATTTACATTATGCTGTCTTCTGAACCTCATCTGCTCATTCTGTTCCAGGAATATGAATCTAGATGCTGCAATGTTTTGATATCATATGATTGAATTGCATTGATGATTAGCCAGATGTACAAGATTGTGTTACTTAAATAATTAACTATTGAAAATTCCAAATATAGCAAAATTTGTAACTAAGTTTCATCAGGTATGATAAAGGAATATGGCATTTATGCCAAATATCAATTTAGGAATATGTTGTACTTAGTGACGTGCTTGTAAAGTGGTCGGGAGGATGATTATATTTATTTTTTGGCAAAGTATTAAAATGAATTTAAAGGCATGTTAGCAAAAAATATAGTTTTAGTTTTGTTGTATGAGTTGGGCTACCAAAAAGATTAAGTTCTATGTAAATTTGTAGGAAATGAAGGTTGACTTTTGACCAAGGATCCACAGGTGTCATGTTCAATGGGGATTACTTTTTCTTTTGTCCCAAAGCTTCAAACTATTCATTTAACAAGTTAGAGCTAAAAACTTAGTTGACATGATGTTGTCCTATGCTATAATAGCAGAGAAATAACAGCACGGTTTGTCATATAGAGAAACAAAGTACTTGAATTATTGAATACTATAATTGAAGCCTCTTTAACTGTATATTATAATTTTTAGCTCAAGTTGTTAATTAGGTGAAACAAGTAAGTTCTTTGGCAATGCAAAAGAGTTAGTAGATATTGTAGACTAATTTTTCTCAAAATTACTAATGACACTTTTGAGTTGTCATTTTTGTGAAGTGAATATCAACATTTGTTCTATTTATTTAATTACATGTTTTGGCTAACATATCTCATTTTGTATTTCATTTTGATTTTAGTTGGAAATAGACAGTTCACCAGTGGTTGAAGAATTTGATTTGTTATTCGCAAATGGAAGAATGACCTAAAATGGCATGTTATGATATGAAAAGTGATAACCTCCATTTTGTTTTATATAAACAAGGGCAAGCTCGGAATATCATAAAATTTCTTGCCAATTCTATCATATTCTTGGCCAGTGTTTTTTTTTTAAGTCGGCCCAAGCCTATATATATATATATATATATATATATATATTTATAATAAAATATATATAATTAGCCGAGATCAAAATTTGGTGTCATCAGTTAATTTCCAGCATAATCTGAAATGTTCACGTGATATTTTTTTTTTAAAACAAATAAAACTGCAATGTTATTTAAAGCAGCCAATGGAATAAAACAACCTGTAATATACCAGCAATTCAGTACAAAATAGCACCCAAATAATCAAGCTCGAGATATAAAATTTTTATTTTTGAATGTAATTGAATGTTATCAAGCATACAAATTGCTTTCAAATGATTTGATAAACAATCAATTTTATAAATCTCTAAATTCTCATTTTCTATAGTCTTTCTCGCAAGCCAATATGTAGCGTGGTTACCTTCTCTCCAAATATGGCCAATCTTATATTCAAATTTCTTAAGGAGAAATTTTAGCAGGTATTCCAATCTCCATAAACTTTAGTTTCAATAGTTTGAACAAGAGAGAGAGCATCACATTCAATCCAAAGTTTATAGAAGCCCTTAGCCAAACAAATTTCCAGACCTGTAACTAAAGCTTTGCTGAAAAAGAAGAAACAACAACTTTGGTGCTAAAAGCAAACAATACCTTACCATTATGATCCCTGGCTAAACCTCTAGCCACAACCATATTGCAAGATTTCTTAAATTTTCCATCAATATTTAATAAAATAGTTACCAAGATCATCTCAAATAGACAAAGAGATATTTTACCTAAGATTATATATTCCCTAATCAAAGTGGTTTTGTGAGAAGACGTAATATATGTGATAATATCCTCCTAGCATAAGAAATAATTCATAACTTGAACAGGAAAATAAGATGTAATATGGCCATTAAACTAGATATTTCAAGAGCCTATTAATTGGGGCTTTATTTTTAAGATTTTAACTAACTTTGGTTTTTCTAATAAATTGTTGAACTTAATTGTTAAATGCATTAGTAAATGCTGGTTTTCTATCCTGATAAATGGTGTGAAAGTGGTTTCTTTAAATGGTGTAGAGGTCCCCGTCAGGGTGACCACCTTTCACTTTTCCTTTACATATTGGTAGTAGATTACCTTCCTAGAAGCTTAAACAATTTTTTTGAAAGATACACTTCTTTGATGTTCATTACTAGAGCTGACATGTGGATCTCTCATCTTACTTATGTAGATGATCTATTTATTTTTAATAATGGTAGTAAATCAGCCTTGAATATAATTGTCTTTTAGTCTATTGGGAAAGTGTCTATGTTTAGCCATTAATAAAAATATGAGCTGCTTTCTTCCATCAAAATGGATAAACCCTATACGATGTAGGCATATCTAGTCTAACATGTTTTGTTCAAAAGAACCTTCCTATCTCTTACTTGGGTATCCCATTGTTCAATGGCATCAATAAAAATATTGATTGCGATTATTAAGAAGTATCCCATTGTTTAATGGCATTAATAAAATATTGATTACTATTATTAAGAAGTATCCTTCTCCAGCCAATCTGAACTGTTCAACCACTCATGAGATGATCATCGTTTGATTGTATTGCCTAATTGTATAAATAGCAATGTAAGATTTAAATTTATCTATTCAAGAAAGGGTTTCATTTTTTACAAGTGCATTTTCCTTTCTCTCCAATTTCCTACGATTCTCCGCCTAGGCTCTTGTAACGACCCAATGTCGTTATTTTGTAAATTAGGTCAAATCCTGCCTCAGAAATCAAGATTCTGGGGAATTTCGAATTGGGCAAACAAAAACACCCTTATATGAGAATAAATTTTGGATCAAATTTGGGAGAAATCCGGATAATGAAAACTCTCATTTTATTTTTCTGAACTTTTAAAATTTTTAATCAAGAACATTGAAATACGTGTCTCAATTCATCGATTTTCATATTATTATGTTGAGTACATTATTTAAAAATTGATCATGAATTTTCATCAATTTTGGATTTGTCGGTTCGACCTGAATTAATTTTTGAAGCTTAAAACTTTAGAAATTTATATAAAATAAAATTTTACTCCGTATCAAAAATTTTGGCACGATTATGTTTGTTACATCATAACACACTTCGGTGTCAAGTTTCATTGTATTTGGACGGCGGAAAAATACAAAAAATTTAACTTAAGTAAATTTTACTTTTTTTTCTTAAGAATTTTTCTTTTCTCCCCACTTCGGCAACCCCTCTGGCTTCCCTCAACCACGTTCGGCCACCCTCCTTTTTGTGGCGGCGACTCTAACAAGGTAAAAGGAGGTAGAAATGAGGGGATTTTACTATTATATATTTCTTTTTATATACTTAATATTTCATTAGTATGAAAATAAATATGATAAAGTTAGTCATTCACATTATTATTGTTGTCATTAATCAATAATAATAACAGTATGACTATTATAAAATGATTACTATCTCTATTTTTGTCAATTTCAATTCAGTCGTTTTTTATTGTATTTTCTTTTGTATATTATTATTATCATTTTAATTAAATAATGATAATAATAATGCTATAATAAATATTACTGCTTTTGCAGTAACTTAAAAATCGAATGTCAATCATAACAAGAAAATGAAAGAAGAATATAATCGAAGTGAAGATAAAAATTACTCCTAAAATATTGGTTAAAAGTTAATTTAAAAATATTCAAATTTAAATACAGATCCAAAAGTTGAACTGTCAAACTTTGGATCTTAAAGAACAACCCACCCAGTACATGACATATATTACTTTTTATGTTTTACTGTTGCTTAGCTTCGCTTCTTCACTTTGAGCCAAAATTTATATTGAAGCTTAGTTGGTTGTTCGGAACCAACGTAACATTCGTAGGTTACTAGAAAACGATATTAGTAATATTAACGCTTTGTTGGTTGTTAGAAATTAGCATCTTTTTCATTCGTGAGTTGCTGAAAAATGACATCAATAATATTCGTGGGTTATTGGAAAATGACATCAGTAACATTAATGCTTGGTTGGTTGTTAGAAACTAATATCATCTTCATTCGTGGGTCGCTAAAAAATGACATCAGCAATATTCGTGAGTTACTGAAAAATGACATCAGGAACATTTGTGGTGGGCTACTGGAAAAATGACATCAGTAACCTACATTTGTAATAACACTTGTTGCAGGAAAGTTTTATTTATTTTGCGCTATTTCCTTATTCTTCCTGCATTTTATTACATCCTTATATCTGCTAATCGCATTTTTTCTTTTATAAAAATGTAATATTTTTTTTTTACTGTGGTACTTAGGGTATTCTCTAATTACTGGGGATTTCAATTCCGGTATTATTTTCTGAACAATACCAAGTCAGGTACCTCTGGGGAAGCTTGAAGAAGAACTTTAAAATTTAAATTATCAAACCGCTGAATGGATCTAGGCACTATCCTACTTTTGCTTTTATTTTTGTTTTTACTATTTCTTTTGTTTCAGTTCCTCTTAGATGAACTTTGTAAAGAGGAATGTTGGAAATTTTTTGTAATATGAAATATTAAATGAATGAGAAATATTTTTGGCTTTTGTATGTGCATGCTCTTTTCTCTCAAATTGCTCAATATGATCTTGCGGTATGTGAACACCTGAATGCCGGGCCATCGCAGTTGGTATAAGAGCGAGGTTGAGCACATTTGAGAGAGAAGAATATATATACAAAAAATGAAGATATGTTCATTCTAAAGAGATTAGATTAATTTAGTATGATATTACCATGATAAGTTAGCAAGTGATAACTCTCTTTCTTCATTTGCAATTAAGGTGTGAAAACACTAAAACAATATTTTTGTATTAATCATTTTAAATTTTATTTGTATGATGGAGAGGACGACATCATTTTTAAGTAGGGGAGTTTGTAACGACCCAATGTCGTTACTTTGTAAATTAGGTTAAATCCTTCCTCAAAAATTAGGATCCCGGGGAATTTTGAATTAAGACAAACAAAAATACTCTAGATAAGAATAAATTTTAAATCAAAGTGCTCTAATTTGGGAGAAATTCGAATAATGGAAACTCTCGCTTTATTTTTTTGAATTTTTAAATTCATTAAATCAAGAATATTGAAATACGTGTCCAAATTCATCAATTTTCATGTCATTATGTTGAGTACATTATTTAAAAGCTGCTCATGAAGTTTCATCAATTTTGGATCGTCGGTTCGACCTAAATTAATTTTTGAAGTTTAAAGCTTCAGAAATTAATATAAAATAAAATTTTGCTCCGAACCAAAAACTTTTCGCGCGAGGGTGTTTGTTACATCATAACACACATCGACGTCAAGTTTCGTTGTCTTTGGACACAAAACGGCGGAAAAATATGAAAAATTTAACTTTAATTTACTTTTATTCCTTAAGAATTCTTTTCTACCCCATTTCTATTCTCACCTCTTCCGCCTGTTCGGCACCAAGTGGGCCCCACCCTGGGCCGACCCTCCTTCTTCCCCCCCTTTCTCTACTTAAACCCCCCCCTCCACTCCCTCACCTTCCCCACCACCAGCCAGCCCCCTCTCCCTTGCTGCTAGCCCCTCTCCCTGCTGCCAGCCCCTCCCCCAGGCAGAGGCCAGCCCCGGCAGCCATCCCGGCCGCCCTTTCGGACCCTCTAAACCAGCCAGCCCCCTCTTCGGCCTCCCCACTTCGGCAACCCCTCTGGCTTCCCTCAACCACGCTCGACCTCCCTCCTTTTTGTGGTAGCGACTCTAACAAGGTAAAAGGAGGTAGAAATGAGGAGATTTTATTATTATATATTTAATATTTCATTAGTATGAAAATAAATATGATGAAGTTAGTCATTCACATTATTATTGTTATCGTTAATCAATAATGATGAACAGTATGAGTGTTATAAAATGATTGCTATCTCTATTTTTGTCAATTGTAATTCAATCATTTTTTATTGTATTTTCTTTCATACATTAATATTATTATTATTATTAAATAATGATAATAATAATGCTATAATAAATATTACTGCTATCGTAGTAACTTAAAAATCGAATGTCAATCATAACAAAAAATGAAAGAAGAACATAATCGAAGTGAAGATAAAAATTACTCCTAAAATATTGGTTAAAAGCTAATTTAAAAATATTCAAATCTAAATACAGATCCAAAAGTCGAACTGTCAAACTTTGGATCTTAAAGAACAATGGTACTCACCCAGTACATGACATATATTACTTTTTATGCTTTACTGTTGCTTAGCTTCGCTTCTTCGCTTTGAGCCAAAATTTATATTGAAGCTTGGTTAGTTGTTCGGAACCAACGTAACATTTGTGGGTTACTGGAAAATGACATTGTAACATTAATGCTTGGTTGGTTGTTAGAAACTAGCATCTTTTCATTCGTGGGTTGCTGAAAAAATGACATCAGCAACATTCGTGGGTTACTGAAAAATAACATCAGGAACATTCGTAGTGGATTACTGAAAAACGACATCAGTAACTTACATTTTGTAGTAACACTTTTTGCAGGAAACTTTTATTTCTTTTGCGCTATTTTCTTATTCTTTCTGCATTTTATTACATCCTTATATCTGTTAATCGTATTTCTGATTTTATAAAAATGTAATATATTTTGTATACTGTGGTACTTAGAGTATTCTCTAATTACTGGGAATTTCAATTCCAATATTATTTTCTGAACAATACCAAGTCGAGTACCTCTAAGAGAGCTTGAAGAAGAACCTTAAAATTTAAATTATCATACTGCCGAATGGATCTAGACACTATCCTACTTATACTTTTATTTTTATTTTTACTATTCCTTTTGTTTCAGTTTCTCTTAGATGAACTTTGTAAAGATGAATGTTGAAAAATTTTTGTAATATGAATATTAAATGATTGAGAAATATCTTTGGTTTTTGTATGAGTATGCTATTTTCTCTTAAATTGCTCAATATAATCCTGCGTTATATGAACACCCGAATGTCGAGCCATCACAGCTCTCCTCTCGCAAGAACCTTAACATGGTATCGGAGCATAGATCTCCCCTCTTCGACGAATGATCCCAAGAACTCTTTCAATGGCTTCGATTGAAAACATTTCAAGTCTCGCAAAAGTTATATCATTCCTAATTTTATCCCGCCCAACCTCATCCTATTTTGGTATTGTCTCCTCCCTCACCAATGTTCATCACATCTTGAATGTGAAACTTGACAAATCCAACTTCATCTTGTGGAGATCTCAATTCATGTCGCTATTTCAAGCTTACCATCTGACCGGCTTCATTGATGGCAGCTTTTCATCTCCTGAAAGAAATCTACCTGGACGGAAACCCTAATATGAATTATCAGCAATGGCTCTCCACTGATCAACTTATTTTGAATTGGATCATCTCCTCGCTCATGGAATTGAATTTGGCTCAAGTAATCAACCACGAATCCTCATTTTCAATGCGGAAAGCTCTTTCTGCTATCTATATTTCCACATGCCAAATTCGAATCCAGCAACTGAAACTTTAGATGCGCACATCCAAGAAGGGGTCTCAGTTTATGACAGATTTCCTCCAACAAATAAAGACCATATCCCATCATCTTGCAATGTCAGGCTCTCCCCCAGCTGAATAACAGGCTGTTCTCACCATTCTTTTCGGCCTTGGCTCTGAATGTAGCGTTATTACTGCTGTTGTTACTTCTCGACTTGAGCCCATTTCTATGGGCGAGCTTTGTGGTATTCTTCTCAATCTTGAAATTTTATATTCTAACAAGCACAATGTTTGTCCATCTCCTGTCATCAATTAGGTCAATTTCGGCAAGTCTTCGAATTCCACTTTATATCAAACATCTGCAGATGTGTCTCACTCCTTCAATCGTGGTTGTGGTCGTGGTGACCGATATTGTCGCTATGCTCGTATTTACAACCATAGTCATGGATCTCTCATTTATCAAGTGTGCAATCGGTCTGGACATTCATCCATAAATTGCTATCATTGCTAGAATACCACATCCTACTCTTCTCAATGATTTCACATGCCCGTTTCACAACTGACCTTATCTACATCAGATGGCTGGTTTCCGGATTTCGGTGCAACTCATCACATTACTCCGCAGCTTCAGAACCTTCAGCTGTCTCAGCCATGTAGTGGCCCTGATATATGGTTCATGTCGGCAATGGACAAGGCTCGACATCATCAATACAGGCAACACAACTCTTAAAACTCCATCTACAAAGTTTACTTTAAACAATATCTTGCATGTTCCTCAAATGTCTAAGAACCTTCTATCTGTTAGCAAGTTTACAAATGACTATCAAGTGTTTACAGAATTTCACCCTCAATTGCAGCAAGATGGAGCTTCTTCGAGAACACTTGAGCAAGGCTTATACTGGTTCCTGTCTTAAATCTTGGTAACTATTTCCAAGAAGTATAAGATGACTTTTTGGGAATGAGAGCTAGGGTAACATTATCTATCAATCTATTTGTTCTTACTCTTAAATAATATGGGGTGAAGTGTAATGATGCAAACTATAGAGGGGAGAAATACTATTTTCTTATTTAGTTTTGAATAGATGCTATATCCATTGCAAGTATGTGGCTACCATGATTATTAAATGATCACTACTTAATAACATGTAAAGCAAAGCTTAGACATTAATATTTTGAAGATTGAGCATTTTAAAGAATCATTTCCATACTTGTATAAGAGCATTCTTGAATGAATTTGTTTTCTCCCCAATGAGCTAGTAGTTGACCGTGAACTTCACCCTCTAGATGAAGGGAAGTGATGTTCTGGGTTAATGAAGAATTATGAGAACATTTTGAGAAATAATTAGTAGAATTAGAGGATTATTACCAAATCTTCATGTTATAGGATGCCACAAGAAAGAGAACAAATGTCAAAAAGGCAAACGCAAACATCTATAATTAGAGATTTATATGGTTTTGTGATAATTCACTTAGGTTCATGGGTTGTACCAAAGTACCTTATTTATCCAATAAGGAAAGAAGTATAAGAGAGAATACTATGAGGCTAAATTTTAATAAGATCTTTTTCTATTAATTTGATGCTCTTATAAATTTGTCCTCATGCTACCAATACATCATGCATTAAATTTTTTTTTTCTTAAATTCTGCTCAAATAACAAAAGAATTTGGCTTTTATTATGACATCGCAAGAAGGGGTTGAATAGAGTTTTACTTTATAAGAATTTGAACTTGACAAATTTAAAGATTTTTATGAGCTTTATAGATACTTTTAGCAAGCTAAAGAAACACAAAAAACATTGAGAACAATAAGAATAAAAGTGCAAAACATAAAAGGAGCACGATGTGGATTTATATTGGTTTGGATCAAGCTAGATCTTAAGTACATTCTTCGGAGAGTTGCCTTCTCTGGGATTCCACTTGCAAACGAAAACTCTTCTTTGCTTTGGCAAATAGTTGGCTGGCAGAGACGCTGCAGAACACCCTCCTTGAAACACTACCTAAGTTAGCAATTGGTGGAGCTGCCTTACTCCTTGTGTAACCAATATTGGTAGGTTTGAGAGAATAAAGAAGAAATGCACTTTATCTTGGAGTAAGTCTCCAAAATCTTGATTTGCTAGGATTTTGAAACTTCAATATTTTTTGGAGAGCTTTAGCTTGAGAGAAGAGAGTTTAAGAGATATTTTTTTGGTTCATTGGAAACTCCAAAGGCTTTGATATTTATAGCCAAAGAAAAGGGGGCCAATTTAAGCAAGATTTTGCATATTTGTTGTTGGAATTCATTTGGGCGCTTGGCTGGATGCGCTTGACTGTTATTTATGGCTGCTAACTTATAAGCATTCCTAGGTGTGTGTTCAAATGTACGTACTTAATTTGACTAGATACATTTGGGCATGCCCCAAGCCCTGGTCTGGGAGCCCCCCAAGCTCTGACATAGGGTGCCCTGACATGGGGGCGCCCCAAGCCCGTTATGAGCATGCCTCAAGCCTTGGTATGTGGGAGCCCTAGGCCTCGATTTGGGCATGCCCCAAGCATAGTGAGCTCTCCATATAATTTCAAACTTCTCAAAACATAGTCAAACGTAAGATAGAAGAACAAGAGATACAATAAAGAAGCATGAATAAAAACAAGCTTCTAAAAGATTGAGCTTAAATTATATGGTTTAGACACTTGAACGCATTCTAAGAGCTGAGTTGGTGCTTGGCTTGATTAATTTAAGTTAGGTTGTTCCATTATTCTTGGGTCAGGCTTGATTAATATAAGTTCAGGTTCTTCCATTATTCTTGGATTGACCTAGATATTTAAGCAATTTTGAATTTATGATCTTATAAACTACAAACTTAGGTAGTGTTTTTTAATCTCATAAGTAGATTTTGATAAACTCAGAAGTTATATCAAAAAAATTTTGTCATCAGAAGAGTGTTATGGCTCATGGAGTTCTCTTTTTCTTATGATCAGAAAACATAGTATAACTTATGTCATTTAAAGAAAATAAACTCCCCCTAAATCTATGCAATGTAAGTAGAAGGAAATAAATAACTAATGTTTAAAATTGTTTAAGAAATATAAAATGTAGTACAATGAGAAATGAAGACATGTAATAGTCTAAAAGAATACACTAGTAAGGTATAGTAAAGTAAACAATTTCTCCCTATTTTTATCATATCTAAAACGAGTGACATAATAAGCAAAAGAACTATCTAAAACTGAAACTAGGCATCTCCAAGTCCTGAAGATTTTGAGGGTGTCAAGAAGGAAAGAAGCTAAACAACTAGGAGAACTACTTCATGAACCCTATCTGTTGATTGTCGTACTTTGTCTCAAATCATCAAACTACTTGTTCCAAGCATTCCTTGTTTGCATCTGCTTCTTCTCGAAGCCCTGAAAGTCATCATATATGTCTATAAGGTTTTGAGTATGATATGGGCAAGTCAATTGGGAGCTAGAGGTAGCCTTGGAAGGATTGACTTGGGAGGAATCAAGTTGGGGATGAATAATAACTTTGAGGAAGTCAAAAGTGGATTTGCTGAAATGATTGGGAGTTATAAGAAGTTCAGAGAATTCAAAATCATTATTCTGTTCCAAAATGTAACAAATGATTTATTTGTAGCATCTGTTTAACTTTTCCTTATTTGAAGGGTTACAGAAAGAATAGATAGTTTGAAAAAATGATGTTGAAAGACAAATGTTGCATGGAAGGCGATATTGGAAAAAACATAGTAGGTGATGGGATGGTTGTGATTTTGGTCTTGTTCTTGACTTGGCTAGAAAGTGTTTCGAAGAACAATCTAAATGACTTGTGCTTTGAGTTTTGATTTCTTAACAATGCCATTGTGTAAGAGAAATGGGAAAGGAAATACTCTATATTGATCATTTATATGCAATGAAGAACCTTATACGACTGGATTCTGATCATAGAGTTCTTGTGGAGGTCAAAAATAGTAATACATACAACCTTATTTTATTATAATAGGAGTAGATAGAAATATCATTATTAAGTACGTGCTAACATAAAATTTAAAATGGGAGAGGTGTCAATATGGATAAAAGGTAAAGGAGAGAAAAAGGGACAAAAAAATCATATGAAAACTCATTGGAAATATGGCGGTGGTCGGTATTATTAATCTTGTGCAGGGTGTTGAAGACTATTCTTGCTTCATCACCCTTGAAATCATCATTGACGAAGTTCATCTTGTTTGTTTGTGAAGGAGTAGCTTTAGTTAGTTATGAAGTCGAGGCTTTAAAATGACTGGAAGGAGGATCTGAAAGCTTGGTTGAGAAACTTCTCAAATTTTAGCGTCATAACAAATAGACGAGATGAATAAGGAGGATTTCTAGATAGGATTCTTAAGGAAGAAGAAAAGCTATGGATGAATGGTGATGGAAAAAGCTTGTAATAGGGGCTTTAATTAAGTCTTGCCTACACATGCCTGGTGACATGGTTATCATGTGCCTGGGAGCACTCTCCTGCTCAAAATCTGGAGGAAAAAATTTCAATTGATTGGACACAAATGGCAAGACAGTTTGCGCCTGTGCATTGTAAGGGAACCTATAGCTATAAAAAGGATTTAAAATTTTAGATTAATGCAAGTATTAAGAATAAAAAATAAATATGATAGACAAAAGTTTAACAAACTAGAAATATGCCATAAGTATAAATGAGTACTAATGAGATAGTGCAATATGATAAATTAATAATTAGGCTCTATTTAAGGTTTGTCTTAGGACTTAAAAAAATATAATGTATACATAGGATAATATGAATCCAATATGGAAAAATTACTCCAAGTTTCTACCTCAATTGATGAAATGTCTCTCGGTAACGATTTCATAACGATGTCAATCAATTGATGCATAGTGTAGATGAACTCTAATTCGATGTTGCTGAAATTCTCACGATTTCTAATGAAGTGGTATATAATATTAATGTGTTTAGTATGCGAGTGCTGATGGAGTTTTTAGTAAAATTGTTCACTCTATTGTTGTCGCACTTGAATGGAATTCTTTGTTATTTTTTTTAGTTTAATAGTTGCTGTTGAGCCAAAGAACTTGAGAATACAGCTTACATTGCTTCTCCAATGGATAGAATTATAGAACTTCGCTTCTCACTAGACCATGAAATAAGTGGATTACACGTGAACTGATAAGTGCTGAACATGCTCTTCTTATAGACTTCCAAATCAGCAAAAATTGAAGATCGAGAAATGACATGCGGCACTATGATGAGCCTTAAGTCTATGTATTTTTAAGATATCATGAGATCCTTATACTGGTTGTTAGATATGTCTATCTAGGGTCAGCTTGAAATCTTGAACACAAGTAGACGTTGAACATGGTGGATCTATGGGTTTACTACTAGCACCTTGGTCTAATTGGGCATTATGGCTCATGGGTGTCTAAGATTTGCAGACATGCAATAAAATGCTTAAGATAAGTGTTGTGTTTAGCTTGTTTGATTTGGAGTTTTAAGAAGAAATTTCCGTTATACTCATCTCGATTTTTTGCTCATGAGAGAGGCACACTCTTTATATAGAGTATTTGTGGAACCAAATAGGATGTCCATATAAAGCTAAACTATTAAAATGTTTGAGGTTGGTCTCTTGAGAAATGTAATCGTATTGATGGAGTTTCTAGTGAACCCATGGGTCGTGAGAAAAGTGCTCAATATATCGCACCACATTGTAGGTGCTTGTTTCAAACCATAGTGCTTTTTTCAACTTAAACAATTAATTTAGATATTCTATGTTTTCAAATTATTGGTTGTTCAACAAAGACATTCTCTTGGATGCATTGGTTCGACAAAGTGCTTTTTTACTTTTTTTCTTGAATAGTTTGAAATGATGCAGTGAAGCAATAGCCAAAAGCAACTTAATGACATTCGATTTCCTAGCAAGTGCAAAGGCCTCTTCAAAGTCAATACATTTGATTTGACTAAAGCCATTAACCACATTTTAGCTTTATTTGTGACTATTACCCCTTAGCATTAATTGTATTTTTAAAGAATTTCTTAGTTCCAATAACGCTAAAAGTTCTGTAACTGGTTCTCAAACTTCATTTTTGTTAAATTGATTATATTTCTCTTGCATTTTCTTGAATTATAGATTTTGGTTCTACCAAGAAAATAAAAGATAACTGATTTATCTTATTAGTTTGCACACCTTAGGAGACCACCTATAATCTGTTCTAGAGGATGATTGTGATCATGCCTACCATTAAATCAGAGCTCTAATATCCTCAAAATTTCTATTAACAAATGCAAATTTCTAAGATTTCTTACAATATCATCTTTCAAGATTGGTTGAGGTTTATATTTAGATTCATCAAAAGTAGTATGGATCAATTTCTCAAAAATCATTTTCTTTTATTATGTACTTTAAATTTATTGTTAAAAGAGGAGTAATAAACAAATATTGATTCGTTGACCTTTGAGTATTACCTTCACTCTCTTTCAGCACGAAGCACCTACAACTTAAGATATACATGCTAGAAATTTTAGAACTTTGCTTTAGTAATTCATATGTGGTCTTTCTAATAATCACTTGAATATTTATACAATTCGTGATATACCGTGTTCTGTTAATTGCTTCAACTCAAAAATACTTAAAGTGTACTCAAGTATTATGAATCTAACCATCTAACATAAAGCCTTGTTTTTCTTTCTAGCGACTTTTATTTCTTGTGGTATTATAAGAGTTGGATAGTTATATTTTTTTATATTTTGAGCATAGAAATAATTAAACATCAATTTCTTGAAATCTCTGCCATTTCATTTCTGATGGTGGTAATCCTATGGCCTATAATTTTCTGAATCTATATTGCAAAATGCTTGAATTCATTGAAGGTTGTCTTTATTGGATACGGACTTGATTCAAGTGAAATGAATAAAATCATTAACAACCACCAAGTCTTATCTACTTCTTCAGCTATAGGACTAAATAGCCAAATAAAATAATATGTAGAAGTTTTGAAGGTATAGAGATGCTAATTATGCAAAGTAAGTGAAAGGTGGAAGTGTCTGCTTGCCCATTTCGCAGGCATCACAGTATGAGTTATAAAAAATTTAACGTAACAAAATAATCTAGGTTCTAATTTTCAAATCTTGCAAAGAGTGCTTATCATAATGTGACATAATCAGCGATACTAACAATAAGTTTTATCAATAAAGACTTTAAAATATTTGAATTTTTATTCTCATAGTATTATCTCTAGCATGTATACATTTAAGTTTTTTAATTTTCATTTAAGGTTTTATTACTAAACGTAGAAGCAATAAATAAAGTTTCAAATCATGAACACATATCTGACTAATGGCAAATTTCTAAGATCACCTGTAAAAAGAACAATTCAATAATAATGAATTTGCATTATTGGTGTTACTGATTTTTTTGATTTGCATCTTTATGGTGTTTCTTAGCATGACATTTACTCTTTTGAGTTCTAGCTTATAGAATTTGCTTTTATCCTCTATCATATACTTAAAGAATCCTTGTGTAGGTACCATGTGCATTTACTTTTGTCAAGAAGATTTATACAGAGAAAATCAAATGCTAGTAGTAACATGAACTTTCCTTGAGTTGAGTCCATTCTCTGCTTTTCTTAGGAGGGAATGGGAACCTCACACTAAATTCATATCTTTATTAACTCATATATGCTTTAAATTTGTCCATACTTCCTACATGAGAAACATTGTTTTTTGGGTAACAAATTCTGTTGATAGAAAGCATGTCTATTTTTAGTTGTTAATGTGGCTGATGTGCTGGATTAATAAATATATGCTAGGTTTAAATTTGCTCCACCTGTTTTTGAAGATTTATAGATAAATTTTAGTTCTTGATTTTCTTTGCATAATCTTATATTTTCCTCATGAATTTTTTTTGTTTATTTCTTCACTAGGCTTATTATATGTTAACTATTGTAATTCATCTTCCAAGGAACATAATTCAGTTATAGTTGTCATTAAGCATGGTTATTTTAATTTTTTTTTTCTAAGCTTTCACTTTCTTTCTCGAGAAAAGCATTAAATTCATGTAAAATTTTTAAACTAGATTGGATCTCTTCGCAAGTAAAACATATTTTGTTTCTCTCTTCTTCTTTCTATGCCATCAAGCAAAGTTATGTTTTTCCTGCTCTGATTTTCTCCATCTCTCCGAATATGAGTTCACTTGGATGGATTTTTTCTAGAATGTTCTGGATTTATCTTTGCTTTTATCTTTTCATCTTTTTTTTGTTTAGGTAATCTGGTCTTATGCGACGTTCTTCACGGATTATTTCTTTGGTATTTTGAGCTATCTATTTATCTTTATTTTCCAAGGTTCTTTTCTTGTTTACTGTTTATGATCTGGTCATACACTAAAAGTGAACTTAGGAGTTGTTCTAAGGAGCAGGTTTTAAGAGTTTTAACTTCTATTATTGCTTAAATTTTTGGATCCCAGCTAGGTGGAAGTTTAATTTATTGACCTTCTCCTTATTGGTTAATATTTTTCTTCCTGAAGAAGACTTGTAACTTTTTTTAGTTAACCTTGTATTCATTTCTGATATGCTTTCTTTAGATTTTATTTTGAAGAGTTCATAATCATACATTAAACTGTTAATACTAGATTGCTTAACATAATTTGTTCGTGTATATATTATTATTAATGTCTCAAATCTCTTTGCCAATTTTGCTTAATGAAATATCATGTAATTTATATGGTTCATGGTAATAACCATCATATTACATATCAGCCTTCCATCCAAATACAATTTAATCAGTACTATTAGTCATGTCTCTAAACATCTATATATGTATTTATGTACCTAAAACACCATGTAGTGATTTGATTATAATTCCATACGTGAATGCATTGCTTTCCCTCTTGATCTCTCCCTGTCAACTTGGTATTAGAGCATGGTTTCTCCTCTACGTCTCTCTTCCTCAAATCTTGACAACAACAACAACAACACCGAACCTATCATCTCTCGAGCCACCCAAACACAACCATTTAGAGGAAGAGGCCGCTCCACCACAACCTACACAAGAATATTGCCAGCACAAAGAACCTTCAAACCGCATTCGTTGAATGTCAAATATGCTAGAAACTAGAACATACAACCAAATAGTGCTGGCATTGAATGGATCACACCTACAACCAGCCCTCCATCCACCCAACTGCTCGTCGAACCGATGGCCTAAGTGACTACAATTGGTGTTATAATTTTGGAACCTCAAGCCACATCACTAATGACATCATCGACAAAGGCATTCTCCCTACTTCCTATTGTAAGCCTCTCTTAAACAACATTCTACACGTTCCTCAATGCTAGTACAATCTCTTATCTATACACAAACTGACTTTTGACAATTCCTGCTCTATTTCTTTTGATCTAACCGATTTTGTCATAAAGGACCTTCACTCGAGCATCCCTCTTCTTAAAGGCCGTTGCATCAACGGTCTCTACACCATTAAACAATCTCTAGAATCTCCTCCACAAATCATTCTGAAATACGTTGTACAACCGGCCGAATCTCCCTCTCCCTCTCCACATATCATTCCAAAACTTGCAACTCAACCTTAACATCTTCGTTTGGGACACCCGAGCCAAGACATTCACCGTCTCCTTTTCAAGCTCTAACTAGCACTCGGTACCAACACAACCTTGCTTATAATTTGTGATGTTTTGCAGTGAACTAATATTACCCGTCTGGACATCAACTTGGCGGTCAACAAACTTTGCCAACACATGCATCGTCCAACCCAAACAAACTTCGAATAGCTTAAAAGAACCGTATACTACATCAAAGGTACTCGCCAAATAGGCACGCAAACTTCGATTGGGCAGGAGATACAGATGATCGAAAATCTACAATCGGTTACTGTATTATACTCAGCAATACACCCATTTTTTGGAGCGCCAAGAAACAAAGCACAATATCTAGATCATCCACTGAAACAGAATCTTGTGCTTTAGCTACCACAGCTATGGACATCGTATTGCTTCACCGTCTATTTCAAGAATTTGGCCAAACTATATCACATCCCACAAAAATTCATTGTGACAATCTTTCAACCATCGCCCTTGCCAAGAACCTCATCTTCTATATCAGGAGCAAACATGTCGAGGTCGACTGCCACTTTATCTATGACTGCATTACAAAGGAGGAAGTGAAGCTCTCCTACATTCCTATAGAATCTCAAAGCGCCGATATACTCACCAAACTACTTCCAAGAGCTCGTATCACTTGCTCAAAGACAAACACCATCAATATACTGATGATGAATTTGCGAGGGGATAATAACCAACATATTACATATAAGCCGTCCATTCAAACATGATTTAATTAGGACCATTAGTTATGTCTCTAAACATATATATGTACTTATGTACCTACATCGTAATGTGATGATTTGATTATAATTCCATACGTGAATGCACTGCTTCCCTTCTCGATCTCTCCCTGTCAACACATGGCGCACCGGAAACAAGTGATTGTTATTGCAATGATTTTTTCTTCTTTAACATAATCGTGCATCTCATGATATGTAATTGTTGGTTTTGAACGTTCAAGTTTGATCAACATCCTCATATGATAATTTACAAATGGTGGGAAATTTTTCATTTTCATTTTCTAAAAATCAAATACAATTCTGTCAAACAAGGGTAAATGGTTGCATGAAATACCCTTCATCGCATTTATGTTTCCAATTTTGAATTGTGCTATAAGGTCAGATTTTTTCTCTATAGATCATTAGATCCTCGTAGGGTATAGATGATATGGTTTGTTGGGTATGGTGCAACTTGAGAAATTGGATTGAACTTTTTGAACTTTAGAAATTGTAAGAATTTAAAGAGATTTAGAGACTTTTTTAATGAGCTAAAGAAAAACACAAAGATAAAAAAGAAAATAGAATTGTAAGAAATTAAAGAGTGCACCATAGATTTATGGTAGTTTGTATCAACTCAAATATTACGTCTGCATTTTAGAGATTATATTCACAAATGAGAACATTTTTCTTTTGCAAAAAGCTAGTGGAGAAGCCGCATTATCGCTGTTGCTGCCTTTTGCTTTGCACAACTTACGAGCACAAGTATAAGAGAAACAAAGAAAAAATGTGCTTCATCTTGGAGGGAGCCTCCAAGATCTTGACTTGCTAGGATTTGAACTTAAAAATTATTTGGAGAACTATAACTAAAGAGGAGAAATTAAAAAAAAAAAGGTGCATTGGAATCTCCAAAAGATTTGGTATTATAGCCAAATGAGAGGGGTCAATTTTAGCAAAATTCCTTATGTTTGCTATCGAACGCGCTTAGGCACTTGGCCGAATGTGCAAAAGTGCCCGAGTGTGATTCGTGGTTGCCAACTTACGTAATAGAAGTAGTTGGGATTGTGCGCCCGGGCTCCCCAATATTTTGTTTGGGCTCCCCAATATTTTGTTTGGGCACCCCAAGCATTGTGAAGCTCTCTATAATTTTATGCTCTTCAAATTTAGTGAGTCAAATGTAGGACTAAATACTAGAACAAAAGACAATAACTGAAATATATGAGAGCTACATACATTCTCATTATAATTTCATTGATTGGAGAAACAAACTTCAAGTGAGAGAATATTAAGTGTTTCAAGTTTATTTGTTGTGCATAATAAAAATTAAAAGGTCAAATTTGAAGCAGCAAGTCGCAAGAAACTGCCAAAAGTTGTGTTACACCACTGAAAGGCACAGCCAAGCAATCCCTAGAAGTGAGGCAATGGCATGTCGTTAAGGCTAACAACTTGTTGCTAACCTTAGCATTCAAGCTTGTTAAGTTTTAGAAAGTTAATATAATGATTGGGGTATCAGCAGCACCCATTAAGCATTTATAGTTCTCCGTTAAGTCACTGACGTATTTTTAATTTAGCATTTTAAAGCTATTAATCCCAAGAGCCATAACATTTACTTTTGATGATAACAAAATTTGGATATAACTTTTGATATTATCATCATCTATTTATAAGATTTTCAACAATATTAAATTTTGATATACTAGATTTCAACAAAATTTGGGGTCAATCCAAGATTACTAGATCTTAAACACAAATTAATAAGCCAAGCAGGCTCAGCTCAAAACCAATCTTGTTTAAAACAAATCTTTCAATAGCTTGCTTCTCCAATCAATGGAAATTTACCCCTGCCCTTATTTTGCATATAAATCATGATCATCATTAATTGGTACTTTGCTCCAATCATAAGGTACATGGAAGCCGATAGATGCTACATATAATCTCAGCTTTTGCATGGTAACCACTTTCATCAATATGTTCATAGGATTTTTACATCAAGTATCTTCTTTAACAGAAGAGCTTCATGATCAATCAAAATATGAATGTGATTGTACTTTAGTTGCAAATGCTTTGACTTTGCTTGAAATGTGAAATTCCTTGTGAATGGCAGTAACTGTTGTTGTAAGTTGTACTATTATTTTACTCTTCAATAAACCTCATTCTTTGCATCTAGCTAGGGTATATAGCTGGCTTCAATAATTGAAAGAGAGAGGCTCTTTTGAACCCTTGACATTCAACTTATAATCATCCCTCTATTGGTCTTTTTGGTCTTTTAAGTTTCTGTCCAAATCAATGCCTAAATATCTTTTCAATTTTGCCTTGTTCTTTTTGAAGTGCTGTTTCTGAAGTCCTTTTTAAATATTACATAATCCATTTGCAGCTTAACAATGCCCTTCTCTTGAGTTTGTCAATGCAGGGGCTCGTAACTCGTCTTGCATGAGTTGCATATGGTTTTATGCATACCATAATTTGCATTTGACTAACAATGGTTAATGCATATGGTATATTGATTATTTGCTTCTTTATTTGGACTTTGGCTATTGTTCTTGAACTTCTTAAAATTACATTCTAATGGAATCTCTTGAGTTTGCATCTTTAATATTAAACTTCTTTAGCGCTTTGTTTATGCCAATGCTTGGTTATCTTCATATAAGGTTCTACTTTATAGTTTTTAAGTTCATCTCAAATTTTGTGGATAACTGCTTTTTATACTCATTGATCTTTTACTTGTGATTTTGCATTGTATGAACCTTATGGTGGACATAAAGTCATCAAATTTCATATATCAATTTCTTGGTGCAGATTTGACTTTTCTTTGAATTTTAATCTTTCAAACTGCTCCAAATACAAGCCTTTGGTGACAATAATATTGAGCACTATCATTATGGTAGCAGGACCATGTTGTCAATTCTATGCTGTTGTTGGAAGCTATTCATAGAATATCTTTATGGTAGCAGAACCATGTTGTCAATTCTTTTAAGCCCTCTCATTAGCAACTTTAGTGTTATTATCTTCAAGGATAACTTTTTTTTCTTTTTCTTGTACTTTTTGTGACTTGATTGTCATTTTTCTTCTAATGTCGTTCTTTAGATATTTTTATTTGTCATTTTAGAGTTTGTAACAAATATATTTTGGACTCGCAGCCTAATGGCAACCCTTTTTGGTCTCCGCATCGTTTGTTTATCACATCAAAATCAGCATATGCGTAAGAAACTCATCTAAAATTATCAAGCAACAATTTTTTCTTTTCAATAGTTTTTTAAATATTCTCAAATCAACAAAGGATTGACCAGATAAGTTTTTCATTGGGTATTGCATCATTTCAAAAATCTTAATCAACCAATGGTTTTTTTGGAAAATTTCTCAGCATGTGAATATCATGATTTGAACATTAATTTTTTTAAAATTCTATAGTAATTATTGCTATTATTAGACTTCAATTACTTAACTTTTAGCTTGTTATGTTTTTTAAAATTTGCTTTTTATACTTGAACTTAAAAAGTACATTTGATTGTTATTCAAAAAAATCCAAACCCAATTTATAGAATCCTTTTTGATGGTGATCTAGTATCACAAGCCTCTAAGGAAGCATACTTTGGCTACCTTCATACATCAGACTGCTTCGATTACAATTTCTATCTTGAAGAGTCTTGATCTTTCGACAATACAAGTCTATTTTGTTTGTCGAGGACACGTACCCAAATCAATTCCAAGTTCATAAAAAGAGAAAAAGTAACTAAAAGGCAAATGCAAGCAATCACAACTTATGTGGTTCGATGATGAATCAATTATGTCAATAGGCTTTACTGAAGAATTATTCTTTATTCGATACGAAATGTAGGAGGGGGTATGTATTAGAGAAACTAGTTTTTGAAGAAGAGATCTGGGTTCTTCAAATTATTATTAAACTTACCCAATATAAGGGCCAACACTTTTGCAAAATCTTTGTGAATCTCACTCAAATTTGATATAACTTGAAATCTAATAAAATAAATTTAAGTTTCGAGTTGAAAGTTAAACATTTTTTCTAGTAGATTTTGAGTTTAAGTTGAATTGCTCAAAAATAATGGTATAAGTCATGATGCTTTTGAGTATAAGCATAGTTGCTCACATGTTAACAAGCAAAAATGTCTAACTTGCTTGTTAACAAGTGAGCAACTATGCTCTTAGTAGATTTTGAGTTTATGTTGAAAGCAATTGATTTTCTTAAATCATGCTTGTTTTTGAGGTTATCATCTGAATTGTTGATCATGAGTCAGAGCACATGTGATTTTTGTAAATTGGTGGAAAAACCTCCTCATCATTAGTCAATTTGGTTGGTGCATTAACTGGGATTGGTAGTTTTTTTGGCAAATACTTGGCCCTATATATCGAGGTGCTACCTTATTTTTTGAATCAGAGGCTACCCAAAAATTGAGGGAGATAAAGCAACAAGTGATAAAAAAGAGAACTCGTGTTAATAAAGTCGTATGCTTATTAACTTTGGTCCGTCAATGTTCCTTTTTTACCCTTCAAAGATAGTTCCATTTTGTCTTGTTTGTGTTTCTTCTAATCTTTATTATACATGTCTAAATCCCAATTTTATTTTTACTTTCCTTTTTAATAGGTGTTTCTCTAATAATTGTTTATTATATAAATATTTGTTTAGTCATTCTTAGTATTGCCATGCAACTATCTTAAAACTCTGATTTATACTACATTTCTATATTTAAATATTTAAATATTTTCATCATTTTTTAAAATAAATAATGACCACACTTGTTGGGACTAAGACTTGGCAGCACTGTTGTTGTTTCAAATTATATACACAATTTTTAAGATATGCATGATTTAAGAAAATCAATACATGAACATAAGTTAAATCATGAAACAAGCAATTAAACCATTATTAAATAAGCATATTTTTAGCTTTTAGTGAGCAACTTGCTTGTTAACAAGTTGGCATGCTAAAAAACATAAATAAAAAGAACCTTTTCTTTTCTTTTTGTGGGCAACTTGCTTGTCAATTACTGAGTATGTTCACAAATTTAAATAAATGTGCATGATGTTCATTTATGTTTAATTATTTTAAATACTGTTCTTATAAGTTGAATTACTAAAAGACCTAGTTGAACTTTGTAAGCAAGTATGTTTCCTTACATCCCTAAGGGGGTAATAGTTTAGGGTAAAAAAATTACCGAAGTAAAATATAGTCAGGGGCTATTTTTCTCTTGGATTTTTGGGTAAAGTAAATTTTCTGCCATTTTCTAAATCAGGTGTTTATGTTGACGTATTTGAAATTCATGTGAAATTTTGAGTGATTTGAGATCCCTTAATTCCTCATTTTCATGGAATTTCAAATCCCCAAATCAGGAAAATTTGAAATCTCATGAAACTGTGGGTTTGCTATGTGAAAAAAATCAAGCTGGGGTGTATGGCCCAATGCTAGCCATTCCAACACTTGCCGACTATGACTGGCTGCCCTTGTCCTTTTTTCCCCTTCAATGCCTCAAATTGGGGTTCACCACCCCTAATTGAGGTTTGTTGAATTTGACCAATCTGCAATGAATGTCGCCCAAATTTCGCTAGGTAGCTTGGGATTTTTGTATTTATTATATTTGTTTTTCTAAAATAAAGTTACTATACACCCAAATAACACAAAATTCATTATATATTATAATTAAAATATTTGAAAAAAATAAGATATTGTTATTACTTGTCTTCAGCGTTCATTTTACCTTTAGACCCAATAAACTTGGTGTAAACTATTTACTAATAAAATAAGCTTAATATGAAAATATTTGGATGGTTGGAATTTTTATTGTAATTAGATTTTGATATTTGTTTGGGTGGTAAGTAAGCTTAAATTAAAAAAAAAAACATGAAAATTCTATGATAGCAATGGTCCCCTAAGGACTGATAATGGCCTGTGTGACTGTGTGGCATCGTCAGCAAGACTGACTGGAGTTATGTGAGTTCGTTGATGTAGGCTGGACAACTCCTTGAGGGCTGGCGAAGATGATTGGCATGGGCTCTGTGAGGATCGGTAAAGGCATAAGATTGCCCATGAGTTTTGAATTTTTGCTTTTTTGATATGTATTTTACATGTATTCCAAATTCGTTTGTTTTGAGCAAACTGGGAGTCCCTTGGTTGTTTACACCTGGGGAAATAATATCCCCTAAAATTTTATCATGCATTCTAAATTCTCTAAGCCAAGCACTCATATTTTCAAATTGTAGGGTAATTTAATTATATTACACCCACATCCTTCATCCAAACAGCTCTTAAACTCTGGGGATGATGATATTAAAATGAAGTCATAAAATATCGAGGATGTGAAGGTGCTTCGGTCACAATCCCCTCTACATTTTTGGGAGATTATAGTTGAAGAGTGTCAATCTCTGGTTTTTGAATACGTATCAACTTAATGGTGGTATGAAAGGGATGGGTGTTAAGCCTTGGGAGAGGGAGATTCTGACTATAATTTTGTAGCTTTTTCACTTGCTATATATTTTTTCGTGATTGCAGTTCATGAAAAGGAGATTTATGACAATTAGTTATCAACGTCAGGACTTAACAGAGTAGAGGAATTATGGAATTGATGAGAATTCAACTGAACTAAAAGATTGGGAGATATTGGGCTGCAGCTCTAATCTTATCATTGGCTCTCTGCTGTAAAGAATCTTATTGTGGTTCAGTTGCAGATGACTCTGATGCTATAGCCTGAACTTTTCAGTAATATATGAAACAATGCTGACATCTTAATTCTATTGATCTATTTATGTTTTTGGTCGCTTATTAAACTGGATTGGCTGGTACTTATGTACATACCTGTTTGAATTAGTATTAAAACGCATATAATAGTTCCCTTCATTGCCATGAGTTTTTATCACTTGAATTTTTGTCGCATAAGAATTATTGATACTTCATTGCTTAAACTACGGATGAATTCACTGTTCAATGTTTTATTTCATGTTCTCTTGGTTACTTTGTATTGCATTCTTACTTATTAAATAACTTACATGTGTTTGGTTTGGTTTAACAATAGGACAACCTTTTTCTTGCTTTATTTCAACAACAATGATTTTATGTTGTAGTTCTCTAAGTGGGACCAACTACATAATTTTAACTGTACTCATCAAATAACAATCTCTCTTTAAGATTCAATATCTGAGATAATTTCTAATAATTTCTTGTCATATTCCTTTATATTCTTCCCATTCCTCATTTACCATAAACAAATTTATTAATTAGCTCTTTTAGTTATAATATCAAACATCCTACGCTAAATTTGTTTGCACCATTTATAAGACTCCAACATTATTGCGAATGGCTTCATTTTGATCATATCAATACCTATTCATCCATCTTAGCGTCATCTTTCCAAGGCATAACTTATCAGTGTGCTTTTGCTTTTCATGCTAGCATTCTTCCTCATATATTATCATTGGTTTTACATTTGATTGATAAAACATACCTTTAAGTTTGAGTGGAATTAATTGATCAGACAACACTCTAATAGCGCTCTTTAGCTTCATCTAACTTCCACGAACTTTATTAATCACATTGTCCTCTATTACTCCTTTATTTTGTTTAATAGAAACAGGGTATTTGAACTCTTTAAAATGCCTTTTATATTATAACATATATTATGATTAAAGTTGCGCTTCAGGAAATACGGCGGTAGCCTATGCATATATAAATAATATCAACAGTACAAAAACTCATCCGGGATCAAATTCCACGGTATCCTGCGCAAGGAGGTCCAAAAGCCTCCCGAGGAGTACATCTCCCTTGACAAAAGAAAAATCACCCTAACGAGCATACATAGCACAAAAGTCCGCCACCCGACTCACATCGCGCGATCGATGGGAAAAGATAGGCAAGGTGATCGGCATGCCGCTCTCCGTCTCGTGAACGGAGAGTCCTCTCCCAGAGACGCCTAAGTCTGCAAATCGCTCCCAGGCAGTCACCCTCGATGATGATGCCATCTATATCCACATGGGCCTGCCGCAATATAGTAACTGCTTGAATCTCAGCCTGAAGAGGAGTCTGGGCCTGTAAGCTAGCTCCTGTGGCAACCAATAACTGTCCATCTTAGTTCCAGACTGCAACATCCCCAAAGGCAGTAGGCTCTCCATAGTTATAGGAAGCATCTATGTTGGCCTTCCGCCAACGGGTCGAGAGGGGGGGCACCATCTGTAGAAGATGGAAGAGCTCTAGTGGGACGTGGAACCTCAGGAGTCGAACCCATCGTGCAGTCCAGCACTGACCATGGCAGAGAGAATCAAGCTCATGCATATTCGCGGAGTAGGGTCCGGGAGTCTGTGAGAACGCTCAGTCCTGCTCCTCCAAGACTGGTAGGCAATAATCTAGCAGCTGAAGCGATGACGGCGAGACACAGAAGCAGTCGAAACCAGTGCAGTAAACTGGTCTCAGGAGGTAAGTGTGGCCAGAAGCAAGCCCCAATGCACAAAGGTCTCCATGACGTCCCTCGTTTATCTGCAATGGATCACCAAGTGCTCTCTGTCCTCCTCCGAGTCACAGCCCCAAACACAAATTGCTGACTGAAAGAGCCCTCTCCTGAGTAACCAACAGCTTGTCGAAATAGCATCTCTAAGCAGTCTTCTAAAGAAACAGGCTTCCTTGGAACCCAAGGCCATCTCCCACATGGCCGCGTACTGCTAAGGCTGACCTCCTCCCTCCATACGGTAGATCTGACTGGTTCGGCTCTTAGTAAAGTCATCAACCTGCCACTGCAGGCTCCCCTCCTCTAGCTGAGTTTGTCTCTGAACGACTGGCCAACTGTAACCCAAGAGTCTCCAAACTGCAGAGAGAGCTCATTGCACTGCAAAGTCCTCACCCCTGCGGCGATAGTGAAACTCCATTGCTCTCACCAAAAGGAGGTCTGCTCTACTGACAAAACTAAAGGCGTGGCGGGCAGCTAGGACAGTCTTCCAAAGCCGTAGGTTTCTAATCCCGAGTCCACCAGACTCAAGTGGTCGACAGACCTCCTGCCACCTCACATAGTGTAGACCGTTATTCCCCGCTCCTTCCCAAAGGAACTTACGGAGGATAGCCTCAATGTCGGAGAGGCAGGAGTCTGGTATCAACGCCACCAACATCTGGTAGCTAAGAATCATAGCAAGTACTGACCTGATTAAGCATAGTCTGCCAGCAAGGGTGATGTGACGACTGCTCCAGGAGCCTAACTTGCTACGAACCTGTTCTGGGAAAGTTGAAAAATTTGGTCTCCGCGGGGGTTTGCCCTTAACTGTAACCCCAAGGTGTCTGAGGGACACTCCTCTTTGGAAGCCCAGCTAGATCGCTACTTTGCACTGCCTGTAAATTGGGGTCTGTCTGTTAAAGACGATCTGTGACTTATGCGAGTTCATAGACTGCCCGGCAACTCCCATACTCTGTCAGAATCTGCTGGACCTCACGATCTGCTGCCACTGAAGCCGGTGCAAACAAAAATCAAGTCGTCGGCGTACATAAGGTGAGAGAAGGTAGGCCCACCTCTATCCAACTGAATGCCGATTGGGCGGCTGATCTGCTGTTGCTGCCTGACCAGGAGGGAGAAGAGCTCCGAGCACAAAATGAATAGATAAGGGAAGAGGGGGCATCCCTGCCTGAAGCCTTTCCACCCCACTATCCAGGAAAGTCAGTGCTTGCCAGCCAGAACTGTGAACCTGGGGAACTCCACGCATTGCATGGCTCAAGTTGTCTAACGATGCAGAAAGCCAACACTTCATGAATTCATTTTCGCTTTACTAAAACAAAAGCCCATTAAAGCCATCATCATTTTCTTAACACTTGCCTTTTTAATAAACTTATGCTTTTTAGTTCAACACTTTTCCCCATATAGCATTGCTGGTCCGTGCCCTTTAAAACATATCTTTAGGTTTATGTGGAATTTATCAACTACACAAAATTCTAGAAGTGCTCCTTCATTTGATCCTCAATTTTGTTAATGACATCTTGTATTCTACCATTATTTTGTATGGTAAACCATGATATATGAATCAATCAATCTTCTTGATAACATGATCTTTAATTGTCTTATAGTTGATAGTATGACTTTTGTTATGATTAAAATAGTTTTTAATAAATTATTTTGGCATCTATTAAGAGCAAGCTGATTAGATTTAAAACAATCCTCCATAGCTCAAATTTTACTGCAACCCTTTTTTTTGTCTTGTTAATAATAAGAGCATCATCTTAAATGAACTTGCACCGATGCTTCTCTTCTTGAATGTGTTTAGTAAGAATGCTGATAAAAATTTTAAACGATATTTGCTTAGAGTTAATTATTGATGAAATTCAACTGAAATTGCATTTTCTAAACCGATAAGGATCAACTGGAAATTTTTTCACTTTCTAATTATCTCCATCAACCTCTCACCAGATGTATATCCTCCATAATATACTTACATGGCATAAAATTGATTTTGTTAAGTGTCAATATCTTATCTTAATTTGTGTTCATTCACTCTCTCTTGAAGTTTCAAAGTTTGACTCATTAGCCTAATTTTTCCGTAATTTTCAGTTTTGCACATTTCGTTTGTTTATATAAATAATAATTATAGCACTCATCACCCTTCTAACAACTTTTTTGTTTTCAAAATCATATTAAATAACCTAGTGAGTTTGATAACTCATTCTTTGCTAAAATATTTTCATATTGATCATCATTTTTAATCTCTTATATTTAATTCATTTTAAATGTGGAGTCAAGTTTTGGCATTTTATTCTTATATTTAATTCATTTTAAATGTATTTTTTCTCCTTCATTTGTGTCCAGATTATCATTTAAATCTTAAAAGCATATCTTAGCGTCCCAATCTACTTTCTTGAACACATGGCAATTCACTTTATATATTTTTATGGTATTCAAGCCATTCTCTATAACATATTTTCATTACTTAACCTTTTATTATGCCTCTTTTTTTTCTACTAAGCATCTTTTTCATTAAGAGGTCTCCATTTTGAATCTTCAAACTTATCTTTAGCTACTTAAAAGTACAACTGATAATGATTTATCACATAAGATTAGCTCCTTAATATCCCACTAACTAAACTCTTTCTACTTTTTAACATCTCTCTATTATATTTTTAAAGTTTTACTTTCCAATATTCTGATTTTGTTTAGATTTAATATTCTTTTTCTAGCACCTCATTTTTAAATTTAAAATCAGTAATCATTCTTGGGCTTTTAAGGTTTCTCCTAGAATAACTTAGCAATTATTGCAACACAATTGATCTTCTCGATTATAAGAATATAATCAATTTGTTAAATGGCCCATTCTTACAAGTGAAAGAGTATGCCCATCATTTTTCATAGATAATATATTGATAATTCATAAGCTAAAGCAAGTTTGATGATCAATCTTTCTCTATTAGTTTCTCTCAAAACCAAAACGTCAACTGCCTCACAACATGCTCATTTCATTGTTCACATTAATTATTCTTTTCTTTTTGTGTTTCTTAAATCAATCTTTTCAAATCATTTTAAAATATGATTCTTGTACTTTCATTTGATCTTATATGAAGGCATCAACATTTATAATACAAGTCACTCAAATAATAATAATTATAAAAATATTAACCATATCTCATTCTCTTAACTCTCAGAGTCATTAATTCTTTATCTAGAATAATATTTGCTTTATTTCGATTTTAATTCTTACAGGAGTTCTAAATCTTGAAGCCTTGCTTTCTCACATACCCATGCCATTTCTATAAGTCAAAGTGTTTGCTTTTACTTTAACTACAAATTTCTATTTCAACTTAACTTCTTGGCTAGCTTCTTTTCCTGTATCCATTCATGGTGTGGGAATTATTGCTCACTTGACACTGCACCTGAGTGCTAATGTAGTGGCCATTGCTTGCATGTCATGATCTTCTTGCAATACATGCCATATTCTGAGGATACTCTAGAGCTTGCACAATTTGAATTCATGCAATGTTAATTCAACAAGTTTTATGTTGGTTGTTGACTACTTATTGCAACCCCTCGCAATGGTGGACTAGTACTTTCTCATTTGGGTAATGGTCTAGCAATGATGGTACTATTTTTAATTTTATTTTATGGTACATAAAATTTGTGAATTTGCCTACTGTTTAAGGAGTTAATTCACAGTGCAGTGTTTTTCTAGTTGGACAAGCATTCTATTTTCACCAATTTAACTATTTAGCATTCTATTTTGACATCGCAGATCGTGGATATTATTCAGTGGAGACAGTTACACTTTTGGTGGTCCTGAAAATTCGCTACAGGGATAGAATTACGATACTTAGAGGAAATCATGAGAGCAGGCAAATTACTCAAGTGTAAGAGCTATATTCTTTTGATTGCCAATATATAGCTCTATGAGCTTAATTTGGGGCACTCATAGAACATGATAAGTTGTAGCACTTGAATGTTTAACATATTATTTTGAGAGAGGCTTATACTTTTTGTAATGTACTTTCATTTGTGCCAACAAGGCAAATGCTATTTTATAAAATATCCTGGCCTCGCCTTACAAGACTTTCATTGATCTCATCACACCTATTTTTGCCCATAATTGATTTTTATTATTTGCTTTATTGTTTTTTCGGTCTATAGTAACTCTTGACATGTTTGCAACAACAATAATATATTCTTCAATGGTTACCAAATAATTAAATTTATTTTTTGGCCTATACGCTTATTTTTTCTCATTATAGAATTTATTTGATGGTTTAGGTGTATGAGAGTCTTAATGTGATCCTCTCAGTTGAAATCTTGATGCGCATCTAATTTTATAAAACATGTTTCTAATACACGATCTTTCTACCTGGCTTGACTTTTGTCTCATTTCAGGTATGGTTTCTATGATGAATGCTTGAGAAAATATGGGAATGCAAATGTGTGGAAATATTTTACCGATCTTTTCGATTATCTCCCTCTTACAGCTCTAATAGAGAATCAGGTTTGAGAATTTTTTTTTTATTTTCTAAACCATTTGTGATGCTCTATGCGTGTTTAGGCTTCGTAAACTTAGTATTTGTTGCTGCAGATTTTTTGTCTGCATGGTGGCTTGTCCCCCTCGCTGGACACCTTAGATAATATTCGTTCCCTTGACCGTATACAGGAGGTATGCTCTGTAGCTTTAGTTACGCACTACATTGTCCCAACTCATTTAAATAAAAATTAGGTTTTTGTTTTGCATGCAGTATGCTCTAAATTATCTTAAGGTAATAATGATGGAAACACTTTCTGTTACCATGTTCTACAAAGTCAATGAAATGATATTCTTAATTAAATACATCTGTGCCAACTGTAACTGCTGGCCGGCATAAAGCAAATAATAATAAAACTAAATTGTCTGTTTGCATTGCAACATGCTTTGACTTTTTTGAACTTTTATTTTTCCTTCTTTAATAATAGTTTTTGTTTATTATATTTGTATTTAAGTGCAGGGTAATAATGATGATTACAAAGTGATATACTCAAATAAAATTTGAATTTTATATTCTGGCTCAGGTTGATATAATTTGTTTGAAGCAGAACAATCTTAAGATAAGTGTCATGGGGATTGGACTTGAGTTTATAGGATTGTTAGTGTAATCTTCATATTTATTACTATTGCAATATAACCAAAATGTTCAATTGTACCTCTAACCAGATAATGTTTCAGTCAACAGTAAAAAAAACTAGTCAAAAGGTTCAATTTACTTCATGAGATAATAGTTATTGTATGAGCATTTTATTAACCAAACGATGCCTGTGATTACTGCTTTTTTGAGAAAAATTTTGATTTTGCTCTTAATCTTTGATTTTAGCAAGGCTGAAGCAGGCTATTCCTTATTATCTACAGTATTATTAAAAGTGTATTTACTTGATATATCTATTGCTATGTAAGAAGGTTGCTGATATTGGAAACCTGTGGTTTTGTGCTTTCTATTGTGATATGTTGGGTGTGGCGATGGATCAATGACATGATATGAGAATTTAGCATTAATGTAAATTTTTTTAGTTAAACTGGTTCCAATCAAATTTCCATTTTAGGACTTTGAGGAGTTTATAAATTGTGTTTAAGGTTTGCATCAAATTAATCATTGACTTTAATACAACTATCACTTCAAAGTCTGTGCTCTTATAGTTGTGTGTGGCTCATTTGAGTGTACGAAAAGTGCATGAACTAATTTCAGGAGATCTTTTCAATAGCATTATTTTAATTGCATCTCTCATTTATTTTTATTTAGAAGCTATCTCAAGAAACCAGGTGGAGAATAGTTTTTTAGTATATTGATATTATGACAGCTAATGCTATAAAGTTAATGGATAGTATGAAGAATAGAAAGATTAATTTTGTATGACTTCAGCAAAAGAAGTGGGCGATATTTAAGTAGGTTATGCTTCAAACTTTGGTACTTGGTACTAATTGACATAGACATGACATTTGTTTGGATAAAAATGTAAAAAATAATGTAATGGAAGTTTAAATGTTGGATATTATGCTTTACTTTATAGATTTTAGTTGATGGAAAGTTTTGATGCCTCTTAAATTGGATTTATGTCATTGCAAAAAAAATTGACATTCGTTGAAAGAGTGTTTCAAGTAATATCTCAAGAGAAAAAAAATTTTGGTGATTTAAATTGGCTTGTTGAAAGAGTAACAAAAGAATTCAATAATACTCTTGATAATTTTGGTTAGTTTGCTTTAACTTTATAGTTTTATTATTTGCAAAATACTGTACATGAAAATGAAAAAATATATTATCGCTTATAAGAATCATCTCTTAGAACTTAAATTAATTATTTAATCTTTAGAAAATAGATCTTCTTATAAAGAAAAGAGATTGATTGTATGACAAAGAATTAAGGTTTCTCAAATGCGTTTTTGTCTATAGCATTTGTTATTGCTTTTACATTTGCAATAATTTGAAAAGGTATTATAAACCAAAATTATGTTTGAAGATTAGATAGTGGAATAATTAGAATGACAATAACAGCAACATAACATCAAGCCTTAATCCCACTAGGTAGGGTCAGCTACATGAATCCCTTATTTTCATTATGTACGATATAAAATTTGCCCCACTAACTTCCAATTAGAGAAATCCTTTCTAACGGTTTCTTCCCACGTCTTTTTTGGTCCTCTACTTCCTCGTTTAATATGGGCAAAATTCATAACCTCAAATTTTATAACAGGGGCATTGAACAGTTATACGTAATATGCTCAAATTATCCAAGACAACATTCTCTAATCTTATCCACTAATTGAGCCACTCCAACCTTGCATGGATACTCATTTATCATTATCTTTACAGGTATCCCACTCATCTATCTAAGCATCTTCATTTATCATTCTATCTTTATGGGTGTCCCACTCATCTATCTAAGCATCTTCATTTATCATTCTATCTTTACGGGTGTCCCACTCATCCATCTAAACACCCCCATATCTATATCAATTGTTTAACGATCAGTTTCATCTTTGTTGGCCAACATTCACATATAACACAATTGGTTGTATAGCTGCTCTATGAACTTTTCCTTAATTTTGAGTGGGGGTTTCCAATTTCACAACGCTTCAGAAGCGTCCTTTCATATCTCTTAAAACTTGGATTCTATTAATTACATCGCTCTCTATTTCACTATTATTTGAATAATTGAATTAAGATATTTGAACCTCTTGCTCTTCTTGATCACATGGTCCTCAATAGAGTTGTCATCGAGATTAAAGCTTCCATTACAATTAAACTTGCACTCCATATATTTTGTTTTAGATCTACTTTCAAAATTGTTAGATTCTAATATAGTTCTCCACAACTCAAGTCTTGCTTTAACTTTATCCCTAGTTTTATCAATTATTAGAATGTCGTGTGCAAATAACATGCATCAAGGAACCTCCTCTTGAATGTGCTCAACAAGAAAATTCATAATTATTCAAGGAGATATGGGCTGAGAGCCGGGCCTTAATGTAACCCAATTGTAACAGGAAAATCATTAAACAAACCACATTGCAATCAAGCACATATTTATATATATCTCTAACAACATCAATATATACAATACAAATCCCTTTTCTCTCTAAAGTTCTTCTCTTGGTACTCTATCACAATCTTATTTAAGATCAATAAAAAATAAATAAAGATCATATTTTCTTTCTCCACCATAAAATCTCTTAATAATTTATGGCTTCTATGGTAGATATACCTGATATAAAACCAAATTATTTTTGAGAAATATAAACATCTCTTCGTAATTTATATTTAATTATTATTTTCCAAAGTTTCAATGTATGACACATTAACTTGATTCTTCTATAATTTTTAATCTTGAGCACACCTTTATTCTTCTAAACGGGTATAACAATAGGAATCATAAGAATGAAAATAAATATATTTTAAGAGCAATGTGATATTGAGGGGAGCTAATATTATGTTAAATTAAATGTTTGTTGTATTTGTAAGTGACTAAAGATATCCTTGAAGATTGGAATGGGAGAGCTCTTTACAAGTCATTTGATTGTGCCATGCCTTTTTAAGGTCTTCTCTTTCTCTATCTGCAACCAATAAAGTGATATTTAAATTGGTTCATGATACTATTCAACAGTTAATGCCATTTCCTTGGTGAATTTTTGCACCCGAGAAGTCAATGAATACCTTAAATATTTAATTCGGATATTGTATTTGACATAGGATCTTAGGAAAATAATTTCACTTTAGCCTGTATTTTCAAAAAACTATGCACCAAAAAATGACAACAATTATTAAACTCCATCCAAAATCTCCAATGAAAAGAACTTTTATTAATTAAAAACTGAATTGTTGCCGATGAATTCTAACTACTTGAGTTAGGAAATAACAATTTAACCTTGTTCAACTATCAAGATAAGCTTATGGAGTGTTGTGAGATCAAGAAGAGCGAGAGGTTCAAATATCTTTGTTCAATTAGTTAAAATAATGGTGAAATAGAGAGTGGCATGATTAATAGTTTCCAAGCTGGTTGGATAAAATGGAGGAGCACTTTTGAAGTGGTCTGTGGTCAAGAAATTCCATTCAAAATTGAAAGAAAATTTTATAAAATAACTATATGTTCGGCTACATTTTATAGGGCTGAATGTTGTCTAACAAAGAAGAAACTTAACAATAAAATAGTTATAAATATGAGGATGCTAAGGTGGTTGAGTGGGTGTACTTGAAAGGATAGAATGAGAAATGGGTTCATTTGTATCAAGGTTGGAGTTGTTCTACTAGTAATTAAATTAAGAAAATGTCATACTAGATGGTTCAGACATGCTAAGAGTAGATTGTTTGATTCCTTTGTTAGAAAAATTGAGTATTTGAATTTTCCCCGTATTCAAAAAAGAAGAGGATGACCATAAAAGATATCAGAAGAAACTATTTAGAAACGATCTTTCTATTTGAAACTTAGGGAGGGACTCCTATTCGATTGTGCATAATGGACAAAAGTTTCATGTAGCCGACCCCACCTAATGGAACTAAGGCTTGGTAGTGTTGTTGCTGTTGTTATTGTTGTTCTATTCATCTATTACAACTTTTTTTGTCATCATCTTTAGCATATATTCAAACACATTATGCAATAAACAAAGACTACATACAAGAGAAATAAACAGCTCAAAAATTAATATATGCTGTGATGTGAATGAATGACAGTTTCTATCAAACCTAAAATAGAAATGTCAAAAAAAAATTCTAGTGTTTTTTTTGCATATAATTATGAAAGAAGAATGAAAAAAATGCACAGAATTTTAGTTTTGAAATTGCCAGACAATGTGTATTTCAATATATTGGAATGTTGACGTTTCATATCGTTAGACGTATTCCTATTTATTTTAAATGTAAATCTGAAAATGTATTTGAATCATAGGTTCCACATGAAGGACCCATGTGTGACCTTCTATGGTCTGATCCGGATGATCGATGCGGCTGGGGAATATCACCAAGAGGTGCCGGGTACACTTTCGGGCAAGATATTTCTCGGCAGTTCAATCATACCAATGGTCTCTCTCTGGTTTGCAGGGCCCACCAGCTTGTAATGGACGGCTTTAATTGGACTCAGGTATGCTGATTTTTTTATCCTTACAGTATTTCATACTTTTCTGGATGGTCAAGCGAAATATAGCTGTGTTGTTGGCTATAGATTTTGTAAAGTTCAAAATATATTGATGTATTCATGCTTTCTTGAGTGAAACTATTCGTTTCCAGTATTCAGTCAGGGGCGTCAAAATATAGTCCTATAAGAAAAATGGCTCGAACTTGATCCAGTAAAAATAGGTCAGGTTGACCCGAATAGTATTTGGGTTGGGTTAGAGTTGGCTTTAAACTTGTATAATATTCAGGTCAGTATGGGTTGAATTAAAAAACTTGGTTTGATTCATTTATTAGGCATAAGTGGTTTAAATGGGTCTTTTGGATTAAAGTGCCTTGCTGCTTTTATAATACTTGTATATCCAATGTCAAAAATGGGTTGCTTCGAGTAAAATCGAGTCAAATGTTTGTCGGGTTTAGGCTGGGAATTTAATGGGTCTAGTTTTAGATGATCTATTTCGGATAAGGTTATTCTAGGTCAAGCTTTGAGGCACATTGACTTGTTTTGGCACTAAATTTCAAGGAAATTTTCCAAAATAGTTATCGGAGTACTTCAGTCTGATCAACTTATTCGCAGACTATTTATACCTCAATTTGCTCCCCTGGTGCTAGATTTGATCACACAGTAGCCCCAAATTGATTTCATATTTGGATTAAATTGAATCTTCTGGGATTTAAATAAGAATTAAAATAAATTGATCAACTTCAGATAGCTGAGAGACTGCTAATTTAGCAAATCTCGTTTATAACTTATCCGTGCTTATCATCTTTGCTTTATTTGATTGCAGGATAAAAATGTGGTCACAGTATTCAGTGCACCTAACTATTGTTATCGTTGCGGTAATATGGCTGCTATACTTGAGGTTGGGGAGAATATGGAGCAGAACTTCCTGCAGTTTGATCCTGCTCCCAGGCAAATAGAGCCCGACACCGCCCGCAAGACTCCAGACTATTTTCTGTAATCTTGATATATATATATATATATATATATATATATATATATGTATTTATATATATATATATATATATATATATATATATATATATATTTATATCTTTCAAAACGATTCATTCATGTGGAGTTTCTTTCTGCGGCATTTTGCACTTTGTATTTGAAGAATTTATCATATTGGGTAGAAGCAGCAATCAGTCTCAATAACAAGCGGAGTTTCTCATCTCTTACTGACTTCCTCATCCAAAGAAGGCAAAAGCCAAGTACTGCCACCTTTCGAATAACTGCTGCTGCGTTATGTCTGCTTTGAGAGAAGGGTTTGCCATCAAAGGGATTATATCTTTGTTTCTTCAGTGTTCTCTTCAGGCCGGCAAAATTGTTAAAGAATGGCTTCTGATGCTCTCGCTAATCTGGTATATCTGTAAGTTACTGATGCGGTTTAAGAATGTTTCATTTTTCTTGATTATCTCAATAAACTCGCTGGCCTTGATTGTCAATTATTTTTCATTAGGTGCCTCTGTCTCTGATGATAACAGAATTATGATATTTGTTTGATGTATTGTAATTATTTTTATTCCGGTTTGTCACAATCATTTAAATTTTGTGTTACTTCCAAGATTTCTCCTTTTTTTAAAAATTATTCTTCTGCCCATTTTTGTTGTGTATTAGAATAAATACATCTCCTTTTGGAATCTCAATGCTTCTGCGAATCTGGTTTTGAGAATGAATGACTGTATGATGAAAGATTTTTTGTTACGAGTCTTGATTATTTGAGTGCCTCTTTTGACACCTACTTACAAAATCCTTTTTTTTAATTTGGATAATTCTGAAATCCGATGAGAATGGTGTTTATGGGAATGCTTGTTGATTTATTTCTTTTACTTGAATTTATGAATTGACAAAATTCACCTCATCAACGAATTTTTTTAATCTGCAACATCAGAAATTATAGGGTCAAAGAAATAGGTTACCTATACTCATACTCTCTCTTTTGCCATCTATTTGATGGAGCAGCTGCTTAACTCAGTCGAGATTGTACTTTTCTATCCTTTATTGTTTGTGTATACCCTCATAAATCTTACTGTTTGATGGAAGTGAATGTATGTTGTGGTTCTATTATTTTCTCGATCTTGATAAGAAGTATTATATTCCCATTCTCTGCCCTCGTGAAAGCTCAGCATCATTCAGCTATCACTCTGAGCATTGATGTGCTTGTGAGGATCCACTGTCACATTCACTACTTCATACCCCAACGGTGGTGATCTGCTTCAATACCTTTAATGACGACGATGTCATTGTGCTCGTGAGGATCCCATGCCACCATCAGCACTTTATTCCGTTAGGGCGTTATTAAGATATTCTTATGCCTCGAACTGATGAACCTCTTGTGAGGCCTCAAATTCCATCTTAAGGCAAACCCATCCTTTTTAGAAGAAGGCCCCAAATGATCATGAAATAATAAGGCATCCAAAGCTCCAATAAGCATGGCCATTTCCTGATTGCAAGCAGGAGGATAAGAGAAAGCACCCATCAAATTTAAGGCTTAAAAAGCATCAAAAATTGCCAAAGGAGAGACGATATGCAATCATGGATCAATGATGGTGGCACAATCATAATGAATGCCTCTACTAATGAAACAAAATAGAGTTCTCACCCAACAGCTTATTGAACTAAACACATTCCACATTTTGTGTTTATGTTTCACCGACAAATTTGTGCTCGTTTCTTTCTAACCATATTATTTTATTAACACACCCACAACAAAAAAGGTATTCTCTTTTAATCCATTTACCAATCTCAACCAATTTGAGGCATCTATCTCTTGATAGATGCTGATACCATTCACAGATACTACTAGATTAATATCACACATAAGACTGCCTCTCATCCTGCTTTTATTGGTATCATAAAGGGTTGATCACTCTAATATAGTTTATTTAGTCATCAAAATTTGAAATTTTAATCATATAGCACTAATAAATTCTCACAATGTGCCTTTAAGAGTCCTTTTTATGACATCAAGCCTCTATAGAAGATAATTATTTTTAATCGAATTTTTCTATGAAATATATATAATTAAAAATAGCTACATATGGCAGATCCTTTTAAAAGTAGAACTATTGTCTACTGGTAACAAAAGAAAATATTTCTATAAATCCAAAATAATAAATTGTATTATTTTATAGTAAATTAATAATTGTTATTTATCTGCTTATGATACTTTCTTTTTTTCATTTTTTGTTACCTTGTTTTCAAATCTACAATTTTATTTCAAAATTTGAGATTTGCAAATATTATTGCAGCCAAAGTTTAAATTCCATCAATACATTAATCTGCTTTCAAGAAAACAACAAAGATTCCATACACATCCTAAAATCACCCAAAGAAATAAATAAAACATATTTTTATAACACCCGAAAGTTTATAATATTACAACCCTAGCAATTAAGAGATGACATTACACAGCTAAGATTTGTCAATAGTAAAGCCACAATATACAAAGTCTTTACATGCATAGCAGCAATCAAACCTTAAATAATATAAAAAAGTCACAGAGCACTATCATTGTGCTGAATATGTATATGTATACGAATTAAAATACTGATAGGCATTAAAAAAAAACAATCAAAATAATACCCTTTTGTTAAAAATCAAGAAAAAAAGTATACAGCTTTTGTATCCCTTTAAAACCCCCCCTTTTTGTGTGTAATTACACAAAAAATCAAATGAAGTCTTGATGCCTTGTTGTTGGCATTGTGTGAGAAGTTAGAAAAAACATGGAGGGGGACACATTTTATGGCCCCAGCTGAGCTCATGCATGCATATGCCACCCAATCTCAAAAAATCAAACATAGCACCTAAATTATTAAATAGTATACTATACATATTCATCACCCAAATTTTAACTTTTGCAAAAAAGTAATTCACCTCGTACCATTTATAATAAGACAAATCTTAAGATTGAGAAACCAATAGTGCTTTATTTGTAAATATTAAAATTTAGGCGATGATGCATAATTTTTAAGAATTTGGGTGCTATATATATATATATATATGTATATATATTTATGTAAAGAGCCTTTATTTTTTGAGGATATGAGTTGGGCAATAGCAGCACTCACCGAAAATAAAACAAAGTGGATTCTTCTATGCTAAAAAATGCAATATCTTCACTATCATCACTCGACAATAACTGGCCCCTTGTATTTCGCCCCTACAACAAGCAATTCCTCGGGCTGCCCGATTCTCTCTTGCAGCCAGCCATACGCCTCGCCTTCACCGACATCTAAAGGTGACTCACCTAAAATGGAATGTCAGAAATTGTTAGACCAAAGATTTTACAGCAGTATGAGCTTCAATAGCAGGTATCAATTTCAGGTTTGCCCTGTTGGCACCAAAACACCTAAATCTTGATATTTACTTAACTAAACATCTAACCATTAATCATTACTCCCGTTTCTATTGTGAATGATTAGAAGAAGCTAAACAATGGTAATTTTGTGTAATAATTAATAATGATGATATGAATAGTAGTTTTGTGAGTAATATTAGTAATTTAAATGTTAAATATGCAAACAAGAAAATTTTCCATGGTATGTTTCCTCATTACAATTGAAAATTAGTAAAATTTGTTTGACACGATGGTGTGTTATTAATATATAATTGAAAAATAGTAAACTTTCTTTGATATGGGTCAGCCCAGTCCGGACAACCACTAGCTAGGCCTAAGCCAATAAAGATGGCCTGTTTGGCAGGCTAGGCCTGGCCTTTGTGCCAGCCTTTAAGTAGAAAAACTTTGACCTGAGCTGTCCTGATCCAAATCAGCCCAAGTCACCCAAAGCCCATATCTAGCGTCACAAGGCAATATACTCGAACTACTATTTTGATAATACCAAGATCGATTTCATTTGGCATTGAATTACAACATCCCATCAAAGGATTCTGTAAAAAAAATTGTTTGGGTACCTCAAGTGCCTGTAAGACATATTACCAAGCGGCTATGTTCACCAACATCTCACTATTATATGTCAGCATAATAGCATTATGGTAAAGTAATTGTTAAGATGAAACACTTCAAAGTAAGGTTATCACAACATCCTTGATAACTTTTTTTAAACTCTCATCAACAACAACACCAACACCACCCAGCCTTAATCCCAATAGATGAGATCAGCTACATGAATCATTTGTTTCCATTATGCACAGTCAAATGTAAGCCCCTCCCTAAGTTCCAAATAAAAAAGATTCTTCCTAATAATTTCTTCCCATGCCTAGTTTTCCTCTTCCTAATAAATTCATAAACTCAAATTTTCTAACGGGAACAATGCACGGATTATGCTTAATATGCATGAACCATCCAAGGTGACATTCTCTAAGCTTATCCACTGTTAGAGCCACTCCAACCTCCATCACACTCAGATGATTATAATAGCAATAAACAAACATTCAAGCTTATTGAGCAAAACCAGCTTGATAGAGTTAGGGTTCGCAATTATAGATACGCTCACAATTCTGTCATTCTTCCCTTAAAATCACAGCAAGGAAAAGGACCTCTCAACATCTACTAAATGTTCGAAAAAGGGTATAGATGTCACTTTAAATGCTTTGTTTATGAGATGTCATGTAGGTGAGTTGAGCAACCCTAGAAATATCAGAAAACAGACTCAAGGAACAATATAGCAAATTTTAACTTCCACCACAAGAAAATTAACATTAGATCACCTATCATGCCATATTGATCACTCAAGTCACAATTCTTCAGGCACAAACAAATTTTGGATTGAAATTCTTGCAAGAATAAAATTTGTGAAATGTTATAGCCTAGTAGTTAAGATTTTGGATTTGTTATCCCATATCATGAGTTCAAATACTACCAGTTACATTTATTTATTATTTGAAGCTCACCTTCTTTCAAAAAGAGAAAAAAAAAATACCTGCAAATTTTGCATAAGCATGATCATAGTAATATGTGCAGTTTCGCTCGGGAATAGAATAGGGAGGGCCGAGAACATCAAGCACTGCACATGCAGTCTTGGCAGTAAAGCAATGCATGTTGCCACCAGAAGACGGGTAAAGTATGGAGGTCTCACATGGAGAAGTAAATACTGAATCTGTTTTCACTTTCGCCAGTTGCTTCCCAGATGGCAAAATTACTGCAAGACCAAATGAAACAAATTTCTATGATTACTATAGTATTTAGGAGCAGGTATAAAATTAAAAATAATAATAGATGAAAACAACAAGAACATGACATGATTTCTTTATTGCCAAAACCATTCAAAATTACCACGTAAAGGCTCAATAGAATCTTGAGAAAATACAGCCCAGTCATATGACTTGATGTGCATGGATCCAAACAAAATTTTACTGAACACTGTCATTCCTGGGTGATTATGTAAAGGAATGACAGCAGAAGGAGGCAAACAGAAAATGCCAATCTGCAGAAAAAAACAGTCTAAAAACATAAAAAACATATTATTGATATAATGTTTGAGATAAGTCTGCAACACAGTTTAACTAACTAGGCAGTGACACGAAAAGACAAGAAAATGTATCCTACCGAAAATTTGTGGCTCTCATAAACATGAAGATATGTTATTGAAGGAGGTTTGCTGGAGTCATTGTTCCTAAAATATGGAAGCTTTCGGGATAGGCCAACATCTGCTGGTTTCAGATTATCTGCACAATACATGACCTATGTAGTCAAAATAAACTGCCAAGATTTTGATAAAGCGCCAAGCTTTTGAATTAATACAAAGCAATTTGTAGTTAGATTATAAAATGAAACAAAGATTGGATGCAAAATATTATATCATGTTTTTTTCCATTTTCTACGGTTAGAGGCGTCAAATGAGTCACTACCACTTAAAATATAACGTCAAAATTAAACGTCATTATTAGTTAAACTAGAATTATAATGGGATTTTAAGGTACTATCCATTAAAACCTATTTAATAAACACCCTCTCTCACTACATTATATTGAATATTAGAGCTAAACTTAAAAGTAAGGCATTTACTCTTCAACGTTATCAAAAGTAAAGCTATACCCTTTACAGTATAATCTTTTAACCTGATTGAAAAAAGCATAAAAATAAATGGATTGAATAGGAAACCATGGGTCTATCAAGGCAGGTTCATCTATACCAATTATAGTTAAGAAATCCATTAGAATTACTAAAAGGCTCAGTTACATTATGAAGTTGTTACGAGAAACAACACCATGATGCAACACTCGAGGATGAGCAAACTATACAGTAAATAATAGCGCCAAGCAATACAAGATGCACAAATTCAAACCGAATCATAGCACAAGGAGGCAAACACAGAAAAAAAAGATTTACGTGAAAAATTCTAAAATAAAAAAAAACCATGAAATCCCAACCACATAAAAATCCACTAAAAGAAGAAAATATGCTCTCTCAAGGAAGAATTTTTTTTTTCCTTCTTCTTTTTACCTTTTTACCACAAACTTTCTCCTTCAACACCACTAGCAACATCAGTTTCTCTTCCCCACATCCTATTAATATCCTGCTATATTATCCCTTATTTTTATCTCACAAGGTATAGCAAAGCTGCCTTTAAGATCCCTTAGAAAATTACCCCAAAAAACACAAAAACAAGTACCAAAATCCCTCTTGGATTTTTGCCTTGCACAAGTCACGCTACATCTAGCGCTTGTAGCGCTAGGGTGCGTGTAATCGTCAAACTTACTGTCTTTAGTTGAAAGGAAAAACTAGGTCCTGACGCTATGGTGTGCCTAAGCGTCGGACTTACTGTCTTTGGCTAAGACCTTGGCGCTAGGGCATGCCCAAGGGCCAGACTTATTGTTTTTGGTTGAGACCTTGACACTATGGCATGCATAAGGGCCAGACTTACTGTTTTTGGTTGAGACCTTGACACTAAAACGCATCTAAGCACCAAACTTACAGATTGCTTTAACTCTTTTCTTCAAGTTCAACGCTTGAGCAAGGCGTCAAAGCTCTTAACACTTAAACACGCTCTTGTGCCCAAGCTCATGTCTTATGAATGATGTTCAACGCTTGAGGGTGTCCTGACGCCCATGCTTTTGTTGCTACAAAGTGATGATCTCCAATGCAGTCATCTCCTTTCTACAGGAAGCCGTTCATGACTAGCCTTGCCTTATAACATCTGCTACCACCGCACTCATGCTTCAACCTGTACACCCATTTATTATGAAGTCTCTTTTTGTCTGTGGGTAGCTATATCAGATCCCTAGTCTGATTAGATTCTAGGGACTACATTTCTTGCTCCATAGGAAGTTTCCACTCTCTTGAATTGTTCACCTAAATAGCCTCCTTGTAGCTTTTTGATTCATCGTCATCTGCTAGCAATAGATAAAACAAATAAGGCATATACTTTTCCAATAGATGTGTAACTCTGGAAGTCCTTAATTGTACCGCATAATTTGTTGTTAACTCCATTTTTCTCATATGATCAATTTCCGTTTTAAGCTCATTTGTGCCTTCGCACTCAATATATTCATTTGATGCCTCATACTTTTCATCTATTTTTCATTGAACGTAGCACTTGTGCTCGTGATAATATTTTGATTTTGATAATCCCAAAACATGTACCCAAACTCATCTGTAATATGTATCCAATGAATGTGCAATTCAGTGCTTTCGAGTCTAACTTGCCACAATTTTCTACATTGATATATATTTATATATTTGTTGAACAACAAAATAATTTAATTAAATATCTACCAATTTTCTTTTGACAACTCCTCTTTTAGTAGCACTAAAGGTCAACACAATTAATCAAGTGAACTGTTGTGTTGATAAATATATGCCTAAAAATGCTTGGGCAATTCTGCATGCAATCTCATGCTCCTAACATGTTCAATGATGATCCTATTCATTCTTTCTGCTACACTGTTCTGTAGCAAAGTTCTTGGGGTTGAAAACTCTCTTATAATCCCTCTTTCAGCACATAAATCATCGCCATTATCAAACTCAAATATTTTAAGTTGAGTCTAATGCAATCATCGATGAAAATAACAAAGTAAATTGAGCCACCCAAAAAAAAGAAACCGGAGCTAGACTCCAAACGACCATAAGCACCAGCTCTAGTTTATGTGTTTTGGGCACTGCTCCAACCTATTTTTATTTTCCCATCACACAATACTCACAGAAGTTCAAATCAATTGATTTCGAATTTGAAAGTTTACCTTGAGATAGGAGACATCAATCCTCTCACGCTCATATATCCAAGCCGTCTATCCATAGACACGAATCTTATGCTCTTATTAACGTTGAAGCATCTAACACTATTGATCGAGTAAAACATCGTGTCGATGTCTCACTTCGCTGTCGCTAGTGCTCCTTTGATAATTTTTAATGAATCTCTAGTGAATGTAGTGTTATACCGTCTCAAGCTAATTGACTTGTCGAGATCAAGTTTCTCTTCAATGATATGACGTGTCAAACTTCCTTTGGTTGCCTTGTAATACCATTTGGCATTTTGATATCGACATTTCCTTTGCTGGCAATATTACACGCTGTGTCGTCCCCAAGGTAACACTCGCAGCATGGCTTTTGAATATATTTTTATTTGGAATGGCATGAAATAGTGCGCCTGAGTCTACCACGCAAGACTCGATGTTGTTTAGAGACAAAATTAGAGCATCCGAAAGCGATTAAGATGTGATGTTTGCTACACCATTGTGTCAAGTTGATGCTCCTTTCTTTGGAGTTGTACAATCCTTCTTGAAGTGCCTTTTTGCTGCAAATCCCTTTGATTTCAACTTATTTCTTTAACCAATTCAATTCTAGCTTCGGTTCAAATTTCTTCCCCCACCCATCACATTTAAAGTCAATGTAGAAGCTTTACCATATGAACTCCTTCGAACTTCCTCGCTAAAAATAAAATTAATAATACCATCAAATTTCAAAGTAATATTTCCGGATGAATCGCTTACTGCTATGATGAAACTATCGCAGTTGTCCGGCAATGAGGATTGTAGCAAAAGAGCTCTGACTTCATCTTCAAATATAATACCAACAAAGCTTAGTTGATTCATCATTGTACTGAAATTATTCAAATGTTTTGCCACATAGCTATTTACCATCTTCATATTGAAATTTTATAAAAAGAAACTTATTTGATGCCAATAGTTTTTCATACATCTTTGACAGCGCATTCATGAGATGTACATTAACATTCTCATTAATTATGTTGAAGGTAATTGAAGGTGCAAGAGATAAGCAAATCAAACATGTGTAATTATATCCAACACCTTCCACTTTTCTTCACTCATGTCCGACAAATTGTTTTTTATTCCACCCTTTTTTTTTTGACAAAGGCCTCAAATCTGAATTTTCAAGTGCAAAGTTGGTTCCATTGATCTTATTGATTTTGTACCTTGCTTCGTCCGCCATTATTCATACTGGAAATTGACTAAGCTGCAAACGAATGCTTAGATACTAGTAGTTATGAAAGACCACACCGCGTTGCAGCAACCCAATGAGGATCCCAAGCAAATCACACAGTAAACAATAATACAAGAACACAAAATATATAAATCCAAATCAAATCACAGTACAAGAAAGCAAACACAGAAAAATAGATTTATGTGAAAAACCTCAAGATGAGAAAAAACAACAGAGCCACAACCACAAACTTTTATTCACTAAAAGAAGAAATGTATTACACACTTATAACTCTCAATAGAGCTTTCCCTGCCTCTCAAGGGAAAAAAATATGATGCTTCTTCACAACTCACGCTACGTCTAGCGTTTGGGAGCTCCTAAACGCCAGACTTGTTGTCTATTGCTGAAAGGCAAAACTAGGCATAGCACTAGAGCACGCCTAAGCGCTAGACATATTGCTTCAACTTTAATTCTAACGCTTGAGTGCACCAAGGCACCCAAGCTCCAGATGCTTGAGCACGCCCTTGCATCCAAATTCATGTCTTCTGAATAATGTTCATGGCTTCAGAGTGTTTGGGTGCTCAAGCTTCTGTTGCTACAAAAATTCTATGCTGCAATCCCCGACACCAAGGCGTTGATCCTTCTACTACTTATTCATTGCTCGGAACTTGGGCGCTCCCAAAGTAGGTACTTTTGCTTTCTTTGTGCATGTCCTTTATTCGATTGATCTTCAAACAATCTTTAGTCTGTGTATTTGTTCCGACCTACTCGAGGCTCCATAATACAATAGGTTTATAAGTTAAATAGCAACCCAACCAATCAATAGTCCAACCCACACAAAACTATATAACTATGAAGTTGTAGTAAAAGTCTAGGAATAAAGGGCCTGTGCGGAAATTGTAATAAGGACCGATAGATATTCAACTCGTTTAGCAAGCTAATACTACAAATGCAAAATGATAATAACCAGAACTAGAACCCTTTGGAGCATGGCTTGTGTGGGAAATGGAAATTGCATGTTTTGGTATAGCACATTACTTGTTTATAAAAATTTAACATGTGACCACAGCATAACAATGAAGACAGTCTAAGACTTTACTCCAAACTCGCTAAATCCCTACCTACTATAAGAAAACACGAACCCTAATGTTGACAGTCTACTAAATATTTCCTGAAACTGTTCACTAAATTCCTACAGAAAAAAGAACGCTGAAATCAAATAAATTCAATACAAGTTTTTTTCATGTAAAATAAATACTGTATAGATACTTTTTTGCCCATTTAGTATTAGACTTTATTTTTATATTTATTTGTGCAACTAAGCAAATGAAATTGCCCACCGTATCAAAATCCAGAGAGAGAGCCAGTAAGGGTCGGCAGCAAATTGTGCATACCGGCAAAGTCCGCCGAAGCCAGGGCAGCCAGCAGATGGCCAAAATAGGTCAGTGCAGGCACTGGCTGTCGAGCAACAAGGTGGGCACTCACACAAAGCCCAATCTATGTCGGCAAGGCATGCATATGCCGGCATCAGGCCAAGGACTGGCAATGAAACTGCACAAGTCTGGGTGTGGGCATCAAAAAAGCACAGGAATGGCCAGGTGCATACATGCTGCTGATGTACGCACTTGGCATTTGAGGTTGGATATGTTCGGTGCAAGCCAAGAATGTCTGCAACTAGCGACAACGACTGGGCTTGGCTGTGGAATGTTGTCAGAGACAGTAAAAGGGGCTAAGGCATGCCGCCATTGCTTGCGTGCATGAGAAGAAAAAAAAAAAAAAAAAATCTGCACTAGTGGAGCACAAAGTAAAGCTTTTCCGCCCATATTTGGGCGGAAAACTTTACACTAGAAGTGAAGTTTAAGAGAAAATTAATCCCCTCATGAAATTACACATCAATCCAACCAAAGACCTATATTTTAAGATTGTGAGAAAAACTTTTACTTTGCAACCAGAATGCTAGCCAAGCAGACAACCACCCCCAAGGAATTCTTTTTGGATGTCCAAAGCCAATAGACAAACACGTACATTTGAAAAGAGATCAGAATTTACATCCCAAAGGTATTCAATATTTCCATTTATATATTCTACCAATTTAAAGCCCATAATCTCTAACTAAATATGAATAGGTAGTCCGCATGACATTTTAGATAAACACACCCACCACCCAGCCACCCACGCATGTGCGCGCAACTATGTAAATTGAGTTCATTCGTTGCGAGGTTGCAGTGGCTTCAATTGAGCATAGACTTATATAAGAACATCTTAAATAGTTTGAGCACTTTACACAGACTATTAGATGCCTCGATTATGAAAGTTGAGAATATTAATTTTACCCTTGTTAATAGAAGAGAGGAAGATAAAAAAGAACAAAACAAGAAACAGTTAAGCATGATCTCAAATAATGGAAACAAAGATTTCGTGTATCAAGCCCCACGTAGTAGGACCAAGGGTTAGTGTTGTAAACATATTCAAAGATAAACATTAAAATGCTCACATAATCCTACTAAACTTGATACAATAATTAATCTAGAATAAAAACTGCAGAAAAAAGTCAACTAAAACTCAAATTAATAGCATCAAAATCTGATCGGTGCTTGACACAACAGTTATTATGAGTACAAGTAATTTATCATATTCATTAGCAAACTACAATTCTGTTTACCAGCACAAAAAAATTTTATACAATGTGCGTGCATTAACAAAAAACAATAATAAATTAAGGGGTTGCTTGTTTGCAAGATTGTGGGAATGAAGTAATCCCCCTCAAACCAATATAACGTGTGTTTGATTGCGGGAGTTATAATGCATCAAAATAATTTGGGAAGATTCTTAATCCCTTGAATAGCTAAATTTGCATGCATCTCAAATCGTGCAGATTTACCATACACATAAAATTACATAAAAAAAAAAAAAAAAATCAAAAGCAATACACAACTCCAACCAAACCATCACCGATGCTCGACTATCCCTTGGCAAGACTCATTGACAATATTCGGCGTGCCAGCAAGTTTTTTTCACTTTATTAGGTTTCAATTTAATTACCACCAAAATCTAATTACACCATAAAAATTCATGTATAAAAAAAGTATTTACATAATAATATTTTCTTAAAAAGCACATTTTTATTTTATTCCAGAATTATTTTAGTAGTATTAAATAATAAAGTGTTGTCACATAATAAAAAATTATTTTATTACTTTTAGATCATTATTCAAAAAGCCTTAATATTTTCTCTAGCATTCCAATTTTGGGAACTTCTTCCCCACTAAGCGAAGCGAAGGAAATTTTCTAAAATAAGTTTCTAGAACCTCAAGCTACTTACTAAAGCATTATCATAAATATTCCTAGTACAAGTACTTAAGGAAACATTTTAGAGATATTTTTGGTGGGCTAAGTGTTTGAGAGGGCTTTGGATGCTGTTGGAAGAGATTCCAAGAAGAAATCCTAAGGGTCAGCTATTGTGCAATAGAGCTCTTGCATGTTAGAGAAAACACTCCAAATGATGACTGCTACTTCTCCCTTCATCCTAAAGTAAGAGCTAGTGTTTCTTATTAATGTGAAGCTCTTTGTAACTCTGTACTCTTTAAGATTTATAGTGAAAATTTCTTTATGGTGTGGCTCCGTGATTTTTCCCATTCTTAAATTCTCCATGTAAAATTTGTGTTGTTTGGATGTGCATGCCGTTGTCTTTTTTTTCTTGCTGTTTTGTGATCTCGTGTTTTGCTTGGTAATCGTCAATGCATTCCCGGTCCTCGTTCGAACGCTCAAAACCACTTCCTCTGCATTGCTCAATTTGTTAACAACAAGTTCAACATTGCCCAAATCCAACTTCGCAGAGCACAGTGATCCAAGGATTTAGTAGTACAAAAAAACCCCTCAATCTCAGATCCACCAACAATTAACATGGTGCAGTGAGATAAATACAACTCCAGTAAAATTGAACATAAATAAATAGCTCATTCAAACAAGGGTCAAGATGTTTAAAACAGAATACATGAGTTTGACCAACCCATTTGAAGCGCCCTATATCAATCCCATAAATAATCTTCGGATTTTTGGCAAATGAAGCAATGAAAACAGTCCATCAGTCTTTAAAAAAAAAAAAAAAAAAAAAAAAAAAAAAAAAAAAAAAAGAGATATGTACCGAGAATAGATCGTATACGTGCCACGTCTTCAGGGGGCGGAACAAAACCGGCAGTTCCTTCAGCAAACACCGCCTTACACGCATCGAACAGAAGCTGCACCACGGTCGCCATGCAGTCAAACCTCCTCCGCCTTCGCTTTCCTTTCTTCGAAGCCAATTGCGCGCCTGAATTTTCACTTACAAGCTCGCCCTCAAGTCTCATCAAGAAGAGAAACGCAGGAAAAGAAAACCTAAACAAGGAAGGAATGACTTCTTCTACTTGATGACGAAACTACGGTCGAGCATATAGCAGAAAAGGATATTTACGGGGTGGAAGATTATAGTGGAATATTCTTGAGATTGATGAAAATTTTGCAGTATAAAGAGTGATGATGGATGAAAAACCAGGGGCCATGAGATTTAGGAGGGAGGCAGATTTCGCAGTTTCCTGTGGGCTGCTCTTTGCCTCTCTTTTTTTAAAGATAAATATGAGCCCGTTTGTTGCAGCCATTATCTTCTTCTTCTTTTTTCTTTTTTTCTTTTTTTTTTTTTTTTTTTTTGAAGAACACTAAATAAATTTGTATAATAATTAGTTTATTTTTTAATAAAGTAAAAATGAGTTAAGAATTTATTCAATATTTAATTTGATGTCAGCTATTATGATTATTGATTTCTTTATTTGTTTATATTTAAGAATTTTCTTCAATAAAAGTATCAAAAATTTAAGGAATTGCCTTATTTTTTAACAAAATATTACTTTATTTAATAATTTGTTTAATTTTTAATAAGTAAATGAGTTTAGAGTTTATTCAATTAATTAATGACAAGAACTTCTAAGTAATTACAATTTTATAATATATATAGTAAAATATATTTTTGTAAATATAATTAATTAAATATAAATTATTATGTAATTACTATGATTAAATAATTACATTAATTAGTTTAAATAAAATTAATTATTATAGTATTATTAGTTAATTAAATGCTTTGATTAATTAGGCATAATATGCATAAAAGAAAAGCCCTGTAGCGTATTATTCGATACTGGGGCTAGTCATTCTTTCATCTCGGAGAATTTTGTTAACAGCCTGAACTTACCGTGTTACAAATTTGTCAAAACCTTAAATGTTGGACTTCCATCCGGAATCCAACTAAATGCAACTAAGTTTTACAATCTGCAAATACCTGTGAATAAAAAAACCTTTCAAGCTAAGTTAATAGTGCTACTCATTGCAAATTTTGATATTATACTAGTCATGAATTGACTTAGTATGCATAACGCCACTATAGATTGCCAAAAGAAGAAGATTATTCTTCAATCATCTGGTATCTCAAAGACTTTTGTGGGAAGTTTTAGCACTCAATGTTCCCTAATAAATGCATTGCATGTAGAAAAGCTAGTAAACAAAGGTTGTGTAGCATTTTTGATAATCATGATGGGAGATAGTAAAGAAGAAGTTTATATTTCTGATATTAAAGTAATAAAAGAATTTACAGATGTATTTCCAGAGGAGCTGCTTGGATTACCACTAGTGAGGGAGATAGAATTTGCAATTAATTTAATCCTCGGTACCTAAGCATTGTCAAAAGCACCTTATAGGATGGCTCCAAAAGAACTTCAAGAATTGCATAAACAGTTACAAGAACTTTTGGATAAATATTTTATAAAATTAAGTATGTCCCCATGGGGAGCCCATGTTTTGTTCGTTAAGAAGAAGGATGGGTTTAGGCAAATGTTCATAGACTACAGAGAGTTAAACAAAGTAACCATCAAAAATAAGTATCCTCTTCCTCGGATAGATGACTTATTTGATCAATTATCCAGTGCAGTCATATTCTCAAAGATCGATCTGAGATCTGATTATCATCAATTACTAGTAAGAGACTCGGATGTTGAGAAAACAACATTTCATACTCGCTATGGATATTATGAATTTCTCGTGATATCCTTTTGTCTCACTAATGCACCTTCAGTTTTCATAGATTTAATGCAGCGAATTTTGAAGCCTTGGATAAATTTGTTATAGTCTTTATCGACGATATTCTCATATCTTCAAAATCCCAGAAAGAACATGAGAATTATTTAAGAATAGTTCTGGAAGCACTACGAGAGAATGAATTATAGGCTAAGTTTTCGAAATGTGAGTTTTGGTTAAGCTCTGCATCTTTCTTGGGGCATGTGGTAGATGCCCAAGGTATCCATGTTGATCAAAACAAAATTAGCGCCATCCAAGGTTGGGTTCAACCTAAATCCGTGATAGAGATCCGCAGTTTTTATGGGATTAGCATGATATTGTCGGAAGTTTGTTAAAGGTTTCTCCCAGATTGCTTCTCCCTTAACTAAGTTGACCTAGAAGACAGTTCCGTTTCTTTGGTCAACAGAATGTGAAAATGCATTTCAGACTTTAAAAGATACATTATCTTCTGCTCCCGTATTAGTTCTTCCTAAAGAAGGTGTTAACTATCAAGTCTATACAAATGCTTCAGGAATCAACTTAGGATGTGTTCTAATGCAGGATGGCAAGGTTATAGCATACATATGGCATGATCCCCGCCGTGGTCTTGTTAACTCTTAAGTTAACATGATTACGGTGAGACGGTCACCAAATGACAAGGTCCTTGCTTATGAATAGATTAGTGACTAATACTAACTCATTATAATCAAAGAATTTGTCATTACTCAAAAAAATCATCACTAAATGTAATTATAAGGAAAACAGAGTGCGGAAGCATAAATATAAACATCCATCCATCATATATAAATATAACATCTCAAAATAAGTAAAGTGCAGAAAATAAAGATTTAACCTGTATTATAACAATATTTAAATAATCTATAAGAATTGAAAATAGACACTCAGCCTCACGATGTAATAAATAAAGATAGACTGAGTCTAAGGACCTTCATGTGCACGCTCCTCCTCCAATGGCAAGTCTTCCACTGGATCAACTGCTTCAAATAACTCTGAACCTATCATTATCAGTTTCATAATGATAGGGCCCCAGCCAACAAAAGAAAAATCTTAATTAGACAAAATATATAAGTACATTTTAGGGTAATCAATTTATTATGTTCATTAGATATCACCATAAATAAGTAAACATAAAATCATAATAGTAGGAACAGAATGCGTAAGAAAAAATAGGGTAAAGCTATAAACAACTAGTTTATAACTTAACAACTAGGAAGTAAGCACATACCTCCTACATAGCAATTGAAACAAGGTCAAGTAAGTGAACGTATAAGACATTATACAACTGAAAATAAAACTAACAGCCTATATTTGTATAAACAACAAGTAAGACTAGCATTCTACAAGTGTATAAGCAGTGAGTAATATTAGCACCCTATATGTAAATAAATCTAGAATATGTAGTAAGACTGTAAATAAAAATAGTGCCAAAATATAGAAAAAGAGTAAAGTAAAATAATAAATCTAAAATTGAAAACTATCTTGACTACTCAAGCCACTCAAACTGGAAGTAAATATAGTATCACTTAGCCTGATGGGCTAAGACAGAAGCTCGGAACTGAAAGTATCAACGTACTTAGCCTGATGGGCTATAACAGAAACACCAAGTATAAGTGTACTTAAATTAGTATAACCATATCAAATCCAAACTAATCAGTCAGTGGGGTAAGAGTCTACTACAATCCATCCTATATCACGGACTAGGCATGGCATAGACTATCGGACTAACTCTAAGGTATAGCCGATACCATACTGAATAAGTGAAGATGTATACTAATTAAGCTACACTTTATCAAAAATACTAGTAAAAGAGCAAATGCCACTTATGCATTTTCAAAGCTGACATGGGGTACTCACCAAGTATCCTATGTACATATTATATGTTCAAGGTACAAAGCTCAATTACAAAGTAAGCAAAGCATCAAAGTAAAAATAAGCAAGAGATTCTACTAAGATACATGTGATATCCATTATTATCTAATTTATTCATTCTATCTACTATAAGTTACACAAGTTCAAGATCTCCAAGTTCTACTATCAAATGTAACTCAAATTCACGACCTTATAAATTAAAAATAATTAGGACTAGCTAGGTCTTAATTATAAATAAATCGATGTCGACTATATAAGTTAAATGATAAATCAATCGACCTATTTTGATAATTTTAAGAATCCCAATCCCATCTTGATTAGCCAAATCAATATGAAAGGATTAAGAATTAAACTCCAAATATTTGGGTTTAATCACTTAATTCAAAGGTATATCTAAGGGTCTAAAGTTTAGAACCCAAGTCTCACAGATTAGGTTAAGGCAAATCCTAATGATTAATCAACTCATTAAGATAGATCTCTATCCTTAGTTCTAAGATTTAAAAATCAAATAATCATTTAATAAACTAAGAAAATTTATAAACTAGTAAACTCAAGACTTCATCTATTGAGTAACCCAATTTACTCAATAAATGAACTCTAACTTAAGATCTATTCCTAATCCTAAGAATTTAGGTTCTTAATTACTAAGAGTATCTCTCAGACACACAACCTAACTAATGTTATTAAGACCTATGAAAAGTTTTAAGAAGATTACGGAAGGAAGGAAAGCTCATGATTTTACTTAGGATTTTCTTAAGGACTAAAAATGAGATTTTAATCAAAGTTCATACTAAGCCTTAAAATCACATCAATTATGATTTAAATTACTATTCTTACTACTTATAATATTTAGAATATGATTCTAGGGCTTTAAAATGCTAAACCCCAAATTTGGGCAAAATGACCATTTTGCCCCTACTTAAGGGTCTAAAAGATCAACTTTTGATCTAGGATTCTAAATCTAAAATTTTTAGTGGCAAAGTATTTCTTACTACCTAATATAAGATTAGACAATAATTACATAAAATTTGGATAATTATTAAGCCTCATGAGATCAAATTAATAAATTTGACTCATAGGGGAATTTTGGTAAATTGGCTTAATGGAATCTAAATTTTATGTCAGTTTATTGTTGCTTACTATTTAGGATTTCCATAGAACTTAAAATTATTGAATTCTAATGAGTATTGGCTAAGTTATAGCCAATACAAGCTTAGGGGTAAAAGGGTAAAATTTAGGGATTCTTAATTAATGGTCAAAAATCCTAACTTCTCCAATTGGTGTCCAAATTGAGTAAAATCAATGGCTATGGTTCACAATTAATCCATTGATTACATTAAATAGTAGTAGGCTCAATTTGGACTCTAATTGCCTAAGTTATGATCTAATTATGGTTTAGGATGATTAGTGAGTGATTAGTGAAATTAATCACCCAATCACTAAACCAACTATACCATTAGGTTCTAATATACTTTAGGAGTTATTTTAAACTTGAATTATTCAATTTGGATCACTAAATTTGCTAATATCCACTAATCAAGATTTAAAGTAATTAGGGTTGATTAAAAAATCTAACAATTGGATCCTAAATATTTTTGTATTTTATTGTTAATTAGATTTTCTAAATCAAATGGATATATGGATGATCTAATTTGGAGTTCCATTGACCAACTTATGGTCAATTGAAGATATAGGGTTAATTGACCTAATTAGGGTTAGGTCCTAAAAGTGATTAAACTCAAACTAATTCAATCAGCAAAATAAACACTATTAGATTAATCCTTAGGATTTACTAATCACTTTGAGATATATATTTAATATGTTTGGATTAGTGTGTGCAAAGTTAGGGTTATTTGAATGAAATGGAAATTTTGGTAATTAATTAATACCTAAAATATCACTAAGTGAAATATTAGTCAAAATAAAAAATTGACAACTTCAATAAATTTCTTGAATTTTTTTGATTAATTTGGTATATTTGTTTGTATAATTTGGACTCATATTTATTAAGATATGATTGTTTAAAGTTTGGAGTTTAATTTGATTTAATTAATATAATCTGTATTATTAATAGTTAATTAAATTTATTTAAATTATAAACTTATTATAAATTATCAAATTCTTAATTTTTATTTATATATGATTATATATTTATATATATAAGAATATATATAAATATACACATATATTTATTCATATACCTTATAATATATTTAGCTACACTATAAGTATTTTATATACATATAATTAATATATATTTGTTTTATTTTGATTTCTCTGCAAGTGGCGGGCCCGGATGCTCAATCAGCGGCAGAAGATGGGCGACGCGTCGCGCCAGGATTTGCTGACGGGACGCAGGTGGGGACCACTCGCTTCCGCTGTACAGAAGAAATGACGCGTGCGGGTCCCACAGTACACGCGTTCGAACGGTGGTGATCTGCGTGTCTAGTGGGGCCCATGCGCCAGAACCGTGTGCCATAGCTGTGGGTCGGGCCCGGGTCGACCAGCCCGACCCGAAATCCTCCTTCGTCTTCGCACGGGAGCCCGAGCATAGGCCAACTAGGGTTCGAATTTTTGCAGGTGTTTCGATGGTATCAGGCCCCGGATCGCATGGAAATGGATGGGGAACTACCAGTACCTTCTAATGGTGAGCGTATTGTGACCTGGGATGATGTGAGACGAAGGCAAAAGCTAACCCTAGCAGTCGATACATAGGAGTTCGCAAAGTTTAACTGTTCCTATTGTGGATTAATTGTTAAATTGATTCGATCAAATCGTTTAAACAATGATCGGATCCACTTGATTGTCAATCAAGGTTAAAAAATAACGTTTCGAAAGAATAGATCAATGTTTGTAATGATATTTGATAAGATTAGAGATACATCAACTCAACGGCGCAGAACAAGCAACTACTTCAAACACCTCCTCCCTTCTTGCCAAGATCAATTTGCGTAAATCGGGTGTCGAGGTGTCGATTAGAGGTCTTATTTTCGCCATTAGAGCGACGGAAGGGCAGAGAGAGTGACGCACGGAGGACCTTTGCGAGCTACGTGTCATCTCTGGCGACACGCGTGAGTCGCGGGGACGAAAACTTCAGAGGCGTTCCATCTTTCGATTGAACGGCTCGAATGATCCGTTTGATTCAAATAGTGAGTGAAGGAATTGAGACGATGTTAGGAATATTCGCAGACGACGCTGTTGAAATTTTAAATATTAAATTATTATTTTAAATAATTTGTATCAATTTTATTAATTAATATTAAGTATCTAACTGCTTCCCAAAAATTGCCAATAAATCACCCATAGCTAATTGAGGGGTGAGGAACGCAACGGCGTGATCGGATTTTTTATTTGACGAGTATTTAATTATTTGATTTTTCAAGGTATTTAAATATTATTAAAATATTCGACAAAAATCCAGCGACTTCCAAATGCCTTCATAATGTCGCTCCTAGCTAATTTGGGGGTGCTGAGCGTAATGGCGAAGCCAAATTTTTAATCTGAGGTCAAAATAAAAAAAAAATCAATTTCTAGGGTTTTTGGGATTTTCCAAAAATCAAGATTTGATCCAGTTGACTCTTGATTTAACCTAAATCTTAGAGATGAGTTCTAAATGACTTAGTTAGTGATCTAGAACCATAATTAAGACTTAGATTAGTCTTAATGGTCATAGGTAACAACCTGGGTTGTTACAATACGTGTCTCACCAACTTAAGCATCATGAGAGGAACTATGTTGTCCATGATCTGGAACTTGTGACATTAGTTTTTGCCTTAAAAATTTGGTGCCATTATCTGTATAGAGTTCAGTGCTCCATATTTACGAATCACCAAAGTTTAAAGTATATTTTTACCCAAAGAGAGCTTAATTGTAGACAGAGAAGATGGCTGGAATTAATTAGTGATTATGATTTGGATATTCAATATCATCTAGGAAAAGCCAACGTGGTAATTGATGCTTTAAGTCGTCATGCTACTCTTAACACTATTATTTCAAAAAGTCTGTTGGTGGAGGAATTTTGTAGAATGGATCTTAAACCAGTTTGAGGCGATTCATAAAGTACAATGATATCTATGAGTAATATAGAACCTATTTTTCATAGAGACGTTTTTATCACCCAGACAATGGATGATGACTACTTAGGCCTTAAAGTTGCAATTGAAAGTGGTTGTCATTCATAATTGAATTTCAAGAAAGGTGCTATTTATATGGATAATCGCCTCTAGATTCCTAAATCCATGCAAAAGGAGATCTTGGTTAAAGTCACAGCTCAGGTTATCAAGTCCATCTGGGAAACTCCAAGATGTATCAAGATTTAAAATAATCATTCTGGTGGCCAGGAATGAAGAAGAATGTGGCAGAATTCGTTGCAAAGTGCCACACATGTTGTTTATTAAAAGCAGAGCATCAAAAACCTGGTGGTCTATTGTATCCACTAGAGATTTCAGAATAGAAGTGGACAGATATATCTATGGATTTTGTTATGGGTTTACCTCATGCAAGATCTGGAGCTAATGCAGTATGGGTTACAATCGATCATCTTACTAAGTCAGCATATTTTATTTTTGTTCGTCAAACTGACTCAGTGGAAAAGTTAGCAAAACTGTATATTAAAGAAATAATGAGATTGCACAGAATCCCTAAAGTAATCGTGTCTGATAGAGACAGCTGCTTCACTTCAAAATTTTGGCAAGTTGTACATCAAGATTTGGGAACCACCTTAGCCATGAGTACAACATTTCACCCACAAACTGATGGCCAAACAGAAAGAGTGAACCAAGTTTTGAAAGATCTTCTCCGATTATGCATGTTAAATTTTTTAGGATCTTGGGAATAACACATTCCTTTAGTGGAATTTGCTTATACTAACAGTTTCCAATGCAGCATTAAAATAGCACCATATGAAGCTTTATATGGTAGGAAGTGCTCAACTCCACCAGCTTGGTCTGAAATAGGAGATACTCAATTGTATGGTTCATAATTAGTGGAAGAGACAAATAAGAAAGCAAACTCATTTAATAAAGAATCAAAATAACTCAAGATAGACAGAGTAAATATCATGACAATCATCATCGCCCTCTTGAGTTTCAAGAAAAAGATCTAGTATACTTAAAAGTCAGCCCAATGAAAGGAATTTATCATTTTGGAGTTGTAGGAAAACTCAGTCCAAGATATGTTTGACCATTCAAGATCACGAAGAAGATTGGGTCAGCAGCTTATAAACTAGAACTGCTAGAAGATTTTGCTGATGTTCATAATGTGTTCCACGTATCATCACTAAGAAAATATCTTCGAGATCCTTCCCATCTTATCCATCTTTCAGTAATAGAGATTCAACCTGATCTTACTTATCCTGAAGAACCAATTAGAATCTTAGCTCGTGATCAAAGACAGCAAAGGAATCGATCTATTCCAATGGTTAAGGTTCAATGCTTGTGAGAAGAGTCTTCTTGGGAAAAAGAAGTGGATATGCGCCGAAAATATTCTAATCTCTTTAACTCTGGTACTTCCTTAACTCTAACTTATTTCAATTTATTATTATGTATCTGCTTTATTCTTTCCACTTAAGTGATGTCGAGGCGACATTGTTCTTAAGTGGGAGAGTTTGTAACAACCTAGGTTATTACTTAGGTCAATTAGACTAATCCAAGTTCTAATTATGGTTCCAGTATACTAATTAAGTCATTAGGAACTCATCACTAAGACCTAGTCCAAATCAGAAATCAAATGAATCAAATCCTAATTTTTTTGAAATTTCCAAAAAACTCTAGAAATTGACCTAATTAATTTGACCTCAAATCAAAAATTTGACTTCACAATTGTGCTCACTACCCTCATATTAGCTAGGAGTGATATTTTGGTCGCATTTGGAAGTCGTTGAATTTTCGTCGAATATTTTAATATTATTTAAATACCCGGGAATATTGAATAATTAAATATTTGTCAAATCAAAAATCTGATTACGCCGTTGCATTCCTCACCTCTCATTTAGCTAAGAGTGATTTATTGAGAATTTTTGGAATCCATTTAAGCAATTAAACTTAATTAATAAATGGATATAAATTAATTAAATAATAATATTTTTATATAAAATATAACAGTGCCATTTAATTAATCTCTAACGTTGTTAGATTACTTAAAATCCCGTTTAATCAATTAGCCCCCAAATCCAGCCGTCTGATCAATCGAGCCATCTGGATCAGACGGCTGACGTACGTCATTTCCGATGGAAGCCGCGTGGGTCATGCGTGTCTCCCGGCTCTCGTTCGCGAGCTCTAAGCGGCATACGCATAGCCTCCCACCGCCGTAAGAGTTAGATAATGATTTATATTCTTTGTTTAAGGCTGATTTTTGCAAAATAAGCTACCTTCTTGAAGTTCTTCGTCCTGGAGCAAGCCATCTAAGCCCTAAGTCGCCAGAGTCGTCCACTTTTAGGTACTTCTACATCCTAAATCTTGCATTAAATTTTTAATTTCTTATTTTGAAATCATGCTTAGCATATTGGATTAGCCGTTGATCGGGTTCGATCGTGTTCAATCGAACCCGATCATGTTCGATCGAACCCGATCGTGTGATCCACATGCCGAAACCTTGCGATTCGTCTAACCCTAATTTCTCCTCGCCGGTTCGCGGAAGCTGAAGAGGCTCGGGTCGGGTCGTATTGGGTCGGACCCGACCCGCTTCCTTGGTAGGGCCCACTTATGCGTTAAGGAAATTGGTGTGGGGCAGCATCATTCCCCCGGACGTGTGATATGCCGCCACGCGTCCTCGCTGGGACCTGCAGTGCTGTCGTGCGCCCTCTGGTGGGCCCTGCCATGTGGTTTTCCTGTTGGAGTGGGTCCTAGCCGCCGGATTTAAATTTAATTTATCGTTTTAATTATTTTATTTAAATAGATTAATATTAATTCATTCAAATATTAATCTTAAGATTTATTAATTAAAAATCAGGATCTTTAAGTGCTCATATCTTGTGAATTATATGTCCAAAAGCAACAATCAAATATACCATTTTAATCAATAAAAATCAAGGAATTTATTAGTGCCATTTAATTTCTAGTAGGATTTATATTTTTCATAATGATATTTTAGGGTACAAAATAATTATAAAATTACTTCAAATGTTCAATTAGCCATAACTTTGTGTGTGCACACCCAAACATACTCAATATGGGTCTCGTTTTAATCAAGAGACTCCTAGGATTATTCTAGTAGTATCAATTTTATTATTTGAATAATAATTTGACTAACTACTTTTGGACCCAAATTCTAACCTTTCATGACTCATAACTTTTCACACATTATATCTTAAAGTGATCAGGAAAGCCTCTAGAATAATATAGTAATATTCAATTCTTTGTTTGGATTAGGATTTTCTTAATCAATTTTAGGACATAACTCTAATTATCCTAATTAACTCTAGAACTTCAATTGACCATAACTTGGTCAATTGAGCTCCAAATTAGATCTTCTAATATACCATTTTGATCAGGAAGACCTAATAAATAGTAAACTATAAAAATATTTAAGATCTAATTGTTAGATCTCTTAATCAACCCTAATCATCTTAAAACTTGATTAGCAAATATTAGCATAATTAATAATCAAAATTGAGTAATTTCAATTTCTAATAACTCTTAGAGTAGAATAGAGCCTAATGGTCTAATTGGTTTAGTGATTTTGTGATTAATTTCACTAATGATTCACTGATCACCTTAAATCCTAATTAACCCATAACTTAGCCAAATGTGGTCCAATTTAGGTTTACTCCTAGTTAAAGTACTCAGTGGGTTATAGGGAAGTTATAGCCACTGAGTTTAGTAAATTTAGATTTCAAATGGAAAAGTTAAGTTTTTGACCACTCTTTATGAAACTTTAATTTCCATTTTTTTTAACCCTTAGTGTGTTTTGGCTATAACTTAGCCAATACTTATCAAAATTAAGTATATTTAGGTTTTATGGAATCCTTAGATAGTAAAATTTATTAAACTGACATAAAATTTAGATTTCATTAGGTCAAATTACCAAATTACCCCTATGAGTCAAATTCCTTAATTTGATCTCATAAGGCTTAATAATTATCCAAAATTGATGTACTTACAGTCTAACTTCATATTAGATAGTAAGTAATCATTTGCCATTGAAAATGTCTAATTTATAGCCTTAAATCAAAAAGTAGAATTTTAGACCCTTAAGGAGGGGCAAAATGGTCATTTTGCCCAAATTTAGGGCTAAGTGCTTTTATGCATTCATTTTATGTTCTAATCTCTAAAATCATTAAGTAAAGTAATTCAGAATGAAATTTCATTAATTTAAGCCATTAAATTAAGTTTCTAAATCAAAACCTTAATTTTCTTTCTTAAAAAAATTCTAAGTAGATTATTAGCTGTATGATGTGAGATAAACACATCATATCTCTTTTCTAAACCTCCTTAATCCATCCTCAATCCTTTTTATAATATTAGTTAGGATTGGAGCTTGAGTATTCATCTTAGTCCCCTTAAGATCTCCCTTAGGAGTTAGGATTAGTACTTATGTTAGATTTTATCTATTGAGTAAATTGGGTTACTCAATAGGTGAAGTTTTGATTTTGATAGTTAATAGATTTTTATAATTTATTAATAATTATTTGATTTTTAATCTTAGATTTAAGAATAAAGATCCATCCTATTAAGTGTGACTTTACTTAATAGGATTTGCCTTAAATCTTAATCTGTGAAATTGGGTGGTAAAACATAGTTCTTTAGGTTCACCTTTAGATTAAGTAATTAAACCCAAACATTTGAAGTTTAATTCTTAATCCTTTCATCTTGATTTGGTTAATCAAGATGGTTTGGGTTGCTTAAATAAACAAACTAGGTCGATTGATTTATTTAGACTTGTAGTTGACATTGATTTATTTATAATTATGACCTAGCTAGTCCTAATTCTTTTCAATTTGTAAGGTCACGAATCTAAGTTACACTCGATAGTAGGTGTAACAATCCAAGTTGTTACTCAGGATTAATTAAGACTAATCTTAGTCTTAATTTGGGTTCTAGTACACTAAATAAGTTATTTAGAACTCATCTCTAAGATCCAATCAAATTTTGGAATTAATTGAATCAAATCTGGATTTCTGGAAAATCCCAAAACCCTAGAAATTGACTTTTTATCTAGACCTCAGATTAAAAATCTGACTTCGCCATTGCATTCACCACCCCCAAATTAACTAGGGGTGATGTTTTGGATGCATTTGGAAGTAGTTGGATTTTCGTCAAATATTTTAATATTATTTAAATACCTAGAAAATTCAAATAATTAAATACTCGTCGAAACAAAAATCCGCTTGCGCCGTTGCATTCAGCACCCTTCATTTAGCTAAGGGTGATTTAATGGAAATTTTGAAGCGCGTTTAAGTGATAAATTTTAATTAAGAAAAATTAAAGCGAAATAATTAATTAATGAATTATTTAATCCATTTAAATGGCTCCGTCATTCACACTTCGCGCCGTCCTATGATGTCGTTTGATCGCACAGCGTAGTTTAAGATCGTCCAATCGAATGCCTGATCGAAATCGGACGGCTGGCTCGCATCTTCTCGAGCGATCAGTCGCGTGTCGCACGCGCGGCGAGCAGAGCTTCCGCCATGCGTAAACCACCACCGAAGAACCCTCATTCATAGCTTCGTTAGGACCTGTAAAATCAAAGGAAGATGAATGGTTGTCGACGATCATTTTTAGAATCACTCCAAAGCCTTCGATCCTGCTCGAAAATCCGCAAGGTACGTCACCTCTGCACCTCCATTTTTTTCCCTGTTTTGCTTTCAATTGCTATGTATCTCAGTCGAATTACAAATTTCAATTATCTATAAATCTACCGACAATCAATTGAGTTCAATCTCATTCAATACAATCGACATCTTAAAACCCTACGTGCGATATTGATCAGCCTCATTGCGATTTTCATACGTATACCTTGGACTAGGGTTCGCATTAGCCGACCGTTCAGGCTATCTTGAGCCAAGATTCAGCCGTCGTTAAAAAGCTTTCAGTCGTATCCTACTCGCGACCGTGCGGGCTGGCCTCTGTTGAGTCCGATTGGATCTCTAAAACGCAAGCCCTAGGTTTTCGCTTGCGAATGTTGCGGAGGAAGGATAGCTTGTCCTGGGCGGGTCGGGTCACTCCGACCCGTGTGTTTGCTCTCGGGTCAGTCGTTCGTCGAATGAACCTGCCAGTGGGGCCCACCGCAGAAATTTGATTAAGTGGATTTAGGTAATTCAAAATAATATAAACAAAGATAATTCAAATTGATTAATTAAATTAATTTAAATACTAATCTTTAAACTTAAATATTTATCAATCTATAAGTCCAAACATAGCAAATAAATATACCATTTTATTTAGAAAAAATAGAAGAATATTATGGGACTATTAGAATCCCAATTAAGACTATATTTGAGATAGTGACATTTAGGGTTTATTCAATATGACACAAATAGTTCAAATGTTCAAATAACCATAATGTTGCAACCCTTAATCCAAACATACCCAATATGGGTCTTAAAATACTCACAAAACCCTAAGGAACATTTTAATAGGGTTAATCTTACTGTTTGGAGTAATCTGAGCCTAATGACATTTAGGACCTAACCCTAATTAGCCTAATTTGACCTAAAACTTCAAATGACCATAAGTTGGTCATCTTAGCTCTAAATTAGGTGATTCAAATATCAATTTAGATCAGCTAAATCTAATCTACAGAGATCTACAAAAATATTTAGGATCCAATGGTTAGATTTGCTAATCATCCCTAATTACTCTAAAAACTTAATTAGTGAATATTAGTAAACTTAATAATCCAAATTGGACAAATTAAGTTTCAGAGAACTCCTAGAACCTATTAGAAACTAACTGTAGGGTTGGATTAGTAATTTGGTGATTAATTTCACTAATCACTCACTAATCACCCTAAACCCTAATTAAGCCATAACTTAGCCAAATGGAGTCCAAATTGAACCTACCACTAGTCATTAAAATCAGTGGGTCAATTGTGACTTACAGCCACTGAAATTATACAATTTGGACACCAAATGACAAAATTAGGATTTTTGACCCTTAATTAAGAATCCTTAATTACCCTTTAAACCCTAGAATTTGTTTTGGTTATAATTTAGCAATACACATCAGAATTTAATAATTTTAGATTTTATGGAAACCTTAGAGTATAACCTTTAATAAACTGACAGAAAAATTATGTCATTAGGGGAAAATTACCATTATACTCTTATAGGTCAAATTCCTTAATTTGACCCTATAAGGCTTAATACTTAATCAAAATTAATGAACTTACTGTCTAAACTCATATTAGATAGTAAGTAATCATTCTACATCATTAAAATCCAAAATTAAGCCCTAATTCATAAAGGTGAGATTTAGACCTTAAGGAGGGGCAAAACGGTCTTTTTGCCCAAAGAAAAAATTAGCATTTAATGAAATTAAGACCTAATTTCATCTCTAAATCATATCAAAAAGTAATTAAAGTGAACTAGACAATAATTTAGATAATTTCTAAGTCTCAAATTAGAAATTTGATGAAAACCTTCAGTTAAGTCTTAAATTAAAACTTAAGTAAAATAGGAAAGATCTTCCTTTCCTTTGGACTTCTTAGACCATCCTTAGGTTTTATAAACTTAGTTAGGATGTGTGTCTGAGTGATATTCTTAGATTTAAGAACTTAAATTTCTAAGATTAGGAATAGATCTTAAATTAGAATTCATCTAATGAGTAAAATGGGTTACTCATTAAGGTGAAACCTTAATTTTATTAGTTTATTAGATTTTCATAATTTATTTATTGATTATTTGATCTTTTAACGTTAGAATTAGGATTAGAAATCTATCCTATTGAATTTGACTTAATTCAATAGGATTGGCCTTAACATTTAAACAGTGAGATGGGAATTAAGCTCTAGCCTTTAAGATAACCTGGTGATTAAGAATTGAACCTCATTAATTGAAGTTTAGTTCTTAATCTTCTATCTTGATTTGGCTAATCAAGATTTAGGTTGGGATTTATAAAATAATAACTTAGGACGTTTGATTTATTCTTTTAACTTAATTAAGCGACATGTGATTTATAAGTATTAGAACTTTACTAGTTCTAATATTCCTTTAACTTGTAGGCTCGTGATTCTAAGTTACAGACAGAATAGGAATTGAGGATTCTGAATCTAATGTAACTTAGAGTAGTTAGAACATCTTAAATAGAAAACAAAGTGATATCACAACTGTTATTTAGTATTATTCTATATTCATTGAAAATTATATAATATGCTTTCCTTTTTGCTTTGGATTTATTTACCTTTGGATACATTGCATTAAACATAGAATATTGAATGATCATTTTTATGTTGATTTTGATGGCATTTCATATTATTAGAAGGTTATTTAGTGGAAAACAGTTTTATCAAACTTGAGGAGATATGTCTTTTTAGTCTGCCATGTAGTATGACTTTACTTGAGAATGGTTTTGGGCTAGGACTACTTTCCTAGTGCATGTAGGATAGCTATTGGACTATGACTACTTTCCTAGTACCTATGGTTTAGGACTAGGACTACTTTCCTAGTGCCTACTGTTTCTGACTAGGACTACTTTCCTAGTGTATCTGGGACTACTTTTCCAGATACTGGTTATTTCTGACTAGGATTACTTTCCTAATGTATCTGGGACTACTTTTCTAGATACTGGTTGTTTTTGACTAGGACTACTTTTCTAGTGTATCTGGGACTACTTTTCCAGATACTGGTTGTTTCTGACTAGGACTACTTTCCTAGTATATCTGGGACTACTTTTTCAGATAGTTTACAGTACTTTTTGATGGAATTAACTTCAATCTGGGACTACTTTTCCAGATAGTCAGATGGACTTTACTGATGGCAGGACTAAGTAGGATTATCTTCTAATTGCAGTTACTTTTTAGTTATCTCATTTGTGTTTCAATTATTTTACAGTTGCCATTTCAGTTACCCTCTTCCGAGACCCGGACCCTTTCTAAGAACGAATAGATTTTTGGTTACTTTACAGTTTTGGCTAGTTCTTACCTTATAGTTCAGTACGCATTCTGTTACATTTTCATTTTCTGTAGTTCTTACTTGTCTTATAGTTTAGTATGCATATTGCTACATTTTCAGTTTTCTACAGTTCTTACTTGCCTTATAGTTCAGAACACATCTTGTTATATTTTCATTTTCTGCAGTTCCTTTGTACTCACAGTTTTAAAATACTCATTTGTACCTTTCAGCAGTCACTTATAATTTTGGCATGTTAGGATGTTAGATCTTTACTTTCAGTATCTGTACTTTCAGATTAATTGTAAAGCAGCATGTCTTATATTGATCATATACTTAGAAGTTTCATCTATGTTTAGTAGATTTTTTTATGTATTACTTGACCTTCTCTGTAGCTTGGATTGAGGTATGTGCTTACCTCACATCTTGTTAAGTTATAATTATGTTAATTATAACTTTGTTACTCTTCCTTACTGCTTACTGCTCCTATGTTACTTAGTATTGAGATATCATTAAAAATTAACAATTATAGCCTAAAATGTACTTAGACGTTTTGTTTAACTAGATTTTTCTTTTGTTGGCTGGGGCCCTACCATTGTGAAATTGACAATGGTAGATTCTGAGCTGTTCGAGGTTGTGGGACCTTCTGGAGATCCGGTATAGGAGGAGGAGCATACAAGAGAAGATCAGTAGTTTCTGCCTGATATTGTGAGGATATGAGAGACTTTACTCTTTTTACTTCATAAACTTTAACATTATTTTGTAATAATACAGGATCTAACTGCTTTACTTTTCATGTTTATGTATTATGAGTTGTACAGTTTATATTTGGATTGTATGGATGTTACTTTTATTTTTCTTCCGCACTCTAATAAATTATAGTATACTCATTTAAGTGATCGTTTCTGTTGCTACTTTGCTTATTAGGGCACATCCTCCCTTGGCATTTAATTAAGAAGGTCCATTCCTTAATCTGAATGTTAAGTGAGGATTTGCTAAGTGACGACCACCTCTTAATCCGGGTGATTTGGGGGCGGCCGCCACAGTAGGAATTGGAGATCTTGAGCTTGTGTAATTTAGAGTAGATAGAATGAATAAATTAGACAATAATGGATATCACATGTGTCCTAGTAGAGTCTCTTGTTCACTTTGATATTTGATGCTTTGCTTACCTTGTATTGAGCTTTATACTTTGGACACAAATATTGGACATAAGATATTTGATGAGTATCTCATATCAACTTTGAATTTGCATAAATACCATTCATATTTTTTATCGGTATTTTCAGTTTTCTAATTTTCAGTTAGTAGGTTGTGACCTAACTAGTATGCCTCTTCAGTTCATTGGGCCCGGTATAGCACAACGACGGCTAGTGTTCGGTAAGTCTATCCATGCTTGGTTGAACGTTGGCTGCCTAGGGTGGCGAGAAATAGACTTTGCGCCTGTATGACTTTATTATTTAGGATCTGATATGGTAGTACTAGTTGGAGGTGCACTTCTACTTAGTGATATTCAGTTCAGTACTTTTGACTTAGCTCATCACTAAGTGATTTCAGCGATATTTAGTTCAATATTTCTGCCTTCGCTTATCAGGCTAAGTGATTTCATGCATATTCAGTTCAGAGCTTCTGCCTTAGCCTATCAAGCTAAGTGAGATTAATGTATTGATTTCAGTTTGAATGGCTTGAGTAGCCAAAATAGTTTTTAGTTTTCAATTTTATATTTACTGTTTTCAGTTTACTTTTTTGCATTTCAGCACTTTCTTATTTACCATCTTACTGCATTTACTAACTTTATTTACTTACCAGATGCTAGTCTTGCTCGTTGCTTATATATATATATGTATGTATATGATGTTAGTCTTGTTTTCAGTTATTTAAATTCTTCATATGTCCTTTTACTTTATGTTGATTAGCACAAACTTATATTGATCATAAGCATGTTTAGGATGAATTTTTCTTTCAGTATTAATATTTATTCTTTAATTTATGCCTAATCTTGTTACATCTATAGTTGGAGGTATGTGCTTACTTCCTCATTTATTTAAATTATAAATTTATTGTTTATAGTTTCATATTCTTTTCATATGTTTTTCTACTCCTATGTTGTGCTGAGTTGAGTTTTAAATGGTGATATCTAAATTAACATAATAAAATTTCAGCCTAAAATATACTTTAGACTTTTTGTCTAATTAAATTTTTTTTTTGTTGCTGGAGCCCTATCATTATAAAACTGACAATAGTAGACTCTGAGCTATTTGAGGTTGTGGAGCCTTCTGAAGACCGGATTCAGGAGGAGGATCAAGCTGTTAAAGACTCTTAATTCTTTTTTTTTTGTATTATGAGGATGAGTGGTTTACTTATTACATTTCTGCTTAAATTTGTTAAATCATGTTGTAATAATGCATGTTTAATTTATATTTTCTTTTATTGCTATTATTCTGAGTTATATGTTCTTACTACTATATTGTGATGGATTGGATGTTACTATTTTTATTTTCGCACTCTGCTTTCATGTTTTTTTTTATTTAGTGAAATAGCTTTTAACTGACAAACTCCTTAATTATAATAGGTTATGATGTGTGCCTAATCTATTCATAAGTAAGGATTTTATCATTTGGTGACCCATCCACCGTAATCATGTTAACTTAAGAGTTAACAGGATCACGGCGGGGCAGGGCCGCCACACTAACTAAATCCATTAATAGATCTTTTGCCATGGTTGTATTAAGCCCATTGCTTCCTAAGGGGTATATCCACCTTGTGACTATCAAAATGAAGAAGTTAGTCTTCTTGTGAAACCTTTTGAATATATTTTGGTGGGCAAATTTGCAAATGGTAACTGCTAAAAAAGGATATTGATAATTATTTAATGATTTGGGATTAATCATTCACTTCAATGTTGATTTAATTGATATTAGGCATATTTTGGTTAATCTTTCTCATGAATAGGATTATACTCAAATCTTTTTGAGAGGAACATATTCCATTAATGGATATCAAGTAAACTTTCTTTAAAAGTATGGTAACATCTCAAGGATAACATCGACAAAAAAAGCATAATCAAATAATTTAAAAAATATTAAATAATAAAAAGCAAAATCTAACCACGATTAAAGAGCTAATCTAAATAAAATAAATAACATTTTATAGAATTTTTAAGAAATTAACATTTACTCACTCAATAACTCTCATTAAAGTGAATCTCGTGGAGTGTAACGACCCAATGTTGAGTTAGTATACTAATCTAACATTAGGTGCCAAGTCATAGGATCCTATTAAGTCATTTAGCTTAATGATTATTCATGAGTCATTAATAAATTTCACAATACATATCCATACAACATAGAAGAAGAGTTTCAACAAAAGATACACATCACATCCAGTCATTCAATCTAAAGTCTAAATCATATTACATGCCTTTTGTTCAAATATATATTTTAAGTGATAATAGTAAAGGTAGAAAAGTTTGTCTCTCAAACTCGACCTCCTCATCTAGGTCCTGGCCCAACACATGAAAGGTGTCATGGTTTGAATCCTAATTAAGTTAGTAAGTCTAATTACTTATTTTTTCTTTTATTGGTTGTGTCCTACTATATTAAATATCAAATACGATAAATTAGGAGCTTGGAGAGGAGCTTGAACATGAGGCAGACCCTGATCTTCAGAAACAGCTGTTAATACTTAGCAATTCACTTCTTTTTTTATCATGTGAGAACAAAAGTTATTTCGACATCTAAGACTATTTTTGTAATAACTTTAATCTTGGATATTTTTGTTTTTATTTTCTGTGATGAATATCTTTTTTTTCCTTTTATTCTGGATGGTTTGGATGATTGATATAGTTGTATTCATTATATTTTTATTACTTATTTTCCTTATCTCAAAAGATTATTGGCCATATGCTTAATAGTGAGTTAGTTTTCTACTGATTACGGTAACCGTTAGTGTTGGGTTAGCATATACCTAACTTAACATTAGGGCGTACACATGTACTTACTGCTGACACCTTGAATTAAATGTGTATTCAAATGGGCATTCACCATTATTATTAAACAGTTTAGCTATAATAAAATGTTCTCACTCTAAATTCACATCAATTTAAAATTAAAAATTAAACATAAATAGGCCTAAGGAGATCTTTAAGAAATCTTCATTCTTATATCTCTCTTTTTACTCAAGCAATGAGTTGAGGATTTAAATCATTTTTAAAATTTGAATATATTAATTTTTGTTGAGAGTCTTGAGGTCTAATTTGAATGCAATTGAGTTAATTAGATTTGACTCCATCCATGTCATCATCTTAATCCTCTAAATTATTAATTATATAATGAGAATGTGTAAATCTTTGTTAACAATGGTATATAAAAATTAGGGAAGAAACCTAAAGTTCTTATTAGGTTGATTCAATATCGATAAATTCACTCCTTAGTTTTCCTTTAATGTTCACCTCTTTCCACTAAGATTAAAGAAAACCCAATCCTAAATATTCAATAAATTATGGTCAGCTTGATATTTGTATGCACCCATAAGAAGGTTGGGGTACTAATCTTGCCTTAAGTTTGATCCAAGCTAAAGAAACCACCTTTTTAATTGAATAAGGAGCAGTCATTAAGATGAAAAATCTATATGAAACCTTAGAATAATCCTTTAGGATTGATAATATAACTCTATGATGGATTAGACTTTAAAGGTCTTATTTGATAAAGTGATCAAAATACCTAATGCATAGATGATAAAACTATGATTTGACACATAACTAAAACCAACTTTGGTGAAACCTATTTATAAGCTTGGGAACCATTAAATTAACCTTTAGAAGTTGTTCCTAACTACGATTTAGTGTACCCAGTGATTCATTAGTAACACCAATATTGATGCTAAGACCCAATTTTGATTCACTAGTAACACAAATATTGATGCTACTTGAATGTGTAAGATCTTCATTAAATTTCACAAATTATAAAATATATGTACAATATTATAAGCTTTTATGAAATCATTTGGATATATATTATGTAAAGCTCAATATTTTTATTATTTATTGTATTAACACCTTCTTCCATTGCTTGGGCATGCTTTTGCACTTACAGAATCATGTGATAATACTTCTTTTACTACATTGATACACATTTACTTGAGCCTTATAAATATACCGTGAATACATGTGACCAAAGTGTTTAGTGTCGTCATGTGTTAGAGATTATATTGTTAATTTATTCACGTAATTTTGCTAGCACACACTGAAATAAAAAAAGCCATGTCCATTAAGAAGGAATTGACATTTTATTACTTTTAGGATTCATCATATTGTACATATTTATGAATAATTACATTAGTTATATACCTTTCTAATATGTAATATAAGACCTTGATTCGAATCCCAATGAGATTATGGGTTTGAATCTCACACTATGGTTCAATTCACTAATGATGAAATGATAGCAATTTTAATTTTTGTTTCCTACTTAGTTTATTCTTTACTATTGTTTAAATAAGTGAACTCTATATTATTTTATTATTATTCTTCTTCCTTGATCGAGTCTCCAAATATTACATTTGAGGACAAATAAGCTAAAATATACAGCCTATGCAGACTATTTTGTTGGTGAAATGTCACTCAGATTGACCTAGAGAAAACTTTTCAAAATGAGATAAAATATTGAGAAATACATATTTTGGGTAACATTTAGTTTCTTAAATATATTATTAGCTCAAAAGAGATAAAAGCTAACTTGAGCAAGGTATAAGCCATACTCAATGCTTAGCCATGCTATACTATTAAAGAAAAGAGGAAATTAGTTGGTCAATTGACTATTATCAATTGATTCATTTTGAAAATATGTGAAATGCATGTCACTCTTCAAAACAATGTAGAAGAGTTACTTCTTCAATTAGACTAAGCAATGTAATGAGGCATTTGATCAACTCAAACAATAATTGGGATTGCTATCTTTTAGAAACCCATTTGGGGTTTTCTATTAATGACATAGCTTGTGGCATTAACCAATTCAGCCAAAAAATAATTATATGAACAATATTCAAGTGTCATCCAGTTAATCATCCCACTAAAATACTATTCTCACATTCAACAACCCAATATTAATAGTGTCCTTGGTGCACCAAAATAGTTTTATCTTATTTGAATCATAGTGGTTTTCAAAATTTATTGAGCCAAATATAAGTTTCCATATGAATTTTCATTTGGCTCCTTGCAAGGTCTCAAAATTCAATAAAATTTGATCATAATGAGTCAAGATTATCCTAAATTATTAGTCTAATATATTAGTATTATTAATCATCATTTTAGCTTCTTTTACTTGTTCTTTAGAAGGCATAAGCCCATTTAAAAATAATTCAAAGCATCACATGCCTTGTGGTCTAAAGAAGTAAATTATTCACTTTTTCTTTGGCTTTCAAGTAAAGGATGGCATCTTCTATCTTATGATGGGGATTCATAATCTAAGTTGATCTAAAACGCTATCTCCCTATAGTAATTCTTTTGCAATCTTTCCCCTTGTTCTACATATCAAACATAGATTACATAGAACAAATCCATCTTTTTTCCTACCATTTAAATAATATACAAGGTTAACATTGAATTTAAGAACTTGAGCAATCATTATGGTCGTTGCCTCAACAATGATCTCTTCCACTTTTGTCTTCAAGGTCTTTTATCATCATGCGAGCTTTCATAGTGCTCGATTCGTTGGCATCTTGTCAATAAAGAAATTGCTTTTCCTTTTTTACGGTAGTAACTAGAAATAACTTGATCATGAACTATCAAAGATGAACTATCAAAGAGTTTAATGATTGATCAAATGATATTTATCTTTAGGTCTTTTTCCTCGATAATAGCTAGGATTTGTCTTAAGCTAGATAGCAACTTCTCATAATCTTATCCTCCACTTTTCCCTCCTTCCTCATGAAAAAAACTAGAATTGTAATACACATTAGTAATTTTGCAAATAATAAAACAAAATGTGCAAATACTTTAACTCCTGATACTATTTTGAAAATCAATGATATAGCATGCATATAGGCGAATGTTCCTAAAATAAATATCATCCACCCCAATCTTCCTTATTTTGTCCAACGGTTGGTGTAACAGCAGCAATTTCCCCATCATCGCATCACAGCCGTCCAATTTATTTTAACCAGTGACTCATTTTTGGTCTCGATTGGACAAACACTTCCCCCAAATTGATAAAATTGATTGAACACATCATTCTTAGTTATTTAAAACTAACATTTAGATTTTATTTGCAAAAAAGATGAGAAATGAGATAAAATAACAATAAATAAATTCATTCGCTTCCAAATGTCCCATAAATAACACTCCTATATAACAAGAAAACAACGCGAGGAAATACATATTTTAAATAAAAATCATAAACATTCAAAAATTTTAGAATTATTCAAGAGCCGTGTGACTTTTTTCATCGCACATACACCCTAATACGCGTTCCGCTACGCTGAGGACATCCTGGGAGAGCGGCAGTCTTGCGAGTTGAGGCTAGAACAAGAATCTTTCCAAGAGGATATTTCAAAATCTCCAAATAGATAGTTATCTAAAATACCTATACCTAAATAAAAGGAATTAAACTCAGAGTATTAGCTTCTTGTTGAAGCATGCCTTCTTAAAAAAAACAAGAATAATTTTATTTTATTTGAGATAAATGCCAATTGATAGCCATCATAAATTAACAACAAAACTATGCATTTGCTGATTACTGTGAATAAACAAAATCTGAGATTGTGAGAAGCTTCAATTCTAAAATTTGAAGTGCTGAACATATGGCTAAAAGCAGGATCTGAGCGGTGGCAATAATCTCTAAAAGCGTCAATAAATAATCTTTGATTCAGTATGCATCTAAAAAACACACCAAATGTGGTTTATATAATTTCCATCAAATACAATTATTAACCTACCTGTGGCTTCAGATAAACTATAACATGATACTCAATATAAAAATTATCACCTGCCTAAATCCCTTCAAGTCATTCATTCACTAGCTATAAACTTTACACATGACTATAATTAAATATTAATCCAATAAGTATTACAAAAATAGACATTAATTCCACTTAAAACATGCAGTAATTCCAATTTCAAAAGAATTCAGAAACATGGCTCTAAATGATCTCCCAAATAGCTCTAAGAAAATATAAAATATCTCATAAAAAGCAAAATTAAATGCACTTTTGCGCACAGGGCCCGCTAAAAAACATTTTAAATGAAAATCCTAGTCAACCATTTGTTACCATAAATAACATTTTTCATTTCAAAGATATCATTTTTGAAGGAGATGTATCTTCAACTAAAAACTCGCAGATTATCACTATCATAATAGTGTATAGACATTACATATTTTGCTATCATAAAAATTAAATCTTTTTTAAGGAAAATATAATTATTTGCTATCATAATCATTTTAATCCAAGCACCTTAAACAGCTATTAAAATATGAGCTTCACTAGCTAAATTCACAAGCGTAATTTGTGAAGATAAACAGTTGCTGCTTTGTTAGAGGAGTATTATAGAGCAGAGATAAACAAGCATACAGAAACTTTAACCAAACAACAAAAAACGTAAAAAATTTAAAAACTAAAAAAGGTCAAGCAGGCAAGTGAAGCAAAACAAACCGGTAAAGAATCTTTTACTGAATTACAAATTTACCAATCATGGAGGCAACAGAGCCAAATCCAGAAGAACAACACAATACTATCCTCGCCTGAAGTAACACGTTCCCAAGCAGCAATCATCTTCTCCACTCTACTTGAACCATTTTCTCTGCTGCAGCTCAGCATAAGAAGCACGTCAGCCAGCATTACAAAAATATGAAGCAAATACATAAATAAATATTTCGTGATCAAAATAGAAATGGCAGGATGCTAATATTTTATATATCAAGAGCACCAATCATATTGTTCCGAAGCATAAAATAAGCCGGGTTGATATAAATGAACTCTCAAGGCTGCCGATGGTAAAACTCAAAAAGATTTTCAAAACTTAAAAATTTTCAAATGGGATTGTCCTTGGCATGTCGTCATTGGTAGTATTAATCAGGCATGCATGTTTCATCACCTCTTTAAAACTTATCTTTAGTTGATGCTTTAATGCATGGGGGGTGCACGTATAAGAGTTTATGAGAAATCTATGGAATTTTATCAGAAGTTTATGATGTGATCAGAAGCATAAAAAGTATGGGAGATTCCAAAGTGAGTAGTCTGCCAATTTGCAACAATGTTTTAGAAAGTGGGCTTGCCATAATTTTATTAGATTAGATGAGTTATATTTTTGAATCATTGGTTTGAACTTTTTGTATCACAATAAATGTTACTGTTTCTAATCACAAACTTATCGTTATTAATGGTAGCAGATAGACCTAATTTAAGACATCCTTCTGGTTCCAATTAATGTGGTTTGCATATGAGTTTTTTAATAATTTGATCATTTAGGAGGAATCAACTGACACCTTTGGCCTAAGAAGAATTCATATTAAAACTAAAAACTACGCTCAGATCTTACCAAATGGAATAAGGAGGTCTTAATAGTAATTTTTTAAAATTCTAAAAATTGAAAGAGAAGGTAGATAAGGTTAAACTTTGAAAAAGATTTTCAAACCTTTCCCATTTCTCAATTATATCTTTTTTTTACTAAAACTAAATTGATTCAAAGTCACAATATTATTAAAACACATTGGAAACAAAAGTGCAGCTTCAAATAGAAATTGCATGGTAAGATAAACACTAAATTTTTTCATGTTTGGGTGAGCAAAAAAGACAATATTAGTAAAATCAAAATGCCGGATGGGGGGTTATCATGACTAATGTTTATAAGATATCACTTCCTCTTGGATAATTCTTTGAAAATCTATACAATGAGGTTAATCTAGTCTAATTCCCAAAGTTGTTGATGACCACCAATTTTCTGTTTTGAATGCTATTCCGTTAATGATAAATTCACAAGGTCATTCACTCATTGAAAAAAGGGAACACGATGGGTCCTCGTGAAATTCTTCACCCACTGTTGAGATATCATTAAAACTAATTGTTGTACTAATAATTGTGGAGCTTCTCTTGTTAAAATATTTAGGCATACTACTATCTTTTATCTCAACATTAGAAACTTCACTTCTTAAATTTTAGGCATACTACTATCTCTTATCTCCTAGTGGATAATGGCGCGCTGGATTGATTTGAGGCCTATTAGATATTATTAATCGTTTTCTAAAATTATATCTAAGTTTATGCAATCAAGTTCGAATCCTTGCATCCATTAATCATTTCCCGCAATCAAAATACCTTTGTCCCGAGCAAGAATATTGAAGACAATCTTGGCTGCTCAAGAAATGCTTCACAATCATCACCTTAAATAATGTGGTGGCAATATTGCTATCAATTTTGACATTGAAAAAGTATATGATAAGCTTAATTGAATACTAATTTGAAGAAAATTAGTTTTTCTAATTGGTTCATCTACATAAAGGCATCATTAAGAATGATGATTTTCCAAGATTATTAATGATGCTTCTCATCGCTTTTTGGTATCCTTTTGGGGCCTTCGATAAAGAGATCCTTCATCTCCCATTTACTACTCGGACTTTGTAAGGATCAACCGTGCCATCATCCTTGAATTTCGTTATGTACGTACATTTGCAGCCAAGATCATTCTGATGTGGTTGTAGAGGTTTGCTGTTCTATCAAGGCACGATAATAATCTTCCATGGCAAGCTTTTAGTGATCCATTTTGGCTGCATCGTTGTAGGAGGTGGGTTCAATTTAAAGAGAAGTGGTACGGATGAGGTCGAATAGTTGTTTAGGTTTTATGGTTTCTGTTTTCAGGCGAGTCAGCATATGATGGGTGGGGATAGTTGCTTTTGGTTTCAATTGAGTGGATTCTTGGGCAGGTGGGGATACCTGTGAAGTAGAGGAGGAAGAGTTTGGTGAGCCCGAGTGGATGGACTTGTTTGAGGCGGGTGACCGAGAATGACTGAAAGACTAGTTGAAATTTTGTTGCAATTTTTGTGTGATTGTCGTTGAGGTGGGGACTAAAGTGGGATGGGATATGATGAGAGGATAATGCAATAGCTGTTGGTTTGTTATGTGTGAAAGAAAAATACATTTTCAATGAATAGTAGTTGACAACAAATTAAGAGGCGGAGGTTTTAGATTGTAATAAATGTAGCCCTTGTGATGCAGTGAGTAACCGAGAAGATGCATGGTAGAGTTCTTGGTTCGAGTTTGGTTGTCTTCGTAAAAGAAAAAAGAGGTAACATAAACAACTAAAGATCTAGAGCAAGTTGTATTTAGGTATGATTTTGTATAGAATTTGAAATGGAGAAATATTATTAGTGTTTGAGAAGGGTAGTTGGTTGATTAGATAGGAGGAGGTGAGGGCAGCATGAGCTCAGAAGCTTTCGAGTAGTTGAGTTGTTTGGAAGAGAGCGTGTGTGGTTTCTAGTATTGTTGATGTTTGCACTACACAACTCCGTTTAATTGGGGAGTGTACGAGCACAACATTTGGTGGTGTATGTCGAGGTTCTTGAGTAAATTATGGAAGATAGTTGAGTTGTATTCTCCACCACCATCGGATTGAAATACTTTGATTCATTTATTGAGTTGACATTCGATGAATTTATGGAGGTGAACGAATTTATGGATAGTTTCGAATTATTGTTTTAATGGAAAGAACAAAGTAAACCACGAGCAATCATCCACAAAAATTACGTAGAATTTGTAATTTGCATTAGATATAGTTGGGGCAGGGCTCCATACATCAGTATGTAAGAATTCAAAAACATCATCATTTATATTTGAATGTTTAGAAAAAGGTATTTTTGTGGTGTTTTGTTGTAATGCAGTGGAGCATAGAGGTAATTGCTGTTGATGTCGATGGTTGGATGATGCTTGATGAGTAGTTGGTAGATTTCATGGCTTGGATGTCCTAGCCATAGATACCAGGGTGGAGCGGTAGGAGTTGTGGACGATCGCAGAATGGTATTTGAGGGCGCAGGTTCTGGTGATGGTTGAATAGTGCAAAGGCCGTTCGTGCAGCATCCCTTAAGAAGACGAATGTTCGTTTGAAGATCCTTTATGATGAAATCATTTGGATCAAACATGACATAGCAAGGGTTATCGGCTGTTATTATATTGGCATTGTGAAACATGTAGAAGGTGATTTAAGAGAAACTTATGACTGGGTGTGGGGAGAATGCCATTGCCAATGTTGGAGATTAGGAGAGTTTGTCCAATTCCAACAGTTGTGCAATCATTGCCTTGATAGGATTCAGCTATGGATAGATTCCTGAATTCATTGGTGACATGAGTTGAAGCCACTGAATCAAGGTACGAGTTGTGGTCAGTCAGTCCGTCAGTTTGTAGAGCTGCTGATTGATTTGGGGTGTTGTGGTAATTGATGTTCATTCTGTGCCAATAGTCCTTGACCAAGTGTTCAGGATTGAAGCAGATTTGGCATTTAATGTAGGGGGATCTGGGGATTTTCTGTGCTGATGAAATAGATGCCTCAGAACAGCATTGGAGATCTTTCATACCCTCTGTTGTGTATGTCCCTACCTCAGAGTCAACCCAAAAATAGGGATAGATGGTGGTTGTTGCTGATTGGAGGCAGGTTGCTGAGATAAATCTTGTTGGACATTGAGTTCCCCAATGTAAAGGAAGGAGTATAGATCATCCAAGCTGACTGGCATAAGTTTGGTTCTGATAACTGTTTTGAAGACTTGATAGGTAGAGAGGAGATCGTTTAGAGTGTTAAGGATGATATATTTGTTGTCAACTTTGGAGTCGACAACAGCAATCTTGTCCACTGATGATTTGCTTTCAAAAAGGCATTCGTTCATGGATTTGTCTTTTAGGGATACATTGTAAAGTTTGTTCTTGAGTTGTATAACTCGAGCGATTAGTGAACTGGAGACCCTTGCTAGAATGTGCCACACATCGGCGCAAGAATTGGCCTCCAAGATAAATGGAAGGACTGAGTGTATTAGTGGAGTAACGGATGACAGTCAGATTTCCGTCAGTATAGATCCAAGAAGCGTAATTGGGGTTGGTAACTTGCGGTGGTAGATCAGACCCGTCGATGTGTCCTTGCAGAACATTGATTTTGATTAGTTGAATTACCTGGGCTCTCCAAATAGGATAGTTCTCTGAGAAAGGGAAATGTGGATCATATTCTTGATGTTGGTCATTAGGAATTTAAGATCATTTGATTCGGTAATGAAGGTGGAGTTGCTGCGAGAACTCGAGCTATCACTCGATTAAGATTCGACATTCATTGATACTATTATGAAAGAATCTAGCTGAAGTGAGTCGGTTTCTCAGGATTGGGAAATCAACGAAGCAGCAAACAAGCTTATAGATCTGGACGGGGTCGACAGGTGGCGTACCGATTCGGATCTAGAATCAACGAAAGATCTGGATTTATGTGTAGATTAGGAAAGAAGAAGATGGTAGCGTCGAGGAAGGTGCTCACTCTGATACCATTATAAGAGCAGGAAAGAGATATAGAACGAGAAAGGAGAGCAAATTAATGTGTGATTTTTTATTCACTGTGTAGAGAAAACAATACATATGAATTTATAGCTACAGTAGACTAGAGCCTAAGGCCCTGATTGGATAAGGATTGCTATGGTTGAGATTGTTTCAAGCAATTATTACTGACTTTGTGGGGTCATATCTAATCATCATAGAACAAAGAGAGCTTCTAGACTAGCAGAATTTATTGTAGAGCAATCCATACTAGCAAAGCGCCAAAATCCAATGGATAACACACACGAGCCCAAATTTAGAAGAGAGCCTAAGATTTAGCCACCATAAACCACAACCACCCTAACAAACTCTAGGAAGCAACAATAAATAACTATATCATGCAATCATAATCACAAACCCAACTAAGAGATTTGGCACCTTGTGGCAATAACATCTAGATCAATCCGACTAACTAAAAGTGTGACCTTGCAAACCCCAATCAAGAGAATTAGAAATCGACAATATGGCATTCAGAGAGCCTAGAATGACAATTAACCATATACCTGGTGAACCTATGAGAAATATTCAATGAGCAACACACCAACATCTAGTGAGCAAGTTCCAATGAACTAATGAAGCAAGATTCGACAAGCCGAACACACCAGAGATTACATGTCATGAAAAACCCAAGGATTGGCCACTCATAACCATTTTAGTGATATACAACAATGTAAGGACGATCAACTCCATTAATGGCTAGGGTGTGGGCGTGTGTTCAGTGTGATCCAATTTTTGGATATTTATATAAAATTATGTGTATGAGTTTCAACGTATATGCATATAAATACTAATATACATATTTTTTTTATTTCCCCTCACATAGCCCACTCACATCCAAAATTTTATTGCATAAAGATCAAGTCCTCTACTTCAATGTAGTAGCAAGGAACTATTTCCATAGTTCATAGGGGCTTTGCACTATTAAATAATTCATAGATTTTTTGTTTTAATTATTGTTAGGTAGTTTTTTATTATGTCCTTTTTTATTCCTTGTTTTTATTATTTGTTTTATAATGTCCTTTTTGTAACAACCTTACACCTCTATATAGAGGCTTTTTCCCTCAGTAATAAACACCAGAGAAAAAACATAATTATGTGTAATTCTATCATGGTATCAGAGACCAGCTTCAGCGACTCGTCTGCCTCTGCATTGACAAAGCTGAACGCAACTTCTGCTATCCTCCTCGACGGTGAAGATGAGTCTGAGCGTCAGATCTACGAGCAGAGCAATCCATCCGTCTCTGCCTCGACAAAGCCGAACACAACGTCCGCTATCTTCGCCGATGGTGAAGACGAGTTCGAGCGTCAAATCTGAGAGCAAAGCAATCCATCTGCCTCTGCCCCGACGAAGCTTAATGCAACTTCTGCTATCCTCGACTTAGCTTAATGCAACTTCTGCTATCCTCGACGGTGTAGACGGGTTCCGCTAACTCCCATGGAGTCGCTGACTCTGCCGTCTGCAAGTGCTTCTTTGCCAAAAGCTCTGATCGCCAAAGTCCCTGCAATAACGTAGATTCATCACCATCTCCCTGTTAAACTCAATGACGTCAAGTATACTCTCCGGCGATCCCAATTACTTCCTATATTATGCGCCCGCGGACTGCTTCAATTTATCGACGAAAGCCAATTTGCGCAGCATCCTACACTACCGAACAACAATCTTCCAAACCCAATGTATGTCTCCTGGTTTAAACAAAACCAAATGATCCTCAACTGGTTCATTTCAACGCTAATAGAAAGACGTTCGCTCAAGTTGTCGACAAAGAAATAGCTAAGGGAATGTGAACTGCATTAGGTGGCACATTTGCGTCCACCTCGTAGGTTCGTCTACAATAGATCGAGTACCAACTCATGAGCTTATAAAAGGGCCATATGAGTTGCAGTAATTCATTCAGCATGCTAAAAATCTCGCCCAACACTCAACATTGCGGGTTCACCTGTCACCGATTGGTTCTCATTTTACTAACTGAACTTTGATCAGAATACGCTTCTCTTGCAATAGCAGTTACAACGCGCATTGAACTCATCACTCTCGATGAGTTTATTGGAATACTTGTCATTCGTGAATTAATGTATTCTAACATACATACTTTATATATGCTTCCCACTCATGCAAGTGCACAGAACTTCAGCGCCCCATTCATAACAAACTACAGCAGGCATAAGCATGTTTTGTCCAAGAGGAAGAAACCATCGCGAGTATGGCCATGGAGGTGGCAAAGGTAGTTCATCTATCATTTGTCAACTCTGCAATCACACTGGACATCTTGCCATATACTGCTATCACAGGCAAAATTTTGCCCAGTACCTTGTCGTTCGTCCCCCACCAGCAATACAAGCTCCTCCCACCTCGTATAATGCAACAACACCACGTACAGAACCTTGGATCCTTGACATCGGTGCCAGACATCATGCCACCCCTCACACCGAGTCTATGAGGACCATCCATCCATATCGTGGCCATGAACAACTGCAAATCGGAAATGACAACACCATGAAGATTGCCAATACAGGTTCAGCCCTCATAAATCATCCTTCACATTCCTTTAATTTACAAAACACTTACATGTTTCTCACTCAACTAAGCATCTCATTTCAGTCAATCAATTTACCCTGACAATAATGTCTTTATTGAATTTCACCCACTTAATTATGTTGTCAAGGATACCCAAAGGAAGGAAGAGATCCTATGGGGCACGCTTTCTAATGGGCTATACACTTTTCCCTCTACCACTGTTCCCGCCGCATTCTATACATAGCTCGACGCATCCAATCTTTGGCACAAACTCAAACATTTATCTTGTTCTCTGCATTTATGTATTTCTTTGAACCTTGTTTGTAACTCATGTCAAATGGCAATGCAACACTAAATTCATTTATCTACCTCCACTACTACATATACAAAACTGCTTGAGTTAATTGTCTCTGACATTTGGGGTTCGACACTTGTTATTTCAACCTCCGGTTATAAATACTATATTGCATTCATTGATGTTTATTCTAACTTTACATGGTTATATCCCCTGTGTTACAAATCTGATACACTTGATACTTTCCTTTCTTTAAAAACAATGGTTAAGAACATGTTAAGTACCAAAATTTTGACGTTTCAATCTGATGGTGGGGGAGAGTACCAAAAGTTCACCAAAACTCTTCAACAATTTGGCATCCAACACATATTATTGGCACCTTACACCCCTACTCAAAATGGAAAAGCTAAGAGAAAACATAGGCACATTGTTGAAACATGACAAGCCTTTACTTATTCAAGCTTATCTTCCCCATCCGTTTTGGTCGAATGCTTTTCACTTTGCAAACTATTTTAAAACCGAATGCGTATGAAAAAATTTGCTAATAAACACTTTTTAAGATGCTATATAACACAACTCCAAATTACCAATTTCTTAAAAACTTTGGTTGTCTATGCTTTCCATGGCTCCGCCCTCATACGAAAAACAAATTGGAACCTTGCTCCCTTCCATGTGTTCATCGGTTACAATGGACAGCACAAAGCATATATATGTTATCATATTGACAGCGCACGCACCATTGTAATGCGGTGTGTCACCTTTGATGAAACACAATATCCATTCAATCCAACAGCACAGCAACCTAACCCTACCCTTTACAAAAACTCACATACCCATCACTCCCCAATTGTCTTCAGATCCTACCTATCTTCAGCTCATTGGCACTGATACTATACCACAGCAGGCCACCACCACCACCACCACCATGTAGCAGCAAACATCCCATACGACTAAACCCTCTCAGCCATCTTTGGACACAACCTGTTGCCTCCCCTACATTACCGGCCCCTCTTGTGATCCGGGTCTATACCCGGCACACTACATCTCGACAACATTATGGTTGCCCCACCAACACACATCCCATGCTTACAAGCCACAAAACGGGTACACTTGCACCCAAGCTTTTTTATGATGTACCAGTTCCACATTCTGAGGATACTCCCATTACTTTCAAACAAGTAAGCATGAACATTGGATGGCTGCCATGAACAGAGAAATCAATGCACTCTATAAAAACAGAACTTGGAGTCTTGTTCCTAAACCACCGCATGCCAACATTGTTGATAGTAAATGGTTGTTCAAAATCAAGCCACATTCCGATCTGTTTTACAAAGACCGGCTGATAGCTTGCGGTTTTACACAGCAAGAGGGTCTGGATTATACCGAAACCTGCAGCCCAGTTGTCAAAATGGCAACTATTTGCATTGTACTCTCCTTGACAGTTACCTTCAAATGGCAAGTTCGCCAACTCGACTTCGACAATGCCTTCCTCACTGGTAACTTGTCCGAGAAAATCTACATGTCCCAACCACCAGATATCAGCAGCACATCCTAACCATGTGAGTCATCTACATAAAGCTCTCTACGGCCTGCAACAATCCCCACATGCTTGGTACCACAAGTTATCTGAAGCTCTTAAGGCATTTGGTTTCCATAATACAATCAACGACTCCTTATTTGTCTTTCGAAGGCATTCTGACACCCTGATTATACTACTTTATGTTGATTATTAAATTTATGAGAAATCATGTATAATCTTTTCCATGACAACAAAATATTGGTTCCTCTAATTAATGCTAGGTTTCGGTTCAAAATTGACAATAGATAAACAGGAAAAAAATTCAGAGATGCAGTTTTGTTTGAGAACACCTTTATTGTTATGCCCAAATTTGGGTGGAAAAAATGGATGGTTGTATTAGGTAGCCAACAACCACTAAAACTTTATCAAATTAACATGGCATGAATCCATTGCGATACTCAAAACTAAATTTTTTGAGAGTAGCTATATGGCCAATAAACTTATGTAAGACAAAATTTTGGCTGCCAAAGCAAAATCATATTGATTAAATGTGTTGTGGAGATGAGGATGTCAAAGTGGATGAAAATCAACATGATAGCAAGAATGGTGTGGCTTCACATTGGGACCACTTTAGAGAGTTGTCTAAGATGGTTCAAGTATATTAAGCATAGATTGTCCAATGTTCACAATAAAATGGTTAGAGCTCAAGAATTTTTGTATGTTAAAAGAGGAAGAGAAAGACAAAAAAAGAAACCATAAGAAACTATCAAGATAGATCTCATACACAGAGCTTATGGAGTTGTAATTTGACCATGCACAATAAATATAAAAGTTTAATGTATCCAACCGATCATAGTAGTACTAGGCTTCTTATTATTGTTGTTATTGTTGTTAAATTTTTCAAGCTCAACTTGAGCATGATAAAACTTAAGTATAAAAAATTTGAACAACATAGTACTCTACTTAACACAATTCATTCGCAACCCCTATTATCATGATCACGTGTAGAGAGTAGGATAAGTTGAGAATCTGTAGATGATTGCACGCAAAACTTCATGTAGCAATGTATATGTCTATAATTAATAATTACATATACATGTGTTTTATTATTTGTTGGGGAAAATAATATTTTTCGTTGGGGAAAGTATATATATATATATATATATATAAGGGTTTCATTCCATGCAACGGCAATATGCGCGCATCAGGCGACTTCACTGCCTCCCTTTACGGCGCAGTGCTGCCGTCGGTTTTGCGTGATCCCGGATCGTCTCCTCCGTGTTCGCTTCCTTTGTCGGGTGCTTCTCCGATTGACACGTTCTACTGATGTATTTTTCTTCTCTGTTCATAGGCAGACCTAGCGGCGGGATGGAGGAGTCGAGGGACAATCCGGTCTTCTCTCCCCGATCTCCACAGCCGTAATGTGGGGAGCATATAGGCTCCATAGTCCTTCCGGGATGCCTTGATGACCTCTTCCTCGGAGTGTGGATTGGTGGGGATTAAACCGATGGCAACACTATAAGGTAAACCGACACTACTCTTAGCCGATGAAGAAATACAAATCCTCGCCAAGCCATTCGAGTTCGCACAGATTGAAAAATTTCCGAACGGTTAACCTACAATGGTGGTCATTCTTAAATTTATTAGTAATTTGGGCTTTTTCGAAGAATTCATGCGAGATTAATTGATCACTGTCATGTTTTTATTAAACTTTCAAATGAAGAAAATTATACTTGAATTTTTTGCAAGAGGTTTCTACCTCACTGACAATTATCTCTTGAAAGTACTAAAATAGGCCTCGGATTTCAAACCAAGAAGTGAACCTCCAATTGTGCTCGTGTGGATTCACTTTCCCTAATTAAAGTTCACTTAATTTAACATTCTATTTTATTTGTATTGCGATCCTATTTTGGAAAGCCTCTCAAAATTGATTATGCTACAGAAAATCTCCTTGTCCATCGATTGCTCGAGTTTTGGCTGAATTGACCTAACCAAAGAATTAGAATATGAAATTTGGATTGGGGGTGAAGAGAAGGGATTCCAAGAATGTATCTTTGAAAACAATCAGACTTATCACTCCTATTGTCTCACTACAAGTCACACGATGTGTCTACATGCTTCAAGCTACATCCTCAGTTCAAAAACACATCTATTGGGGGGACCGTTTCAACTCTAATATTTGGCAAAGGAAATGAAATAATAATAATAAAATAGCAAAGTTCATGTATATCCCAAAGAGAAATGATCCCCTGTGGAAAATGTGGCATTGGAGGATGTGCTGAATGATCAGATGCTTGGCTTTGAAGTTGATGGGGTTCAACAAGAGTTGGTTGGGCAGAATTTGCAAGAAGAGGATTTGCTCAATACCAGCAATCAACTAATGGTGGTTGATGATTGTACTAAAAGATACGCCACTGTTGTCATTTCCATTGAAGACTTTTTGTGGATAGGAATGCAATCTGAGCCATTCTTAGAAACTGTGGTAAGTTGTGGTAAGGGTTTAGTGGTTTCATTGGTTGACTTTGACCCAAGGCCTCTCTTGGAGGTTCTAAGTACCTCATGGAAGACAATGATAGTTTGTTTAAATTTGGCATTCTGAAATGGGTGGGATTCCGCTGGAGGAGATGAATCCATTAGTCATTGTTTCCCTAATTGTGACGAGGAAAGCAATGATGATTTATCGGGTTATGATGATTTCTCTTTGAATCGGCTTCAGAACTTGTTTTTTGCAGTGCAAGAGATTGTGAGGTTGAGAGCTACAAGGGAGGATGAACCGTCTAATGCTCACTTCTTTTGGGTTTGGAAGTTGATGGGATCCCCCTTAGATATGGTTCAACAATAAATTTATGAAATCTCATTAGTCCTTCGCAAACATAATTTGATAGAGGACACTCCATCCCTAGCCATTGATGAGCAAGTTACTTCCTCTCCTTTGGCGAACCATTGTGACACGAGCATCCCTTTGGAGAATGAGGGGGTGAAATTTGAACTCAACCTGTACGCCACTGATTTTTTGCAGCATAATTATGAGAGGCGCCAATTCGAACTGTTGGTGGAGCCAAATGAAGAAGTGTTTTCAGATTTGGGCACAAATGATAATATAAACGATTCTAAAAATGAATTTAATGATATTAAAAATTTTACAATGAAAAATGAAAACAAAAAGAAAAAGAAGAATTGCTTGAAATTCTCAAATAGAAAAACAAAGTATGTAACCCAAGTAAAAGATGAGGATGTTGATTGACTTGCTTCTCTCTTGTATAAATATCTTCTATTTTTGTATTCGTTTGCTGAGATTATATTTTGTAAATCTCTTAAGAGTAGTTTGGTGATTGTTTGCTATTTTTTTATTTTATTTTTTGTTTTTATTTTAATTTAGTCTATTTTATTTGACTTGTTTGAGGTTTCAAAACATGTCCGCTGCATTCATATTTCAAATCAATAAATCCAATAGATTATCCATAATATATATATATATATATACACACACACACACACACATCTATATATATATATATATATATATATATATATATATATGTGTGTGTGTGTGTGTTCATGTATGTATATATGATGGTGATTAAAGAAAATAAGCAAATTTGATGAGACCTCAATAATAATGATTGGAAGACATGATTGAATAATGCATCTATTGATGACTCACCTAGTTTAGCATAGTCATATTTTCATTTTGGAATTAGAAGTTGTAATATGATATGTAGGCTTGATGCAACCAGCCCACCACCAATTATCACGTGACTAGGTAGGTAGTGCAAGTTGAATGGATCACAACCCAACCAAGCCAAACCAACCTAAACCTGACCTAGACAACACATTCTACCCACTTTTTGTTCTATTAGACAAGATTTGAGTGCTAATAAATTGAAACAATGTATTAAAATCTTATATCTAGATAAAGTCTACATTTTGAATTTATTTAGTCTCTAACTCAGTTTTTATGAGTAAAATTTAGAGCTAATTCAATTTTTCAAAATACGGCTGAGATGCATACTTGTCAAAAAAAAAAGAACATCATAATGCACAAAATAAAGCATGCTATCTTGAAACTTGTGTATTTTTATTATAATTTTACAATAAAAAGATTCTAAAAAATTACCTTAATGCCAAATAAATACATAAGATAAACATACATGAAAATTGATATAAAAAATTCTTACGAAAATTATTAAAACTATATTTCATAAATATAACATCATGATGACAAGGTGAAAAATAATTAAGTAATAGCACACCTCACATCTCCTTTAAAACTTTGAAATCTTTGAGTTGCCCAATACAGCATGAGTTATTTAAAGAAGCCTTTAAAAACAATATAATTAAAGTTATATATAATATTTACTAAAAATTGATTCAAGTAAATAAAATACCATGCACACAAAATGAAAAGTACCAAATCTAGTTTTCATCTCCAACTTGCACAGTCCCGCAATCTATCCTTTCACTTCTAAAGCCTTAGTTCTCACCCCTCCCAATCCACTTTCAACTTTTAGCCCTTTCACTATTCTCTCACTATAGATCTATATCTTAAACTGTAGAATTCTCAAACAAAGCCAACAATGTTAAGAAAATTTGGTATGGGTTAAAAAAATTTCAAATGCAACCCTAAATAAAAAATAACAAAGTAATAAGAACATAAACATAAATTAAGTAACATGTCATTAAGTCCTTGCATAAACAATTAAAAAATATATGCTAATAATGCAATGTGATTGTACTATGGTGCATCTAATTAACAATTTGCATGCATTACTTTTGATGTGTGAGCTTTGTAATGCCAATAACTTAAATAGTGTGCCATGCAATGCTATGTGCGTTACCATACTATTGAAGCGCATTTTGAGAGTGTGCTTCAAACTAAAAATTTTCATTCAGTTATATGGAATGTTTGCCCCAACACTACTACAACGTACAAAGGCCTACATAAGCATGTATACCCCAAATGCTACTAGATATCATGGGTAAATATAGATGGCATAGCAACACCTAATTATGTAATTTAGAGAAATGGTCAAATGGGTTGCAATTTAAATTTACAAGTGAAACAAAATGCTATATTTTAGAATTTACAATTTACAACTGCGGTAAATTTTGATTTAGATAATGATGACAAAAGTGTAGATTTATCTTAAGGCTGCATAAAAAGTAAATTCTAGCAAACAAGGTCACAATTATCTCATTTATGGTCAAGAGTTATGATTTTCTATTTATAGTATTTATATTTCATATATTTTTAAGAGATATTATAACAAGTTAGAAATATAATCTTTAAGAAGCTACTAAGAATGAAAAGTTTGGCAACCTCAAATAAAAATGCACAAATTTCGGTATGTTGTCATCACTTGCGCATAATGAAGCCACAAAATTAAATTTAATTAGATCATTGTTTTCTTAAGTAACAAAAAACAAAGAAAATATCTGTAATTTAATAAATCTAAAAAAAGAAAGTTAATCATACAATAACAAATAGAAAAGGTAAGTTAAATGAAACTAAAAATAAGATAAAACTTAAAAATAAGACTTGCTCAAAATATGATAAAACTAGCACATAAGATAGAAAGGGCGTACCATGTCCATCACCAGATGGCAAAAGAGTTCTATCATTTTTCCTAACACATTTCCCATTAGCTGGTACAATTCTTTGAGTACGAGGCGAATGCAAACTCATTTTGCTATTGGCAGAAGGTAATGAGTGTCGACGGACCATCTGAACTGAATCAGAATAAACTCTTGGTAAATTATATCCACGAAGCTTTGCCTTTGCAGACTCAGTTGTTGCCATGTAGCTTGGAATGGTAGGGGTCGTTTGACCATTTTCTTCACATTCTGATTTTGCAGCAAATGAAGCCCTTCTTTTAATGCTCTTTGGGTTTTCATTGTAGTTTTGCCCATCCTTTGAGCTCGGTCTGTCATTCAACATAGGAACATTATCATCCCCATTTATCATCGGCAATGGATGCACTAGATCAACACTAGGATCATCATATGGCACATGAACCGGTATGGCCTTCAGCTCAGTTTCCAGGTCCAGTTTGGTATCGGAATTCAAAGGCACCTCATCCTTTACCTTTTCTACAGAATTCTCACTGCTTTGATCTGGAGCATGAGATGGCATGCTTGAAATTTTTTTTAAACTATGAGATGATTTATCATAATCAATCTCTATATGATCAGAAGTCTCTGTCATAAGATTGGAAACCTTTCTCAGATTACGTTTCACATTTTCAAGCTCATTTTGAGGATTTTCTACAGTTGAATCAACAGCAGGGGAAGAATATTTTCTCAAGATGCGCTTGGGCTTTTCAGGATCTGGATTGATACTTAAGACAGAGTCAACAGTTGGTGTATTATCTCGTCGAACACCACGCTTTGATCTACCTGACTCAGTTTCCATAGCATAATTGCTCCTCTTTGCTCGTGTTTTTGATCCAGTAATCTTTCTAGCATGCAATGGTTGTTTCCAAAACTGTGAGGCTGTCCAACGCTCAAGCCAGCTAAAGATAGAATTTGGTTCACATTGAATGTACTGGGTTCGCAGAGGCATTCTAGTAATTGATGAAGAAACAAGCTGAATATTATAAAACAATGGGTAAGTAGAAAGCAAAAAAAATCGATAAAGCAACAGCTTGCAAAAGTAGAATATTATTTTAGAGAAAAAGAAGCAAAGCATATCTTTTTTTTATTATTAAAAACTTAAATTGAAAATTTACAGTTTGCCTCCTACATGAGTAAACGTACCTTGACGACAAAAGCATTTGCATATTGTTTTTCCTTGGAGTCCAATTTCTTAACCATCTGTATAATTAAGAATATGGGTAAGAAAACTTTGAACACAATTTCGAAATGTGATATTTAATGAAGATTTTATAATTTCAAGAAAATAAAAAGTAAATAAACATATCAAACAGGAGGATTTAACTAATGAACAGAACTGTGCATCCAGAAATTTTCCTTACACATTGGAATTCATAAAGTGCAGAAGTAACAGGGTAACTGAATAAGACATGCAAAAAAATCTGAAAACAAAGATGGGTAGATCTAGCAATGGCACTATTTGTAATGAAAGTTTTAGAAAATAAAATGCTAAACTTCTGAACTGAAGTAACAGAATTATACAGAAGGGCTACAAAACAGATGTAATAAGATTGACAACCTCATGTAATCAACTCATGATGTGCAAGCGTATTGAAAAGGGAAAATGACTAAAAATGTTAAGAGAATTAAAGACAGTTTGTGATGGGGAATCCATAAAATGTGGTAATCGAAAAAGAGTAGAAATTTAGAGAAATTTAGAAAACAATTGAATCTAAATTTGATCATGGACGAAGACCTTAAAGAAACAAAAAAATTCTAGCCCAAAATTAAGGACATCAGGAAAAGCTATATAACTCAGAAGTTTTCATATAGAATTGGTTTACAGAAAAGCCTATTGAACAAAGAACGGCATGAAAAACTTAATTACAAAAAAAAAATAAACTTCATAAAAACAAAAGATTTCAAGTTGACTTTTCTGTTGACTCTATGATTCACATGCACCCTAGTTTATGCAAAGACCATAGTCGACAATACATAGCCAGCAGCTTAGTAAATTACAACAAATGAATAAATTGAACTATATAGTAGGCTAGTCATGCTGAAAGCTGGAGACAACTAAAACCAATTCTCTAAATATATTATTGTGAGCTGATGTGTTAAATGAGCGAGTACCCTCAGTGATTTGTGATTTCATGATGCTATAACCGAAATTCATTAATTCGTTTTTGTGAACCAAATGAAATAAGCTTGTACGTAACATCAGAAACTTCAACAATCATAGTTGGTAAGTTTTAGATTCCATTTAATTTAAGTTAGTTCATCAATAAGCCACTTATTTGGCACTATTAAAGTTCTCAATGACCAGCTCAAATTGAGCAAGATAATAAAGTTGTACAAGAGCTGCTCAATTATCTTATCCCTTTCAAGAGTTCAAGAAACAAAGGATAAAAAAATACAAATTTCAAAAGCTTGTTGTTTTGGGCATCTGTAATGATAAGCATAAATAGATCATGCATCTTAATTAAGGGGAATATATGAGTTCTTATGTGTCATGCACGCCAAGTCTGATTTAGAAAACTGAGATTGAATTAACTTGCTTTCCCAATTTGTTATCACTCAAAGCTATTTTTTCCTTGAAAAAAAGTGTTCCAGGACTAATAGTCAACGACAAGTGAAATTTTCTTCAATTTCATATGTTAAAGTAATTTACGATCAGAAAGATCGAATAAACTTAGGATAGTTGAGATTTTCAAAGTAGAAAAACTATTGTCAAGAGTGAAAGAAGGGAGGAAGATGAAATAGTTCTCAGTGATTATATTTATCATTACAATAGATACAATAGGTATATATAGATACAATGAAAATGGTTCGGTGTTCCAGTTAATAGACGCACAGAAGCCTGGTGCTCAACCTCTGGCTGACGCAAGCAAAAGCGCACTTGGGCGCCGTCCTCTGTCTGTCTGGGTTGCGCTTGGGCAAAGATTAGGCGTCTTGGACCTATGTTGGTTGAAGCTAGCAGTGGACAGCGATTTGGTTAGGATACCCACTATTTGATCCTCGGTGGAGATGGGTAAAATTTCAATTTCCTATTTCTGAACGTTGTCGCAAATGAAATGGTAGCCAACTTCGACTTGCTTCGTTCTTGCATGAAATATTAGATTCTTTGTGAGGACTATAGCTGATAGGTTGTCACACAATAATTGAGTGGGGGCATCTTGTGGGATGCCGAACTCTAGAAAAAGGCATTATAGCCATATGATATCCGTGGTTGCCCTGGCAAGGGCCCGGTATTCTGTTGCCGGAGACGGTCTTCTACTTTTTTGCACTCCATGATATTGGAGTTGTTGCTAAGAAATATGCAGTATCCGGTAGTAGATTTGCGGTCGGTGGTGTCCCCCACACAATCTGAATCGACGTATGCTCTGAGTTTCACATTTTCAAGACTGATGAGAAGCCCAAGATGAAATGGTCCTTTTGTAGAATCCGACAGTTAGCATGAAATTTCAAAAAATGAGAGAAAATGTTCTCATTAATGATAAATTATTACATGGTGAGATAGTGTGTGTATGTGTGTATATATATATGTAAGTAGTAGCAATGGTAAAGATGTAAATACATGACTGATATTACTTATATTTATTATTATATTCACGCAAACAAGCAACTGGTTGTAGTTTTTGTGAGTTTCGACTGATGTTTTAGGAATTTGTTGTTGAAAATGGTTTTGTGAAGATGTACGAAAGTTGTTCTTCTCTAGATATGTATAATAATTCAATTTCTTATTTCGATATGATATCTCGAGTAAAGTGGTAATCGACCTCAACATGCTTTGCTCTTGCGTAGATTCTTCACTAGAGCTCTGGCAGAGAAATTATCACTATACAACTTGGTTGGTCCGGCTGGTGGATTGCCAAACTCATGTCCAATAATATTCGTTGTTGCGGTGATAGAGCACGATGTTCTGCTTCTGTGGAGCGTGAGATGGTGCTCGAAGTTGCAGATTTTCCAGTGTGATGGGAAGGTCAATGTGTATGGAGCCTTTGACGTACCAAAGGATGTGTTTAAGCTTATTGAAATTTTCTTGTGAATAATTGTGTATATGTTGGCATATTTTATTTACAGCGAGACTTATTTGGGGTGGGTAATGGTTAGGTATTGTAGAGTTCTGGTGAGTTGTTTGTACAGTTTGGGTTGGTTGTAGGGTAGAGTTATAGCGGTGTTCGGTTTTTGGGTGGCAATTGAAGTAAGGGAGGGATTGCATTCTTCCATGCCTACAGTTTTTAGGATTGTTGATGCGTAGATTGCTTGGCTTAGCATGGGTTCGTTTGGTGTGTTGTAGGGTGATTCCGATGAAGATTTGTTGGGTGCCAAGATACTTCATACGGAATCGTTTGGTGAGCTGTTGGATGAGAGCATAGAGTGATGCTTGTTGCGGTTCTGTAATAAGGATGTCATTCATGTAGATAAGGATGTAAATACAGTTTGGCATGGTGACCAAGATGAGGAGGGATGGGTCGGTGGTGTTAGTTCTGAAACTTAAATAGTGTAGGAAATCGGTGAGGGTGAAGTACCATTGTCGAGGGGATTGATTGAGACCATATATGGCCTTGTTAAGCTTGCACACGTGGATGGGGTGGTTAGGGTTCACAAAGCCTTGGGATTGTTTCATGTATACCATTTCGTTGAGTTTCCCATGGAGAAAGGCATTGGATACGTCAAGTTGAACTAGTGGCCACTTGTGGTGGGTATCTATAATGAGTAAGGTTCAGATGGCGGGTATTTTTACCATCGAACTGAATGTTTCAAAGTATCTATGCCATAATTTTGATTGAATCCTTGTGCCAATAGCCTAGCTTTGTAAGGGCTATAGTGTCGTCTTTGTTAATTTTGGTGTGAGATGTCCATTTGCAAATGACATTTTAATGAGGTTGAGGAGGTTGAAGTATCCAAGTTTGTAGGGTCAAGCAATGCTTGCTACTCTTCCCCCATGGCATTTTTCTAACGCTTCAGCTTGCCACTGCCGCTTAGGAGGTTGGCTCAGCTTGTGTAGTTGTGATGTGTATTAGATTTTTGAGAGATTTGGGATGTATGGTGCCTGTTTTAAGGCAGGTTAACATAGGATGTGTGAGAATTTTGGGGTTGAGGATTGGTGGGGAGATGGGGCATTTAGCGGGTGAGGAGGAATAAGATATTGAGTTTGAGCTAGAGAGAGGTGCGGGTGTGTTTCCATTGTATTGTAGCATTTGATGATAGTGAAGATGAAGAGGGAGATGATAAGGGTGGTGTGGTGTGTGGTGGTTTGAATGTGGTTGCTGCAGAATTTGGAATTATAGTTAGAGGATTGGGATATGTCTATTGAGTTTGGGGAATGGTGTGCGACGGGTTGATTTGTGAGAAAGGAGATTATGTTTCGAGAAATCTGACATGTCGGATATTAAGGAGGAGGATGTTTTTGGTGTTGTTGCATATGTAGCCCATGTGGTGTCGTGAGTAGCCGAGGAAATGCATGGGAGAATTATTGGACTGAGTTTGGTTATCTTGGTGGGTGGAAGGAGGGGGTAGCATAGACAATCAAATACTTGGAGGTCGTTATACTTTGGTTTTGTTCTATGTAATTGGAATGGGGACTTAATGCGAATATTCGGTGAGAAAAGGCAGTTGATTGGATATGTAGATGTAATAGCTGGATGCAGCCAAAATTGTCAGGGTAGGTGGGCTATTAGTGGAAGGGCTCGAGTGGTTTCAATAATGCGTTTATGCTTGCGTTTTGCCACACCATTTTGTTGAGGTGTGTATGGGTAAGATATTTGGTGATAGATGCCATGATGTTTGAGTAGGTTATTGAAGATGTTAGAGTTGTATTCATCCCATTCATCATATTGAATGACTTTGATTCATTTGTTGAACAAACATTCAATATATTTTTGGAGTTGAACAAATTTTTGAAAGGTTTCAGCTTTATTTTTTAGGGAAAATAGCCAAATAAAATGTGAGTAATCATCCACAAAAATGACATTATATTTGAATCCTTCATTGGATACAAGGGATGGGCCCCATACATCAATGTGTAAGAATTTAATTGCATTATATGCTCTACAAGAAGATTTGGGAAATGGAAGTTTATGAAGTCTTGCGGTGAAACACGTGGTACAAGAGGTTGGATTGCAGCTTTTCCAAGATATGGATGTTGCTTCGGGAGTAGTTGATGAATGTTCGTGGTTGGGTGCCCAAGTCAGAGATTCCATGGCAGTTCGGCTGGAGTTGTGTAGGACCGCATGATGGTTTTGGTGGATGAAAAATATGGTAATGGACGGAGAGTGTAGAGTCCATTAAAGCAGCGAACTTGAAAAAGAGGAAGATTCATATGGACGTCCTTTCTTGTAAATCCATGTGGTTCGAATAGAATAGAGCAAGAATTGTCAGAAGTTAGTTTGTGGATAGAAGTGAGATTGTACTTACAATATGAAACGTAAAGCAAATTCTTCAAGAAGAACTTATGATTTGGTGTTGGGATGATACTGTTTCCAATGTTGGAAATTGAACGGGAATGGCCATTACCTACAGTTACATGGTTTATACCTTGATAGGGTTTCGACAACTGATACGTAGCTGAGGTTGTCAGTGATGTGATTGGATGCATCGTAGTCTAAGTACCAACTGTGATCATTAGTCGATTCATCTGCCCGTAATGTTGTTGAATGATGCATGACTTGATGGCTGGTATTTAATCTATGCCAGCAGGTTTTGGCAGTGTGACCAGGTTTGTTACATATTTGGCATTCAACGTATGGGGTGTGGGTATTCCTCGGCATCGAAGGTAAGGTTCTGTTGGATGTTGATGATCTGCCACAGACTCTATTTATTCTGCCTCTGCCACAAAATTTTTCCAAGAATAGTAGAGGTCATGTTTTTCCAACAGTGATGATTTGGTTTCTCAGCAAAGAGTGCATGTTTGGTTCCATTAAGATGGTGATATAAGTTGTTTGCCTTGAATAATTGGGTGATTTGAGAGTGCCAAATGGGGTAGTTTTGAGAGGTAAGTGGATTGTTGATGATGTTCTTGATATTTGATATCAAGAATTTAAGGTTTTTGGTGTTGGACAAGTGGGTGAAATTGCTTTGATAAGAACTGGAATTTTCACTAGGTTGAGAGGATTAAGGCGAGGACTGCCTGATTTTACTTGTACCTAGAGGGTGGGAGATTGAATGAGTTGTTGCAATCATCAGGAAGTAGGCATATTAGCGGATGATGGGGATGCTGGTTGGCTGTGATTCTTGTGCTACGGACAGACTGAAGGCTAGAGACGAAGAGAGGTAGGAGGGCAAGTTGGAAGGTTCTTGAGGAGAGTTCTTGAACTGAGAGGTTATTCTTGAATGCTCTTGGGTGCTGAGGATAATTGGTTAGGGAATTCTTGTGAGCTGGAGAGGGAAAAGAATTGATGAACAGTAGTTTCTTGTGAGCTGAAGACGGGTGGCTAGAGGTTTCTTGAGGCAGAGATTGAGAGATGATGAGCTGAAGATTTATTGAAGTTGTTGCGTTCTTTGGAGAGGCCGGACAGAGAGGGCTAGAGATAACGTAGCTGGAGAAGTGGCGGGCTAGTGGTGATGACGTTCTTGACGGAGATTGAGCTAGAAGGGGGTGGAGGAGAGACCTTGCTCTAATACCATGTATAATCTGACGGTGAGACATAAAATTTAGAAAAAGAGGAAAGAAAATATTCTCATTATTGATAGATTATTACATGGTGAGATAGTACATATATAAGAGAAATAGTCTAGCAATGGTAAAGATGTAAATACATGGCTGATATTACTTATATATGTTACTACCTTTGACATAACAGAGGATGTGTTTGACCTATTCAAAGTGAGTGTGTGTGGGGTTGTGCATATGCTAACATATTTGTTGACAACTAAGCTTAGATCGAGGCGTGTAATTGTTAGATACTAGAAGGAACTGACAATTTGTTTGTATAGCTTGAGGTGGTTGAACTGAGGAGAGGTTAAGGGGGGTTGTTGAGTGGATACATGAGTGAGGGTTGGGTTATATTGGGCCAATCCTGAGGTTTTGAGGATGTTGGATGCGTTGGCTGATTGGTTGAGGATTTAACCGTTGGGTGATATTGTGAACTGAATATCGGGAAAGGTACTGGGGTGCCTAAATATTTCATGTGAAATTTCTGAATGAGGTTTTGAATAAGGGAGGTTATAGTGGTGTTGTTTGGACCGGTGATGAGGATATCATCCACATATATTAGGATAAAGATTTTTCGAAGGTGAAGTCATAAATAAGGAGAGAAGGATCGGCTTTGCCGGTTCTTAAACCCTTGAACTGTGGGAAGATGGTGAGAGCCAAATACCATTGTCAGGGTGATTGCTTAAGGTCGTAGATTACTTTGTAGAGTTTGTGGATGTAGTTGAGTCGTTTTGGATCTGTAAATCCAAGAGGTTGCTTTGTATGAACTGCTTCATGGAGGTTTACATGTAGGAAGGGATTGGAGATGTCGAGTTGTAGGATAGGCCAAGTAAAGTGGGTGGCTATTGGGAAGAGAAGCCTTATGGTTGGTATTTTGCCGACATGGTTGAATGTTTCAAGGTAGTCTGTACCGTGCTATTGATTGAATCCTTGAGCCACTAAGCGTGCTTTATAACGTGCTACGGTACCGTTGGCGTTCAGGTTTGTTTTGTACGTCCATTTGGATCCGAGGACATTTTGGTTGTGGTTTGACAGTATTGTGCCATGTGTGTTGATCACTGAGGGTTTTATATTCTTCAGCCATGGCCATTTGCCTGTGTTTGTGGTTGGCTGCAGTTTGTAGCTGGGATCGGGTATAGGAGAGATGAAGTGTAGAAAGCTGACTGGTTTTGAGTTTACTGTGCCAGTTTTGAGGTGGGTTAGCATAGGGTGGGATGGTAGGATTGGTTGTCTGGTTGTGGAAGAGATGGAGTTTGAATGGGTGTGAGGTAAAGGATTGAGATGGGATTTGAGAAAGAGGAAGAGGTGGATTTCTAGTAGGAGTACTATGGTGAAAGATGGTGGAGTGTTGTTGATTTTTTTTGAGGTGCTAGTGGAGGGAATTCATGGTGTTGTACAAGAGTTGGGGTTAGAATGTATGTGTTGGTTGGGTGTTGGTTGGATTGATGGGTTGTGAGGTGACGAGTGTGAGAAGACGTTTTCAATGAATTGTGCATGACGTGATATGAGTGTGGTTGATGTTTTTTGGTTGAAGCATACATAGCCTTTGTAATGTGGAGAATATCCAAGGAAGATGCATGGGAATGATTTGGCACTGAGTTTGGTTGTTTTTGATGGGGTAGGAGTGGAAAGCATAGACAATCAATCACTCTAAGATATCTATAGTAGGGTGCGATTTTATATAGAGTTTGGAAAGTGAGATCTTTTGGAGTTAGAGGGTGTGGAGCTGAGGGTTGTGCAGGACCAAAAAGATGTGTGGAGAAGGGCACGGGTTGTTTCAATGATGTGGGGATATTTATGTTCGGCAACTCCATTTTGTTGTGGTTTGTATGGGCATGACATTTGATGATGTATTATGTTGTTATTAATGAGGTTGTGGAAGGATGTTGAGTTATATTCTCCACCACCATCGATTTTAAGAATTTTTAACATTCAATGAATTTTTGAAGGTAGATAAATTTGTGTATTGTTTCAGATTTTTTTTAAGTGGAACAAGTCAAGTAATAGAGAACAATCATCCACAAAAATAACATAAAGTTGTACCCTTCATTTGAAACAGCGGGGGCTGGACCCCATACATCAGAATGTAGAAATTCACACATGTCATAGTTTTTATTGGCAGATTTAAAGGTACTATATGGTGCTTAGCAATGATACAAAAAATGCAAGAAGATGGAGAGGTGCGGTTACGGATGCTTGGAGATTGCTTTGAAAGTAGTTGATGGATGTCATAACTTGAATGTCTTAGCCATAGATGCCAAGACCCGGCAGTAGTTGGTGTGGAATGCAGAATAGTCTTGGATGGAGGGTGTTTCAATGTTGTATGAATGGTGTAGAGGCGGCTGTTGATGCATCTGCCTTTAATAAGTGGAATGCTTGTGTGGAGGACTTTTGTGAATTAAATAAGATAGACCAATAGTTATCAAATGTTAATTTATTAATAGAAAGAAGATTATACTGGCATTGAGAAACATGAAGAAGATGATTTATGTGAAACTTACAAGTTGGGGTGGGAAGAATACAGGTTCCTGTATTGACGAATGGAATTGATTGGCCATTGCCTATGGTTACTTGATCATTACCTTGGTATGATTCAACAACTGATATGTTATTTAAGTCATAAGTGATGCGATTGGAGGCTTCAAAATCCAGATACCAGCTGGGATCGGTAGTTTTTCCATGCGTACGGCTGCTGCATAAGTTCGTTTTTAATTTGAAACTTCACGATGGTTAGGGTCCATTCGATATCATCAGGTTTTTGCTGTGTGGCCAATTTTCTGGTAGATTTGGCACTCTACTTGGGATATTCTGATTGTTATGTTTCCTGAGAGCTGTCCGAGGTGGGCTCCTTGGTTTGGTGTTGGGAACTGACGTTCCCAACCTTGTTGAACATGTCTCGACTGCAGAATTGGCCACGGGAATGGCTTGAAAATAGGGAGATATTGTTGATGTTTGTTGTAGAGTTGGATAGCTGTAAATATTTGGGAAAATCTTGTTGAACGTTGATTTCTTCGCTACATAGGAGATAGTAAAGGTTGTCGAGGTTGATGTGTGAGAGTAGTTCTAATGGCAGTTTTAAATGCTTGATATGTGGCTGGGAGACTATTAAGGTTGTAGAGAATGACATCTTCATTGTCTATTTTGGAGCCGGATGTCGTTATTTGATCAACAATGAATTTAATTTCTAAAAGATGCTCTCCCTCATTGGCCGGTTTTTGAGAGAAATGTTGTGTTCATTCTTTAGTAGAATGACTTTGGGTCTATTTGACAAATGTAGGCGTTTCTCTGAAGGATCCATGCTTCATTGTAAGAATTGGCTTCCAATACGTAAGGGAGAATGGATGGAGATATGATGGCGTAGAGGACTGCAAGAAGGTTGTTATCGATAGAAATTCAGGTTAGATAGTCGTTTGTGTCGGTGCTGGAGGTGTAATAGGATCCTACTAGGTGGTTGTAGAGGTTACTTTGAATAACTTGGTTACTTGTGCTCACCATATGATATAATTATCAGTTGTCAATAGGCTGTGGATCAGGTTTTTGATGTTGGACATCAGAAATTTTAAGTTTTTGGTTGAGGGGATCGGTGGAGTTGATGTGGCTGGTTCTTGAATTGTTGTTGGTGTTAGATTCCATGTTGGAAGATGCCATGGTGGCTGGGTGGGTAGAAGAAATGAGTATCTTGAAGTTCTTAGTATTCTTGAAGAGGGTATAGGATTTCTTGGAGGTAGGTAATTGATAGAGAAAGGTTCGGTTATGATTGTAAAGGGTTCTTGATAGGGTGTAGAAAAGTGGAAGAGGTGGAGATTCCTTGCAGAAGATGCTGATGCTAAAGATTGCTAAGGATGTTGAAACCGAGATTAGGGCAGAGATGTAGGAGACATTGATGTAGAAGAGGTTAGGGAAAGGGGATACTAATCTTCGTCGGAGAGGATCAATAGTTGCTCTAATAACATGAAAGAAGGGAGGAAGATGAAAGAGTACTCAATAATTAGAATTTACCTTTACAATAGATACAATAGGCATATATAGATACAATGGAAGTTGTTCAGTGTTCAACTAACAGACGCACAAGCGCCTAGGCGCCCAGCTTCTAGCTGGCGCAAGAAAACACCTCTGTCTATCTGGGTTGTGCTTGTGCAAAGCCTAGGCGTCCAACCTCTAGCTAGTGTCGATTTATACTGTTATTAAAGAGAGCCAATCCATCAATGAAGGTTTTAGAAGACATATCAATAACTGATAGCAAGATTATAACACCTATTAGAAGCCATCTCCAAGTATTTGAACAATATGAATGATTAAATTTGGGGCCATCTTCAGACTTATATGACAACAAGATAACTACCCATCTAATTAAACAAGGTGAATGATTCAACAATCAAAGTTTCAATACATTGTAAAACAAGGCTTTTGTTTTGGATAAGTTTTGAACGACCAGAAGAAACCAGAAAAAGAATCTTTGACAAATGCCTGAAATTAATTCAGCTGAACAAGGAAGTCAGTTCACAAAAATCACTCAACCAAGGAAGGCATAAGAAAACAATAGCTCAGCCTAGATAGGCACAAGAGAATATAAAATTTGCACAGCCTAGGCAGGCATATGAGAAGAAAAATGTTGCTCAGCCTAGGCAGGAACAAAATTAAAATATAGATGAAGCCAAGTTCTAGAACAGATGCAACGAGATCTGTGGAATGATCGATAATAACAGTTGCAAGGAACAACACATCTGTTAAAGAGGTCTTAAGTAGCGCCAGTCTGGCAATGATGCTAGCGATGACCAAGTTTAGATCACAAAGGAAGACAAGTGCCTTTTATGACAGATGGAACCGCATAAAATTGTCCATAATTATAAATACATAGCCATACATGAAGCAAGATTAGCCAAGACAACCAGAGTTCCAAGGCTTTCATTAAAAGGGAATCAGAGATTCCAGCTCAGTAGATTTGGTGGCAACTTGCTGCCAAGTGTCGTGAGAGATAACAAAAAGTAATGATCCTCGAAGCTAGAGCTTTTTTTTTGCATGTCAAATGTATAAAATATTGAAGAAGGTGATGGTAAGTCCAAAGCACCTGTAGAAATCAAGAGCATTAAGTAGTGCAAAAACCATAACTTTAGTTAACTAATTTATATATACTCATATAGTGGAATTTAATTAAGATTTGATTGCCAATTATGTGAACTGATTAAATTCTAAGGCTAATAGTAGTGATAACAATATTATTACTGCTACTAATACGAAAAAAATAAATAATTTTTCTACTATAGCTATCACTACATCTTTTTTAGCATTCCCAAAAAGACTAGCGTAGTTGGAGGCAATGCTATACATCATGAAAGAGAAGCTTCAGGAAGCAGTAGCGGTTGAAGGCTCTAATGCAGTAGCAACTAGCTATTGCAGCAGCCAGGAGTGTAAACAAGCTGAGTATGAGCACCTAAGCTATGTTCGATTACGACTCATTTCAGTTTAAACAATTCAACCTCGGTTAGGGTTCAAGTTTTTATTTTTTGGAGAGCCTGAATTCATGTTTGGCTCCAGTCAATGATAAATGCTCATTTCCAATTCGTGTTCAAATAAAAAGTTGTGCTCTAAAAGCTTGCTAGCTAGTGTTCAACTTAGGTTCACAAACATGTTCATTAAGCTTTATCTACTCAAACCTTTAATGAGCTGAACACAGTCATATGATGCTTTGTTTGTGTCATCACAATAAGGAAATAAACTTAAAAACATTTATTCAAGCTCTGATTGTCTCCATATTATGCACAACAAATAAGCTATGCTATTCACAAACAATGAGTTTTTCACAATGGTTCAGCAATGCACATGGTCAACCAGCACTAGAAGGCACATAGAAACATTCAGCCATGTTTACAACGGAAGAGCAAACAGTTAAAAAGCCTTGATTGCTCTGAGTTCGGAATTAGGTGCACTTCATCAAGTTCATCAACGATGACAACAAGCATAAACGATCCCTATGACTTTGATGATACGAGTAAAATAACCTTTCTCCTCTATTAAGCAAATCAAAGAATAAAATATCCAGATATATTTATTTTTTTACTTGTGCGAATTCAGAGACAAAACTAATTGGAGACCATTATTGATTGTTTTCACTCCTATGATGAAATTAGCAACATATAACCGAATCCATAAATTATCCATTATAACCCAAGAGAAGCAAAAGCGATTACAAATAAATAAAAGATGATTGCTAACGCTCATAGAATGCTTACTCGATAAACAAAATTGAAGTCACGGAGCAATAAGAGTTATTTATAATTAAAGCTCCCTTAGAGATTGGTGCTTGGTTGAATCAAGTGTCAACACAACATGATTTAAAATAAAAAAATTGGAAAATCTTATAACAGAGTGAAGAGATTCAAAAAACACTCAATCTAGTGGAAATCAGCAGCACGAATGAGTTTAAGGTTGAAGAAAAATTAACTACTGGGACATGGAGGAAGAGTAATTGTTTCAAATTTTGTAAATAAAAGGATAGTCTCTCTTCCAATTTGGTGAATCACCAACACAACAGCAAATATATTTAACAACCTCAAAAATTCAAGAGCATGTTTTTGGGGCCAAGCCTGAAGAAAAGTAAAGCAAAACTGTATCTAAATGTCCCGCTTGCTATATAGTAAGGATTAAGCATCAAAAAGTCAAGCACTTCATCCTCTACCTCTACACAATGAAAATGGGATGATATTGTTATAACTATAATTGGACTGCCTAGATCTCAAAAGTCAGATATAAACTAGGTGAATGAGAATAAATTGACCAATTCAACATACTTCTTGTATAAAGATAGATAGACTATATGAAAAATTGGCCAAGGTTTATGTAAATGAAATTGTGTGATTGCATGGAGAGTTAAATTAATAACATTAGACAAAGATAAAAAATTTACCTCAACATTAAAAATACAAGATGCGCTTGATACAGGATTGACGTTTAGCACAAGTCTCCACTCTTAGGCTTATTTGGCTCATGCTTAAGATAAATAAAGAGAGGATTATCAAAATATTCTCTTGACTCTTGCAAGAAATTCAAAATAGTCATTAACTCTTGTAAATAATTTTTTTTGTCCCTTGACTTGTTGAAGTGTTTTTTTTTTTTCACTATCGTTCCCTCGCCCCCCTTCGATTAAATTTATGTTTTTTAGCTACAGCTGTTGGAATCCAGTGGCCGGTTCCATCGGCTGATTTCGGTTGAGGTAATCGACCGCTTGCAGCCGGAATCGACCACTGGACTCCAACGGCTAATTCCAGATGCAAGAAGCCGCTAGAGTTGATCGATCCCGACTAAAAAATGCAAATTTAATGGAAGGGGAGGTGGAGTTAACAACACAGACCAAAAAAATATTTAAACAAAAATCAAAGTCTTTACAAAAGTTAATGAATATTTTGTACATTTTTGCAAGAGTCAAAAAACCATTTTGATAATTTTTTTAATAAGTAAATAAGTATCTATTTAATACAAAAACATGCGAATAAGTAATTGACTAGCTTAATTAACTAATAAAAAATAAAAATAAATATACAATAGTAATTACACATAATTAATGTAATTAATTTTTTGTAATCAATTAATTAATTAATTTTACAATCTAACTATAACTAAATATACTAACTAAATTAATTAATAATTTTATATAGTAAACAAATATATAATGATTCATAATTAATATGATTATTTAATAAAGTATAATTAACAAAAATACAACTTCATTAAATAATTAAAATATTTAATTAATTATAATTGAAAGTGCTAGCTAAATAAAAGCATTCTATTTAATGAAATTTATTATTATTAATTAACTAATGATAATCATATTTATAATTAAATTTAGATATATAACTATAATATAATTTATTAATTAATTTAATTAATAAATCATAATAATACAAAAAAAATTTAGTGAATTACATAATTAAATAAAATGCTAATTAAATTTATTTAAAATAAAATAATAATAATAATAATAATAATTATTATTATTATTATTATCAAAATAAACATATTTATAATTAAATAGCAAATTAGAGTAAAGCAAATGTCATTATGAATACCCTAAATAATTATTTAATTATAAATATACTAACTTTTGTTCAAAAATTGGTTCAAGATTAATTAGGCTAACCATATAAATTTATTTGAAATTTAAGCTGAAGCTAAGCAAGAACTAAGTATGGACCTCAATTCAAGTACAATAAAAAATGACTATTAAGACTTTGATAGATATAGTCATATTACTTGATTTCAACTATAATGGAAATTAAGAGAAACACAAATTCTACAATTTTCCCACCAATTTTAGTTTTAAAGCAAGCATTAAAATGTCTTCATATAAGGTTTTGCATGGTAAAAACTATAGAACATTATGTTGTTGGACATAAATTAGTGAAGCAGATTTATGGGCTAAAAACATGAATGGCAAACAAGAAGATCAAAGAGATAATATTTATTTGAAATAAGCTAAAAGCAATCTAAAATAAGCACAAAAAATACTATGATCCTAAGCATAAGTGCAAGTGATTTGAGGCTAAAGACTATCATTATCAAGATAAATCAGAAGTTGAGCCTGAGATATATTGCCCTCTAAATATCTCTGAAAAAATAGAGAATATTGCTTACAGATAGATTTAATACGAATATATACAAGAATTTTATAATATTTTTATATCTCACAACTATGAAATTTGTGTGAAACAGCAAGCACAATTTGTGCAAATATTAGTAAATTAGCAATTAGTAGGTCTTGAATATGTCATATGGATGGGACAAAGACTGTCACACCCTCATGCATCACTCGAGAAAATCACGTATGATGAATTCAAGTGACAGAATATGAGAGTTTAGCCTATTTTTACCTATGTTCTATGCCAGAGCATGCATTAGACAGTGATGTGAGGCAATGGAGGAGCAAAGGAGTTATCAAAATTCTTTGAAAGAATGATCAAAAATATCAAGTCACCCCTATGTTTTCAAGTAAGATATTTTTCTTTCAATTTCTAAAAATCAAGAAAAAATTTGCTTATAACAAAAGAAAATGTAATAATTCAATCAATATTTGGACTTTGTTGATCATTTTTATGATTTTTTAATAGAGTAGCATTCTCATAAATGCTCAAAATTTAAAAATATTATAACACTCATATTCTGTTTAAATCAATTTTTTTTTAATATTTGATGATGTCGTATATTCCTTTTTTAAATATTCTTAGAATCAAGAATAGTCAGTGCTTCGCAAGACAACATATTTGTCTTGATTACATGTGCTCTACAAAGTCAATTGCCAATTGATCTCTTCATTTTTAGTACAAAATTATGTACATTCCCCAATTCAGTAGTGGCAGCTGAATATAGTTGTATTTCATTATCTACAATTCAATTCAGTGGCAATCCTCTCAATTCTTCAAATATAGCTGTATTTGACAGACAAGTGTTCAAGTTTTCAATCAGCATAGCTCAGCCCTTATCAACTGATAGTCTTCTAAGCTTCCCGAATGAATGATACATACTTCTATTGAGTGTGAAAAATTCTTTTGATATCTCATATAGTAACAATCAGTTGATAAATTGGGCTTGTCATGATAGAGGATGAAGTAGGCGTCCTTAGCAATGCTAGAATATGGTTTGATAGTATTTAGCCTCAAATCCACAAATACGAACTCTCAAGTAACACAGCAAATATCCAGAGCTGCAATGTCATAAAGCACCTCATCAACAAATATTCATGTAATAAAAAAATTCAATCAGCATTGTTGTTTGTTCATCTCAGCATCATCAAGATCCACCCAAGTGGATATGACTTCAGGCGCGTTGCCATTTCCAAGCCTAGCTCCATCAAATCTTTGAATATCATTTTTTTTCTGATTACCGAAGTCAAAGATACTATTGCAACATCCTCTTAGAATTGAATCTAGAAAATAAAGATGTCTTCTCAATAGTTAAGGTCATCAGCTAGAAGAAGTTTTTACTTTTCAGCAACGCCATAAAGAAACATTTTTCCCTGCCTCATCAATCCTATCAAACTTAGCTGAATCACGATTGCCAAGCGAGTATCCATCCACAAATCCTTGATGGTGAAGAATTGTGCTCTTTGTCTAGAATTAAAGAGTTGATTAACCAACATTAAATTGGGAAGAGTTTCCTCAAAGCTAAATCTCAAATCAAGGTATAACCAAGTGGAATGAAGCCAACACATAAAAGTGAAAACTAAAAGTCAATGAGGTCTTTTGTGAATCACCTAAAAAAGTGCAGAGATCTCCACTTTTTGAATTAGGTTTAGGGAGTAGACCTTTCATGAGGTAGATTTAAATATCAGCCAAACTTTCCCCGTATGGATAGTTCATATTTAGTTTGATCTAAGATCCGAGGATTTCCTATAGATGCAAGCCACTATAGTTACTCGCCCCGCATACTCGTTAGAAGAAAACGATTGATTAAAGAGTACTATTGTTCTTAAGCAAGTTGTAAAATGAGACGGAGATGAAAGTAAACCTGATCAAAATACCATGATTCTATCGTCCCAAGTGAATTTTTGATCTAATCTGCCAATGTTAAAGGGGGATTTACCTGTAAAATTTAAAGATTCTGATTAGAAACTATGGGTTATTTCATCTTAGGAATCTCGAGCAGCTTGGGTGTAATTTATTAAAGACTTAATCTTTAAGTTTTAATATTCTTTTGTTTAGGTTTGGGGCTGGAACTTATTCATAATGGAGCTAGTTCAAATTTCAACTTGAGTCGAAGATTACAACTGTTGGAAGGCCCCAAACTTCGATTCAGTATGGGACTTAAGCCCATTTGGAAGCTTGGGATAAAATAGAAGATAAATCTTACATTTAATGGAATGCCTAAGTTTAGGCTTAAGATGGGACTTGCATTTATCTTAGAACTTCTGACTTTGTAAAGCTAGATCTTATAACTTAGATTGAGTAAAATTCCTTAAAGCTTTAATCATTGCTTAACAAGTCTTAAGGTAATTGAGAAATAGATTGCTTAATCGAAATTTATTCAACTAGAAATTGAATATCAAAGCTTAGACTCAATCTAGGATCACAGATGCACTATAAGTTTTATTATTTAATCTAGGCCGATTCTGTTAGATCTAACAAAATCAGATGATCGCTTCATATTTGTGTGCATATAGCAAGCGAGAGGTAGTAAATAATATTCCGAGAGGTAGTAAATAATTGGAATACGAAAATCTGGATTTTAGAAATTGTGGCATAAGGAAATTTTACACATTAAAAAGAGCTAAAGGCTTGAAAGCTTACTAATGAAGGCATTGAGAGCAACATTTTGTATTCAGAATTATGGGAGCTTTTAAGATATGGATCAAAAAGATCAACAAAGGGAATTTAATGTGGGGTTATTCAAAACATCTTAGCCTGACCAGCTTTGAGACAACGAAATACAAGGGCTTCTTTTGTAATTATGAAATTATTATAAATATTTTACATACTTTTGCAACATGATGATGTCTTGAGTTTGGTCAATATTTAATACAAAATTTTAGCAAAATAAAGACTCAACATAGTGTCAAAAATATAGCTCCCTAGATCCAGATCAATGATCAACAAAGTAGTTTTAATCTTCTTGGCCGACTCTAAGAGACAACGGAATGTGAGGTCATCAAAATTCTTGGTACGACTGACTTTAAAAGACAAAGGAGCGTGGGTCTTCAATATATAAATATGCGTTAGAGGTGTGATTTCATGTGCAATTGTGAACAATGATTGGTGCATGGAAAGAAACTGCAAGGGTAGGAGAAATTGCATGCAAGCTCGGTCCATGGGAAGGTAGTGGGTGATCAGTTGGAAAGCTCAATCCATGGGAAGGTCGTGGATGATCATCTAGGCACTGCGAGCAGCTACTAAACAAAGTCATCTGGAATAATATCAAGACAGTTGGAGGTGACGAACCCATGGAAGGTTCTTCATGGCATTCGAGTCTTCTCACAGACTGCAAATAACAACCTCCTACACAAGCTTTTCAATGCTAATGGCGAGGATTATGGAGGTCACGGGTTGTACAAACAAAGCTCGGTTAGTTTTGATAGCTGCAGACATCATCTAAGTTGTGACAAGCTAGGGTTCTGGACGCAGGCGGCGAATTTTCACATGCGTAGGGAAGATAGAAAATATTCATTTGTAGAAGAGATGAAAGTAGATTGACCTTGGCCATGGTTCAGTTGCACTCAAGGAGCATAATCTGAATTGGATTGATTATGACTAGGCATGATCAAGATTGAGGTGAGCTCGTGCGTGATGATTATGGGTGCTAGAAATAAGTTTCTTCTTCCTCTTCACCTAAATTCATTAATCACCACCAATTGTTATGTGCAAACATGGTTAATTAGTTTGGGTTGTGCAATGCCATGACAGCCTTTTCAAGGCTAAAGATGCTTCACTAATTAAGTAAAGAAAACTGAGCATACTTTTCCAATTTGTAGTAATTTCAAGGCAATGGTGCATATGCTCCCATTTGTTACATATAGATTTTTGTATTCATGTTACTGGAAATTACTAATTAAGTAAAAGGTTGTTTAGCTGCCTATTATCTTTATACTATGATATATTCAAATACAAGAAGTTACAAGTGTTAGCTTCAATTTTATGATATAAAGTCCGTGCTATCACCTATCTCAAATGCATGCAAAAAGCATTGGTATCTAGATAGTATACATCAACTCCGTCGCCATATAGCCAGTAATTCCTGCAATAAAAGATTAATAGGGTAATTTAATTTCAACTAAATTAAAGGAGAAATTGAATCCCCTGTTTCTTCATGTTTTTGCATAATCGAATTACACACAAATCGGGTATAATTCAATTACACTAGGCCGCACAATCAAAATCGCATCTACATCACCTTGGATGGGAGCAACAACTTTGATTCTTCTTAAGCGAGAGTAATTGTGACTCGATTCTTCTCATCGTCGACGCCCTGCAAAAAAATCTCTAACTCCTCGTATCTCCTATTTTGCACTTTGGTTGAGCTTCTCTTCATCTATTATCTTCTTCTCCACCATAGCATTAGCGACAATTCTTCAAGATTATTTTCATTGACAATTTGGAAGAGGGAAAGTGGTGCATTGGATTCATTTCTTCATTTTTATTTTTGACGACAAACATTAAGTCTCTCTTTCCAGTGTTGCTTTCCTCTCCTCATTTTCATACTCTCATCATCTCTCTGTTGGAGTGCTGCTTTCATCTTTCTGCTGCAGTGAATATTTTTTTGTTGTTCGCTAAGGATTCTTCAATTCTCACAAATTAATTGTGCCAATTAGGAGAGATTATCATCTTCAAATCAAAATAATTGATTCATCTGCTCATTTTTATTACTCGATTAAAAGATCATATATAGTTTTCATCCAAAGATTTGTTTTCCATTCAAGCTTTTTTTAATTTATTTTGGTTGCTCCCTAAGTCTATCCTAATTCTCACAAAATTTATTGTGTTGATTATTTGCATTAATAGAAAAAATTGTTGGATAAAACTATGGGGAATTTGTCCTAAGGGGGGGTTTGCTTGGCATGCTAGATTTTGGGTGAAAAGTAAATGAAATACTGAGATTTACAAAATTTAGGGCGTTCGGCATACAAGATTTATAGGGTAATTTAATTTCGGGTAAATTTAAGGGAAAATTGAATCCCTTGTTTTATACTTTTTGCATAATTGGATTACACACAGCTAGGGTGCAATTTAATTATGCTATGCCGCACAACCAAATCGTGTCTTCGTCTTTTTCGATGGGAGCAATTGTTATACTTGGATTCTTCGACGAGAGCAGCTGTGACTCCATCATTATCATCGAAGATGCAATGCAAAAAATCCCTAATTCCTCTCCTCTTGAATTTGCATTTTGGTCGAGTTCTCTTCATCTATTATCTTCTTCTCCACCATAGCATCTGCGATTATTCTTTCAAGATTTTTCTCATTAGCAATTTAGGAGGAGGGAAATGGCTTTGGATTCATTTGTTTATTTTTATTCATGAGAACGAACACTATGTCTCTTTCGCTATGCTACAATGTTGCTTTCCTCTCCTCATTTTCTCTCATCATCTCCCTATTGCAATGCTGTTTTCCTCTCCTCATTTTCATTTTCCCTTCTCATCTCTCTGTTACTTTTGTCTTTCTGCTGAAGTGAAGGTTTTTTTTTGTTGCCCTCTAAGTCATCCTCAATCCTCACAAATTAATTGTGTTGAATAGGGAGATGGTCATCTTCAAATCAAAAGAGTTGATTCGTTTCATTTTTGTTACTCCATTAAAAGATCAAGTATGCTTAATTTCATCCAAAAATTGTTTTCATTTAGTTTCTTTTTATTTTTTAGTTTGGTTGCTCTCTAAATCCTTCCTAAGCTCTCACAAAACAAGCATTGAACTAATTATGAAAGATTGTCCTCTTCTGATCAAAAGAGTTGAATCCTCTTCTCATCTTTATTATTCCATTGAAATATCAAATTTACTTATTTTTATTCAAAGATTTTGTTTTCATTCAGGTTTTTTTGGTTGCTCTTTAAATCCTTCCTCATTCCACAAAAATTACTTTGTGCCAATTAAAAAAGATTGTGATTAAAGAAGTTGATCTCTCACCTTATCATAATTACTCCATTGAAAGATAAGGTATAGTTATTTTCGTCCAAAGATTTTTTTTTCATTCAAGTGTTTTTTTCTATTTTGGTTGTTGCTACCATTTATTTTTGCTTGTTAAGGAACATATATATATATATATATATATATATATATGGTATTGTATATCTGGGTTTTGGCTCCACATTGTAATCCTTGTTTATTGCTTGACACAAGTGGGCTATTATGCTCAGAAAAGAATCGCTTACTTGTATGTCAGTGATCCAACAAGCTAGTTTGTTGGTATTTCAATTGACTTGCAATTAAAATATTTAAAAAATAATTTAAAGCATAATCATACTACAAAATTATGTTGAGTATTATACTCTGCAGATTACTTCATTCCAAATAAAACAATAAAAATGAGAGTTTATTAAAAAAAGTGTTTACAAGAATTAAAAAGGTCCTTTTTAAATACAATTAATGCATACGCATAAAAATCAATGAATTTTGAACTTTAAAATAAGTCAACTTGTAAGCTAGTAAAGTCGAATTAGAATTTTCTCATGTTTGGCATATTAGCCCATCAAGCTCGGCACAAGCCTTTTTCCAAAGATGGGCTCCAACAGCATATGACTTGGTTTGGCTCTGTACACAGCTAATAACGACCTTTTGAATACAATCGTGCACATACATCCCAAGTAGACCTGGGTATGGGCCTACTCTATTTGGTTTATCATGAACTAGTTATGAACTCATGACCCAACCCAACAATGGTGGCCGGGGCTGCATATGATGACTCAAGCCCAAACTTACAATGGGACGTATCAGCTCAATAATAGCAAATTTTATTTTTATAATATTTTTTATTACATAAAAAATGTAATACTTAATAAAAATGCAATTAAATGACATTATTATTATTTATATAGGTACAACGTTTTATTAATTTTTCTACTTAAAATGTTGCAAGATATTAATACTCAAAACTATATTACATTCTAAAAAAAAAGTAATTTTTTTCGGTTATTAGGTTGGGCTTGAATAGCAAAAGCCCATAGTCGCCCATAAGAGCGTCAGGGTAGTGCCAAATTGTTTGAAATCTATAATTAAGCCCGGTTGCACAGGTCTAACCTTAGGTACTTGAAAATTTCACATGCTAGCTGCAAATAATATTAAGAAAATGTTCTTCCAATTGTCTATTGATGCACATATCAAGCAAAATATGTATTTATAAATACATAAACCATTGTTTGCATCAGTAAAGTAGTCACATTAAATAATAGAAAAAACATAACTTGATTAAATGGTGTAATGTTTAAAGTTACAGGTGCAAATAAGGTTTTCCAGATGTATAATGCAATGCACAAATAAGATGGCAAGTGCTTCAAAGTTTTTTGAAAAAAAAGTAAAATTGCATATATTTATGTATGATTTTGACATGTAACGGGTTACAACTGCACCCCTACCCACAAGGTAGCTCAGCCCTGCTCACGATTTATTATTCAAAATAATATATGAATGTAAGGTCAAACACAACACAAAAGAAAACAATCAAAACAAATATGCAGATATTAAGTTCATTTTGGGTAATAGATCATGTGGAGTAGATACCTAAGATTCTCAAAAAAGTAGTTAACCTTAGACGATGTATTTCAAGAGAAGAATAGTAGTATATGCAAGAAAAGAGGATGCTATCGTCTTTCATAATGCATCACAAGGTTCAGACAATTACCACACCCTTCTGGTAAGAAAACTTTGTGCTAACTTCAAGACCAATTCCAGATGATCTAACTTTTTGCCCACGAACCAATGCCTGAAATCTGATGATTCCCAAAAGAGAATGTAGCGTGGCAACGGCTTGTCTCCTTACTATATATCCACGAATGAGTGCTTGCAACCTAATAATACCCTTCAGTGCACCAAATGCCCTGCGTGCCTGCAGTAACACATGATGGTGCAAGATTCAAGTAGATGTCAAAAATCAACAAAGCAAATCATTACAGTGCAGAAATGCAATATAAGAAAACAACTATGTCAAAACAATTGCAAAATATATGCAAATTGCATTAATTGTAAAGTATGTACATAAATATAATATATATACACAAAAGATGCGATACAATTCATTTAAGTGAAGAAATAATTCATTATACATAATTATATATAGGCAGTAGGAATAGAACATAATACTTTCTATGAAGTGGGAAGCTTTATCACACTGTATCCCTTCATTAGAATAATTGGCAGGCTACCATTTTGAAGCAGCTTTTGATTTCATTTCTAATACTTTTTTATCTTTAGTTGTAGCTTTAGCCTTATGGATGGAAAACCTCAATAGATCAAGAGAAGCGCAAATTTAATAATAAGCACTTCCAAATGTACATTACCGTAGTTTTCTCTCTATTTATATATATATATATAGAGAGAGTGAATGAAAGGCTATTATTTTTAGAAAAAAGTTATTTAGCACCCAAATAGCTCACCAAAAGTTTGGATGATTAAGATTTTCATTTAAAATATGTATTTTTAGTGAGCTCCACACACAAAAATGAATTTAGTATTATTTTTTTGTGAGACATTTTTTTTATACTTTTGGGAACTATTTGGGAGTTTTTTTGGGAGCTGTGTATCCAAACCCTTGTCATTATCAGTGCAGAAATTTTGCAATTGAACCAATGAACCAAATGGTTACTCTCTTGATGTTAAACTTCACACATCTGTCAACTTGAATGAATGATAAGAGGTGTGTGGGAACTATTTTTTCCCTAAAAAATAATAGCCTCTTACACACACTAATGTGCATGGGATGTGTACGTACCTATGTATGAAGTAGATTTTGAGTTGAAACGAATTAAATAAGATACATGCATGTGAAGACATATATAATTAGAGTTAAATATATATATATATATATAACTAGAGTTAAAACTAGTCGATTTTAAATCGATTATGTTTTACTGCTGATCGAACATAGTAAATTATTTAACCATAGTTACGGAGTAACGTGAATAATGACTAATTGCATAGTTATATTTACAAGAACAAATTTTCCTTTGTTAACAATTAATAAAAAAACATTCATCAATTCAAGCGAAAATACCAAGTAACCCCGAAAGGTCGCTTGAAGCTTTGTGGCTGCCAGATCCTGCCTCATTTTTTCAACATCAGGTACTCGGCTAGAATCCCAGGCATCTTTCTCAAGAACTGGAACTGTGGATGCTACTATAGATTCTTCGTTGCCTAATTCTTTAGGTGCACTGATCTCAAGTTCAGAGTTAGCCACATAACTGCTAGTGTAAACCGTTGATCCAGGTGTTACTAGAGAATCCACATTTGGAGCAAGGGGTGCTTTTCCCGCTGCCAAACCCTTCTGAGTTGCAGTTCAGTAGAATGAGAAATAAAGTAGAATTACCAAGTGATTGAAAAATAAATATGTTAGATTAAGCATAAAAATAGCATGTTAAGAAAAGAAAATTTAATTAAGCATCAAAACCATTACACAACTAATTTAACCATAATTAGTTTATAATTATAATTATGTTAAAGGTTGTCAAATAGAAAAAATATGTAAATTCAGCATCAGAATAGTGAAATGTTCCATCCTTCCAGCATAGTTGATAGGTAAGTCCAGTGGTAGACACAAATAACCTATTGGTTGCATTTTATCTCTGCAACCCATGGCAACAACTACAGCCTATCTTAATCACAGCTCCATCAAATAGAATGAATCTATATCTTCAGCCTCTAGGTTATTTATCAACGGAATCAACCATTGCACTTGATCTTTAAGCACAATCGACAAATAAAAAATGCTCCATATATGCTTAATGAACATCAACAAATTCACCCCAACAATAATGGAGGGAACCGTGAGAGTTACTGATATGTTATAAACTGCACAGGAATGATTTCACTTGCCCGTTGATGGTTGGTATTTCAACACCAAAGACACAAGGGGCTTACGTGCATCATTTTAGGATAAAAAACATCAATGCTTCATTAATGACAAAGTTGGTATAGCAACATCAAACAAAAAAGATCATCTCCTTTATCCAGACTGATTCACTTGCAATCCTTCCCCTCTTTATTTCCTTACTAAAAGATTTCTCACTTCTAAGTGTCAACCACATTCCCAGTAACTCATAAAAAGGTTATTTTTGTGGTTGCATTTACAAGGATGACAAACTAAAGGAATTTGGCTGATAGCATATTGATATATCCGGAATTTATAGCAAAAATATAGCATTTAAATATTCATATCATCATATATATCCCTATACTTTGAGTAGAAAATGGTGCTTTTTCAGGAAAAAGGAAGAAACTAGATTGCATGGATGAAAATACCAATTTCTGGGACAAAACCGCCACAGCGCACCATGGCGGCTCCTTCAAAAATCCTTAACATCGAAGCAGAACTGCAGACCAGGAGAAAGACCGTTGCAGCGCGCCACAGCATCATGTCGCTAAAAATAAATTAAAATCATACAGATGAGTAATTGAACTGGAATACGAAAGTTTGTACGCTGTAGCGCACCGCAGCGGGTACATTTCTCGAGGAATTATTAAAACTTTATCAACGAGAAATTGAACAGTATTATGAAACTTTCTCCGCTGCAGCGCGCTGCAGCAGATAAATTTTCATTTTATAAAACTATAGACAAACTAATTGAACAGTGAATCCGAAAGTTTATCCATTGTAGTGCGCCGCAGCGGGTAAATTTTTATTTTATAAAATTATAGAGGAACTAATTGAACAGTGAATCCGAAAGTTTATCCGCTGTAGCGCACCACAGCGGATGCTGCAGCGACCGAATGAAAAAGATACTAACTCACATGAAGGAACAACGTTTGGAGCACTACTGCTACAACGCGCCGCAGCGAAACAGGATTTGGAATGTGGTTGCCGCAGCGCGCCGCAGCGGAACAGTGTTTGGAACGCTGCTGCCACAGCGCGCCGCAGCGGACGGTCTAGAAATTCCAGAACAGCAATTAAGGCAGCATGGGAAAGGCCACAAAAATGTGACCTTTGGCCTTCCCTAACCTCTTGAAAATAGATGACTTAAATCTCTGTTGAATCCCAGCATATTTAAATAAATAAGAACACTAAAAAGGATTGGATTAAAATCAAGGAAAAGGAAGAGTCACACATTTAAATCTTTGAGGCTGAGTGCACCCCTATTTAAGAGCCAATTTCAGACCTTGAAAGGGTTCCAGCTTTTGTTATTCAAAGACCAAAAGAAAAGGCTGCAAGAAGAGAAAGAAGGAGAATGCTCCAAGGGAAAAAGAGGACCAAGAACAGAAAGAAAGGGAAGACAACAAAGAACGAAGAATAGAGTTTCAAGAGGACAGCGCAGGAAGAGTCAAGAGAACCCCAGAAAACCTCCAGGTGATTCCTTGTATTTCTCCTAAACTCCCTTGATTTATTTCTTGCCGTGAACTGATGGATGTTCACTTTTCTTTGTATGTATGCTCTTTCTTACTTAGTAATGAAAGGCTAAAAACCCCTTGTAGAGAGTTGAGAGGTAGTTGTAAGAATATGTAAGGGATAAATGGTGTATGATGACATTATTTGAATGTAATAAAAAAATTTTTTATCATTTTTATTTAATGTTTGAATGAATGCTTGGATGAACAAAATTCTAAATTATATTATTTAAAAGAACTTGTGTTCCAATGCTCATCTATTGAGTAAGAGCAAGAAAGATAGTGCAAGTAGAGCGGAGAATTATATGACAAAATTCTCAAAACTCACTTGCACCCTTCCTTAATAGCTCTCCCAAGAGATTGATGCTTGAGAACCAAGTTCTCCATTAACCTTGCTCTGCTGCTCAGCAAAGTAGAATGGATGAGAGGACATTAGGAACTTCAATGGATGATGTGACATAATCCATTGACCCAATACATCCTCCATCTAGCTAAACTGTGTGTGAAACGCATGATGCATGGTAAATAAAAATCTTGCTTAAGAGATCATCTAAAATATGATATATCTTTTGGTAACCTAGACGTAAAAAATCAAAATTCTAATTAATAAAATTTGATCTCATAAGAGTATGTGCTAAGGAATAATCCAAAAGAGTTCTCCTTAAGCACTAAATTTGAATCTAATGAAATTGGAGGGTACTCCGATTCCAATAGTATTCACTTGATTTAATAAAGTAAAATGAAAGTATACATTCAACAATGAAGCTATATCACCAACCCTTGCAACTATTATAATGAAATCTCAACTCTCTCCTTTTAATTAAACTAGTATCTTTATTTAAGATCTTTTGTATTGCTAATTAAGAACCAACAAAATCAATCAAATTTATCATCTAAACATTAGTGAAAGAAAATACAACTTGGTATCAGAACACCCATTCCCTGAGGATCGGTAAATCCCGAAAATTAAATTTTCCACTTATTACTTCAGACCACGTACACTTACGTGCAAATGCAGACGTGTATTTCCGTCTGTCACATATTCTTTCTACTATACAAAATACTTTCCATTACAAAATGAATAGTTTAATTGTACATAAAACATTGATCACTCTGAAAAGTGCAGATATCTCCACCTTCTGAGATAGACTTTAGGAGTAGCCCTCTCATGGGGTAGATTTGAGTTTTAACCAAACTTTTTCCTGATGAGTGCTTCAAGATTTAGTTAAATCTGGGGTCGAGATTTCCTACAGATGCAAGCCCCTATAATTAATTACCCCTCCTAATCATCTAGCAGTTCTCTCTCGATAAATGAGTATTATTATCTTTTAATCAGTAGCTAGATGGGTGGGTAAGTGGAAGTAGACCCGATCAAAATCCCATGGTTTCATTATCCCATGATGCTTGTGATCCAATCTGCCAATGTTAGAGAAAATTTTGTCCACATCCTTCAGAGATTTTGAGGGTTTAGATATAAAGTTTGAGTATCTTGAATTTGGGGTTTACATCAGTTAGAATACCCGAATTGATTTAAGATAGTGCTTATATTTAATGAAATGCCCGAGTTAGTATTTTAAGATGGGGTTACATATATTTAAAATTCTTGACTTGATTTAGGGTGAGGCTTATATCCTTTTGAATACCCAATATTTTATTGTGCATGGGCTTACATCTATTTTGGATGCCCATGTTAATTTGGAACGGCACTAACATTATTTAGAAAGCCTAAGATAATGGGCCTTACGACCTTGTTATATAAACAAGGTGGCACGATATAGTTTGTATTTAAGATCTTTTAGATCTTTATAAGCTAGATCAAATAGCTTTAGCTGAATGCAGATCATTTAGGTATCAAGATATTCTTACTTGATTTAATTCAACTAAAACATGTTAGATATACTAGAGAACTAATGATGCAACTCAACTAAGACCATTTAGTTCAACTAGTTTACTTCATGCTGTCTTCATATGTGCACGCTTTTCATACATACTTTTACTGGTTTCAATACTTATGCATTTTTTGTTTTTTCCATATATTTTTATGATCTTTGATCAATTGTCTTTTATGTGCAGATGATAGGCAATGGATAGTAGATACTTAGCAGACTCAAAATTGATGCACTGACAACAATACATGGTGTCCTAAAGGTGGAGCACTAACAATGGTGCAGGGTAGCTTGAAAGTGAAGCACCAACGGTGGTATCGAGTAACTTGAAGATGGAACATTGATAGAGGTACAAGATAGATTGAGGATGAGGTTTTAGGGTTTAGCTCAAAAGAGGGTATTGAGAGTAATGCTTGCATTATGAGTGGTGAGAATCTGAGCTATTTGTTTGTACATATGAGATGCACAATATTCTGAACAGCTCCTCTTTACCTTTTTTTGTTTGTTTGTTTGCATGTCATTCATGATCACTCTTCCATCTCAATACAATAATCATGTAAATATCTCATATTTTGAGCTTCATTTAAACTTTAAATCTCAAATTAATGAATTTAATTAATTGGTAATATTTATATTATAAATTAATTAATAATGTAATAATTAATTACAAATATTTTAATATTATTTATTCATATTATTAATTAACCAATGATTAATTTATTTATTTAATTTAATTATTGATAACAAATTATTAATTAATAATTTAATTTAATATTAATTACATTAAACAAATGAGGAGAATTTTTGTGGATTTCAATAGCATAATGAGATGTTTCTATGTGATAAGGAATTTTTATAGAATTCTGATAGCATAACGCTCCAAAAGTGTCAAAATTTATATTATCCCTGGGCCCGGTCAGATCTAAGATCAACGAAGGAATTTTATAGTCAACCCCGAATAGATCTAAGATCAACAAATCGTGGGGTCTTCAAAATAGTCTTCATCCAACTGAATCTAAGATCAACGAATCAAGGGATCTTCTCTTGTCATGTACCTACTCTAAGACATATCTACACTTGTACCTGCACTACTTGTTTCTTGACCTGCCATGTGCCCTACCCAATTTTCCTTTTTTTACCTATATGTTGCACATTTTGTGTTGTTTGATTGCCTCTGCTTCACGGTTTGCACCATTGCATGTGCTCGCTTGATTGTTTTTGCGTGTGTATCCAACAAAGGGAGGAGATATTTCTATTTATAAAGAAGTAAAGGCAGTTCGAGCAAGTAGTTGCCAAGTGGTTTCTAGAAGTTGGAGTGATAATCGCCAGAGGAGGTGCAGTCGTGATCGATTGCTTGGAAGTTCTGAGCAGATTGGTCGTTGCACTAATCCTCCGGAGCAGCTCCGAGAAGAATATAGACAATTGTTATTGTGCGAAGCCATAGGTAACTTGATTAGAAGGTTACAAGAAGGGAAACTTCAAACAGCTGTAGCAACCATTCAACATTCTCACGCATTCGAACCTTCACAAATCGTGGTCTTCTACGCAAATAGGAGAAATAATGGCATATGTGTGTTCAATTTTGCAAAGGGTTTCCTTCATTGAGAATGTGAGAAGAGCCGCCGTCCGCCGTGTATAAGCGATGCACAAGGCAATGGCAGAAGAGAGTTACTCGACAATGCATGCAACTTATGCACGAGATGGAGGCGAGGGAGCTGCGTCGTGCGTAAGCAACAAACGTAGGAGGCTAAGATATCAACAAAGGTGAGGACGATGTCGACAAGAAGTAATCTTCTTCCCATCTTCATTTGACAGCTTTTCTACTCGCATTCACTTTTTCTTCTTTTTTTTTTTTTCTTGTCTTTCGTTTCTTCTTTTTTGGATATCCAAATAGATTTCCCCCAAGCGAATATGGCGTGCTAATAGAGCATGTTTTATTTATTGTATGTGTTTATAGTTTGAATCGTTCAGATTCGTTAAGTTTGTGCATATTATGCTAATTTTCATCCTTGCTTTTCAAGAGCTGACAAGAAGGTTCTAGCCAATTAGGCTATAACTTTGGTTTACAAACTCCATTTTTTAAACTTGTTAAATTAATTTTGATTTCCATATTCCAACTTTTAGACATGCTGGATTTAATTATATTCTGTTGATTCTACTTTGAAAGCTTGATGAGTCAAGGAATAATGTTTGACCTTCTAAGTTTGTGAGCTGGCACTAGTTTGGCCTTTAAGCTTACTAAACAAGTGTGAAGTACTTTACTGAGTTTAGTCATTTAGAATAATTAAGCTCGATATGATTCTAACTTGGTCATTTAGACTTGTTAAATTAGTAATAAAAACTTGGTCTTTTAAGGTTTGGGAGTCATTCTCTGTTTGGTCTTTAGACTTCTTAAGCAGATTATGACTATTGCTAAGTTTGGTCATTAGACTTAGAGGACTTGCAGTTTATGTTTGCTACTACTAGTCCTTTAGGCTTAATGAACTCTAGTCCTTTAGACTTATTAAGGGTTTATAAAATTGCCCCAGTATTACAAGGGTTATGGTACATATTGAGATAAAATCTCACCTTTCCTTCAAGGGCTTTTAAAGATAGAATTGAAAGATAGAACTAGATTTGATCACATCATTTGAATTGCATAAGACCAGTTATATATTGTTTTATCAATCAAATTTACAAGTTATTTTCCTCATTTGGTTTATACACAACTCAAATGGAAGTAAATGTTAATTAAGTAGAATATTTCTTTAAATATTGACCATTTACAGGAGGTATGGGTCTTAAACCTACAACATTGATAAGTCCCCTCCTTCATATACCTTTCCAATATTGAAGAGTCCTTCCCAATTTGGTATAAATTTACCTCTATTCCGTCATCGAATAATTATAGGCCTTCATCGAACTAGGACCAATTCACCTTCTTTGAAGCTTCGAGGGCGAACCAAGCGATCATGTGCTTTGATCATCCTTGCCCTATAATTTTCAAGACTTTGTTGAGCATGAAGCCTTGTCTCTTCTAATGCCTCGAATTCATCAAAACAAACTCATATATTTTTCTTCATCAATAATCTTGTATTGAATGGCAATACAGAGTGATGGGACTTGCGCTTTGAGTGGCAGTATTGCTCCTATCCCAAATACCAACGAGTACAGGGTGGCTTGGAATGTTGCTTTAAAAGTAGTTCTGCTATACCCATAAGATTTTTGTCAAATTTTCATGCCATTCTCTTTAATTTTTTGCAAGAACCTTTGATAGCTTAAATAATATTTTGTTGAAGGCTTCTGTGAGTTCATTGATTCTTGAATTGTAAATTGAAGAATACATCAATGTCGATTTATGGCGCCCAACAAAATAGCCAATCTTCACATTTATGAATGTCATACCATTATCAAATTTGATGTAACGAGGGACTCCAAGTAAGTATAGGCGTGATTCGAAAGAACTTCATTACATTATCAGCTTTTACTTCTCTCAACGAAATAGCCTTTGCCCATTTGAAAAAGTAGTTCGTAGCGGCAAGAATAAATCAGTGATTCAAGGATGATGGAGGGTAAATTTGGGCCGATTACATATATTTCCCAGCTTTTCAAAAATTCATGATGCTACTATAGGGTGTAGTGGATTGGGAAGTCTATGAATGATGTCCCCATGAATTTGGCATTGGTGGCATTTCTTCACGTGCTCAATGCAATATTGGATTTAACATCTCCATGAATTTGGCATTTATCCGCATGTTCAATGCAATCTTTGGCCAATAATACCCCATTCATATAATCTTCAATTTCATTTTGGGTTCAGACTAGTGCGCTCCACACATTCCTTCTGGTTTTTCTAGCATAATAAATTTGGCTTCATCAAAGCCAAGGCATCGCATCCACATTTGATCAAAGGATCCTCGATACAATATATTGTTTATGAAGGAAAATTGCGGTATCCTCTGTTTTATATGTAAGCCTATTGATTTTCCTTTAGGCAACCTCCCTTAAAGTGATAAAAAACTCCCTCCAATCATTTTCTTTATTTAATATTTGAAAGCGAAAATTCCTCATAAGGGGCTGCCAAACAATTGCCATCCAAATCTAATGATTTTGAATAGTTATAAAGATTGATTTTCTCTAGGATCTGTTACTTGGCTAATTTAGATAATTGCATCAGCCTTGCCATTCTTCCCATGTATAATTCTTATTGAACTTACCTTTGGAATTTGCTTTAGCAGTTTCACAACATGCCTGTGAGATAGGGCAAGAAGGATTGAAATAACTATTCAAAATGAAATAGTAATCCAACCATGATTAATCAGAAGAAAAGAGAAGCAAACAAGGGTCATATTACTTTAATTTTACTTTTAGGGAAAGAAAACATTTAAAAATTTCATCGAAACAAAAGCAATGTCATGAGAACAGAACCAAACTTAAACAAAAATATCGTAATAGAATTTCATACCAAAACCTCCCTTTTTTTTGATGAGTGTGATCTAGTAGCTTTCTTCCCAAAAAGCAAAGTTTTGATCCATTTCCCGGGAGATTTCCCCATTTACAAAACAGCAAGGACTTAACTCTGAACTTAGCTGGGCTTGTAACCTGCAACAAACAAGATTTATGGCATAATATCCAAGAGTTCATACTGTATGCTATTTTCAATTACATTTTGGAGGGTATCTGTACGCGTGAAATGAAGTACAAATTTTCTCATTCACATACAAAAGTGAGCCAAAAAGTTCAAATCCGCAACTCAATTGTCAAAAATTAAAAGCATGACAAAGAAAACGGCGCATGGCTAACAATTGTTAAAGAAGTTCTTCAAAAATCGGTGCAATCACCCGAAAGTAAAATTTTTATAGCACAAGTTAATTCTGGTGTCGATTGAAATGGGTGGAAACTCGCTAATAGCAAAAAAGTTCTAGAATTTCCCCAAAAATACGAAATTCAAAACCCTAATGACATGGCATTTCAAGTAAGGAATCACTATTCAATATAACAAAGCTGCATTTGCAACTGGCAGCTCAATTGAAGTTCACCAAAGCAGGATCCACACATAAAAGTTCAAATCCGCCATTGAAGCCTCGATATCACGATCCCAAGCAATCAAACAAATCATTGCCAGGCAAGCAAAATAACCACCCCGAAATTGTAAGTGAAATTGAAAAGGATGGGAGTAAGGCTCTAGATCTGAAGCTTACCAGCTATATCAACCGAGGATTTGAAGACCTGCCTCTACCTTTTTCTCGTTCCTCCAACTTCACCCTCTCCAGCATTAGTTGAATACAAGTAGAAACCCCTGGGTAAGTGGGCCGCAACTCGCAACGATGGCTAAAATGTAGATCCGAGATCGAATCCCTCGGTAAAGTTGTTGGAGCTTGGTTGCGTTCAAATGCAGGAAGAGAGAGAGAGAGAGAGAGAGAGAGAGAGAGAGAGTAGCAGAGTGGGGGTGGCGAATGCTCTGATATAATGTTGGGTCAGGCTTTTTAATGCAACTAATTTCCCCACTACCTTTACGTGGCGTGGCGATACGAGAAATTTCGGTGATTTTAGCGGGCATTGCTTTATGAATTATGATATCTACAGGACTACAATACAAATATTATTTTTGTATTTTTCCTTATTATTTTCATCTCATTAATTCAGATATTATTATATTGTTCGTATTTATTAACTACTCAAATTTTCATTAATTACAATTGAATTCTATATAAATATTAAAATTAACTAAGCCACACTATAATTGTATCATATATCCATAAATATTTATTGAGTATTAATTGTTTTTTAGTTAGTTAATTATTTATTATAATAAGAATAATGCTCGCAGGCGTGGCACCAAAAAAACTCATCTAATGAATTGTGAGTAGCATTGGATGCCACGCCAGCAGGAGATAAATATCTAATAAAATAAATATTTAATAAAAATATAATGCAATGCTATTCACACATCATTGGACAAATTTTTTTGAGTGTCATATCAGCAGGTGTAATCAGCATTACTCTTATAATATATACAACATGTAAATAAATTTTGTTGTTTTTAAGAATAGCATTTTTTAGCAAATTTGAATCAATTTTTTCTCAAAATTAAAATATTTTGAGTCAGCTCATCTGGACACTAAACAAATTCAAGTTCAACATGATTTGAGTCAAGCCCAATTTGATTGACTCGACTTGTTCTTAGCACTACCATTGTGCTAATTGCATGATAATATTAAGAAATATTTGGTCAACATATATAATATCATTCCAATTAAATAAAAGCTAATTACACCCACTCAAAATAAAAAGTTCATTAAGAAACTAGCTAACATGCATGTAATATTAACAATTTCATGAATGTTGAAATAAATAAAATATGTGATCATTCAAATATACAATAAATGAAATTATTTCCATTAAATTGTGAATACTCTTGAAATAAATATATTGATATAAAATACAAGTTACTCTTATATTAAATATAGCTTTTACAAAATTTATTGAAAATGATAAATTCATTGAAAGTTCAAATTGTATTAAATTAAGTGTCTTTAATTTTCTAGGTTTAATAGCTATCGGATCTATACTATTAGACCTAAATAGAGTCGATCGAATGGCTAACAACCGTCTAATATAAGATTTACAACTTTGTAGTTGGTTGTTTTACTTTATTCAACCTTTTAGGCTTCCAAAGAACTTACTCTATTCAGATAACCATGATTACTCGTAGTGACCACACATATCAAAATCAAATGTTTGGTCATAGATGTGAGAATGTTATTCGTAACTTACAAGAGAAACTTGAAGATTTAATTATTATCCATCAACAAATTTGTAAACTATAGAGAAAGATTGGAAGCCTTTGAAAATAATTTTGGCAACCATATTATTAATGAACCTAACCTGACGCAATATGCAACTCCTAAAAATAGCGAGCGAAATCTACCTTATGACATGCACACACAATTCCTTTGCCAAGTTATTAGAGAATCAAAAGAGGCTTATAGTAGCTCAAGGGGTGAAAAGGGGGTATGGATCAAACCTATTAGTTTCTGAAAATAACTAAGACAACCAGTTTTAAACAAGATTATTCAATATTTTGGGAGGATAAAGTTGTAACAATCCAAAGTTGTTACCTTAATCAAGCTGGTCCTGATCTTGATTCTAATAGTCTTAATAAGTCATTAAGAGCAAATTTTGAAGTTTTGGTTCAAATAAAGAGTCATTTAGATAAAACCCTAATTCTGGACCAAACCCTAATATAGCAGCTCTAAGGGGTGAAAAGGAGGTATAGATCAAACTTATTAGTTTTTAAAAAGAACTAAGTCTACCAGTTTAAAACAAGATTATTCAATATTTTGCGAGGATGAAGCCATCACAAGGAGGCAAGTTTTTGTTTCACGTGCAATTAGAAGCATTCAAGAGAAAACTATCTTGTAGAGAGTATGTAGTATTATCAATGTAGATGTACATGTCTTATAGTTAAAGATTATACAACTACAATCGTAATAGGTGGCCAATCATCACTAATAGTTGAAAAAGTAATAATAATGGAAAGAGATATGTAGCTAAATTTACTAAAGCATTTGAATGAACCTTTAATATAATAAGAGTCCAATGCAACCTAAAAATTTTAATCTATCTCCTACATAAATTGTGTACTACTGGAATGTGGTTTTTGGTATAATTCTTATACAACAAACTCCTTGCGCTATATTTAGTTGATTATGGTGCTTATCATTCATTTATTTATACAATATATCTATACGTGTTATAGTGTTCATTAATAATATTATTAAATATTCAAAGAGCAATGAAGATCATGCCCATTATCTGAGAATTTATATGAATATCCTTAAAAATAATCAATTATATGCTAAGTATTTAAAGTACAATTTTTTGTTAAACTCAATTTCCTTTTTAGGTCATATTATTCAAAAAGATGGAACTTTTATCGATTCAATTAAGATTAGTATTAATTGAAACTAGCCATAATCATTATCAGTAACAATGATTTAAAGTATATTAGGTTTACTTAATTACTACAAAAATTTTGTAAGAGATTACAGATAATAGCCACATTGACATGACTAATGCATACAAACATTTCATTTACTTTGTGTTAGAAGTGCGAGTCAGGCTTTCGATAATTAAAGGATTGTTTAACTTTGGCACATATTTAGTACTTCCTATAAAAGGAAAGATTATCAATTTTCTATTAGTGCTTCTTTGTACAGATTAAGATGTGTGCACGGACGCGTAATAGCCCACACATCTAGACAATTAAGAGTCAATGAGAAAAATTATAATGTTCATGATTTAGAACTAGCAATAATCGTATCTTCCCTAAAAATTTAAAGACATTGTTTATATATAGTTAAGTGTGAAGTTCTTATAGATAATTAGAGTTTGAAATATATATTCGCTAAAAAAAATTGGACTTGAGATGGAGAGTATGGATTGAATTTATAAGAGATTTTTATTTAAGTATTCAATATTATATGAGGAGAACAAACTTGGTTATTTCAATTCTGTAAGCATAAAATCTACTAGTAATGTTTATTCATTAACCTCAATTATATATATTAAATTTGGAAATGAAAATGTTAAAATATGAAGCTATTTCTAAAGGGTTTATTGAAGTTATTTTGAACCAAATTTTATTATAAGCTTTTTTACTAGAGAAGATTAAAACAACTCAATAAAAGGATGCATAATCTGAATCTTTGGTAGCTTCGGTGCACAAATGATCTCGTAGTGAGCTTCAATTAGATGAAGATGGAACTATTTATTAAGATAACAGACTTTATAACAATCTGTGGTTGTTACTTGTATTTTTTGATCACAAAATTAACTTAAGAACCTCACCATTAGTCTTAAAATAATCTAAAAATCAATTAATGAAGTTTTGGTGAAAACTGGAAGTCATTTGAGGAAAATTAATATTTTAATCAATTTAATTAATTAGAAAATTAAGATAATCATTTAGACCTCAAATCAAAAATTCGATTTTATTTATGAGTTTTTCACACCCAAATTAGCTAAGGGTGAAATTTTAGGAATTTTTGGAGTCCATTTGGTCTAAAAATAAAGCTTAATTGAATCAACTTGATTTATAATAATTAAATAAATTATTTTTTTATATACAGTTAATGTTAACCGAATTAACTATCAAACAGCAGGGATTGGAACCTTGGCGTCGAAAACAACTCATATGAACGGGACTTCCATAAGGGGAACGAAGAGGTACTCGCCTTCCCTAATATTCCTTTACATTTTAGATGTCATTTCATTTTGAAAGTATATTGCAATCCTATGCGAACGATTATCAGACCTTAATCGGGTTTGATCGAACCCGATCGAAGCCCAACACCCATAGGGTCTACAGTCCCCAACAGTGCCCGTGAAATGGAAATTAGGGCATCACTAATTCAGGTGATGGAGAGGCCAATCAATGGGGCTTTAGTATGCGTTTTGTATATCTTACTGTTAGCTATATTTTGACTATTATACGAGTCCTGATTTGGCCTATGTTAGGAGGAGCACGATGCCCTAGTTGGCATCATCAGGCTCGAACAAGGAGATGAACACTGCTGGGTGGGTCGCCTGACCCGCGCATCACTGTCTGTGGATTACTTGCACGCGGCGTCTTGCGTGCGCGACTCGCACGCCCGTGGTTGGGCAATGGCGTTTGGGCATGGAAATAGTTAGGGAATTAATTAAATTGATAATTCATAATCTTATGTGCTTCATATCTTTTTAACCAATGATCCAAATGTATCAAAGTTACATCTCATATTGCTCACAAAAATGTGTATATTATTATGGTAATATTTAATTTACAATTTAATTTATATTTTCAAAAATCATATTTTGGTACTTTTAACATTTAGGTCAAAAACTCTAAATTACTCAATTCACCTCTAAATTGAACTTACTCACTGTCTATGTTTATGTTATGCTATAGAGAGTGCATACATACTGATTTTGCTCAGGTTGGATGTTGAATTTAGGATTTCATTTTTAGGGGGTCAAATCACTTAATAATTTTGAAATTTTAGAGAATGTTGTTATAATTTTGATCTCAAACCCTAGAAGTATAGAGTATCTTGAGCCCTTTCATATCAATTAAATTATCTTAGGAGAGAATGCAATGATGGTGAACCAGGTGATTTATGGAGAATTAGAGTGAGGGGATGTTTTGGACAATTAGGTCATAAGTGATGCATGTGTGAATTGAGAACTTTATCTAACGTAAATTATGTATTATTAGTAGATTGATGGTTTATTAAATAACTTAGACATTTAAACATGGATTACTATATTTAGAAGGATTAGGTTCTTTAGTTTAATATATACGAATCTTTGGGAAAATTCCTAGAAATTGGGAATATCTTTTTAGTTTGAAGTGTGCTTAGCTTAGGAGAATTCCCTGTGATGTTCAAATCTTAGAGACTTCTTGAGGTAGATTGAACATAAATATTAGGATTGGATTCCTTAAGGTTGTACATTTCATCTTAGGAGCTTAATTAGTGTTTAAGTGATGAAACTTGAGGATGGTAACCTTAGGGTTATGATAGAGATTCTTAAATGTTTATTATTATTATTAATTATTTCCAAATGTATAAAATTATATTTTTAATATATATATATATATAATTGACTTAGGACCAATGCCTTAAGTCAATTGGGGGGGTTCGTTTGACCACAATCATTAAGGTAGATAATTAAAATTAGATAACAATATGATATCACTTGCTTAGTTTACTTTGGTATTTCCATTGAATGCTGCTATGCTTTGAAGCCTTAATCAATTGATCATAATCATTGTACAATAATAATTATAACTAAATAAGGAGTTTCACTCAGGGTGGATTAATGTGTACAGATATTTGAGCCAATGATGGATATGGAGTGATCAGTATACTACACATATACTTAAGGGGGAGTGGGTGATTATATAGAAGACCCTGCCTCAGATAGTTAGATAGACGTACTTAGCTCATCCTTTTATTCTGTATGAGCCCACATAACATAACTTAATCAAAACACAGAATATTAATTAAATACTTTACATATTTCTACAATCATCTGCATTTATTACAGCTCAACTTATTCCTTTACTATACTTACTTATAGAATGCTAGAAATTACCATTCATTCCCTTAGTTGCATATAGGATAACAGCCTTTATCTTATTTATCTCTTTTATAAATGCCATGTGATAAGTCCAAGAATTATCGCATAATAAAGAAGAAAAGCATACAAATATATCATTAGAATAACATGCTTTGATATGATTTCCAACATTTTCAGAGAAAACAGGAGAAAAAGGCAATTCTAGAGCAAAAGGTAAAATTCTGAATGAAAATCGCGGCAGCGCACCACAGCGCGCTGCAGCATGCTATAGCGGAAGAAAAAAAATGGAAACCTGGAAGCACATATGCAAGCTTGGGAGAAAGTCCGCTATAGCGCGCCACAGTGTGCTATGGCAGGCTATGACGTTATTCCTCGGAATTTATTTTTAACATTATGAGAACTAATTGAATAGTAATTTCTGTGATTTCAAAACTTCAACCGCCACAGCGTGCCTGGGTACAATGAACAAAATGCAGACCTGGAAGGAATACGCTATAGCGTGCCCCAGCGAGCTACGGCGGGCCACGGCATCATTCCATCAAAACTATATTCAACGGGGAGAAAAATTAATTGAACAATGAATTTTGAGACTTAAGCCGCTACAGCGTGCCGTAGCGAAGGCGAAATTTATGAAATTAAACTGACTCGCTACAGTGCACTACGATAAATCAAGAGTTTTGGATGGAGCTGCTACAGCGCGCAGTGTAGCAACACAAGTTGTTACCCAAGCCAATTAGAACTAATCCAAATCCTAATTTTGATTTTTGTGCACTAATTAAGTTATTAGGAGTTCACCACCAAGACCTAGTCCAAATCAGTGGTCAATTATATCAAACCCTGATTTTGGGAAATCTAAAAATCTTATAAATTGACCTCAAATTAAAAATCGGACTCCACCAATGCATTCATTGCCCTTATATTAGCTATGGGTGATGTTTTGGTGGCAATCGAAAGTCATCGAAAATTTATCGAATATTTTAATATTTTAAAATATCCCAAAAAGTAGGAAAAATAAATACTCATCAAAATCAAAATTCGGCTTCGCTGTTACGTTTCTCTTCCCTCAATTAGCTAAGGGTGAATATTCTAAATTTTTTAAAATATAATAATGCATTTAATTTTATATCAATTATATTTAATTAAATAATATTATTTTTAAAATTCAATTTAACGGCATCGTCGCTTGCGTCATTACCATTTTCCGCTCGTCGTTATATCTTTCGTTCGATCGAACAACGAATCGTAACCGTTCAATTGCTCGATCGAATGGTCACCACGCTTCATCCTCACCCTACCTTTCGCGTGTCGTGCCGCGGAAGGTCCCCGCCGCAGTCGCCCACTCACTGCACGAGGGCATTCTCGTTGGCTCCGTCGGCCCCCATTCAGCTTCTGAGCCTCGGCCCTATCGCTCAATTGGATTCTTAGCGCATAGTAGGAGCTTGATCGATCACCCCTCGAGCTCTAATCCACCAGCACCATCGAATCCGGTACTCATCTTTCTCCTTAATCCATCAATGCTTTGGGTTCGAATTTATTCCAATCGTTATTTCATGCTTTTGATCATCAAACTTGCGGGTCCGATCGAACTTTAACAAGTTCGATCGACATAATTTAGCTAGTCCTCTACAGTGGTGAACAATTTCGCCCCCCACGTCCCAAACCATAGGACCTAGGGTTAGGTCTAGACGTAGCCTCAGTGCACCTCCACGGCTGGTCCGACCGTGGTTGAGTGGGTGAGGTCAAGCCCTACCCGAAGCCGTGCAGGCTGAGCCACCTCACCATCAGAATTGCCGTCGAATCACAAACCCTAGTCGTTCGCCTCGGGACCCCGTGCAAAAGAGAAGGGACTTTGGGTTGGGCCGGGTCGACCCGGGCTCGACCTGCATCAGCAGGTGGCATCAACTACCGCTGCTATTGTCGCGGGCTCGCGCACGTTAGTGCTGTCGATTGCTTAGGTCATACCAACGGTGTATGCGGCCTCTACCATGCTGCCACGCATCCAAGGTGGGACTCGTGTCTCCTCCGTCGTCAACCAGTGGGCCCCACCTTCCGATCGAACCGATGCCAGAGGGCGCCACGTGTCTGCCAATGGGCCCCACCATCCGATCGAACCGATGCCAGAGGGCGCCACGTGTCTGCCAGCGGGCCCCATCGTCCGATCAAACCGATGCTAGAGGGCGCCACGTGTTTGCCAGCGGGCCCCACCGTCCGATCGAACCGATGCTAGAGGGCGCCACGTGTTTACTAGCAGGCCCCACCATCCGATCAAACCAATGCCAGCGCTGATCCCTCTCTGCCACGTATACCGTGGGCCTGCCTACTGTTTGATTTGTCATCCTGTCGTTTGTGACTGTGGGTCCCACCTGTAGAGGAATTAATGTAAATTAAGAAATTAATTAGGTTAGTTTAATTTAAATTAGTTAGTATTAATAATTTAACTAGGATAATTAAATTATTAGAATGCTGAAACTTTAAACATTAATATCTATTAAACCTTAAGTCCAAAAATATTAAATATATGTCTTATTTTGTTCAGAAAAATAAGATGAATAATATAGCAGTGTCAATTTTTCTGTAGAACATCTATTTAATATAGTGACATTTTAGGACATTCACTTAATTATACCAAAACTTTGAACCTCCATAATTTTGCACAGACTCATCCAAATATAATTAATATGGGTCTTAAAGTAATTAGAAAAACATTAGGAATACTGATAGTATTAGTTTTGCAATTTGATCATTAGGATGGCTAATCACTTTTAGGGCCCTCATTAAGAACCCTAAAACCTTAGAAATTAAAATGCCCATAACTTAGCCATTTGGACTCCAAATTAGGTCATTCAAGATGATAGCAAGATCAAGAAAATACCACCAACAGTAAACTGAAATAAATTTAGGGTTTTGACACTAAAAACTCTAAGTTAATAAAAATGCCCCTAACCCTAGTTAGGTCAACTTAACCAAATGAGGTCCAATTTGGGTCTACTACTAGTGAAAGTACTCAGTGTATTATAGAAAAGCTACAGACACTGAATTTGGATCTCAAATAGAGAAGTTAAGTTTTTGACCCCTTTTAACCTTAGAAACTACATAAATGTCTATAATCTTGAAATCATCATAACTAGTCCAATAGACCTCAAAATTTAGTGTTCTTAGAGTCTATGGAATTTTTGAACAGCAAGAAACAATAAATTGCACAAATTTTCAGATTTTATTAGGTGAAATTACTAAATTACCACTTAGGTTAAATTCTTTAGTTTGGGCCTATAGGACTCAATTATTGTCCAAATTGAGTATACTTACTGTCTATCTTCATATTAGACAGTAACGAATCTTTTGATATCAAGAAAATCTAATTTAGAGCTCTAAATCAAAAAGTAAGGGCAAAATAGTCATTTTGCTCAAAATTTAGGTTAAGTGTTTTAAACCCTAAAATATCTTTTAAATCATTAAAAATAATAATAAACTTGATTTAGGATTAATTTAAGTCTTAAAACTCAAGTTCAAATAATTTGATAAAGATCCTAATTTAAGCTTGAAAATTCCTGAGTAAGGATAATGTACCTTAGCTAAAATTCATTTTGAACTTCCCTAAATAAATAAAAATAACAAATAAAAATAAATTGAAATAATTTCCATTAACTCATAAAATTCTCTAATTCATTTTCCTAAGAAGTTCATTAGGAATATTCATTTTACTTTAGGATCTTTTCTTAGGAGTAGGAATAGATACTAGATTAGATTTCATTCATTGAATAACTAGGTTATTCAATAAATAGAACTTTGGTTTTATTAGTTTCTAAATTTTTATACTTTAATTCTAATTATTTTATATTTTAACTTTAGATTAAAAATATGAGAAATTATTCTATTAAACTTGATTATGCTTAATAGAACTTACCTCAATTACTAGTTCACATGTATATTTAAACCCTATATCTTAAGCTCTTCCTTTGGATTATATGATTAACTCTTAATTCATGGTGCTTAATTCATAATACATAGTCTTAGTAAGATCTTGATCAATCGTAGCTTAGAACATCTAAATTCATTAATTATGACATTTTGATTTCTTAATTAACTTATAGGCGATATTGATTGAATCTAATTAGAACCTGATTAGTTCTAATTGCTTTTAACTTATAAGACCATGCTTCTAAGTTACACTCGATAATAAAAATTAGAGATCCTAAACTTATGTAACTTGGAATAGTTAGAATGGCTTAATAGATAATAACTAATGTCACTTAATGTAGTAGAGTCCCTTACTCACTATTGATTATTTGTGCTTTCACATTCCTTATATTTTGAGCCATTGCCTTAAACATGACATATAAGATAACATTGTTGCATGAAATGAAACTTAGAATAATTAGGATAACATTGCATTGGGTTTAGTATTCAGATTATTTCTGGTGTATATTTACCCTAATAGACAGGAGTAAGGAGAAATAAGGGATAACTTAGCATTACTCATTGAGGAGTATTATGTTAAGTTTGGAACCAGTATAGTCTTGTAGATGTACTTGACTCCTCAGCTGCTTTTGGACATGTCCACAAGAGAAAAGTAAAATTACTAAAATTTATTGCATTTGTATTTACTGCCTCCTCAGTTCTGCCTATTCAGTTATGTTCTGCCTAGCCCAGAAAAACTTTGGGAATGTTACTGTGACCCGATTGGCCAATTTCTGATACGGTAGTTTGTACATACCTATTTTTTATTTACTATTTTACTGATGCATATTACTTTAGTCATCTTTATTTTACTTACCTGCTTACTCGTATATCATAGGATGCTAGATTTTGTTACTGCTTACTTTATGTATCACAGTCAGATTATTTATTTTTAACCTACATATGTCATATGATAATTAGTGTGATTAGGTATAGTCTTTCCTTTCAGTACTTTTATTTACTTTATTTATACATGTATGCCTAGCCTTATTTTACCTTATTTTGAGATAAATACTTTATTTATAACTTACCATTCATATTTGTATGCCAGTCGCTCCTATGCTAGTTAGGTTTTGTATTGTTAAATAAATGGTGATATTAATAATTCATGAAATAATATCAACCTATAATATATGTAGATAATTAATTAATAAGATTTTTTTCTTTTCTTGGCTGAGGCCTTGGCATTGTGAAACTGACAATATTAGAATCAGATCATTTTAAGGAGCTTGTGCCAGAAGGAGAGGAGCTTTTCTTAGATGAGGAGCAGCCGGGTGAAACAGAAGTCGCTTAGTTCTTTTTACTGCTTTATTGTGAGGATGAGAGCTTTTCTCTAATTTCTTTCATCTTAAATTTATTTAAAATACTGTAATAATATAGGTACCTTTATACTTTGTTTCTCTTTACTGTACTATTTATTTTGAGCTGTAAGTTGCATCTTTCTTATGTATTGTTGTAAATTGGATGTATTATTTACTTACCTTGTTTCCTATGACGACCCCAATATTGAGAATCACTAAACTTAATATTGATACGTCACCATAATATCTAATACTATATTAGAAGGAAACTAATCCAAATCATTAGATACTGTGTTTGGTCAAGAATTTAGAAGATGGTCTTAAATTAAGATGGAAGGAATTTTATTGAAGCATTGTATGAAATACATATGAGAATATAATTTAAAAGCATGTGATATGGATAGTTGCAAATTTAGATGTCGAATTTCTAAAGATTAACATATGAGATATGAGTGTACAACCTGTAATATAAATTTAAGTCAATTAAATCTTAAAAATTTTGACATAACTTCTACTATATTTGGCTAAAAGAACACCTGCAATTTTAACATACAAGTCTTTCATTCCAATGGAAGATTAAATTGAAAAGAAAATAGTAATCTAAAACTAACATGAAATCAATCCATTACATAGGATTGTTTGGTTCCAATTCTAATATAGAGCTAATCCATTACATGGAATTTGCACATTTATAATTCTAATATTGTAACGGCCCAAACTCTTAAGTACCAAGGTATTGTCCGCTTTGGTCAGAAAAGCCTCACAGTTTTGACCTCAGAAGATAACTTCCCAGTAGGTCACCCATCCTGGGAGTACTCCCACCTGAGCACGCTTAACTTTGGAGTTCTTATCAAGAACTCCACCGTTATCTGAAAAGGCATCTCGATGTTTAAGAATTTCACTTAAGTGGGTCTTCACAATCTCCCCAACTTAAGTAACTGACATCCTCGTCAGTATCCACACATAGATCCAAAAATCATCCATTGGGTAGATAGGACTAGAGGTGACCCCTACAAGAGCAAGAGGTACCCACAACCATGTAGCACCTTAACCATCATGAGTTTAAGAGACTGCTCACATAAAGTGATACTTTGCCCTGTATGGCACTTAGCTCCTATCTGATACCCTATGGTTTGCTCTGATACCATTTGTAACAGCCCAAACTCTTAAGTACCAAGGTATTATCTACTTTGATCAGAAAGGCCTCACGGTTTTGCCCTCAGAAGATAACTTTCCAGTAGGTCACCCATCCTGGGAGTGCTCCCACCTGAGCACACTTAACTTTGGAGTTCTTATCAGGAACTCCACCGTTATCTGAAAAGGCGCCTCGATATTTAAGAATTTCACTTATTACTACTTAAGTGGATCTTCACAAATATAAAGTCAATCCGTCATATGGGATTGCTTATTTCCAAGTCTAGTATAAAGTTAATCCATTACATGGGATTGCTTATTTCCAATTTTAATAATTTAAAGTGAGAAAATATGTATGTAATAGTTATCTATCCTAAAGTATGCATAATTCACATAACTTACTACATACAAAAGGATGAAGAATAATTCTCAATTTAAATATATAGTTACTTTCCAATTTAACATACAATTAAATATGCAACTAAACTCTAGTTTAATGTGTAAAGTAAATATGCAAGATGATTATTCAACTAATGATTTATTTAACATTCAATTACATCCATCCATTCATCACATCCCAAGCATTTAAGTATATGATTAAACTTCAACATAAGCATAATAAATGTAAAGTAAATGACTTTAATTATTACAAACCAAAAGTAGTTAAATGAAATAAAGAAAGTAAAATTTCATACTTGAAGAAATATTTAGCTAAATTTTTATTATTTTTATAAGCGGAAGCAATTTAAGCTTATGCCCCTGGTCTAGCTCGACTAGCCTCCAAATGCACTTGATCTATCATATTTTGGCATTTAAATGTGATAGGGCAAAGCCAAGAAAGAGAAATTATGATTAAACTAAACAGTCTAAGTACAACTTAAGATTAGGCTAAGCGATTTAACAATTATAATTGGATATCACTATTAATTACAAATAAGCAGAAGCTAGGGTGCACAACTAAGCATGTAAGTAACGGAAGGAAAAGTAAGAAAGGATAGTAAAAAGGAGTAAGATTACTCACTTGAAATACATTCTAGCCTACAAATAAAACAAGGATAAAAGCATCATAGATAGGCTAGAAAAGAATTAATATGCATATGAAAGTAAAAAAAGAAATATAGCATATATATGTTCAATGAATTTATGCTGGGTAAATAAAAGAAATAATGAAGTATTAAAAATGGAATTATACAACATTCACTATAATTCTAAAAGAGCTATAAACAAGTAAAGTACAGTACTAAATATGAAAATAAAAAGTATGGGAAATTGAAGAAAAATCTTAGCCTCTTGATTTAAGATACACATAACCTAGGACTATGTAAGATAACATAACTAAAAAGTTTTGATGAATCTTCATAATCAATAAGATTGTAGGAGAACTCACATATTATTTAATTGAAGTTATTTTAAGGATTTTTTCATTCTGTAGGGACTTATAGAATGAAGCGAGGAGTTAAGCACGTCTGCATAATTGGTAAAGGAAAATGGGTTTTCAAATACAGCAAAAACACTCATATTCACCTTCTGAGAATATGAGGTATCATTATCTTTCCAATTTAGCTTGCCCTTGGCTACCATAGTTATCAACCCCTAATTAATTTAATGTGAAAGTTTTATTCATGCGTAATGTCTTATATGAATGAATCAAATGAATAAGGCTCAAAGCTAAGCAAGCATTCAAGAAAAATTTAATAATTACAACTAAGTAATATCCAAAGTTATCTAATTTAATGATCTACTTAATGATTGGAGCTAATTAAGCTCCTAATTAACTTTGAGATATTGATCTCAAGTTAATTGTAATTAATAATAATAATTAGAGTTTTGAAAATAAAGGTTTCATTTCATTTATTATGATATGACAAAATAATTTATAAGTATAATTAATACAAAAAGAAACTAATTCTATTCACATCCTAAACTATAAGATTCAATTATGATAATTAAATCAAGGTTTAAGTGACTAGTAGGAAAGCTTGAGATTAAAAAATTATCAAACTTAAGGAATTAGAAGTTAAGACTTAATTCACTAAAGCTCACTAGCTAGGTTGTAGTTTAAAGGCTCTATCCAATCAAGTACTAGTCTAGCTAAGTTATAATAAAATAAAAGGTTTAAAGTAAATAAATGATGGGATTTAAGAACTACAAGTTTTAAGTATCATAATAGCTAAAGCTTAAGGAATTCAGTAGGATTCCTAAACTACTCTAAGTAAAGTGGGATTCCTATTACTAATTCTTAAAGAAATCAAATGAAGACTTTAAGGATTAGGATGAATAAACTAAGCTCTAGTCTAGTTACTATAGGCTAGTCATAGTTGATGCACTAATCTATAATTACAAAAGCATTAATGCTTACTACCCTTAATGGATGTAACAACTAAATTATTGTTAGGAAAATTATTGTTCAAATATTAAATTTGATTTCATATTAATATTCCTCACATTTTTGTGAGTGAAATGGACTATTTGATTATTTAATTTGGATATTAAATTATCAAATTAGGTCACATGAAATGATAAATTTAATTTATAATTAATTAATTAATCTTAAATATTGACTAATTAAAATATTCATCAAAATAGAAATTAAATTACATATTATTAATCTACCTATTTTTGTGATCAAAATAGTATATTATATTGTATAAATTGAATAGTTATCTTGTGATTTATAACATAATGAAAATATGTATTTTTAAAATTAAGTATATAAAGCAGATTCTTTTTTTGTTAAAGAGTAAATAACAGTTATTTGAATGAACTGCACAGTTATTTTTAAAATTAATTATAACCGTTATTTAATATACACATTTTCATTTAATTCTCAGCCATTAATTATATTAGTGCCTATCTAATTTATTAAAGATAAAAAAAAAGTTGCACAAAGTTCTATAATAAATTATTATAAGTTAAATAAGACAACAGCACTGAATTCAATTAAAGTGGGACCAGCATAAGGCTGGACTTCACCAGAACTGACATGCAGCACCATCACATCCATCGGTTGCAAATGGTGGGATTTGAATGAGTTAAACTGCTTTGCTCCCGAACCGCACGGTATTTCGGTTCAAACCAAATCAAAATACTGTGCATCTTCTCCATTCTTTAGCCAAAAGAAAAAAAATAATATATATATATATATATAATATTATTGAGAAGAGATTTATAAGGATCTTAATTTAAATCCATTCAATATAATTAATTAAGCTAATCATTATGGAAATTGCAAGCAGTGAAATATAATATGATAAATGAACGCATCTTTTCGAAGTTAATTTGAAGATCCAAAGCAAAGTAGAGATTTATTAATTTAATCACTCAAATAACACTTGAATATGTTGGATATTTTTATTCATAGCAAAGATTTATCTTAACCAAACATCAAACTACCGAAATTAGAAAGAAATCAATGGAGGTAGTACCTTGCAGAGGCTGATAAAATTAGGGTTTAGGGGAGGAAGCTTCAAATGACGGGAGCGGCACACCAACTCCCCTAACAGCTCACAGATGAAGATAGAGTCAAATAGAGGTAGAAGGAACTATTAGGGAGGGCTAAACGCCAGGCGGGGCTAGTTGGAGGGGGAAGGACTGTCGTACCATGGCGCAGGAGGGTCATGGGGGATTTCGCAGAGGAGAAGAAGCTCAGTTGTTGGATTAATCTTGTGATCCAACAGTTCATTTCCATCCACTCGAATCAGACGTCAGATCCTCAACTAAAATGCGGGACGACCCGGATCAGATCCGCGCCTCAAAGTTAAATAGCCGGTGGATAATATAAATTAATGTATATATTAATTTATTTTATTTATATTATTTAAATAATTAATTAAACACATTTTATTAATCAAAATTAAATAACCAAACACACTCCGAAAAATCCTAAAATTTCACCCTTACCTAATTGAGGCGTGGGGAACTCAAAAATGCAATCAAATTTTTGATCGAATGTCAATTTAATTATCTTAATTTTCTGAGTATTTAAATATTATTAAAATATTAAGGGAAAATTTGATGACTTTCAAACACTTCCAAAATATCATCCTAGCTAATTTGGGCATGGTGAGTCCAATGGTGGACTCTGTTTTTGATTCTGAGATCTAAATAAATTAGGCATTCTCAAAATTATTAGAAAACCAGGAAATGTTGGAAATTGTCAAATGATCTCCAAATTGCACGAAAATTGAAATATAAGACTAATGGAAAAGGATTAGTATCAAATATGTCACTAATTGATGGGTAACAACACTAAGGTTATTAAACTTCCGCACTTGAGTTTGTGTTTTCTTTTATATTGTATGTATTCTGAGCATATCTCTTCCTTATTAATGGATTGTGAATTATACATAATCCAATGATAAGGGAGGGATTTGCCAGAGTGGCACTGTAACAACTCAAGTTGTTACTTTAGCTAATTAGGACTAATCTAAGTTCTGATTTTAATCTTAGTACACTAGTTAAGTCATTAATAGTTCACCACCAGGGCCTAGTTCCAATTAGAGATCGAATAGATCAAACCTTATTTTGGAAATTTTAGGAATCCTAGAAATTGACCTAATTATTTTAATGTCAGATTAAAAATAGAACTTCACCATTACACTCACTGCCCCCAAATTAGATATGGGCAATATTTTGGTTGCAATCAGAAGTTGTTGAAGATTCGTCAAATATTTTAATAATATTTAATTAATTAGAAAATTGAGATATTTAATTTGACCTTAAAATCAAAATTTGATTCTGCCATTGCACCATTGCGCTCATCACCCCCAAATTAGCTAGGGGTGATGTTTTGGACACGTTTGAAAGTTATCGGATTTTATTGAATATTTTAATATAATTAAATATCCCAAAAAATAAGAAAATTAAGTACTCATCGGAATCAGAATCTGACTTTGCCGTTGAATTCATCACTCCCAAATTAGCTAGAGGTTAATTTTTGGGATTTTTTGGAGCTTGTCTATTAATCTAATTTTTAAGGCATTAATTAATTAATTAAATAGATTAAACCAAAATATATTTAAACATCCATTTTAATTTCCCTCTTTTCTTTTACCCAAGTTGAACCCCACCTCAAATTCTCATTCGGCGCCTCCATTCCTGTGCATGCAAGGCCCCATTCATTTTCTCCATATTTTGTCCAAACCATCTCCTTCTCCCCATACTTGTGATGGGATGACTCAAACACATCCCATCCAAGAGCCATGCCCTCTCAGCTTGTGGTGCCCTGCCCTCAAGTCCATAATATTAAGCTAAGAGGAGGTGTGCCACTCAAGTAAATCTCTCACTTATCATTGGATTATGTGAAATCCACAATCCACGTAATAAGGGAAGGATGAGCTCAGAAATGCTTACAATAGATCATTTACTAAATCAATATAAGTACATAGTGCAGAAGCAAATAAAATAAATAGTACATTCAATCTACCATAAATCAAACAAGAGACAAAAATGGAAAATAGCTCAGAAATAATAGTACAGTATAGAAAACACAGCCACAAGGGTACCTGTATGATTACAATATTACTTACAGTTTTAGAATAAAATAAGAAGCATCACTCATCCTCACAAATAAACAAAAGGATCTAGATAACTTTAGCTATACACTGCTGCTCCTCTTTAAGATATGGCTCCTCCTTAGTAACCAGGTCTTCAAATTGATCAGATTCTGACATTGTCGATTTCACAATGCCAGGGCCCTATCCAAAAAAAAAAATCTTGTTAGACAATTGTCTAAGTATATTTTAGGTTGATTAATTTTTTTATACATTTATTTATATCACCATTTTCCTAAACTTAAGCTAAAGAAAGTAAAATAGGAGCAACAAGCATACAATAAATATGAAAAAGCTATAAATAACATCATTTATAACTTAAGCAAATAGTGAGGTAAAAGACATACCTCAAAAGTAAACTAAAATAAGGTTAGGCTATACATATGAAAGCATGGTAAAAATACTGAAAGAAAATCTAACCTAAACATGCTGATGATCATATGAACTATACAAATTAAAAATAACAAATCTAACAGTAATATGTATAGTAGTCGATAAAAGATCTAGCATCCTATATATAAGTAAGTAAGTAAAGTAACTGACTGAAATAAAAGTATAACTGAAAAGCATAATTGAATAAGAATTTAATATAAGTAAAACAATAGAGGTTTTATAATAATTACCATACAGATGAGGGCTAAATCTAGCCTGCTAAAATTAAAAGGATTCTTAGCATCAACAAGGAGGCTAAGGCGACAAAATTTTTCCTAGTGTTAACAAGGAGGCTAAGGCTATATATAACTGAACTGAGAGGCAGTATAAACACATGAAATTCATATTTTAGTTATTTATTTTTACTTATGTGGATAATTTCAGAAGTAGTTGAGGAGTCAAGCACATCTGCAAGACTATTCAGGTTTCAACTTAATAGCACACTCTTGAATGAGTGATATTAAGTAATCCTTATGTCACCTTCCCCCTTGCCCATTGGGGTACTATGCGCAAAATCAACAAATAACTGAACCCAAATGCGAAGTTTTCTTAAATAATCTATGTTTTTATTTTATGCAATAATGTTCTTGTATGACATGTTCAAGAAATGAGGCACAAAATTCAATGAATGCGCAAGTAACAAAAATTCAATAGTGAGCAAGAGAGTCTATTACATATGGTGATACTATTTATTATCTAATTAAACTATTCTAATCATTCCAAGTTACACAAGTTCAGAATTTTCTATTCTTACTATCGAGTGTAACTTAAAAGCATAACGATAAGTTAAAAATGATTAGAACAGATTAAGTTCTAATCTAGTTCAATCAGGTACAACTATAAATTAAGTAATAAATCATGATGTCCTAATTAATGAATTTAGACATTCTATACTTAGATTTGATCAAAATCTTACTGAACTAAAGATTATGAATTAAACATCACGAACTTTGGTTTAATCACATAATCCAAAGGTATAGCTTAAGGACTAAGGTTTGAATCTAAATGTGAACTAAAGATTATGGCAAATCATATTAAGCAAAATTATGCTTAATAGAATAGTTCTCCTGTCCTTAATCTAGAGTTGCAAGATCAAAGTATGAAAATTTAGAAACTAATAAAATCAAGGATTTATTTATTGAATAACTCTATTATTCAATGAATAAAATTTAACCTAATATATATTCCTAATCTTAGGAAAAAGATCTTGAAGTGAGCTGTAAATCCTAATGAAGCTCTTAAAGAAATAACTTAGGGAGATTTAAGAAGTTTAAAGGAATTTAATTCAATTTGACTCCATTTATTGATTTTTATTCATTTGGATGGATTAGGAGTGAATTTTAACTAAGTAAGGGTGGATTACTCTTAATTAGGGAAATTTCAAGCATAAAATTAGGTTTTTTACCAATTTACTCAAATTGAGAGATTTATGACATAAATTGATTCCAAGATAACTTTATTACTGTTATTAATAATTTAATAGTTATTTTAGAGGTTAAGAGCACTTAATCCTAAATTTTGGGCAAAATGACCATTTTGCCTCTAGTTAAGGGTTTAAAAAGCTACTTTTTGATTTAGGGCTCCAAATTAAAATTTCTTATTGCCAAATAATTCCATGCTATCTAACATGAAGGTAGATAGTAAGTACACTCAATTTGAATAAGAAATTGGTCATGTGGGTCAAAACTAAGAAATTTAACATAAGGGGTAATTTAGTAATTTATTCCTAATGAAAATCTAAAAATTGGTGCAATTTATTATTGATGGCTTTTCAAGAATTCCATAGAGTCCAAGAACACTAAGTTCTGATGTCTATTGGTTAAATTATTAGTGCTCCAAATTATAGGGTAATTATGCCATTTCTAGGGTTAAGAGGGATCAAAAACCTAACTTTTCCATTTGAAATTCAAATTTAACAAACTCAGTGGCTATAGCTTTCCTATATTACACTGAGTACTTTAATTAGGAGTAGAGTCAAATTGGACCTCAATTGGTCATGTTATGACCTAACTATGGTTAGGAGTATTTTTGTCAACTTATAGTTTTAGTATTCAAAACCTAAATTTTATTTCAGTTTACTGTTGGTGCTAAAATTATAAGCTTGATAGTATTTTAAATTTCTTAATTTGGAGTTCAATTGACCAAGTTATGGTCAATTAAAATTCAAGAGCATTTTGGTCTATTTGGGAGGGTCCTAAAAATGAGTAAGTAAACTAATCACCAAATCGGAAAATTAATACTACAGTGATGGGGCTATTCTCTTAATCATTTTAAGACTCATATTAACTATATTTGGTTGACTAGGTAATAAGTTATATGTATTTGTGTATGTTCTGAAGTATCATTGACATGGGTCAGGCTCGGGTTGACTCGGCCCGACCCAAACTTCATCTTTCTCGCCCACGACATGCTCGAACGGAGGCTGCTAGGGTACGCACTCCGGAGGTTTTTTTAGTGACGTTAGGGCTCAGCCCGCACGACCTTAGAAAAAGCATGCCAAGACCTCTCTGCCGATGGTCGGACGAACACCGGAGGATGACTACAACGCTGACTAACTCAAACCATAGCTACGTCTCGCGGAAGGAAGGCAGGCCGAACCTCAATACTACTGTGGATCAAAGTCTAATTGGATTTGATCAAGACCTTTAGGGATCGATTGGACTCATGAGATATAAAATCAAGGCAATGAAATAAGTTTTTGAAATGAAAATAAGCTGAATGCGGAAATAGGGTAGCGAAGGTACCTATGATTAGCGGTTCCGGTGGATTAGGGTTCGAGGAGCTTCGAATCAACAACACTCTACTGATCACTCCAACTAGATGCTTGGATGGCTATGTATCATGTCTTCAGGGACCCTAAGCGAAGTGGATGAGGCCAGAGATGAGAGGATTGGGCCGTGCGAGCGGGGAGTGACAGCGGGGCGCGACGACGAGCGTGAGGTAGGGGACGAGTGGGAGCTGTCTAATCCCAGATCAGATGACTCAGGTTGATTGATTGATCGATCAAATGAAAAATCTTAACAATGCGGCAGAAAACAGTGGACGGTGTTGGCTATTTCAACGGCGCCACAGTTTATAATTAATTAATTAATATTAAATTAATTAATAATAAAACTAATTTATTTATTTAAGTTAAATATTTAAATTATTTCGCAAGAAAAAACACAAATATTCACCCCTAGCTAATTGAGGGGTGAGGAACGCAATGACGAGGTCGGATTTTTGCTTTGACAAATATTTTGTTTCTCAATTTTTTGTGGTATCTAAATATTATTAAAATATTCGATGAAATTTTTGACGACTTCCAATTGCCACCAAAATATCACCCCTAGTTAATTTGGGGGCAATGAGCGCAATGTCGAAGTCTGATTTTCAATCTGAGGTTAATTTAGATAAGTCAAATTCCAGGGTTTTTAGATTTTCCCAAAATCAGGATTTAATCCATCTGATTCCTGATTTGGACAAGGTCCTGGTGGAGAACTCCTAATGACTTTATTAGTATGATAAGATCAAGATTAGGACATGTGTTAGTCTTAATTAGTTTGGGTAATAACTCGGGCTGTTACACAGCTGGAGCCACCTCCCTCTCCTCTTCTTATAAGATGGCCCTAAGCCCTTTCCTTCCTCCATTTGGCCAGCTGAGCTCTCCTCTCTTCTTCCTTCCATTATTGTGCTTTCTAAAGGAATCTTCAAGCCCTCAAGCTCCCAAGTTCTTGCAAAAAATAGAGCTCTCTTCCTCCATCTGCTTCCATTTAAAAGATAAGGTACCTCCCTTTCCCCCATTGAATGGATTCAATGGCTACTTCATTTTTGCTCTTATGCTTATTTTACATCATTTAGAAATCTGTGAATGGGATATGGAATCTATTAGATCTCATTGAACTAATAAATTTTAGGAAGAAAAAATTAACTCTATTTTTTCTTCTTTCTGTATACCCCGACATTTAACTCCATTCTTTACATAGTTAGAATAATTATTTTATGTTGATTTTAACATTAATGGAAATGTCTCAAAAATACCTTTCAATTGGTATATGGCACCGCTCGAGAGATGCTCTATATTGAGAGTATTTGAGTGTGAAAGGAGACACATTGCGGTTTCCACACAGTCTAAATCACCATCGGGCGCTGCAGTGAATGCGCGTTACTGCACTCCACAGCGGCATAATAATTTGATGAAGCATAAAAATTTGATGAAGTTAAATTAAATTTGCTGTAGCGCTAAAATCCGCAGCATCGCTTGAAAGCACTGCCGCACGCCGCAGCATCCAAGCCTCCTAAAATTCTGGCGCCGGAGCGCGCCTGAAAGTGCTGATGCGTGCTACAGCTGCAATCTGCCGTAGTGCGCCGCAGCTCCTGAAAGTGCTGCAGTGCTTCGTAGCGCACCACATCAAATGAATATGGGGTCCAGAAATAAGGATTACTTAACATTACTCATGAAAATTTGGTTTTGACCCCATTTCATAAAAATAGAACCCTAATATTGAAATGATCATAACTTGATCATTAGATATCATAATTTAGCATTCTTAGGCTCTATGGAACTCTTAGATAGTAGACAATAATAAACTAACTGAATTTTTCGATTTTCACTAAGTAAAATTACTAAAATGCCTTTATAGGTTAAAATTCCTAAATTGGGCCTTTATGATTTAATACTTATCCAAATTTGATGTACATATTGTCTATCTTCATATTAGATAGTAAAGAATCATTTGGCATCAATAAAATTTAATTTAGAGCCCTTAATCAAAAAGTAGTATTTTAAACCCTTAAGTTGGGGCAAAATGGTCATTTTGCCCAAAATTTAGGTTAAGTGCCCTTAACCTCTAAAATATCATTTAGATTATTAAAATCAGTAATAAAACTGATTTATAATCAAATTAGACTCTTAAACTCATAAATCAAGTGAATTATTAAAAATTTGATTTTAGGCTTGTAAAATTTCTAAGTAAAATCTATTATACCTCAATTTAGTTAAGACTCATCCTTAATTCTTTTAAATGAACAAAATCAACAAATGAAGGTAAATTATAATAAATTCCATCAAATCTTAAAATTTCCTAAGTCATTCAATTTGGAGCTCATCAGGATCTATACTTCATTTTTGGATATTTTCCTTAATATTAGGAATAGATATTATGTTAGATTTTATTCATTATATAAAGTGAGTTATTCAATAAATGGAATATTGATTTTATTAGTTTCTAAATTTTCATGCTTTAATTTTGATTATATTATCTTTCAACTTTAGATTAAGAATAAGAGATTCATTCTATTAAGCTTGGTTGTGCTTAATAGAATTTGTCTTAATCATTAGTTCATAGTTAGACTTGAAATTTAATCCTAAAATTTACCTTGAGATTATGTGATTAATTCTAATTCATGGTGTATAATTCATAATCTCTAGCATAGTAAATCTTGACCAGATTTTAGTTTAGAATGTCTAAATTCATCAATTAGGATGTGATGATTTCTTATTTAACCTATATTTATTATTGATTAAATTAAATTAGAACATGATCAATTATAATTAATTTTAACTTATAAGGCCGTGCTTCTAACTTACACTCAATAGTAAGAATTGGAGATCCTAAACTTGTGTAATTTAGAATAATTAGAATATTTTAATAGATAACAACTAATATCATATTGTGTAGTAGAGTCCCTTGCTTATTATTATTTTACTTGCACTTTCACATTCATTGTACTTTGTGCTATTACCTTGAACATGTCATATAAGAACATTGATACATGAAATGAAAACTTAGAATAATTAGGCCAACATTTGCATAAGGTTCAATTACTTGTTGATCTTGCACATTTTAACCTACTGGACAGGGGTAAAGAGAAATAAGGATTACTTAACAATACTCATTGAGGAGTATTGTGTTAAGTTGGAACTAGAACAATCCTGCAGATGTGCTTGACTCCTCAGCTACTCTTAGATATGTTCATAGAAGTAAAGTAAATAACTAAGACATTACTACATTTGTGATTATTGCCTCTTCACTTCAGCTTCCGTTTTATTATTCTAGCCTAGCTTCAGATGATGCTAGGAATATATATATATATATATACTTGTTACAATAGGCTAGATTAGTCTTCTTCTGATATGACAGTCATTACATACATATATATTGTCTACTATTTACCATTTACTATTATATTTTACTTCAGTCAGCTTTACTTTACCTGGTTACTTACTTATAGGATGCTAGATTTCTTACTATTTACTTATACTTATCACAGATTGATTACTTATTTTTAAACTTGCATATTTCATATGATCATCAGCATGTTTTTGATCAGTATTTCTTTTAGTACTTTTCTTACTTTATTTCTATATAGATGCCTAACCTTGTCACAACTTAGTATTGAGGTATGTTCTTTTGCCTCATATATTGCACAGTTATAAATGCTGTATTTATAGTTTTTCATATCCATTTGTATGCTTATTGCACTCTTACGCTTTATTTATTTTATAGTCTAAGTAAAATGGTGATATTATAACATTCATGAAATATGACAACCTAAAATGTACTTAGACAATATGTCTAACCAAAATTTTCTTTTGTTTGGATGGGGCCTTATCATTGTGAAACCGATAATGGTAGATTATGAGTTATTCGAGGTAGTCGAGCCTTCTGAAGGTCAGATTCAGGAGGAGGAGTGTGCTGCTGCTAGAGATCCTTAGTTTAGCTTCTCTTTTATTTTTGTGAGGATGAAAGTTTTTATCATTTTCATCAAGACTTATTTAATGTTTATAATAATTTAGATATTTATGTATATTTTTTTACTATACTGTTTTACTATGAACAGCATGTTTACTTCTTACTTATATTGTGGTGGTTGGATGTAGCTTACTTTATTGTCTTGCTTCCTCACTCTAATGAATGTATATACTTAGTAAATGATTTTGCTGCATTATTGTAATAAAAAACTAATGTTGTTACCCCTTAATTAGTTTCATAATCAACTTAATTTTTTTCCCATTAGTCTTAAAATAGTATTAAGAACCTCAATTTCAATTTTTGTGCGATTTGGAGATCATTTAGCAATTTCCAATATTTCCTAGTTTTCTGGTAATTCTGAGAATGCCTATTTTATTTAGATTTCACAATCTAAAACAGAGCTCACCATTGGACACATTATCCCCAAATTAATTAGGGGTGATATTTTGAAAGTATTTGGAATTTATCGAATTTCCCCCGATTATTTTAATATTAATTAAATACTTAGAAAATTGAGATAATTAAATTGACCTTTGACCAAAAATCTATTTGTATTTTTGAGTTTCTCACCCCTCAATTAGGTAAGGGTGAATTTTTAAGATTTTTGGAGTGCGTTGGGCTATTTAATTTTGATTAATAAATTGTGTATAATTAATTATTTAATTAAAGTGTTTAAATTAATATATATAATAAATTTAATTATTAATCCAACAGCAATATTTTCAAATTATGGAGATCTACTATGCAGGCCTGAACAGCAAGCAGCGGATCTACACAATCCAAGCCGTTGCCCGTATTTAGATTTGATCTAACGTCGTTGATTCGTTCGAGTAGATCTAGCCATTGGATCACTATTCTAATCGAACGGCTCTCGTGATTCCCTGTATGTCCTCCTCAGGCATGATTGCTTAGCGTTAGAGAAGAACAATCCTTGCTGCCAACTGCTTCTTTCTTTGGCAATTAGGCTTAGATCAACCCTGCAAGACCCCATTTTCTTCTTCTTGGAGCTGCTGAGATGATTTGAGCTGCTACCTACTGAAACCCTAATTCCCTTTTCGATCGAAGGGATGGAAGATAAAATCCTTGCAAGGTACTCATCTCCTCTGCCATTTATTCAATTGATTGATCAAGTCATTATTCTGTGAGCCATTTTGGGCTATCGTGACTCTATCGTGTTCGAATTAATTCGATTGAGCTTTGGCTTGACGGACAGTCTATAGAGGAATCTAGAGTTTGACCATTGAATCCTAGGGCTTGACTTTGTAGGCTACTGTGTCATCACCAGGACATGATTCAAGGTTCTTTGGGTTGGTCTCGGCGAGGGCTTTCCATCGAGGTGCGAGCCGTGCTGAAGGATAGCTGGAGTCGACTAGGGTCTTAAACCCTAGTTCAGTCTCTTCGGGTATTTTTGGGGACAAAGCGTCCCAAACCCGTGACTGCTCTTGGTTTGGGATTTCATCTTGAACCGGGCCAGTTCGATCTCATGGACTGTGACTGTTAAGTTGCGGGCCTAGCGTCGCCATGCAGCACTAACAAGAGCTGCCGCGTGTCATGATGACATTTCGATTTCGGCGCCATGTAGTTTTATGTGCTGCGGATTTCCGTGTCGCTGTCATGTCCCGTTTTCAACACAATTTCAAACTCAGTGCTTCTAGTTTCCGTGCCACTCTTATTTTCTGTGTGATCATCTGAATATTAATTATTGATTAATTAATGTTATATTAATACAAATTTTCATTTAATCATTACTTCAAAAATACTTAATCAAATAATACAAAATTATATACCATTTTGATCACAAAAATATATAGATTAATAAAATGTCATTTAATTTCTATTTTGGTGAATGTTTAATTTAATCATTTATTTATATTAATTAATTAAATGTAATTTAATTCTATTATTGTATGTGACATAATTTGATCATTTAATATCCAAATTAAATGATCAAATAGTCCATTTCACTCATAAAATGTAAGGAATATTAATATGAGATCAAATATAAATTTAGAATCCTAGATCTCATAATAATATTTAACCATAATTAGGAGTCCTCCCAAACCTTAGAAACCCAATGTTGTCCAAATTTGACCTACTTGGTGTCATTTTTCTCCTTATACTATAAGAATTCTATAATTGCATGTAATATTTCATTTGGACAACAAATGGGTAATTTTAGGTTTTTGGCTCTTAATTAGAGTAAATTTGATATTTTTTCTAAATTTTATAATATTATGTCTTAAGTGCTTGAACCTTAGAGTAGCTAATATGTCACATTATTTTCTTCTCATGTCAATTTTAATTTCATTAATTGAGCTTAGTTCTCTTAATTTAAATGTTCATATATTTAGTTAATTGATTGATTCAACCTTTAACTTTAGGATAAATGCTTTAGGTTTGAATTTATAATTGTTTTTCATGTGATCTTAGAAGTTGTTAATAGTTAACTTTAATACCCATGTGAACCTTAAACAATAAATGAAATAGGACTAGCCCTAAGTAACTAGATTAAACCATAACTTACTTCACCCTTAGTCCTTAAACCCTTAATTAAGTCCTTTAAGAACTTATATTAGTAGTCCTAAATTCTTTAGAATGGTTTAGGAATCCTATTGATTTCCATAACCTTTAACTCATAGAAAACATAGAGTTTATAGTTTACAAATCTTTCTTTCCTATTCTTTTAAACATTTCCTTTTATTATTAACCTAGCTAGATTAGTAGTTGCTTTTAAATAAGATCCTTCTAAATTTAGCTTGGTTAGATGAGTTTAGTGTATAGAACCTTAACTCTTAACTTTCTCAATTGTAATGTTTACTTAACCTTACCCTTTCCTAATTAGTTTCATAAGCCTTGATTTAGTTAACTTATTTAAATCTTATGGTTTAGGATAAGGATAGGATTAGTTTCATTTTAGTATAGTTATACTTATATATTATTTTGTTATCTCATAGAATGAAATTTAATTACTATTTTCTAAAACCTCAACTACTTATATTATTTATAATTGACTTGAGATCAATATTTCAAAGTCAATCGGGAGCTCAATTAGCTCCAATTATTAAGGAGATAATTAAAATTAGATACTTTGGATATCACATAATTTATAATTATTGAATTTTTTTTAAATGCTTGCTTAGATTTGAGCCTATTTCATTTGACACATTCATATAAGATATTGTGCATAAATAAAACTTTCACATTAAAAACTATAGGGGTTTATATTGTTGGTTAAGCCAAGGGCATGCTAATTAGGAGTAATAAGGAGACATCACATTCTCAGAGGATGAATGTGAGTGTTATTTATTTTGACCCTGCTTTTCTTTACTTGTTAAACAAACATGTTTAACTCGCTTCATTCTGCATTTACCCACAGAATGAATATTTTCATAAAATAACTTCAATTTAAATAAAATGTGAGTTTTTTTATAATCTTATTGATTGTGAAGACTCATCATAGTTCTTAACTATGTTACTTTGTATAGTCCTAGGCTATGTACCTCATAAACTTATAATTTAAGATTTTCCTTCATTTTACTATGCTTTACACTTTCCATGTTTTTAGTACTGTACTTTACTTATTTACAGTTCATTTATATTGCAGTGAATATTGTTATAATTTCATTTAAATGCTTTACTGTCTTCTTTTCTTTACTTAGCATAAGTTTATTGAACACATAGATCTTCATTCTATTTATTTGTGTGTGCACTTTAGTACTTTTCTAGCCTATTTAGGATACTTTTACCCTTATATTATATGTAGGCTAAAATGGCTCTACTTGTGAGTATTCTTACTCACTCTTTTATTTCAATTGTCTTTCTTTACAATTATCTATTTTCCTTCCATAATCATATGCTTATATTTTGAATCGTTGCTTATGCTTGAATTGTAATTAGTTGTGATATCCAAAATAAATATTAAAAAATGTTTAGCCCTATCTTAAAATGTGCTTAGACTGTTTAGTCTAACTATACTTTTCTTTTTATTGGCTTTGCCTTATCACATTTATTTTCCAAAATGTGATAAATCAGGTGCATTTGGGCGCTAGTGGAGTTGGACCAAGTGCCTAAAGTTCAATTGCTTTTGCTTAAAATATATGTTTCTTGCTTTTATATAATTGTGAGAGAGAGACTTTACTCTCTTATTATTTAATTAATAGCATGTAATAATTTAATTAAATACTTTGTCTTTTCTTATTTTATATTAGAATTAGTTTCTCCTTACTTAAATGCTTGGTTTGGATAAATGAATACTTAAATGGAAATTTAGATGGATAATTGCATGGATTTCATTAATATGTCATGCTCATTGAACTAATTATTGCATATCATATCTATCTTTATTGTTGCATAATTGTTCAAGCATTTCATTATGCTCATAAAATCATTTGCTACATGTATTTAATTGCATCCATCCATACTTGTAGCATAATTGTATATGCATCTTCATAATTGTAAATCTCATAATGTTATCTATAATGGTTTACTTCTATTCTTACTTGTAATCTATTATTGACTCAAGTTACTCTTTCCATTCCACTATTATTTATTTTAATTACTTCTCTAGATACATAATCACTTATCTTTGCATATAATTATCAATCTATTATGTGCACTCAAAATCACTTATATTATATCATATTCATCATGTGCATATTCTCTTCTCCTATTATCCCATCTTAACTTAAGACCCTATTCATGATCTTTGGCCAAACACAGCACCTAGTGATTTGGGTTAGCTTCCTTTTAATCTTGTATTAGATGCTGTGGTGATGCGCCAATGTTGGGTTTAGTTACTACTCAATATTGGAGTCATCACAATTATCCAGAGCACATCCTTCCCTTATTATTGGATTGAGGAATTGCACCTTAATCTAATAATAAGTGAGGGATTTGCCAAAGTATCATACCTCTAATTAGCCTTAATTGTTAGCGGTTAAGGAGCGGGGCGCCACAGGTACACCTCCCCTTGGTTTAATCTGTGGATTGAGGGGCGGGGCGCCAGGCGGATACCTACTTGACAGAATTCCTAAAGCCTTCCAGCAGAGCCCAGAGGAAATAAAATGCAGTCGCTGCAGTGCACCACAGCTCGCTGCTGCATGCCGCAGTGCTCGCTGCAGCATGCCACAGTGCCCGCTATATTTTTCCCAGGTCAGAGCATTTATGACACATAGGGAAGGCTGAAAAATCAAACCAGTGGCCTTCCTTAGCTATTTGGAAATTGAAATTGCATTAAGTTCTGCTGTATCCCAAGGAAATAAAAGAATATAATTTAATATCTTGCCATTATTTAAGGAATTGGAAGAGATAATAGAATTTATGCTTAAGGGGTTGAGGGGTTCCCTATATATATTGCCATTTGAAATTAAGGCAGGGTTCCCAAATTTGACTCTCTCATATCTAAATTGAAGGACCACTATAAGAAAAAGAGAAGAACTCTCAAGGAATAAAGTAGAGTGCCATTGCTTGAGGAATAAGAAGGACATTGCCTAGGAGTTTATAGGGAAGAAGAGAAAGGAGAAAGGAAAATTCAGAGAACCCCAAACAAAGGGTTGTTCATAGTATTCTCCTCAACCTTATTCTTGATTTCTTTTAAGTCGAACCATGAAAGGGTTCTTATCTTTGTATTTTTCTCTTTTTATTTCTGTTGTGATTGAAGGCTAACTCCTTTGGGGAGGGTTTGGCTGTATTCATGGGAATGTGAGGGACAAATGGTGTTGCATGTAATTTTTTGCACTAAAAAAAAAAAATCTATTAGAATGTTTAGTTAAATCATTCTTGTAATTGCTTGATGTGAATGAATGAAAATCTGTGTATTTAAAATGCTTGTAATTGAAATAATGCTAAGTAAACCAACGCTTCAAGCCTAGAGGGAATGCACATAAATGTCCTCACCGCAAACAATGTTCATCGAGTGAGAATTCTCAGTGTAAAACACCTCAGGATTAAAGTGTATAGTTTATTTATTAACTTAGCTATCTTGCGCTCCAGGGCTCACAAATTGGCGTAAAGCTAGGTATGTGTGTGTTCGTGCTTAGAACTATGTGACAAGTTCTTGAGCCTAACTGCACCGTATCTTGAGCTCAGTCGAGTGGTTAACACATGTGAGCTAAGAGCCACTAATGGAGCTCCGCGGCTCAGTAGACATGAAAGGAGGAAGAGGACTCATTGAGTGCTCATGGATGATGTGACATAGTCCATGAAGCCCGATGAATCAACTTCTTTATCTAAACTGCGCATGTAGCGCGTGATGCTAATTAGTGGAATTCAATGTTTTTGTGATCACCTAATTAAAAGTTTATTTTAATAACCTAAACATAGGAATTCTAAATAGTTTAAGTGGATCTCATAAGATTCTATGTGCTGAGATAAAACCATAGTGTGTTCATCTCGTGCAATAGATTTGAACTTGTGGGAATTAGAGGAACAATCTAAGGAACACATTGTTCATTTGATTATTTGGCATGATAACAAGAAAATTATAAGTTACAAGAATTGAATACGACACCAGTCCCTAACAACTCACATGACCAAAACCCAACTCTTCCTTCTTAATCAAATAGTATCTTAAGTTGAGCTTTTTTCATTGTTGAATTAGGAACCATCAATAGAAAACATATTTTCTAAATATTATTAAAAGTAGATATAACTTAGTATCAAAACCATCCGTTCCCTGAGGGTGATAAAAATTTGGAACTTACCATTCCATTATTACTTCGGATCGCATTCACTTGCATGTAAGCACAGACATGTATTTAGGGTCTGTTGCCATGCATATTTAACCTTTCTTTTGTAGGATAACATATTGTACTTTAGTTTACTTGCTTATTTTACCCTACTATCATTTACTTATAATTTTATTTTTATATTTCATACATTTACTGCATTGTGCACATTTTCTTAACCTAGTGTGATATCCTTAAACTTAAATAATTTGAAATTCTAAGATGTGCTTAGATTTTATATGTCTAACAACTTAATTTTATTTTATTGGCTATGCCTTATCATATTAAAAACCAAGCATGGTAAATTAGGAGCCAAGAGTAGAGCCAGTAGGTGTGCAAGGAGAGGAACTAGTGATTTTGGATGACATTTACTTTTATTTTCTTCTTATGTGAGGATGAGAGAGTTTTCTTTTCATATATACATTAATGTTGTAGTTTATATATTTTGGACTATACTTATATTAAATTTTGGGATGAATATTTTATTTTATTTGTCTGGATAAATGTAATTGAATGCATATTTATTTCTTTTAAAATGTATCTATTTTCTCTGTCTTATAGATCTTTTAGTTAGTAATGCCTAATAGTGGATTATGAAATCCTAATCTAGTATTAAGTACTACAATGACATTTTGTGTTGGGTTGGAACATCTAATTTGACAATGGGCTATCACAATTGGTATCAGAGAAGTTTAAAATAAGAGAAAAATAGATGCATAGAAAATTTTCATTACAGTTACATCAGTAAAATATGTGAAAATGAATGATAGAGTTGTTAGGGTAAACTAGTGATGATTAGTTAGAGTAAATACTAAGAGTATGATTAATAAGGCTTAATGATTTTGGACAGATGGCTGAAGTTGAATCAGACTTAAGTTATTATACTAGATATTCGATCTGTACTAGGATTGTGCACACCAGCAATATGTCCAATATGGAAGACCAAATTCTGGAGTATCCCCAACTAGATTGCAAGTCCTCAACAATATATTGGAGTCTCCTACCTATAGAGGCAGTGAAGTAGTACCTTTAGCTAGAGAATGGTTACATAGAGTGATAGACACCTTCTATGCTATTGGAGGTTTTGACTCTTTTCAATTCCAAATACTAGATCGACTGTTATAAGAAGAGGCTAAGGATTGGTGGAGAACTACAACCCTTTTGATAGACAGGGAATGGAGAAGGGCGTCATCATCCACTTATTTTCATAGACTCTTACCGTCATTTTTATGATAAAATTTTCAAGTGAGTGTATTACTTGATGACTAAAACAAACTCAACATTTCTTTCTTATTTTATTCAGTGATGTACTCAAATGATTTATTTAATAAAAATATCATTTTATTTCTTACTTTAATTGATTTATTATTACATTTCTTATAATGAATCCCAACTCAGATCCTTTTTCTACCCCTATCAAGAAAATAGTGACATCAGAGTCCTCATCCACTATAGATGAGATTAGGACACTGGTAGAATTAGTAGAAGTTTTGGTAGAGACACAAACTCAAGTAGCACATAGGTCTCTAAACCCACCCATCCCACAAGTCATTCAAGTTAATACCACTACAACTTAAGGACCCGTTATTGATAGATTCCTTAATGCATTCCTCTGTTTGAACCTATCAAGATTTAATAAAGTCATTGCTATTAAGGTAGTCAATTGGGTGAGGATTATGGGGAAGAATTTACTAACCATCAAGCACTCAGAAAGAGAAGAAGTTAGATTGACCACTCACCTTCTGATGTTGGCATGTGAGATGGAATTCATAAGTTTATCCAATTTTTTCCTAACTTAGTTAGAACAGAAGTGTCGAGATGCAGCCGATTCTTAAGAGGAATGAGAGATTTAATCAAGGATTATTTGATCTCTCAATAGCATGATAACTTTTCAAAACTGCTAGAAGGAGCATGACTGGTAGAGCATCATTTGCTACAGAAGGAATAGAGGAAGAGATCATCTCCAGCACCAACAAGAGACAAAGAAAGCAAAAGAAATATACCAGCACCAACAAAGATCTATTAAATGACCTGACATCAATCTACACAACAGACACCATGGTGTTAGAAGCCCCACTCTTATGGCAAATATTAGCACTAGGGTAATAAGTGCTATACTTGTGGAAGGCCTGGACACAAATTTTGGGAATGTTAGTTTCATTAGACTATAGACATGGTAAAGATTGATCATCCCTCTACTTCAAACAACCCCATACCTGTTAGAGCTCAAGCACAAGTGCTAGCCCATATGCCTCCACCTGCTACTAGAATAAATGCAACCCAAAGAAGGGCACCTCAACCTACTCAGAGGAACCTAAGCACAGTATCCATGGACTATCATAATGGTAGAGCCAATGGATAATCTGCTGCTATGCTAAGGGTGTACGCTCTAACACTAAAAGTAGCATCTGAAGATAATAAAGTGGTGTCAGGTACACATTTAATTCTAAATTGTTCATTATCTTATATACATTCCTTACTTAATTGCTTAGGAAGTAAGAGCATTAATATTTTTTAAACTAGGCACATTATACATTTATAATCGACCTTATGACACCTTATTCGACACTAGAGTAAGCTACTCATTCATATCTGAGAAGTATGCTCAACTATTAAATCTCTAATGTTACAAGTTAGGAAAAACCATGCAAATACTTATTCCATCAGGTGCTAAGATGACGACAAATACATTTTGTAAATTAGGCATCCCAATTAGTATGCAAACATATGAGGAAAAACTCATCATTATTCCAATCACAAATTTTGACATGATACTAGGAATGAATTAGTTGAGTCAAGACAACGCTACTATAGACTGCAACAAAAAAAAGGTCACAATCAAAGTAGGTCTAGATCATTCATTGGAAGACTAGGCATAACTGCATTTATGATTAGTGCCATAGAGACTAGCAGATTGCTTAATAAAGGTAGTGATGCCTATTTAGTAACTATGATCAGGGACAATATGGAAGAAAAGCTAAAGGAAGAAACCAAGATTATGAAAGAATTCAAAAACATGTTTCTTGGCAAATTGTCAAGCATATATTTTGAAAGAGAACTCAAATTCTCAATATAATTGATTCCTGTGACTCAACCACAATCAAAGGCACCTTATGGAATGGCACTGAAGGAACTGCAAGAGTTAAGGGAATAACTACAGGAATTGCCAGATAAAGGTTTCATAAGATTAAGTATATCACTGTGGGGAGCCCCAGTAAAGAAAAAGGAAGGGTCTATGCGTGTGTGTATAAACTAACTGAAGCTGAATAAGGTGACTAAGTTAACTCGTAAGGAAGTACCATTTATTTGGAGTTAAGAATGGGAAGAAGATTTAAAGTCACTAAAGTAGAAGTTAATTACCATCCTAAATTTAGTTTTACCCTAGGAAAAAGTTTCCAAGTATATATGGATGCTTCCAAGATAGGATTAGGATGTGTATTGATGCAAGAAAAAAGAGTGATTGCATATACTTCTAAGCAACTAAAAGTAAATAAAGTGAACTACCCTGTACATGATTTAGATTACCAGGCATAGTCTTCGCTTTGTAGATATAGAGACATTATATTTATGGTGTCAAGTGTGATATCTTTACGGATCACCAAAGACTTAAGTATATCATCACCAAAAAGAACTAAACTGAAGACAAAGATGTTGTTTAGAATTTATTTGTGACTATCACCTGGAAATTCAATATCATATAGGTAAATCCAATGTAGTTGCTGATGCATTAAGCCAAAATAAAAGTTTGACATTGTTAATTTCAGCAAGTGATTTGGTGGAGGATTTTGAAAGATAAAGGATTGAGTATATTTGGAAAATTGACATACTCAACTTCTTAGCAGCATGTGAAGGTCAACCCACTTTGAGGGAGAAAATTATACATGATCAAAAGGAAGATGCTGACTACCTCAAATTCAAGACAAGTATTGAGAGCAAACAAGGAATTGAACTAAAGTTGAAAGATGGCGAAGTAATCTATCAGCGTGAAAGAATATGGGTACCGAAAAAGAATCAAGTTGAAGTGCTTGCTGAAGCACATAATTCAAGCTATACTATTCATCTTGGGAATACTAAGATGTACCAAGATCTCAAACAAGCATTTTGGTGACTAGGAATGAAGAGTGACATAGCAGAATTTGTATCTAAATGTCATTCTTATTCCTTAGTCAAAGATCAACATCAAAATCCTGGTGAACTTCTCATGTCATTAAAGATGCTAAAATGGTAATGGACTGATATATCGATGGATTTTGTAATGGGTTTACCCCGTGGTAAGATAGGCACAAATAAAATATGGTTAATAGGTGATAGGTTGACTAATTCATCACACTTTATACCAATTAAGTAAACTAACTCCATTGAGAAATTGGTTAAGTTTTATATAAAGGAGATCATTAAACTTCACGGTGTTCCTAAGATTATAGTGTCAGATCGTGATGGAAGGCTTACTTCTAAATTTTGGTAGGTTGTGCAGCAAGACCTGAGAACCAATATAGCTATGAGCACATCATTTCTTTTGTAGATAGATGGACAGAAATGATGGGTAAATTAAACTTTAGAAGATTTATTATATTTGTGTATTTTAGATTTTGGTGGAAACTGGGAGGAACGTATAACCTTAGTAAAATTTGCTTATAATATTAATTTCTAGGCTAGCATAGGGATGACACCCTATATAGTGACCCTAATATTTGATTTGAAAACTAACCCAATAGTGGAGCGCTATCATAGTACTTAACACCGGGTTGTAAGTAAACCAACCCAACTATTGAGTGCTATGTGGCTAAGAACTTTTGTGAGGGTGTTAAGTTAAATAATGAAGTGGAAGAAGAAGGAAGATGAAAGTAGAAAAGTAGTATAGAATTAATTGCAAGTAGAAGATATACAAGCAAGTAGAAGTAGAGGAAAATGAAATTTCATGCAATTAGAAGATTACATGTACGAAGAAGATATTTGTATTCATCCACTTATCCAATCCAAGCAGTTTAACTATAAAAGTAAATTCATCATAGAATAAGTAATAACATTGCAGAAAATTAATTTATTACAAACTTGAAATTAAGGAGCAATTAAGTTAAGTTCACTCTCTCACATAAAAGTAATTAATGGAAATAAATATGGAAGCAGAATTAAGTCTTCAAAGTACTAATGACCAGCACTAGGTCCAGCTCCACTGCTCTGAAATGCTCTTGATCTACTGTATTTTTGGTATTTAAAATATAATAGGGCACAAGCTAAGAAAAGAAAAAGGTGATTAGACTAAAAAGTCTAAGTACATTTTAAGATTGGCTAGATTTTATTAAAGTTCATTAGGATATCACATATAAAATTTATAAATAAAATATACAGTGGAGCATGAAAGCATGAAAGTAAGGAGGAAAAAGTAACTGTAAGGAAGAACAATAAATAAGAAAAGAGTACAAACTCACAAGTAGGTTTGCTCTAGCCTGCAATATTAAGTAAGGAAAAGACATCCTAATAAGGCTAAAAACTACTAATGTGCATATAAGAATATGAAATGTAAACATGTATATATCTAATGAATATTATACTAAGTAAAGCAAAGAAAAGCAGTGAAGCATAAAATGTAATTAAACAGCATACACTGCCTAAAAGTAAAACTATATGTAAGTAAAATACAGTATAGAAAATAAAAGTGCAAAGAAAATTAAGGGAAAACATTAGCCTATTGTGTTAGGATTAAATAGTATAAGACTATGTAAGGTAAGCATAGCTCAAAGGCTATGACAAGTACACACAATCAATAAGATTGTGATGACCCAATTATGTAATTTGTTGAAGTTATTTTAACTTTCTGTTATGCGGGAAAAATTACATAATGACTGAGGAGTTAAGCACGTCTGCCTAACTAGTAAAGAAATCAGGGTCTTAAATAGAAAATAAATGCTCACATTTATTCTCTGAGAATGTGAGGTCTCCTTATAACCCCCCTAAGCCTGCCATTGGCCATCACTAAAAAAAACCCCTATATTTTATTAAGAATGTTTTACTTATGCACAATATCTTGTATGTATGTTCAAGGATAGAATATCAATATGAAGCTTTGCATTCAAGGAAAAGTAAGTAACTGTAAACTATATGACATCCATGGTTACCTAATTTTAATGATCTAACTTAACGATTAGAGCTAATTAAGCTCCCAATTGGCTTAGAGATATTGATCTCAAGTTAATTATAAATAATTATATAACTGATTGGAGTTTGGAAAGTGGTAGTTTGATTTAATTTATAGAATGGAAAAATAGTTTATAAGTATATTAATACAAAATGAAACTAATCCTGCTCTTATTCTAAACCATAAAATCATTATAAGTCACTGGATTTAAGGCTTAGGGAACTAGTAGGAAAAGATAAGGCCAAGGAATTACTATACTTAAAAAAATGGAAGTTAAGGTTTTACTTACTAGACTCATTCAACTAGCTTATAATTGAAAGGCTATGCCCAAATCAATCACTGATCTAGATAAGATCAAGTAATAGGAGATGTCTAAGTGTATGGAAGAGGAAGGATTATAAGATACAAGCTCTATGTTCACTATAGGTTGTAGGTTAATGAATTTTATAGGATATCTAATACATATTAGGAGAATTAAGGAACTTCTATTCCAATCCCTAGAGAGCTTAAATGAAGACTAAGAGCTAAAGGGAATTAAACTAAGATTCATTCTAATTATTATGAGCTAATCCTATTAGGTTCATGTTCTATAATTAAATAAGTGCTAATGTTATCTATACTAATCGAGAATGCTATCTAGCTCAAAAGATAACAAGTAAATCATGATTTTAAAATCAATCCTATAGCATCTCTCATAAGGTTGAAATTTGAATCAATAATTTGCTAAGTATCCAAATATTTAAATCATAAAAATCAAGTCTCAAACATGTAATTTAAATGACATGAGAAATAATTAAAATGATACATATTTGCTATCATATGGTTTTATAGCAGCTAAAACTCTTAAGCACCAAGGTATTGTCCGCTTTGGCCAGAAAGGCCTCATGATTTTTCCCTCAGAAGATAACTTCCCAGTAGGTCACCCATCTTGGGAGTGCTCCCACCTGAGCACGCTTAACTTTGGAGTTCTTATTAGGAATTCCATCATTATCTGAAAAGGCGCCTCGATATTTAAGAGTTTCACTTATTACTTCTTAAGTGGGTCTTCACAATCTCCCCAACTTAAGTAACTGACGTTCTCGTCAGTATTCACACACAGATCCAAGAACCATCCATTGGGTGAATAGAACTATAGGTGACCACTACAGGATCAAGAGGTACCCACAACTATATAGCACCTTAACCATCATGGGTTCAAGAGGCTGCTCACTTGAAGTGGTATTTTGCCCTGTATGATACTTAGCTCCTATCTGACACCCTATGGTTTGCTCTGATACCATTTGTAACAGCATAAACTCTTAAGCACCAAGGTATTGTCCACTTTGGCCAGAAAGGCCTCACAGTTTTGCCCTCAGAAGATAACTTCATAGTAGGTCACCTATCCTGGGAGTGCTCCCACCTGAGCACGCTTAACTATGGAGTTCTTATCAGAAACTCCACCGTTATCTGAAAAGGTGCCTCGATGTTTAAGAGTTTCACTTATTACTTCTTAAGTGGGTCTTCACAGGTTTAATAACTTAAAACAAGCATGCTAAGAAATTATAAAATTACAAAATTATCCAATTTGAGGAGCCAAATACCTAAAATATCAAATTATTGTCTAAATTAAATAATATAAGTACATATGAAATCCTTATAGCATAAAGAGAAGAATAATACTAAGTCAAAATAGGATAATATTAAATTTTTAGGGTTTGGAGGACTCCTAAATACAGTTAAGAAGTCATTAAGAAAATTAGGGTTTAAATTCTAATTTGAATTACGCCATTAATTTCATTAGAAAATGTAGCACACTTTTAGCTTGGACTGAAGTGGGTCACAATTATATGGATCTGAATTTATTGAAGCAACAAACAAGAAGATACGACTGATTAAGAAGAGGATGTTGGCAACTCAGGATAGACAAAAGAGATATAATGATTCAAAACACTAACACCTAGAATTTTAGAAAAATGATAGAGTTTATCTAAAATTCAGTTTTATGAAAGGCATGCAAATATTTGAAATATTTGGTAAACTATGTCCTAGATATGTAGGATTATTATGTATATCAGATAAGATGGGCACATCAGCTTATAAACTGGAATTACCAAAAAATGTTTCAGCTATACATAATGTATTTCATGAGTCTCCTCTAAGGAAGTGTTTGCTAGATCTAACCCAGCATATTCACACAACCTCAATTGAGCTACAACCTGATCTAACCTTTATAGCAAAGCCAATGAAGATTTTGGGGAGAGATTTGAAGCAGCTACCAAATCGAAGTATCCATATGGTCAAGATTCAGTGGTAAAGTTACAAGTTGAAGATGCAAATTGGGAGAAAGAGGAGGAAGTACGAAAAAAGTACACATAGTTATTTGAGTAAACAGGTACTGTACTAAACCAATCGTATTCTCTATGATATTTAAGTTTTTTGATAGGTTGTGTCGAAGATGAAACTTCTTTTATGGAGGGGAGTCTAATACAACCCATGATTATTACTTCAAATTTTGATCACCAAATTAGCTTAAGGACCTCACAAATAGTCCTAAGATAATCTAAAGATCAATCCTTGAAGTTTTGGTGAAAATCGAAAGTCATTTGAGGAAAATAAATAATTTAATCAATTTATTTAATTAAAAAATTCAGATAACTATTTAAACCTCAAATAAAAAACATGACTTCATTTTTGAGTTCCTCACACTTAAATTAGATAAAGGTGAAATTTTAAGAAGTTTTAGAATCCATTTGGTCTAAAAATGGAGCTTAATTGAATCAACTTTATTTATAATAATAAAGTAAATCCGAACATCGAGTAGCAGATCCCGCTGCATTCATGACGTCCATCTCCATTGGGGTTGGGTCTGACAGTGAAGATCAAATCCCATGAGCAGAAGTGTGATCCCGTCATTAGATCAAATGAATGATCCAACAGACAAGATGTCACCCGCATATGGATGGTTCACTCATTTGTTTGGGATAAATGCCTCTCCATTCATCCATCACAAATTAATAGAGCCAACCTTCTCATTGAGGGCTGGTTTGGATAATTGAGCGCGGATGAGGCTGCTACGAAGGGATTGGAACCCCGGCGTCGAAAGCAACTCCCGTGAATGGAACTTTCAAATGGGGAACAAGGAGGTACTCACCTTCCCTAATATTACCTTTCATTTTCGATGCCATTTCATTTCGAAAGCATATTACAATCCAATATGAACGATTATCAGGTCTTGATCAAGTTCGATCAAGCCCGATTGAAGCCCAACACCCATAAGGGACATAGTGTCAGTGAAATGGAAATTATAGCATCATGAATTCCAGTGATGGAGCGACCAATTGATTGGGCTTTCATGTGTGCCTTCTAGGTCGTACCGTTAGCTATATTTAGACATATTATACGAGTCCCGATTTGACCTATGTTGGAAGTAGCACGATGCCCTAGTTAGCATCATTTAGCTCCAACACGGAGATGAACAATGCCGGGCGGGTCACCTAACCCGTGTGACACTGTTAGGGGGCTGCTTGCATGAGACGCCCTATGTGTGCGGCTCGCACGCTCATGGCTGGGCAATGGCGTGCGGGCAGGGAAATAATTAGGGAATTAATTAAATTGATAATTCTTAATTTTATATGCTTCATATCTTTTTAACCATTGGTCCAAATATATCAATGTTATTTCTCATTTTGCTCACAAAAATGTGTAGAATATTATGGTAATATTTGATTTGTAATTTAATTTATATTTTCAAAAATCATATTTTGGTATTTTTAATATTTAGGTCAGAAATCCTAAATTGTTCAATTCACCTCCAAATTGAACTTACTAACAATCTATATTTATGTTATGCTATAGGGAGTATGTACATACTGATTTTGCTCAGGTTAGATGTTGAATTTAAGATTTAACTTTTAGGGGTCAAGTCACTTAATGATTTTGGAATTTTAGAGAAATTTGTTACAGTTGTGTTCTCAAACATTAGAAGCAGAGTAACTTGAGCCCTTTCATATCAGTTATATTATCTTAGGAGAGAATTCAATGATGGTGAACCCCTTAGGTGATTTATGGAGAATTTAAGTGAGGGGATGTTTGGGAAAGTTAGGTCATGAGTGATGTATGTGTGAATTGAGGACTTCATCTAAAGTAAATTTTGTATTATTAGTATATTGATGGTTTATTTAATAACTTAGGCATTTAAACATAGATTGTTATATTTAGAAGGATTAGGCTCTTTAATTTAATATTTATGAGTCTTTAGGAAAATTCCTAGACCTTGGGACTTGGGAATATCTTTGTAGTTTGAAGTGTGCTTAGCTTAGGAGAATTCCTTGTGAGGTTCAAATCTTAGAGGCTCCTTTAGGAAAATTGAACATAGACATTATGATTTGATTCCATAAGGTTGTAAATTTTATCTTAGAAGTTTAATTAGTGTTTAAGTGATGAAACTTGAAGATGGTAACCTCAAGCTAGGATAGAGAGTCTTAAGTGTTTATTATTATTATTATTATTATTTATTTTCAAAACTATAAAACCATACTTTTAATATATATATATATATATATACCTACATACATAAAAATTGACTTAGGACCAATGCCTTAAGTTAATTGGAGGTTTAATTGATCTCAATCATTAATGTAAATAATTAAAATTAGATAACAATAATATATCACTTGCCTAGTTTACTTTGGCATTTCCATTGAATGTTGTTGTTCTTTGAAGCCTTAATCAATTTATATAATCATTTTACAATAACAATTATAACTAAATAAGGGGTTTCACTCAGGGTGGATTAATATGCCTGACATTTGAGCCAAAACTACCTATGGAGTGATCAGGAGGCCACACATATCCATGAGGGGGGAGTGGGTGGTTATACAGAAAACCCCATCTCAGATTGTTGGGCAGATGTGCCTAACTCCTCATTTTGTTCTATAGGTGCTCACATAACATAACTTAATCAAAACATAGAATATTAATTAACTACTTTACATATTTCTACAGTCATTCACATTTATTACAGCTCAACTTATGCTTTTACTATACTTACTTATAGAGTGCTAGAAACTAATATTTATTCCTTTACTTGCATATAGGATGCTAGCATTTATCTTGTTTAGCTCTTTTACTAATCCCGCATATACTTAACTTTTCTTTTGCAGGATAACATATTGTACTTTAATTTACTTGCTTATTTCACCTTACTGTCATTTACTTATTATTTTAATTTTATATTTCATGCATTTACTGCATTGTGCACCTTTACTGCTTAACTTAATGTGATATCCTTAAACTTAAATAGTTAGAAACCCTAAAATATGCTTAGACTTTATAAGTTTAACTACTTATTTTTATTTTATTGGCTATGTCCAATCATGTTAAACCCAAACACGGTAGATCAGGAGCATGGAGTGGAGCTAGTAGGTGAACTGGGAGAGGAGTTGGTGATCTAGGAGCAGATTTAAAGGCCTTGGAGGATATTTGCTTTTATTTTCTTTCTATGTGAGGATGAGAGAATTTTTTTTTCACATATACATTATTGCTGTGGTTTAAATATTCTAAATTGTACTATTTATAAAATTCTAAGATTAATGCGTTATTTTATTTTTTTGAATGAATGTAGTGGAATGTATATTGATTTCTTTTATAATTTATCTATTTTTCCTATCTTATAGATCTTTTGTCTTAGTAGTGTCTAATAGTGGATTATATAACCCTAATCCAATATTAAGTACTATAGTGGCACTCAGTGTTGGGTCAGGAAATCTAATCTGACATTGGGCCGTCACACTTTGGGATTCGAATAATGCAGTCCTCAGAATAATTATTCTTAATGAAGCCAATATTGCTAAATATATAATTCATATAAATTGAACAAATATGTACTAAGATTTAAAGGCTTTATTTCGGTGGCTAGAAGTATATTTCAGAATGTGAAGCTTTCAATTTAGTTAAAGTAGAACATCAAAGATAGGAGGACTATTCCAACCTTTCCATAATCTTGAATAGAAGTGTGGTGATATTTTGATGGATCTTACAACTAGTTTTCCTTATTCTATAAGTTGAAATATTTTGATATGGGTAATTATAGATCGACTTATCAAATCTACATATTTTATTCATATTAAAAAATCAGATTATATTGAGAATTAACAAAAGTATCTCAAAGAGATAGTATGATTGCATGGTGTGCTAAAAATGATTATATCAGACCATGATAATCATTTCACCTCAAAGATTTGAAGATAAATTATGGGGCAACCCTCAATTCTCGAGCTAGTAAGGGCATAAAATTTGGGGTTGTCTATACTGAGGATTATAGTTGGGATTTGAAATAATAATATAATTTATCACATATATTTATTCATTCAAATTTGAAATACAAAAAATGATATTTTATTTCAATATTATATAAAATTATTTCCTCAGTACAACTATCTTTATTTGAATAGATATATAGTTAAAAAGTGAAAAAAAATAACAAAAGAGTGCAGCGATGGATTTTCTCAGTGTTAATCAAGTACTTCCATGGAATTATGAATTGGCATTTACAATGAAAAAGCCTGAGTTGAACACCCTTTAGAGAATACTATAAGTACTTTGGATATAATTAATTACATTATATATTAGTAAGCAATTAAATAAATGTTAGCAGGATAGAACAATGTTAAAAAATTTGCAATATATTTCATGCAAAATAAATATCATAGTGCAATAATATACAATTGCAAAATAAATAATTAATTTGCTGTAACATCTCTAATATTGGATTAGGAACCTAATCCAATACTAAGGTGTTACTTAACACTGAATTAGTAGGAAACTAACCCAATATTAAGTGCTATGTGGCCAAGAATCTTTATGAGGTTGATGAGTTAGTAGTAAAATAAACAAGTAAGAATATGAAGAAACTAGATGTATCCAATCCACTATCAAAATCAAGCAAGTAAAATGAAAATGCATTTATCACAGAAATAAAGTAAAAATATCACAGAAATTAAGTTATTACAAATTGAATTAAATAAAATTAAAGTAAATTTCACTCATCCTCGCCAAAGTAGTAAAAGAATGCAGAAGTGGAGTCTTCGATCTACAAGTGGCCAGTACTAGTCCCAAATTCACTATCCAGATGATGCTCCTGATCTACCATATTTAGTTTTTAATATAGTAGGACATAGCCAACAAAATAAAAATAAGTGATTTGAATTAAAAAGTCTAAGTATATTTAAAGGTTAAGCTAATTTTTAATTAAGTTTTAGTTGGATAACATTTGCAATTTTACAATTAAAAGATATTAAGCGGAGCACTAAGCATCAAAGTAAGGTAGAAAAAAATGTATAAACATAGTAAATAAAGAAAAAGAGTAAGAACTCAAAAGTAGGTTTGCACTATCCTATAACAATAAGTAAGGGAAAATAGACATCATAATAAGGCTAGAAACTACTAAAGTGCATATAAAAGCATAAATGAATACATGAATATGTTCAATAAATATTATATCAAGTGAAAATGACAAAAGCATTGAAGCATACAAATATAAGTAAAGCAATATACACTACATAAAGTAAATACTATAAAGTAAAGTAATCTACAGAAAGAAGTAAGAACTGAATAGTAAAATAAAGTAAAGTGAGACTTTATCATATATACTAAATAAATATAATTAAAGACTATTTTAAGCAAGCATAACCAAATAGCTATGAAAAGTACTCACAATCAATAGGATTATGATAAAATAATATTTAATTATTCAAGTTATTTTAAATTTTTTATTATGCAGGCATAAATTATAGAATGAGTGAGGAGTTAAGCAAGTCTGCCTAACTAAGTAGAAAATAGAGGTCTCCAAAATACTCACATTCCCCCTCTAGTATATGTGAGGCATTCTTATTACTCAGCAGCTTGCCCTAGCTTGACATCCTACTTCTAAAACCCGTAAGTTTTATGTTTGAATGTTTTATTTATGCATAATGTTTTTATGAATATTCAAGGTTGTAGTCTCAAAGCAAAGCAGCATTCAAGAAATTCAAATAATTATAAATAATATGATATCCATTATTGTCTACGATTTAGTTATCTAACTTTATGATTGGAGCTGATTAAGCTCCCAATTGACTTGACTTATCGATCTCTAAGTCAATCGAAGATAATACTATAAGTAAACTAAGGTTGGAAAATAGTAACTTGCTTTTAAATTTATGTAAATGACAAAGTAATTTATATATATAAATATGCAATATGATACTAATTTTACACTATTCCTAAGCTACATAATCTTAATTAGTTGCTAGACATAAGGCTTAAGGTGCTAATATTAAGGGATAAGGGTTGTAGGTTTACTACACTTAAAAAGTGCAAGTGGTAGGTTCACTACTATAATCTAGTTAAGACAACTTAGATTTTATAGTTTCTAGCTTAATAGCTTACTAAACTAGCCAAACACACCTTTAGGAGGTTCCAAGTGTAAGGTTGAAGGAAAGGTTGTAAAACTATAAAATTTAAGTTAACTTATAATTATAAGGATACTAATGCTTAATTGGAGACTTGATCACACTAGAGAGGTAAGAGATGCTAATTTAGGGATTATGGAGCTTAAAGTAAGGTTTGAAGTTAAAATAGAAAGTTAACAAAGCCTAATTCTAAGTGCTAGCAAGTAATACTAAGAGGTACACATACCATAAGTAGAGGCATACTAAGAGTTAACTACACCTAATGGATATATTAGCTACACATAAAATGTCAATTGGATAACTCAAGGGATTCTCATCCTACACTATCTATAATAACCCAAGGTTGTTACCCGACTAGTCTAAGTAAAACCAAACTCTAATTCTCATTCCATTAGACTGAAATAGCTATTTAAACCTAACCCTTAAAATTTGGGATAAATTAAAGCTCATTTGAGAAATTTAGCTATTTTTCCATTTTTAGGATTATGAAAATTAGCTAAATTAAATTAATTTCCAAATTATAATCTGACTGTATTTTTTAATTTCTTACCCCCAAGTTAGCTCAGGTAAAATTTTGGAAATTTTTGGAGATCATTTAAGCCTATTTTGGATTTAATTTAATTAGGTGAAATTGCAAAATAAGGTTTGAAACTTTCCATCAGTTATATCCGATTGGCTAATCCAAATCGTAGAAGTCATTTGGACCATCCATTCTTTTCTTATGTTATGGGTCTAACGACACATCTTTTGTTTGACCGGGTCCTTGATTAACCATCGGATCGAATCCATGATCCAACGGCTAATCCCACGACCGCGGTTAGTCATTAGGATGGATCGCTTCTTAGCCGTATCATCATCCTTTCGACCGATCGGATGGTTCCGAGCGCTGCCACAATAGTGGTTCATCTTCTTCTTTAGCTCGCGCCTAATTGCAGAAGATCCTTCATAAAGTTACTGTCTGAGCCTATCGCCACTCCTCTTGCCACATCTGCTAGGTCATTAGGATTCTTACCTTTGCCTGTTGAGCACTCCCAGCTTGTAATGAGGTCCGGACCGCCCCAATTGAGGTAAGTGAGATTTCGCCCTGGCCCGAGCTTCAGCCATGGACCCGAGCCTTGGAAACCACTATTTTCCCCTCTCCTGGCTATAAATAGCCTAGAATCTTCACAGTGAGTCACATTGCTCACTGTGATCAGGCTCCATTGCTCCTCTCCCTCCCTATCGATTGCCATGCATTCCCGGCACCTCCAGCCCCAAATTCCAGGTAGTCTGTGTGTTCAAAACCCTAGCAAGGTGTTGTCAAGCTCAACAGTCCTTAGAAGCTTCCCGTTTATACCTTCCTTTAACTTATCCAGATACTGACTCTTCCCCTGTTAAGTTGAATGGAGTTAAAGTTAATTGATTTCACTAGGATTAGTTCTGTGCTATGCTATGGAGTTAGTATCCATCCTGAGAAGTTTCATCACGCATAGAGCCCCATGATTTATTCTAGATAGCTGGCATTATTGTTTGGAAGGAATCAGGCTCATCTAGCAAAGTCGCAGAGACCCCACTGAACTAGAGTGCTTGAGATCCTTCCTTATCGATTTGTGTGAGCTAACCAGACCAGTTATGATAGTCATTAGGGTCTGAGCTAGCACTGATAGATCACCTTGATTGGTCGGGGCATCAGAACAACTCACGTCTGAGCCCGAGTAAGGTCCCAGCCACTAGGTGCCTCTAGTACAAAGTGGCCTTGAGGCTTCAATCCGCCTTACCATCCTGATGGTGTAGGAATCGAGCCCCAAGCTTAAGGATGCTTCTATGGAGAGAATTGGCTTTTACAGCAAACCCTAGATGCTTGCATAGGACCAAAACAAAGAAGTAGGATCCCAGCATCTCTGACCCTCTTGTAGGGGGATTCCTAGCCCAATCGAAGCATCTGAAGTCAGGGAGCTTGTAGCGATCGAGATTGAGACATGGCAAGGCATGGAGACAGAGAATCCACCCCTCAAAATAGCCCTAGGGGTCGGCCTGTCGAGTGTTAGGGATGAAGGCACACAGTATTGGGCCGGGTCACCCTTGACCTACGTCTTCTGGTATTGGGTCGAGAATATTTAGCAGAGTTATGGAATTAATTTTTCTTAAGGAAATTAAATGGAAAATGGATTTAAATTAGCTTATGATAATTTAATTAAAATCATTCAATTTCAATTATTTGAATAACTTTAGCTATACTGCTTCAAATGGTATGATCTAATATACTATTTTAATTAAAAAAATGTAAGGAACATTAATCTAAAATAAAATTTTACTTTTTGTAATTAGAATACCTAATTTAGCATAATATCTCTCAAATATTAATTAATGAATGCTTAATTCATTCATTTGCCAAGTTGCATGATTTATATCTCCAAATGCTTATATGTCAGAGGAGAATCTGACCTTGCCATTAAAAATATCTTGGGGCTAGTTAAATCACTAATCACATCCTAATTATCATATTTAATGATTATTGAATAACTAGTTTAATTGATCTCTAATTTTTAAGATCTTGATACCCATGAACTCCTTAAGTCTTATAGAACCTATTTGTGAACTTAGGTCTCACTTTCATAACCAAATATTATTAATCACCCTTAATGGCCTTGGAATTTAATTATTACTTATTAGGTCTACCTTAAGTGCAAAATTGATAATTAAGGTGTTAACTCTTTCATTAAGCAGTAATGAACCTGTTGGAGCTGAGTAGAATCAATTTGGAATCTTAAATCATGAAATCCCAATTTTACTATTTAAGAAGGGTATTTTGGTCATTTTGGCCAAAAGTTGGTTTAAGAGCCCTTAAACCCTAGAATTCTAATTAAATAATTTTCAAAATATTTTAGTCCAAATTAATGGATCCTAATTGTTAAATCTTAAAATTCTCTTAAATAGCACGTAAGAACCATCAAAACCTTAAGATGATCTTTGATCTTCAATATGAACTTACTAAATAAATATAAAAAGCTTATGAAAATAGTACTAGTTAACTTAACAACCATCTAACATAATTCCAGTGTTCTTCCTAAATCTATGTCTTAAGCAGGACCTTAAATCTAACCTTAGCTAAGATCTTAAGCAATTAATCTAAGCCTTTATATTTTAGATTATAATAGCTTAGATCTATTGAGTGATTGAGCTATTCAATAGATGAAGTCTCCTTATAATTGTAACCTTCATTCTTGAAATTTTTTAGGATTCTCATAAGTGCTAAATCCTTTGATTTCTCTTCTTAGTGGCTTAAGTGGTTCAACCTATGAAATAATGAAATTATTCTATAGATTGAATTTAGTTCTTCAATTTATAAATTTTTGCTTAATTATTTTGTCTTATGATTTTAGACTTCAGCACTTCTAAATTAGGATCATGTTTCCTTAATCTTGTCATCCCTTAAATTCTCTACCTTTAGATTAAGGCTTTATATGAAACCTTAGATCCTTAGATGTTAGCATCTTGGAATTAAAACTTAAACCCCAAATTGGAGTTTAACTTTAAATCCTTGAATCTTTATTTTTTGGTTCAAAATTGAATATGGGTTATTAAAATACCTTAATTAAGTTATTAATTGATTATTGAACTTTGATTAATGACACTTCTGATTATGAATTAAAATTTATTAAGTTATAATGTTTAACCTTAAGATCATAAATCTGGGATTTTACTTGATAGTTGGATATTGGAGATCCTAAGCTTGTACTATCTCAGAATAGATAGAATAAATTCAATTAGATAAAAACATATATCAGATATGTTTAGTAGAGTTTTTTTCTTATTTTGACCTTTGTTGCTTCGCATACCTTATATTTGAGCTTTATATCTTGGACAAATTAGTGAACATAGGATATTTGATGAGTATCCTATGTTAGATTTGAATGTATATATCATTTAACTTTAATTAATACATTTAGTTTTTCAAATATCAGTTCAGTAGAGTACGTTCTAATTAGTCTGCCTTAAGTTCAGTTCTTTTGTAGTGGAATCGACTCAGATCCAACCATGATAGGTTTGGATGATACATGTATGATTCCATAGTTCGGCTCAAATATAACCTTGTGGCTAGCTAAATGATACATGTTGGACTTTCTGTTCAGTTATTTCTTTTAGCTAATTTGTGTTATGGAAGTACTAACTTAGGCATGTCTTTAAATTCAGTTCAATTTTATTGGCTTTGTTTACCAATTTCTGTATCAGCATTATATATATATATATATATATATATATATATATATATATATATATACATATATATATATATATATAATACTAATATATATGCTTTCCTATTTCCTGCACATTCTGTTACAGCTTTGTTCAATTTTATTTATAGTACTTGTTTCTTTATATATATTAGATTGATAGTCATGTTTGTTTCAGTTTACTTATATGATTCAATCTAGTTTGTATTTTCTATAAATTAGCATGCATCATATGATCATAAGCATATTAAAATGTGTTTTACTTTCAGCAGTTCTTAGTATTTATAATTATAAATATGCATATTGCCTAACCTTATTGTAGCTTCTAGTTGATGTATGTTATTTATATACTTTGTTTTGTCTAGTTATAAATATTTTATTTATAAATGTCATTTTCTTTTGTCACTTGTTGCACCTCTTTAAATGCTTAAAAATTTAGTAAACTGTGATATCTTGAAATAAGTAGTTTTCATTAAATCAGCTTAAAATTTACTAGATAATTGTCTAACTTAAGTTTTTCTTTTCTTGTCTGGGGCCCTGGCATTGTGATACCAACAATATCAGATTCAGAGTTATTCATGGATGTAGTACTAGGTGTGGAGCTTAGCCAAGAGAAGGACTTTCCTATTGTTGCCAAAGCACAAATTGATTTGCTTTCTCGCTTGTGAGGACGAGTGTGCATTTTTATTAAATTTAATTCAGTATTTGAATAATTAATATTTTGGATACCTTTACTTTTCTGCACTTTAATACTGAGTTGAGTTATAATTCTTTTCCTTTTGTGCAATGGGAATGGATGTTATACTTGTTTTGCTTTTGCACTTTGATTTTGCTTACATAAGTTGATGAATAAATGACAATTACAGGTGGCATTTTTTGCAAATAAGGTGGATTAAGCTGAAAACTTAACTTGGCTATGATTGGGGATTTAACATACGGTGACCGCTCTATTGTAATCATGTTAATATTTATATTAACATAACTACAACGTGGATGGGGAACCACAGTTGGTAACAGAAAACACCATAAGGCATCAGACTAGAATTTGCATTCTTATTTACCTAATAGATTGTTCTTCTGTAATACATTCATCAAACATAACATCTATAGCACCATACTCTCAAGCAACTCAATATAAAAGTATGAATTAGAAAATATCGACACATAATGTTTAAAATAATCCATGGGTAACTTGAGAGTCTTATAAATTTTCCTAGTAAAAAAATGGAGGATGGAAGATTTGGGTATACTACTCCGCAAGATTTGAAGCCGTCTGAGACTACGATAATCAGCTTGATCAAGAGGGTGGAAGGATTGTAGATGGAGTATCAACCAAGGTAGTCCTAGTGCTTGACAATATACTTTACCACCCTAACTATAGAGGACTTGACTTTCCAATCTTAGCTAAAGAATGGCATGTAGAAGCAGTCTTAGACTTCATAGAGTGTCAATATCCAATCTGCATCGAGCATATGACTTTTCTCCTACAAGAGGCAACTGAGGATTGGTGGGTCATCACCAATTGGAAGCTGAAAAGGTAATGTAAGAGGAAGCATTGTGTTGTGACCTTCATCAACTTTTGTCTTGCTTTCTGCGCAGAATTCATCGAAAAGGCTTAGTACTCGTCAAAATTTGTCAAAAAGATTGTAGCTCTTTTAGCATATTTATGTCTTAGTATCTATATGAGTTATCTTTTTCATCTTATTTTTTGCGAATGAGTAAGGAAATTTTTGTGATTTTGATTTGAATGTCCAATTATGTCTCATTTCTCTACTCTCTTTAAAGTAATGTTTTGTCTTGCCACAACAAAATGAATCTTGGATCACCCCCTATCACCACTCCTATCAAGACAATAATAGCTTCTAGCAGTACTTTCAATAAGGTTACTTTTCTAATAAATATGGTGGCAGTGATGCTTGAGAACCAAACTCAGCAAGCCCTAGCAATTCAAAAGCTGATCGTCATCCATCTCTCTACTGCTACCAAAAATGCTGAATCGGCAACACCTGTACCCCATGCACCCCACATGTCGCATCAATCTACTGATGGACTCTTGCACTGATTTCTGAGGTTGAGGCCTTCAACCTTTAGCAGGAACCTCTCCCCCATGGACATGGCGAGTTGGATGAAAATGGTGGAGAAGAATCTTATAAGCATAAAGTGTCCCAATTCGGAGGCAATATGTCTCACAACTTATCTGTTTCATGAGGAAGTAGAGTACTGGTGGGACAATGTCTGGAACACCAGTTTTATTGACTTTGACATTGAAGACATGTGGGGTCCCGTACTTTCCTGCGGCTATGCTAATACTGATATTAGCATAACTGCGGAGAGTACGGTGCTCCACTCTGGTGGCAAATCCCCAACTCAAGTAGAGTCAAGTAGGACCCAACTCACCTTAAGCCAAGGACTTGTCACCCTATAGGAGAACTGTGAACATACATCAATACAAATCAAAGTGCCAGAATCAAGAAACAGTATAATATAACATCCACAGGCATAACACATAATAAAAGAGTAAAATAAATAGTAGCTTAGAGCAAATGCAAAAAAGTAAATACATCAAGAATTTAATTCTTATAAACTAAATTTAATAGAAATAAAGGTCACTCAATCTCACTGCAAAAAGAGAAAAGCTATCTAAGCAACAGTAAAAAGATCCTCCTCTTGAACTGGTTCCAATCCTGCAGCACTATCGACGAACAACTCTGAATCTGATATTTGTCGGTATCACAAATGCTTGGGCCCCAGCCAACAAAAAAAAAGGTTACAATTAAACAATTGTCTAAGTACATTTTAAGCTATTTAAGTGAACTGAGTATTTAAGATATCACACTTAAAGGTTTTAAATATGCAAGCATTAAAAAGTGCAACAAGCTACAAGAACGGGGTAGCTATAAACAAATCATTTATAGCTAATCAACAGATATGTAAAATAACATACAAAAATAACAAGTAAACATAGTGAGGCTAAAAGTAAAAGTAACTGTAATTACTGAAATAAATTTGATCCTAATATGCTTATGATCACATGGAGACATGCTGAATATAATGAGAACATAAGTGCTGAAATAGATATATAATTCTAACATCCTAAGCATGCCAATATTTAATACTAATCAATAAGAGCATATATACAAACATGCAGATTAACATGAAAAAGGCCACCGAGACATGTAGCAAAAGTAAACTAAGTACATATATGAGCACAATGTAAAGCCACGGAGACATGTGGCAAAGCAAGTGTGGCGGCCCTGCCCTGCCATGGTCCTGTTAACCCTTAAGTTAACATGATTACGGTGGAGGGGTCACCAAATAATAAGGTCCCTACTTAGAATTGGATTAGACACACATTCTAATCCAACTTAACTAAGGACTTTGCCATTCATCCCAGAATGCTTCACTAAATGATCATACAAGTAACACAGAGATCGCGGAAGCATAAAGTACAACATCCATCCATATAATACAACAATCCAGAATAAATAAAATGCTGAAAAAGAAAAATTATTCCTGTATTATTACAAATTTTAAACAGTTTAAAATAGCTGAAAATAAACTCTCATTCTCACAAGCAGAAAGAAACTAAAGCTAAGATTCTTCAAACACAGGCTCCTCCTCCAAAGGCAAGCTCTCCTACTGGATCAACTGCTCCAATAAACTCAGAACCTACTATTATCAGTTTCATAATGGTAGGGCCCCAGCCAACAAAATAAAAATTGGTTAGACTATTGTCTAAGCATATTTTAAGGTAAACAATTGATTATGTTATTTAGATATCACCATAAACCAATACAAAAGCAAGTAGGTGCAGAAAAGCATAAGAAAAGAACGATAATAAGCTATAAACAGCAATTTATAACTAAATCAACTAGGAAGTAAGCACATACCTCCTTCAAGCAACTACAACAAGGTCAAGTGAGTATAAAACAAGTGACTAGAAATAAAATACATCCTAAACATGCTTATGATCAAAATAGGCTTATGCTAAGTGACATAACAGTAATTGAACATGTAAAACATTAAAAAGCTGAAAACATAACTAACCTCCTATATATGCATATGAAAATAGTAAGTAAGACTAGCATCCTATTTAGAAACAAGGATAGGAAAGTGCAAGAAAACTGTAAGTAAAAAAAAAAATAGTACTGAAATGCAAAATATGCAAAGTAAAACAGTAACTAAAAATTGAAAACTGAAATGGCTATTCAAGCCACTCAACTGAAGGCATACTCAGTCAAACTTAACCTGATGGGCTAAGAAAGAAGCTCTGGACTGAATATCACTGAAAAACCTCTTAGCCTGATGAGCTAAGATAGAAACCAAATGTAAGTGTACTTGAATTAGTATAACCATATCAGATCCTGACTATTCAGTCAGTACAGACAACAGTCTATCCATCCTATCCCACTCACTAGGTATGGCATAGACTATCGGATTGACCCGAACAATGTAGCCGACCCCGAACGGGTGATTGAAGAGGCATACTAATCAAGCTACACCTTACAAAAATATGAGAAGAAAACAAAATGCTATTTATGAATGATCAAGTTGACATAAGATAATTATCAATTATCTTATGTACTTCATATATGCTCATGGTTTAAAGCTCAAAATCAAGGTAAGCGAAGCATCAAAACAAATTGAGCAAGAGACTCTATCTAAAATACAGGTGATATCCATTGTTGTCTACTTATTCATTCTATTTACTCTAAGTTACATAAGTTTCAGAATCATCAATTCTTATACATTCTGTAACTTAGAAACACGAATCCTACAAGTTGAAGATAATTAGGACTGGCCAAGTCCTAACTATATCTAATTCAAAAGATGACTACTTGGTTTGAATAAATCATCAACTTAATTTTATAATTTTAATTAACCCATACTCATCTTGATTAGCCAAATCAAGATGAAAAGATTAAGATTTAGACTCCAGATGATGGGGTCTAATCACTTAATCCAAGGTGTAACTAAGGGTCTAAGGTTTAGACCCAAATTTCACAGATTAGATTAAGGCAAATCCTAATAATTAATCAATTCATTAGGATAGATCTCTATTCCTAATTTTAAAGTTTAAATATAAAAAAATTATTCAATAAACTAAGAAAAATCTATAAACTAATAAACTCAAGGTTTCATCTATTGAGTAACCCAATTTACTCAACAGATGAATTCTAACTTAAGATCTATTCCTAATCCTAGGAATTAAAGCTCTTAATTACTAAGTGTATCTCTCAAGACACACATCCTAACTAATGTTACAAGGATCTAAAGAAAGGTCTAAGAATGACTTATGGAAAGAAAGCACTCAAAATTTTACTTAGGAATTTTTCTTAAGGAACTTAACTTGGGATTTTGATTAAAATCAATTTAATGATTGAACTTATACAATTTCTATTATAAATCATTTTATTACTGATTCTAATGATTATAAAATGATTTTAGGGCTTTAGAAAGCTAAATCCTAAATTTGGGCAAAATGGCAATTTTGCCCCTACTTAAGGGTTCAAAAGATCAAATTTTGATCTAGGGTTTTAATTTTGAAAATTTCTAATGGACTAAGTTTCTTACTGTCTAATGTAAGATTAGATAGCAACTACACAAATTTTGGATGATTATTAAGCCATATGAGATCAAATTAATAAATTTAACTCATAGGGGCAAATTAGTAATTTGGCTAAAAGAAACTTAAATTTTCTTTCAGATTACTATTATTTATAGCCTAAGCTTTCTATAAAATTTAAATTTACTAAATTCTGATAAGTATTGGTCAAGTTATAGCCAATACAAGATTTAGGGTTTAAAGGGTAATTAAGGGATCCTTAATTAAGGATCAAAATCCTAACTTTGTCAATTAGTGTCCAAATTAAGTAAAATTAGTGGCTATGGTTTACAATTAGTCTACTGATCATAATGACATATGGTAGACTCAATTTGGATCTAATTTGACTAAGTTATTACCTAATTAGGGGTTAAGGTGATTAGTGAGTGATTAGCAAAATTAATCACTCAAACACTAATCCAATATTACAGTTAGGTTTTAAATGACTTTATAAGTCCTCTGAAACTTAAATCACTCAATTTGGATTACTAAATTTGCTAATATTCACTAATCAAGATTTAGAGCAATTAGAGTGATTAGCAAATCTAACCATTGGATCTAAAATATATTTACAGATTACTATTAATTAGGATTTTCTAATCTAAATTGATATTTGATTCATCCAATTTGGAGTTCAATTGGCCAAGTTATGGTCAATTGAAGTTCTAGGTCTAATTAGGATAATTAGGATTAGGTCCTAAATGTGATTAGGCAAATAGTAATCCAAATAGCAAAGATAACCCTACTAAAATGATCCTTAGGGTTTTCTGAGTATTTTAAGACCCATATTCAATAGGTTTGGATTATTGGTTACAAAGTTATGGTCATTGGAAGTTTTGTAACATTATTTGGACTTAATTAATACCCCTAAATGTCACTTTGCTAAATAAGGTCTAATTGCAAAATTGACAGTGCCAAAATGTTCCTCTATTTTTGCTGATCAAAATAATATATAATTTTGCTATAATTGGACTTATATTTTGCAAGATATTGGGGTTTAAAGGTTTGCATTTAATTAATTAAAATATTTCTGTTTTGATTAAATTAATTAATCTGTTATTATATATATATATATTCATTTATTAAAATAAATGTTATATATATATATAAAGTTTTTATTAATTACTCTGCAGGACACGTGGCGCACAACCATTGGCTGAGCAGACGACAGCGGGTCCCACAAGCGCTGCAGGCTCCGATAGGATCTGTCCCGCGAGACACGTGTCCTCACGAGATTGGCTCCTCCACTGCGTGCGGGGCCCTCCATCCATCGCGACGCGTCAACCGCGGCCGGTCCACGGACGGGCGATTCGACCGGTCCAGATGAGCCGATCTGGATCGAACCGGCTCAAAATGATTGGATCAGATTTAATTCAACTTAGATCTAACGATTGGATCAAGATTTCATCCGACGGCTGCAGACGACGGACGATTCGCCTTCTCCTTTCCCTCACCCGACGAACCCTAACTCGATTCGCAGACAAACGGCGCGATCGATCGAGGCTTGATTCGATCGATCGAGCCCTAAACGCTTATGCAATCATTGAATAAGACAATAAGAATGCTAAGAAATTAGGAGATGTCGAAGTACCTTGAAAAACTGAAAGCAAAAATCTAGGGTTTGCTCGGGAGGAAGAAAATACAGGATTCTCCAAAGTCGCGATCTACTTTGCCCCAGCTTGTGAAACCGAGCCATAATGCGCGCAAATCCTCTTAAAGAAGAGATCAGCGGTCGAAGAAGGCTTGGATCGACGCACGGAGGCCTCTGGCAACGCGGCAAGAACGACACGCGTCTAAACCCTAACACGCGTACGCCTCGCAGAAGGGACAATGGCTCGACCGTTCGATTCCTGATCGAAGGGTCGAAGATGGCCGTCAATTTGAACGGCAAACAGGTGACAGAAGTTAGATGTAGATGACGCCGTTAATGCCAATAAATTAATATTATTATTTAATTTATAATTTAGAGACTTAATTAATTAAATTTACCTTATTAAATAAATCCCAAAAATTCTCAATAAATCACCCTTAGCTAATTGAAGGGTGAGGAACGCAACGGCGTACTCGGATTTTTGTTTCGACGAGTATTTATTTATTTGAATTTTCAGGTATTTAATAATATTAAAAATATTCGACGAAAATCCAACGACTTCCAAATGCCTCCAAAACTTCACCCATAGCTAATTTGGGTGCTCTGAATGCAATGGCGAAGTCAGATTTTCAATTTGAGGTCTAGATAAAAAGCCAATTTCTAGGGTTTGGAATTTTCCAGAATTTCTGATTTGACCTAGGTTTTTGAGATAAGTTCTAAATTACTTAATTAGTGACTTAGAACCTCAATTAAGACTTAAATTGACCTTAATTAACCAAAGTAACAACCTGGGTTATTACAGCAAGTCAAACATTAAAAGAAAGGCCACTGAAGTATATGGCAAAGCAAAACAAATACTAACAACTGAACTAAAGTAGCAGTAAGCCTAAGATATAGTGCGTCCATAACAGAATAGGCCGTACAGGGCCTCTGAACTGAAAGTTTAACATGTATCCATCCTAGGCATCCGTAGAGCTAGGTCCGAATTAAATTTATAAAATAAGACATGTATCCATCCTAGACATCTGTTGAGCTAGGTTCGAGTCTATTCTATAACAAAACTAGAATTGAAGAGGCAGACTATGCTAGGACATACTCTACTAACTGAAAGCACTAAAAGAATTGAATGAATGCTATGTTTTTTAAATACTAACTTAGGATGTATCTTCTACATCCTAAGTTTACCTATTATGCTCAAGGAACAAGGCTTAATATTCAAAGTGTGCAGAGCAATCAAGTTAAAGTAAGCAAGATACTCAATCTAGAATTATGTGATATCCGTTGTTGTCTATTTTATCCAAATCTAACTATTCTGAGAAGATACAAGTTTAGGATCTCCAATATCTAGCTATCGAGTAAGATCTCAGATTTATGACCTTAATGTTAATATTAGAACTTAATAAGTTATAATTCATAATCATATGATGACTATAAAGATTAAAGTAACCAAATCAATGACTTAATTATTATTATTTTTCTCTCTTAACCCAAATCTTGATTAAGTGAACTAAGATTTAAGGATTATGGATCTAAACTCCACTTTGGAGTTCAAACTCTGAATCCAGGGTAGTATCCTTAGTAAGGATCTAGGGTTCACACTTTAAAACCTAATTTAAAGGTAAGGGATCCTATAAGCTGAAGGGTTCATAAGCTATGACCTTAATGAAAGGTTGTGCTAATGTTATAAGATAAAATAATCAGTGAAAAATAAGAATCTAAGATCTATATTCAATCTTTAGGATAATTACATTATCCTATAGATTGAAGTAGTCCTACACCAACATGGAAGGCTACAAAGGAATTAAACAATAAATCACTTAAGGGATTCTAAGTGGAGGTAGCCTAATTTAATTAGAAGATCTAAAGTCTAAGATCTAAGATCTGATGTTTGATCACTTTAGACTAAAGCTAAAGTTTAGACTTAGGATTTTACAAGAGTATTTCTTTTAAGATTCAAGCTCAAGAATCAACTAAATTAAGCTATTATCTAAGGATCTAGTACTTTGATATAGTTTAAACTTAGCTCTTAAGATAAGGTGATTTTAGGAACACTTAGAGTCTTAAGATCTAAGTAAGCTATTTTAAGATTCTTCAACTAACTCAATATCCTCAATATAGGATTTTAGAAAGGTGTTAAGCATATTAACTAGGGATATTTTGCTGAATTTTTAAGGCTTAAGGGGTGCTTAAATACATTTTGGTCAAAATGACCAAAATACCTCTCTTAAGGCTAAAAATGGGATTTTATGATTTAATTATCCAAATTGATTTAAGTCTATTTTAATAGGTTCCAAGTTGGTTAATGAAGTAGGATACACCTTTATATTAGGTTTTGATAACCTAATTAGCCTAGTTAGCACTAATTACCTATTTAAGCCAATTAAGGTGATTAAGAAAACTAGGGCATTCTAGAGTGATCCAATCTCATTCATAGACTCTAATAAACTTAAGCAGGCAATAAGAACTTAGTTTACCAAAATAAGAGGGTTAATCATAATTTAATTCACTATTCCCTAATTAGGGTAATTAAGAAATGATTAACAACATTAAGGTTCCTAAATTACTTTTAATGGTCTACATAGGTTCCCTGTGGTCTCATGAGTAATCAGAGACCTTAATCAACACTTTTGGATAATTAATGAATTTAATATGATTTAAACAAAAATAGAAAAGGATTAATCAATAATTTAAAATATAACCATTGGATCTTTGATTTTATTATATTAATATTCCTTGCATTTTTCTGATTAAAATTGAATATTGAATTATACCATTTGGATAAGTATTTATTAAATTATTTCATTAATACATTTTGAATATTTATTTAAATTGAAATCAAAGGGAATTAATTAAATTTATTTATCAGTTATTTATTAGAAGGAAAATAATTCCAAAATCCTTTAATTAACTTGGCCCGGATATCAGACTGCGCGGGTCAGAGCGGAGCCCGGTTGGACCAGCACTATCGCACCACGCGGGCCTGGGCTGGCCCGACCCGAGGCGACAGTGTCATCGTCCCCGCATACCTTCCGCGATGGGCCGACCCAAGGGATATTCAGCACCAAAATTCTCGGTGCTCAGGCAATGTCGATGACTTAATTTAATCCCTACACGTTCCTGAAGTCAAGACGCATCGATCCCACCATTAAACCCTCTCTGGGACGCACTGGTTTGCCGAATGGCTAATCAATAGGTTCGGTCCTAATCACAGCATCTAGGGTTTACTGTGAGGAGTAAATTCTCCTCACAGAGATGTCCATTTGGCTAGAGCTCAACCCCTACACCATCCTGGTGGTGAGGCAGATCGAAGCCCTCTACCCACAGGCTTTGGGATGCCTGGGATCATCAGAACCTTACTCGAGCTCAACTGCAAGCTCGTAGTGGAAACCAGACAATCGATCGATCGTGATAGGCTAGCCCATACCCTAAGGACAATCACATTGGGTCTGGTAAGCTTGCCTTATTGATCCATGATGAATTTGAGAGGAATTGGGGGCTCGGAACTTCAGAGGAGTGTCGGCACTCCATCTGGATAGAGCTCGACCCCGACAGTGGATTCCCACTGTCAGCATTGAGCTAGATCCAAAGCCACCAATTCCTAAGCATCCTAAGGTTTAGGGAAGTGTTTCTAGAACATCACAGAGCCATCCTAAAGCTTGAATTAAAGGACTGAGCTCATATAGCTCAGTCGGGGAGAGGTTATACCTGAAGTTTGATAGCTAGCTGCGTTTGAGATGAAAGGGAGGGCTCTGAGTACTCCAGACTATTGCTTTTATTTAGCTAGGGGTCTGAACGCTAGACATACACCCACTATCAGCAGTTCGCAGCACTGGAATCCCCAGAGAAGCTAGGAGCACCGAGAGCAGAGAGCGCAGGAATTGAGCTTCACTGTGAGTAAAGGTGTTCATTGTGGGATCAATGGAGGTATTTATAGGATTTAGAGGGGTGCTAGGATAGAAATCGAGGCTGAGCCAAGGTATTGGGCTTGGACCGAGGGCGCCTTCAGCTACCCTAAAATGGGATAATCCCATCCCCCGGATCGCCATAGTAGGCTCGACCATGAATGGAAAGGTTATAACAGCCTAGATGACTTGGAAGAGAGGTGGCAGACAGGATCGACATGGCTTGGTATGGGAGAATTTCTTATGTCAGCTAGTGCTCGAACGAAGATGAAGATCTACAGCGACTGGGCTGCCTCCACCATTCGATCTACGAAGTCGTTGGTGATAGACGGTATGATGCGACTCCTGGATAGCAAACCCGTGGATTAAATCTTGAGCGTTGGATGGTAGATGTTGATTAAATGAATAGGATTAGATCACGGCGCGAGGGTTACGGACCGTTAGATGGGGCGCGGAGATGCGTGCTATCTCATCGGGTGGTTCAACCCTATGCGCTGTTGTCGGGACGCCACAGCGGATCTGTCGCAGTCCCGACAGCAAATCCCATGAATTAAAAAAATATTAATATAATTCCTATAATATTAATTAGAATTTAATTAATATTAATTCCTATAATAATTAATTAAATTCTAATTAATTCCATAATCCAATTTAGGCTTATATGAGCTCCAAAAATTCTCAATAATTCACCCTTAACTAATTAGGGTATGAGGAATTCAAAAATGAAATTAGATTTTGATTTGGAGATCAATTTAATTTAGGTATTTTTCAGGGATTAAAAATAGATAAAAATACTAAAATTCTCAATTTAGCTCTGATTGATCCTAAACTTCTAGGATTAAGTTTAAATGACCCATTGAGTCTAATGAAATCAAAATCAAGGCTTGGTTTGGCTTGATTAATCTAGATTTAGCTATGATAATAACTAGGGTTGTTATGAGACATCCCCTGGGATGCATTTGTGAAAGCATTCAAGATAGAGTTCATTACCCCATTGGCTCAAAATATAATCGAAGACACAATATTGAGGTTGAAGTATGGCATAAGGTTGAAGCAAGGTAGCCGCCCTGACTCTGAATACAAGATGGAATTCAGAAAGCCAACACTCTTTGCTCTAGATCTCATTAGCTCCGAAGCGGCCCTTTGCCACCAATTTCAAAGTGATATACATGATTATATCAAGCATTAAGTAGTTCCATTACGACTCACTAACTTTTCCCAACTAGTCGAGATGGTAAGAGCGGTAGAGAACCACCAGTTTGAGAGGGATCTAAAATTAAAGATTCATGCAGTGCAAACTGCCACAAAGTTTTCAAGAAGCATAGGCCTCATCTCGCTAAAGATTATCAAATTGAAGCCGCTTCATCCTCCGAACTAACTCAAAGTTGTAATAGAACCCATCTGTATGATAAGTGTTACAGCTTCGGCCATCAGTACTATATGTGTGGTCATCAATGCCATATGTTCTACCACTGCACTCATCAAGAAATTGTGGATGGTGTTCGCATTAACCATTCACTACGGAATCAAGTTTTCCATGCCACACCTTTGAATAAATGAGGTCCAAGGATGGCAATAATGTCACCTCCTTCAGCGGAAGTTTCAGAGCCAGTGAGGGAGCAAACTGTAGCTCCAATATTTCAAAATTAGAATAACTTTAAGAAGCAGGCTAATAATCATCCTACTGGTCCTGCATGTGTCTATGCTTTAACTCCTCATGAAGCCGCAGAAGACAATAATGCTGTTTTAGGTACATGCTTTCCGAACCATTCTTTTATTATTCTTCATATTTATTGCATCTTAATTAGTTAATGCAATCAACTAAATAATTTTAGAAATGCTCTATTTTAATGACAAACCCTGCAATGTGTTAATTGACACTAGGGCCAATCATTCTTAATGCTATATTTATCTCTGAATGTTTCTTCAAAACTCTTAACCTGCCTTCATACAAGCTAGCTAAGTCATTAAATGATTCATATTCCAATAAACAATCAAGCTTTCGATTCCAAACTAGTCATTTTGACCCTAGCCAAATTATAGATTATTCTCAGAATGAAGGCTTAGTAGTTACAACACAGACATAAATTGCTAAAAGAAGAAAGTTACACTTCATTTCTTGGCAAGCTAGAAACCTTTGTAGGGAAAGTTAGCACATAAGCATCTCTAATCAATGCCATTACGATTGAGAAATTGATCAATAAGGGTTGTGATGCTTTTCTTATCACCATGATGGGTGAAGTTAAGGAGAATATTTCTCTCTCTGAATGTAAAGTAGCAAGAGATGTTTCCAATGTATTCCCTAATGATTTGCTAGATGTACCTCTAGCTAGAGAAGTAGAATTCTCTATTGAGTTAGTTCTCAGAATTGCAAGAGCTCAATGAACAATTGCAAGAGCTCTTAAGCAAGGGTTTCATCAGACCTAGTATGTCTCCTTGGGGAGTGCTGGTTTAGTTTGTTAAGAAGAAAGATAGATCTATATGAATGTGCATAGATTACCGAGAGTTGAATAAAGTAACTATCAAGAATAAGAACCCATTGCCTAGATTCGATGATTTATTTAATCAGCTATCTAGTGCTACTATATTCTCTAAGATCAATTTAAGATCAGGGTATCATCAGCTGCGAGTAAAGGGTGCCGATGTTGAGAAGACAACTTTCCACACTCGCTATGGCATTATGAATTTCTTGTAATGTCTTTTAAACTTACTAATGTACCATCAATATTCATGGACTTGATGTAGCGAGTCTTTAAGCCATATCTGAACAAATTCATTATCATTTTTATCGATAATATTCTCATCTTGAACTCTGAAATATTATGAAGATCATCTAAAAGTAGTATTAGAATCATTGCGTGATCTATATGCCAAATTCTTGAAGTGTTAAATTTGGTTTAAATTCATAGTGTTCTTGGGCCATGTAGTGGATTCTTAAGGGATTTTAGTAGAACAAAATATGGTAAATGCCTTTCAAGATTGGGTACAACCCAAGTCAGTGACCGATATTATAAGTTTTTTGGCCCTAGTTGGATACTGCAAAAAATTTGTTATGAGTTACTTTCAGATTGCCTCACCATTAACCAAGCTGATTCAGATGACATATGTAACAACCCTATGTTGTTACCCTGATAATATATAGCTTAATTACTCATTAATTTCAATATCATTGCTTTTAAAACATCAAGTTGAGCCTATTCTAAAAATTTGAAGTTAATTGGACTACCCTAAGTCTAGATTATATTTTTGATTAGTAGATGCCCTAAATTAGACCTAAACTATTTTGATCTCAGAATTAATATTTGATTACATTTTTAAATTCCTCACCCCGAAACTAGTTAGGGGTGAAAGTTTGGTGCAATTTGGAGATCATTTAGGTCATGAACCACATTTAATTAAATTGGTCTAATTGCATATTAGGGTTTCCAACAATTTGATTTTGTAATCTATCTTATACCCATTTAAACGGCCCAGATTTGCTGTGTGGACCGCGGGCGATCCGCTGTGGAGCTCGGGTCGCATGACAGCGGTACCCCGTTCTGATCCGCCATTCCCCCTGAGAATATGACGGCTAGGATTAGATCCCGCAGAACCACGGATCAACCATTAGATCTGCCCGACCGATCCTACGGCCCGGATCACTCCCGTGATCGGCCATTAGGATCTGAGCATTTCGAGCTGTTCTGCCATCTAATCAATTAATCAGACGGCATCCAAAGGTCCCACTACTGTGGACCTTCGTCTTCCTCTCGCCCATGCTCGACAAGGAAAATCTCCTCGTACTGCCAGCTACCCAGCTCCCCCACTCCCACATCCACCTCAGCAGGTCATTAAGATCTCCCCCGTTTGGCAAGGAACCTAATTGGGCCTCATGGCCCGGCCAAGCTCGAATTGGAAATTCGAAAGCTTGGCCATGGCCCGGTCTCTTGGGCCTCCCCAGCTCGATCCATCCCTCTAGAAACTTCCTCACTTATTTGCTAAGGTTATAAATAGCCCTTGCATTGCTCCATTTGATCCTTGCTGATCAATTGAGCTCGATCCTTCTTCCGCCATTTCTGGTCAGGAAGCTTCCTCTAGGCGATCCCAGGAGCTCTCGAACTGTTAATAGTAAGCTCTTCTGGAGTTCAGGATACTTTGCAGAGTCTGAAAGCTTAGCTAAGGCCAGCCAAACCCTCAGTCGATCACCCTGAGCTCAGCCGATGAACCAGGTAAACCCTCTTGCTTAGTCTGAGCCAATTGGGCTCAAACTCCCTTCCATTTGACTCATATCACTGCGTATTGTCGAATCAAACCTCATGCTATCGTAATTGAGCTATGAGCTAGCCCCGATCGATCGAATCGATCGAGCGGGCTAAGTCCCTTAAGGAATGCCTCGGGTGAGTAAGGTCCCGGTGTTCCAGCCCACCTCAGGCCCTCAGACCAGAGGGCTTCGATCCGTCTCACCTCCCTGAAGATGTAGGGATCAAGCCTTGGGTCTGGCATGGCTTATATGAGAAGAATTGTCTTCCCATGGTAGCCCCATTGCGGGAGCTCTTGGGTGAGTAGGGTCTGACCAATCCAAATAGCCTCATAGAGGGCTTCGGGTCCCCTTCGATGCGCTTAACCACTATGAATGTGTAGCGACTGATGGTTAGTCGTGCCATGGTTGGGATGTGCCGGAATTGGCTGATTAGGGTTCCCTTAATCGGGTCCTTCCGTCGGGACGGAGGCTTGAGGACGAAGCCCCTATGCGGGTCGGGCCGACCTGTGACCCGCGCGGTGCAACTCCCGGGTCTTCGGGCCTCGGCCGACCCGTGCCTTTTGGATTCGGGCTGAACCCATTTTAATTAAAATTTGATTAATTGGATTTATTTTCCTTAAGGAAAATAATCCAATTAATCAAATCATAGGAAAATTCAATTGGATAAATATAGAATGTATTAATGAAATAACTTTTAATCCACTGGTCCAAACCCTATGATATTATATATGAAATTGATCAGAAAATCCTCAGGGATCTGAATATAAAATAATATTGAATATCTAATAGTTATATTTTCCATTTTTGCCTAATTATTGCAGATCTTGAATAGGGTTGATTTGCATGAATACTTATCCAAATTGCATGATTAGGGTGCCATTAGTTTCCTTATGACTAATAGAATGAATGTACTACATGGTTTATTTTTTTGACTTCTGTATTTTAATTTATGCCATAATCTTGTTAAGGCATGATTAGTGAAAAATAGGGCTTGTAACCATTAGATCTTAGCAAACTTAGATTTTGATTAATTGTATGATAAGATAGAACTTTTGAGCCAAATTACATGAAATTTTGATGGTTGGATTTGTAGTTATGTGCTAATTCTTTTGGATTAATTTAGGGATTGATTAGCACTAATTACTTTCTATTTTCTGAAATTTTTCTATTAATATGATTCATAATAGTAAGGGAGATGTATTAAAATTATGTATGCAAATTTTGGATGTATAAATTGAATAAACCTAACTTGAAGAACTTAAACACCTTAATTAACCTTAAGAAGTCTTAAGACTTTGATCACGCTATTAAGACTTGATCTAGGTCTAAGATTTCCACCTATAATACATCCCAAATTTGCTGATTTGACAGTTGAATTTATAAATAAACATTTGATCTTAATTAGGCATGAGTAAGTGGTCAAACCCTAATCTATTTGATTAAGATCCAAACTCTTAAATCCTTAATTAAATTGACTTGATTATAAGATAAGAAAATTGATATTATTCCAATAATTCATTTGATTTGGTATTGATCTTAAATATTTGAATTAAACATGTTAAGATTATTGATAAATCTATGTGATTGCATAATCTGAATCTAAACTTTAGATCCTTGATTTTCTCCTAAATAAGACTATTAGCATAAGAAGATTAATTTAATTATATTGATTAAACAAGTGATCTAACTCTAATAACATCCTTGATTTAAATCCCTTACTCTTAGAATAAGTTATGATCAGATGACTTAATCATCTGATCTGATCACTCTAAACCTAAATGATAAGTAAAACTTAGAATGTTAGCATTAGAATTAAGAGTGTGAGATCTTAAGTATCTCAACATAATATCATCTTTGAAATATTTTAAAGACCTAAATTCAAATATACATTGATATAGGAGAACTTTGCATAACTCATTGAGGTATAAGCTTAGATGATCCCTTAACCTTAGAAGTTGATCTTAACCCCTCATGGTAGGAATCACTTAAGATATTAGAATAACACTTTTCCTTGTGGTACATCCATATATAGTGATCCTTGATCACCTTTTTCTTAGAACCTTTTATACGAGTTACCTATTTAGCATATGAATTAATAATCTTGATAAATCTTTAAATATAGTTGTTTGAACCCAGGCCATTGGTTGGTGTAGTATGGTATACCCATAGTACTGGTTTTCTTCAGTAATATTAAGGATTGGTTGATTCACTCTAATATGGACTTATGAGCAGGTGCTATCCTGAGAGATTAGACATATACAGTCCTGTTATAGTAAATCTCCCAAGACTAAGAGTGTATTAAACATGTACTCATTCCTTAGTTTGATTGAAATACAAATCGCAATGGGCGATGCCTCCTAGTGAAGACCGCTTGAATAGGTGTGGCTCAAACAAACTAAGTAATTAGAGTCACCTTCTTTAAAACACTAAGTGTGATTGTGAGTAGGGCATCTTAATAACTTAGCTTGAGATACAAATCACCAATGGGCGATGCCTCCTATCGAAGTCCACTTCATTAGGGTGGCTTAATCAAACTAAGTGATAAGAATCACCTTTATTGCAAACATGCTAAAAATGTTATACAATCATCCCATCTAATGATCTTTAAGAAAATCTTCAACTTTAACCAATTTTTGTTCTATAAGCTAGGAGTCAGCATCCTTTTAGCAGGTTTCTATACAGTGGAGACCTTGAATTCATTATTTATATTTAAAGCTTAATGGATTTCCAAATTTTCCTCATATTGAATAGAAGCATGGGCATAAACATGAGCATGAGCATGACAAATGATTCAGTGATAATGTATGAGTATCAATGATGAATTACGGGTTACGGAATTTTGCATACATTGACTGAGGAATTTCAGGATGCATCGGCATCACCGTACAGTCTTCCCAATTGGGTGTATGTATACATTGGACCGTATGACTCATAGCCTTTCAGTGATATTTCTATTACATACCGTGGTATACCACGTGCGGCATATTTGGGTGCATCATTCCAGTGACATATAGTACAGTATTGGACATTTTCACATTGATTTCTGAGCATTTGATATTTTTGTTTACTTTCAGTATTCAATTTCGATGCAATTTTACTTTGCTTAGTCTTTACAGTTTCTATTATATAGTGCCTTTACTATTATGTTCTACAGCTGTGTTTACTTTACTGTCTGTTGCATTTACTTTATAACTTATAGTTAGTTGCGATGTGTTAGACTTCTTGTCTAACACGGAGTACTTTTGGGATCCGGCAATTTGCTAGATCCCGAGCAGCTTGTGGAGATAGGGCAGGAGGACTTACAAGAGATCTAGGAGGAGTACGTGGAACCTTAATGAATCAGTCTTCTACCTTTTACTTACTGCTTTATTTTCAGTACTTCAGATAGACTTTACTTTTCATCTTTTAAATCAGTTTGTAATACTTTTGGATCTATTTTACTTTTCTTTTATGAGATGAATATTTATTACTGCTCTGTGATGATTGTATTCTGGATGTTTTGCTTTAGCTTCCACACTCTGTTATACTACTATACTTAGTATTGTTATGTGATCAGCATACTGGAAATATTAATATATTGATAATATATATTGGATTCATATTTGCCTCTTTAAATCCAATATATGTATTAGTCTAATACTTAAGACAAGTATTCTACTCTTATCTTAAATATTGACTATCGATCCTACTCTTAGGTTCGAGTTAGCAGCCTTTAGTTTGGCTCAGTATTTTAGCCTATTCGGGAAGATGAGTTATGCTCATTTCCCTGAGTAGTGCACCGCTCCACCACCGATCTGATTATAATTGTAACCTTTGTGCGCAGCGATGGGGCGGGGCGCTACAGCTTACCTTTCATTTGGAGTTCTGATTGCAAAGAAGCATTTCAAACTTTAAAAGATGCACTCTCTACCACCCCAGTGCTAGTTCTGTCTAATAAAGGTTTAGACTATTAGGTCTAAGCTGTTGCATCTGTTGTTGGTCTAGGATATATATTAATACAAGAAGGTAAGGTAATTATGTAACAACCATAGTAGTTACCCTAGCTAAATCCAGATTAATTAAGCTAAACTAAACTTTGATTTTGATTCTATTAGACTCATTGGGTCATTTAAACCTAACCCTATAAGTTTGGAATCAATCGGAGCTAAATTGAGAGTTTTTATATTTTTGCCTATTTTTAAGCCATGAATAATACCTAAATTAAATTAATCTTCAAATCAAAATCTAATTTCATTTTTGAATTCCTCATATCTTAATTTTCTAAGGGTGCATTTTTGGGAATTTTTGGAGCTCATTTAAGCTTAAATTGGAATTATAAATTAAATTTAATTTAATGTAATTATTAAATAAATCAAAATGAATTAATTTAAATATTTATATAAAATTTATTCTTGGGATTTGTTGTCGGGACCGCGGCAGATTTGCTGCGGGGTCCTGACAACGGCGCATAGATTAAAACTAGTAGGATGTCTAACACACGTCTCAGCGTGGTTCATCCGACGGCACGATCCACCCCGCACCGTGATCAGATCTCAGCCGCTCGATCGACATCCCGATCCAACGACCTTCCACGTCCTGCCCTAAGTAGCTTAGAATGAGCGTTGGATCACTTCAGTTTGATCCAACGAGCGATCTACTTCCCTGAGCGACCATTGCTGGTTGAAAGATCTGAATCACCCAATCCTAACTGAATATCCATCGAATAGTTGCACCTTACCTATCATAGTTCATCATCGTCCCGGGCACGTAATCGCTGGAAGCTCCCAACAGGATTCCAATGTCCTGCCCTCATGGCAGTACAGGGATGGAATCTTGCCCCCCCCCCCCCCCCCCCCCACGATCTCCCTCGCACCCTAATCGCCATAGCCGGGCAATTCTCCCATATTTTCCCTTTTCCGTTTAGAGCCCCAATCGGCAGCCATGTGCCAAAGCTGCTGGCTTGATCCTGGCTCTAGAAGTTTGCCTTCGAGTTATAAATTACTCCAAAACATCGGCAGCACAACGTTTGCTTCTGGATTCGCCTTCCTTAAGGTTCCTGTGTCTCTTCCATTTCAAGTTCTCTAGCTCTCGGTTTGGCGACCCATCCAACTACCAGTGGAGCTTAGTTTGATCATCATTCGCTGATAGTGGGTGTGGTTTGTTGTTCAAACCCACAGGTACCCTTGCGGAGCTTAGGTGCCCCAGTGTCCTTTATCGTGCTCGATCTGCCCTTCCTCTACCAGTCCAGGTACTCCCTCTATCCCAGTGAGCTAGTTCAGCTCACTGTCTTATGTCTTGGCAATCGTTTGCCTTAGATGATGAGATAGGATCCTTCCTTAATAGCCTCTGTGGTCAATTGGGGTGCTAGAAATCTCTGCCAATGGATTAGATAGCAGAGGTCCACTGACGGTCAATTCAAGTCTCCAACAGTCCCTAATGATCGAAGGGCTGTCATGAGGCTTGATTAATCCTTACCAATGAAATTCGATCAAAGTAATGATTGTTGTTTGTAACCCAATCGATCAATGCAGCTCGAATTGACTGATCCAAGCTTGGTTGTGCCAGCAACCTATCGAACAGCCTCCTATCAAACCAGTTCATAGTTGAGCTAATGGACTCATCCTATCATCTTGCCTCTAGTCAGTAAGGGTGTAGAGTTGTCAATAGGGCCCGTTCATCCTCTTTGTGAGGATAACGCGATCCTCACAGTTCTGCCTGGGAAGCCATTTAGGCTGAGTAGCACTCCAGCGATCCGGTGCATCCCCGATGGGGTTTCCTAGCCCAATCGATGTGCCTATCATCGCTGATGGTGTAGCCTTTGAAAGCTAGCCGAGAGATGGTCTGTAATGGGAAAATTTGGCGATTGTAGGTTGCCCTAGAGTTCGAGCGTCGGGGCATCCGTGGGAAGAACACGACAGATCACGGGTCGGGCCGACCCGCGACCCACGCCTTTTTCAATTGGGCCAATATATAAATAAAATGATTTCTGAATTAATTTCCTTAAGAAAATTAATTTAGAAAATCAAATCTATGATTTTAATTTAAATAAAAATACATATTAAATTATTTAAATAACTTCAGTTATACTTATCCAAATGATATAATCCAATATACCATTTTAATCAGAAAAATGTAAGGAATATTAATATAAAATAAAATCAAAGATCCAACAGTTAAATCTGAAAATATTGTCTAATCCTTTTCTATTTTTATTTAAATCATAACAAATTTAATACTCAAAAATGTTGATTAAGGTCTCTGATTATTTCTAAGACCACAGAGAACGTGTGAGGACCCTCATAAATAATTTGTGGCATTTAATTTTGTTAATCTCTCCTTAATTACCCTAATTTGGGATTAGTAAATTAAGCCTTAGATTAACCTCTGATTTTGGTAAAATTAGTTCCTAATGCTTCATTTAGTATAGTAGAACCTACAAATGTAATTGGATGGCTCTAGAATGCCCTAAATTCATTAATCACCTTAATTGGCCTCTTAATGTGTTTAAGGCTAATTAAACTAATTAGATTTCCAAAACCTAAAATAAGTGTGTATCCTACCTCATTACATAATTTGGAACCCATTAAAACAAATTTGAATAAATTTGGATGATTAAATCTTAAAATCCCATTTTTAGCCTTAAGAGGGTTATTTTGGTCATTTTGACCAAAATGTATTTATGCACCCCTTAAGCCTTGAAAATTCAGCAAAATATCTTTAGTTAATATGCTTAACACCTTTCTGAAATCTTATGTTGATAATATTGAGTTAAGTGAAGAATCTTAAATTAGCTCTTACTTAGATCTTAAGACTTTAAGTGTTCCTAAAACCACCTTGTCTTAAGAGCTAAGTTTAACTACATCAAAGCACTAGATCCTTATCTAATAGCTTAATTAAGTTGATTCTTGAGCTTGAATCTTAAAAGAAATACTATTGTAAAATCCTAAGTCTAAATCTTAGCTTAAGTCTAAAGTAATCAAACATCAGATCTTAGATCTTAGACTTTATATCTTCTAATTGAATTAGACTACCTCCATTTGGAATCGCTTAAGTGATTTATTGTTTAATTCCTTTGTAGCCTTCCATGTGGATGTAAGATTGATTCAATCTATAGGATAATGTAATTATCCTAAATATTGAATATAGATCTTAGATTCTTAGTTTTTACTAATTATTTTATCTTACAACATTAGCAAACCTTTCATTAAGATCCTAGCTTCTAAATCCTTCAGTTTATAGGATTCCTTACCTTTAAATTGGGTTTTAAAGTGTGAACCCTAGATCCTTACTAAGGATACTACCTTGGATTCAGGGTTTGAACTCCAAAGTGAAGTTTGGATCCAGAATCCTTAAATCTTGATTCACTTAATCAAGATTTGGGTTAAGCGAGGAAAATAATAATAATTAAGTCGTTAATTTAGTTACTTTAATCCCTATAGTCATCATACGATTATGATTTAGAACTTATTAAGTTCTAATATTAACATTAAGGTTGTAAATCTGAGCTCTTACTCGATAGCTGGATATTGGAGATCCTAAACTTGTATCTTCTCGGAATAGTTAGATTTAGATAAAGTAGACAACAATGGATATCACATGAGTCTAGATTGAGTCTCTTGCTTACTTTGACTTGATTGCTCTACACACCTTGAATATTGAGCCTTGTTCCTTGAGCATAATAGGTAAACTTAGGATATGAAAGATACATCCTAAGTTAGTATTTTAAGAGCATAGCATTCATTCAGTTCATTTAGTATTTTCAGTTAGTAGAGTATGTCCTAACATAGTCTGCCTCTTCAGTTCTAGTTTTATTATATAATAGACTTGGACCTAGCTCAACAGATGTCTAGGATGGATACATGTCTTATTCTATAAGTTCAACTCAGACCTAGCTCTGCGGATGCCTAGGATGGATACATGTTGAACTTTCAGTTCAGAGGCCCTATATGGCCTGTTCTGTTATGACATCACTATGTCTTGGCCTTACTGCTACTTTAGTTTAGTTATCAGTGTTTGTTTTGCTTTGCCACATGCTTTAGTGGCCTTTCTTTTAGTGCTTTACTTGCTTTGTCACATGTCTCAGTGGCTTTATATTTTGCTCATACATGTATTTAATTTACTTTTGCCACATGTCTCAATGGCCTTTTTCATGTTAATCTGCATGTTTGTATATATGCTCTTATTGATTAGTAATAAATATTGGCATTTTTAGAATGCTAGAACTGTATGTCTACTTCAGCACTTGTGCTCTTATTATACTCAACATGTCTCCATGTAATCATAAGCATGTTAGGATCAATTTATTTTAGTAGTTACAGTTACTTTTGCTTTTAGCCTCACTATGTTTAGTTGCTATTTTTGTATGTTATTCTACATACCTGTTGATTAGCTATAAATGATTTGTTTATAGCTACCCCATTCTTATAGCTTGTTGCACCTTTTTAATGCTTACACATTTAAAACCTTTAAGTGTGATATCTTAAATACTCAGTTCACTTAAATAGCCTAAAATGCACTTAGATAATTGTCTAACTGTAACATTTTTCTTTTGTTGGCTGCTGCCCTAACAAATGTCAGATTCAAAGTTGTTCATCGGCAGTGCTGCAGGATTGGAGCCGATCCAGGAGGAGGATCTTCCTAGTGCTGCTTAGATAGCTTTTCTCTTTTTGCAATGACATTGAGAGACCTTTATTTCTATTAAATTTAATTTGTAATAATTAAATTATGGATGTATTTACTTTTCTGCATTTGCTCTAAGTTACTATTTCTTTTACTCTTTTATTCTATGTTATGCATGTGGATGTTATATTATACTATTTCTTGCTTCCGCCACTTTGATTTGTATTGATGTATGTTCACAATTCTCCTGCAATGTGACAAGTCCTTGGCTTAAGGTGAGTTGGGTCCTACCTGACTCTACTTGAGTTGGGGATTTGCCATCGGAGTGGAGCACCGTACTCTTTGCAGTTATGTTAATATCAGTATCAGCGAAGCCGCGGGAAAGTACGGGACCCCATAGTTGGTATCAAAGAACACCATAAGGTGTTAGAATGGGATCTATGATTCATTTCTACCTAATGAACTGTTCTTCTAAGGTGCAAACATCAATATGTAACATCCATAACATAGTACTATCGGTAACTCTTGGAACAATTGTAGAATGAAAATACTCATATCTTGAAAATCTCATTATCTCTAGTTTAACAAAACATAGTAACTTCTCCTCTTAGAGTCAAATGGATTCTGGAGAGTCTGATGTGGACTATTATTTGCATACCTTCAGGTTGGCTTGGAGCTATAGTTTCAAATGAAGACAAGAGAGTAACTAGCAGATTGAAGGAGTTTCAACAAGAGGGACTTAGTCTTGGACAAACTTCTACATCAAGCAGTGTACCAAGGCTTGACTTTCTTTTATGCTCAAAGGAGTGGTTGAGCCGAGTGGAGTCAATCTTGGTACATATAGAGTGTCCCGAGTCAGTCTACGTGGACATTGTAATGGATCTGATGCTGGATTACACAGGAGTCTGGTGGTACGACACCATTGCAAAGCTCGAAAGGAAGCGTAAGAGGAAGCATCAGGAAGTAACTTCTGAGGACTTTTGTGTGGCCTTTAGGGATGAGTATATTAAGGATTTCTGAGTGTTAGTTAGAATAATTGTCATCTTTTGACTTACATGATTCTAGTAGAGTTATGCTTTTGACATTTTCAAAAATCTTATGTAATCCCTTATTTCAGCAAGTAATGAAAGTTTTTGGATATCTATCACAACTTTAAAATGAATATCTTCCTTTAAGAAAATTCTAAAATATGGTTTATATTGTTTAATTAGAATAATTCCTGAATCACCACCTGCTGTCACTCCTATTAAGAATACTATCGCATCCAGTAGTTCTACCGATGAAGTGGCTCATCTGCGGGCAATGGTAGCAACCTTGCTAAGAAACCAAGCCCAACAAGCGATCATCATGCAGAAGATGCTGAATGATCATTCCATTCCAGCAGCTGTTGCTGATCCTGCTGTCCTTGTTCTGCAACATACATTCCCTTCCCATCACTCGATGGATAGTCTTCTCCACAATTTCTTAAGACTAAGGCCTTCCAGCTTCAGTGGAAACCTATCGCCAATGGACACAGCCGACTGGCTAAAAGCAGTGGAAAAGGATATGATTAGTCTAAAGATCCCAAGCTCTAAAGCTGTCCGTCTCAGTACACATTTGTTTCATGCGGAGGTAGAGTATTGGTGGGAGGAGGTTAGGAATCCCAAGTTCGTTGATTATGAATTAAAGGACATCCCTTGGGGCGAGTTTGTTGAAGCATTCAAGACTCAATTCATTCCCCCGTCTGCACAAAACATTATTGCAAACACGATTATTAGGTTGACTCAAGGGAGTTGTTCCGTTGCTGGCTACGAAATAAAATTTTGTAGGTTGATTTGTTTTGCTCCAGAAGTTACTTATTTTGAACCGATTAAGTGCCATCACTCTCTTTGTGGGCTCCGAGATTCACTGAAGGATCAGATTGTTCCACTCCGCCTAAATAGCTTCTTTGAGCTAGTGGAGATAGCTAAAGTGATTGAGCATCATCAATCAGAAAAGGATCTCAAGCGGAAGGCGCAACCAACTTCTAACCAGCATAAAACCTTTAAGAGGCACATGCCTAATTCTGCAAAAGTATATCAACTGGAAACTGCACCAACTACTGAACCCATTCAAAGATGTAATAGGCCTCACCCGTATGGCAAGTGTTACCACTTTGGCCATAAGTGCTACAATTGTGGATGTACATGCCACAGGTTCTACCATTGTACCCATATAGAAATAGTGGATGGAGTTCCAAGGAAACCATTTCAAAAGAACCAGGTGTTCAGAGCTACTCTACTAAACAGGAGAGAGCCAAATTTGGCCATAATGCCAACCCCCGCACCTGAAGCTGCTCCAGCACAGCCATCTGCTCCTAAGTCCCAGAATAACCCAGGAGGCAGACAAGCAACTGTCCTACTGGTCCTGCGTGAGTCCATGCTTTAACACCTCTCGAAGCCGCAGAGGATAATAATGTGGTTTTAGGTACACATTGATGAACTTCTCCTTTGTTAATTGCATTCCTGTACTTTAATTATTGCAATTTGTTAATGCAATTCATAATAAATTAGGCACACTTTACTTTAATGACCAGCCCTACAATGTGTTGTTTGACACTGGTGCTAATCATTCATTTATTTCTGAATGATTTGCTAACATCCTTAAACCACAACTGTACAACTTAGCAAAATCCCTAAGCATTGAACTTCCATCTGGAGCCCAACTAAGTGCCAATAAGTTTTGTAACATCAAAATTCCATTAATTGGTCAAGAGTTTAACTCCGAATTGATCATCCTGCCATTAGCAAACTTTGATATCATCCTTGGAATGAACTGGCTCAGTGACAATAATGCCGTGAAAAATTGTTTAAGAAAGAAAGTCACTCTTCATTCCCAGGATAAGTCTAAGACTTTTGTAGGAAAGACTAGTACGCAGTTATCATTAATAAATGCTATCAAAGCTGAGAAATTGATCAGTAAGGGTTATGATGCTTATCTAGTCACTATGATGGGTGAAGTGAAAGAAAGTATCCCCCTCTCTGATTGTAAAGTAGTTAAGGAATTCACCAACATATTCCCTGAAGATCTGCCTAGTGTACCTCCTTCCAGAGAAGTTGAGTTCTTTATTGAACTAGCTCTGGGTACCCAGCCTATATCTAAAGCAACATACAGAATGGCACCTAAAGAATTGCAAGAACTCAATGAACAGCTGCAAGAGATCTTGAATAAAGGCTTTATTAGGCCAAGTACGTCTCCTTAGGGAGCACCCGTTCTTTTTGTAAGGAAAAAGGATGGATCTATGCGAATGTGCATATATTATGGTGAACTAAATAAGGTCACCATAAAGAATAAGTACCCATTACCTAGAATTGATGATTTATTCGACCAATTATCTGGAGCTGTCATATTCTCTAAGATTGACTTAAGGTCTGGATATCATCAATTGCAAGTAAGAGAAGATGATGTGGGAAAGACCACTTTTCGTACTCGTTATGGTCATTTTGAATTCCTAGTGATGTCTTTCGGACTCACTAATGCGCCATCAATCTTTATGGATTTGATGCAGCGAGTTTTGAAACCATAATTAGATAAGTTCGTAATCATCTTTATCGATGATATCCTCATTTATTCTAGAACCTTAAAAAATCATGAAGAACACTTGAGGTTAGTATTGGAAACTCTGTGTGAACATCAACTGTATGCCAAATTCTCCAAGTGTGAGTTCTATCTTAAATCCATTTCATTTTTGGGACATGTAGTCGATGTCCATAGTATTCATGTATATCAGAGTAAAGTGAGAGCTATTCAGGACTAGGCTCAGCCTAAGTCAGTCACTGATATTAGAAGTTTCTTGGGATTAGTTAGATATTACAGAAAGTTTGTTAAAGGTTTTTCCCAGATCGCTTCACCTTTGACTAAGTTAACCCAAAAATCCATTTCGTTCATTTGGAGTACTGAATGCGAGGAAGCATTTCAAACCTTGAAGGATGCACTATCTACCGCTCCAGTTCTTGTCCTACCTAAAGAAGGCTTGGACTATTAGGTATGCACCGATGCCTTTGGAATTGGTTTAGGTTGTGTATTAATGCAAGAGGGTAAGGTAATCACTTGCACCTCTTGTTAATTAAAACCACACAAGAAAAATTATCCAGTTCATGATCTCGAACTTGCCATTGTAATCTTTGCCTTGAAAATATGGTGTCACTATTTATATAGAGTGCAGTGTTCAATTTTTACTGATCATCAAAGCTTGAAGTATATCTTCACTCAAAGAGAACTGAATTGTTGTCAAAGGAGATGGTTAGAGCTCATCAGTGATTATGACCTCAGTAGTCAATACCATCCAAGAAAAGCAAATGTAGTGGCCGATGCTCTTAGTCGTCATGCCACTTTATCATCTATGATCGCCTCCAGTTCTTTAGAATAAGAATTTTGTAAGCTTGAAATTTCTCCAGTTAATGGCGATATGTTAAGTTCACTTCTAGTAAATATCAATGTGGAACCTACCTTCGACAGAGATGTCTCTGTATTGTAGACCAAAGATGATGATTATCTGAAGATCAAAGCAGATATTGAAGGTGGTTATCGCCCTGATTTGCAGTTGCATAACGATATAATATATCAAGGAAATCAGCAGTGGATTCCTAAATCAATGCATCATGAAGTATTGGTTGAAGGCCATAATTATGGGTATCATATTCACCCAGGCAGTACTAAGATGTACCAGGATCTAAAGCAATCATTTTGGTGGCCCGGTATGAAGAAAGATGTAGCCGACGTTGTGGCTAAGTGACATGCCTAAAATTTGATAAAGGCCGAGCACCAAAGACCTGGTGGTCTTCTGCACCCATTAGAAATTCTAGAATGGAAATGGTTTGATATATCTATGGATTTTGTTATGGGATTGCCTCATGCTAAATCTGGTGATGATGCAATCTGGGTTATTGTAGACTGCTTAACCAAATCAGCACACTTCCTTCCTATCCGTCAGACTGACTCAGTAGAGAAGCTTGCAAGGCTCTATATCAAAGAAATTGCCAGGCTGCATGGGATTCCAAAATCAATCGTATCTGATAGAGATAATAGATTTACTTCTAAGTTTTGGCAAGTTGTGCATCAAGATCTGGGTATTACTTTAGTCATGAGTATAGCTTTTCATCTTCAAACAGATGGTCAGACTGAAATAGTGGATCAAGCTATGGGAGATTTGCTTAGACTTTGTGTTCTTTATTTTGCCGGTTCCGGGAAGATCATATTTTGTTAGAGGAGTTTGCCTACAATAACAGTTTCCAAGCCAGTATTAAGATGGCTCCTTGTGAGGCATTGTATAGTAGAAAATGCAGTATTCTGCTAGCCTGGTCAAAAATAGGAAGCATTCAACTTTTTGGTTCAAAGTTAGTCAAAGAAACTACCAAGAAGATTCACTTAATTCAGCAGAAAATTCATTTATATCAAGATCATTAGAGTAGGTACCATGATGTTTATCATCGTCTCCTTGAATTCAATGAGGGAGATTCTTCTTATCTGAAAGTCAGCCCAATGAAGGGTGTCTACAGATTTGGCATAGCAGGGAAACTCAAATATTCTTAATCTAGAGCATTCCATGAGCAGTTAAAGGTGTGGGTATACATAATGGACGAAAAACATAGCATGCAATTTTCAAAACAATATAATGCCTTAATGAACCTCAATGGCTTCCAAATACAGTCATGGATCTTCTAAAGATACAAACAGCATAATAGTAACATGAAGAAGACAAAGAAGAGGAGCAAATGGGTACCTTAGCCTTTAGGAGAAGAAGGTGGAAGAAGACTACTCTATTTTCTTCAAGACTTTGGAGATGAGCTGAACTTCTTCTTCTTCAGCAAGAGGGCAACAAAAGAGGAGGAATCTTCAGCAAGAAGAAGGAGGGGCTAAGATTCCTTCTTAAAGGAAGGAGGATGGGAAATGGGGGGCATGGCCTATAGAAGATAGGGGGCATGGCCTAAGGAGATGGAGCTCTGCTCCTTTACATGCGATTGGGGAGAGGCACCGAATAAGGGAGAGGGGGAAGCTAGGTAGGAAAATAAAAAATAGGAAATAATTTGGAAATAATAATTATTTAGTTCTTTAATTATTTAGAAATTCATATTTTAGGAACACACTCCGAAAAATCTCAAAAATTCACCCATAGCTAATTTGGGGGTGAGGAATTCGACGGCAAAGTCGGATTTTGATTCTGACTATTAGTTAATTATTCTATTTTTCGGGATAATTAATTATATTAAAATATTTGTGAAAATCTGACGAGTTCCATATGCATCCAAAGCATCATCCCTAGCTAATTTGGGGGTGAGTATCGTAACGACGAAGTCAGATTTCGATTTTGAGGTCAAATTAAAAATCTCAAATTTTCTAATTAATTAAATATTAAAATAATCCAAAATATTGATCGAGCTCCAAATTGCTCTAATTTTTTAGGTTTGGCTCTAATGGTTAGATGAACTTAATGGAATAATAATTAAGACATAGTTAAGCTAAAATTAAGCTAGGTAGTAACCCTGGGTTGTTACATTGATGGGTTGGTTATGGGTTTAGAATGAACTATTTAAAGGAAAGCCAAAATTAGTTCAGATCAAGCCTAATTTGGGCTGATTCAAAATATCCCTTTTGTAGGTGGGGTTTTAGTGGTTTAAAAGGTTGGAATAAATTAATATAAGTAGCCTAAGATGTGTAGTTTGGATATAGAGTAGATGGTAATGTTTTATGGTGTTTAGATGGGTGTCAAGAGATATGGAAGAAGACTAGGTTGTATTATTTTCATATTTGGCTTTGGAGGTTGTGGTGGAGTTTGGAGAGTGTTTAAGAGATTAGATACTGATTTAATAATTTTAAATGATACTTAAGATGATGGAGAAGATGCGTGGATGATTTGAGATTATGAGAATAAGAGTATAGTTATAAAATATAATATAAATAAGATAACAACATAACTTACAAAAAATATGCAATAAACTTGACACTACCAAACACCAAGCAATAGAGAGTTATTCATCACAGAATTCCTTCAATCAAGTTACTTCATTACATTACATTTCAGCTCATATTTATAGGCACTACAAGTCTCTTGTCTTATGAGCTTTAGAGGAAAAATATGGAAGGAAACTTTTGGAGGGGAAGATGGGTAGTTGACAATTAGTGAGGAAGTAACTCTAACTACTTACATTAAATATTTTTTTCATGACATGGCTGGCCAAATATGTGTCTTAATAAATAAAAAAGTACAATATTAATAAAAACAAAATACAAATGGTAACCCCAATATTTGGGCTTTTGATTAGGCTTTTATAATTGAGCCCACTTTCAAATGTTTCTTTTGAACTTTAGTCATGGCTTTTATTATTGGGCCTTTCATAATATTCTTAGGATGTGCTATATCAGGGTCACTCACTGGAGAAGGAAAGGGGGAAAGAGAGAAAGGAAAAGGGAAAATTAAAATAAAAAAATGCAGTTTAAATTAATTACATTTTTTCGTCATCAAATTTTCAAATTTAAGTAAACTTGACTGAGAAGTTCGTCTTGATGAGACAAAGTTCTCAACAATATTTTTTTCAATTGGAGCTATATTATATTTTTTTTTAAGGTAAGAATTTCAAAAATTAATTACGGATAATCCAATGCTCAAATTTTAATGAAACTTTTTGTGTAGCATTATTATATTAATATGAACCCAATGACACTAAATATTTTAGATTGGAATTTATATTTTATTTTCCTAATTTTTTGTATTTAAATAATACAAAATTAATATATGAGTATATGTTAGCTAGATTGCTCCCAAATTTAGGCATTATGATCACAAATATATATTATTTCTAACAATATATTTAGTTTGACCTAATTTTGAGCTTTCTAGGATCATGATTTTAGCTTAATTGAGGCAATTTTTTATCTTAATTGTCTTGCTAAAGATTTGAGTTGTTACAAATTTGATTATATTTGAGATCAAATCTAAAAATGATTATTGCATTTCATTCAAAATTCAATGGGTCGATTGAAAGAGTGAAGCAAATTTTAAGAGACCTACTTGATTTTAAAGGGATTAGAAAGTATATTTGCATTTATTGAGTTTGCCTTTCATAATAATTATTAGAATGATATTGGCATTGCATCGTGGTTGGAAAAGTGATGCACCATTTGTTTCATCAAAAGCAAAAAAATTGTCAATCATTAGATTTTGATTTAGTCATTGCTACTTTGGAGAAACCAAGTTATTTAAAATCATATTAGGGTTGCTCAAGATAGATATAAACATTGACCAATAAGATTTGAAACTGGAGAGTATGTCTACATGAAGGTTACTCCTTAAAAGATGATCAATTCATTCAATTAATGTGGGTTCATTTGAAGTTATGACATGAGTTGGTGATGTAGCTTATGAATTAAAGCTTTAACTTAATATGAGTGCAATTCACATTTATGTCATATTTCCTCACTCTATATATTTCTGTTTAAGAGGTTAATCTTATTAATGAAGAATTGCTTGAGCAAATTTGGATAATAATGCAAGAAGATTATGTAATAATAGTATTCTCATGGTTAGAGTGCAGTGAAGGAACTAGAAAAAACATGAAGTAACATGTGAAAATGAATTAGACATGCGTCAATCATTCAATTTCCTTTTCACATAAAATAAATGCATAAATTTAATTTCTAAATTTATTTTATCAATAGCTTTTTGTGTTAATGTTGGGGATAACTTTCTTCTAATTGTGAGACACTGTAACATCCCATTAAATTAAAAATTTTTAATTACTTTTATTATTATTATTATTATTATTATTATTAAATATCATTATTATTACTAGTATTATTTTCATATTTTTTTTCAAATCTAAAGTTCTCATTGATGAACAAAATAAATACAACAGATTTGTTTTTGGGCTAATACAAATCACACACTTTAAGAAAAATAAAATAAAGAAAATAAAAAACCCATCAAAAGACCAATCTTTAACAAAAAATGTGTTGGAATTTTTGTGTTCCCCAAAAAGTAATACTTTAATTTACTCGTTGTAATAGCCCAAACTCTTAAGCACCAAGGTATTGTCCGCTTTGGCCAAAAAAGCCTCACGGTTTTGCCCTTAGAAGATAACTTCCCAGTAGGTCACCCATCCTAGGAGTGCTCCCACCTGAGCATGCTTAACTTTAGAGTTCTTATCAGGAACTCCACTATTATCTGAAAAGGCGCATTGATATTTAAGAGTTTCACTTATTACTACTTAAGTGGGTCTTCACAATCTCCCCAACTTAAGTAACTGACGTCCTCGTCAGTATCCACACACAGATCCAAGAACCATCCATTGAGTAGATAGGACTAGAGGTGACCCCTACAAGCACAAGAGGTACCCACAACCATGTAGCACCTTAACCATCATGGGTTCAAGAGGCTGCTCACATGAAGTGGTACTTTGCCCTGTATGGCACTTGGCTCCTATCTGACACCCTATGATTTGCTCTGATACCATTTGTAATAGCCCAAACTCTTAAGCACCAAGGTATTGTCCGCTTTGGCCAGAAAGGCCTCACAGTTTTGCCCTCAGAAGATAACTTCCCAGTAGGTCACCCATCCTAGGAGTGCTCCCACCTGAGCATGCTTAACTTTGGAGTTCTTATCAGGAACTCCACTGTTATCTGAAAAGGCGCCTTGATATTTAAGAGTTTCACTTATTACTACTTAAGTGGGTCTTCACACTCATGAATTTGTTGCATGACATGAAATTTGTGTGCTTACAAAAATGACCACCTATTCACAATAAAGAGAGCTAACGGTCATGTGCATTTACGCCCGTTGTGATTAAACATAGTGTGTTTTATAAAACAAAAAAGTACACACTTTGAAATGGGTATAGTATTATTATTGTTGTTATCATTGCTATTTACAATAAAATATTATTATTTTATTCTATTGAGCGTCCAATGATCAGAATGTGAGTTCAGACGTGTGACAAGCTTAGATGCACAGAATGCGAGTCCAAGCACATGACGACCCCAGTTGCATTGAATACAAGTCCATTCATGCCACACTTAGGCATGAACCAGATTAACTTTAGTTGAATTTGCATTAAATGGATTCCCTAAACCATACATACAATATTGCACCTAACCACACCATATGTGTGCTCAAGCACGAACTGATTGTTTATAAATACCCCTTATCTATTAAATAAATTAAAATTTCCAAATACAACATTGTGCTACCAGAATCTAGTTGAGCTTGTTAGTAGCAAAACATTCAAACTTATTGTAAAACTAGAAGATTACTATTCTAATTTGCTTCATTGTTTCATGTGCAGTACACTTAAGCCTATTTTCAATTATGTTATTCAAATTATGATAGTTATTATTGCCTTGCATTATCACATGAATAATGAATATTGTTTCTTGAAATTTGTCTTAAAAGGCTTGTTATTATGATGTTGCATGAAGTTATATTAATCCCATTCACAATCATAATGTTGTTGCTGTGTAAAAATGCATGTTGAAACATTGTTGCCTTTTATAGGTGAGTTTTTGTTTTTATCTATTTATTTATTTACTTATGAGATTTTATTTGATAATGCAAATTATTTTAATTTCATATTGGTACAAGCATAATGCTCAAATTTTTTATAAATTAATATTAGCTATTGTACTAATTGGAAATGTTTCAAGCACAATGTAAAAGTACAATAACTAAAATTAATTTATAGAAACATACTGCTCAAATTAAAATTAAAAATGGATTAAGTAATGATATCTTGATCTTATTTAGTTGGTATTGTCCTGTATTAAATAAGGGATTCACTATGTTGTCTAAACATATGACATCATCAAAATTGGAGAGACATGTTATTTAGGGAAGGGGCACTGACCTTAATGTACATGACTCACAAAATTTTTGTGATTATTCACAGATCACAAACAAGTTAGGGCAAACCTCTCTGAGTTATGCTAATGATCTGGGTATATATTCTGTAGTGAAGTGATGGTGACAAAGCCTACACTATTATAGAATGTTTTAGTATATTCCTAAAGTGCATGACATTAACTAGTGATAATTTCATAATAATACCATTATATTATTTATTTCCATTTTAAATTCACATTTTTATTAATAAGCATATTCGTTAATATTATTTTGGTACATTTGTTTTATTATTTTATTTATGTTTCTAGCAATCACATGTTTACAAGTTTATTTATAACACACTCTTTGCTGTTTTTTTATCTTGATGATAAAAAATGTCAAGTGAAATAACCATTTTAGATTTTAATGTACTCATCTGATTGGTAATTTCACCTAATATTTTTAGGTGAGTTAGTGGATTTTGAAAACTAGTTTGGCTAGTTTTGGTTGTCACTAAGAGGTATACTTTCTTAATTATAATTTTGTGTTTTATTTTTAAGAATATTGGATTCTAATATTTTCTTAGAATATTTTATTTGGGTGAATGGGACTATTATTGTTGTTTTTCCTTGGATGGTTTTGTTTAGATATTTTAATTTCGTTGTTATTGGATTTAAGATTTTTATTATACAAATTCTTCCTTGCTTTCCTCGAGCCTAATCCCTGAATTGCCACAATGGCATTGGATGATGGAGTGGGAGAACATTGTCAAAGGTTGATGAAAAGGACAAGACTAAAGATTACTATTGGATGAAAAATTTGTGAATGGACTAGAAAGAATGCATTATGGCTATTATGGGACCATAATAATAAAAGTCGGAAAAGAATTATGATTGTAAAGGTTAGTTCGAGAGGATTTCATAGAAGGCTGCTAGATAATAAAGCTAAACTTCTATGTTTGGTGCTAGAAGCGAATACTAGATAATGTTGTAAGAAAATAATGTTGGTGAAAATGGCACTAGAGACTAGTGTTGAAAATAATATTAAAAATTGATGTTAGACACTATTAAAGTCTAGCATGGGACAGTGTTGAAGACCTTTGTTGGGATAATGCTAAGAGTTGGTGCTTGATGTTATTGTCCAACGGCAACATTAGAAGTAATGCATGAGGATGACTCTGGAGGACAATAGGGGATGAGAACACTGAAGGTCAATGAAGAGAACAGTGCTAGAAGTTGATAGTCAATGATGCTGATGGAGGACAATGGTCTATGATAGCACAAGAAATGGGTTTGGGATAATGACAATAAAGGTTAGCATTTTCTAGTATATTCTAGGAGATGACAAATTAATAATCAGATAGCCACCAATTGGAGAGGGATATGAAGAATGATTATAGCAGAGTTATTTAACTCAAAGCTCAGAAAGCTCTTTGTACAATACATGTGGCGGCCGCCCCTTCTAATCACAAAGCTTAAGGAGAGGTCGTCACTAAGCACATCTTATACTTAACATTATGTTGGAATTTAAGACTCTAATCCAATCTTAAGAAAAAGAGGTGCTTTTCTGAATAAGATAAAGGTTAACAATCACTTAATGAGTATCAGAGTGCAGAAGAAAAGTAACAACTGAAGTAAACATCCATGCAATAAAATAAAGACATCCAGCTCAGAATATATACAATGCAGGAAACTAAAGTACAAATTTTGCATTATTACAAATGTTTAAAGTTTACTGAAATCAAAAGAGTCACTCATTCTCACAAAGTAAAGAAACTAGAAAAAAAAAAAACTAAGATCCCTCAGTAGTCTGGACCTCCTCCTGGATCTGCTCCTCTGCAGGTTTAATCTCCTCAAACAGCTCAGAATCTACCATTATTGGTTTCATAATGGTAGGGCCCCAGCCAAGAAAATAAAAATCTTGTTAGACAAAAATATCTAAGTACATTTTAAGGTAATGAATTTTAATGTAATTTAATGACATCACAACTTAAATTAAGTAAAATATAGTGGTAAAGCACAAAGAAATGAAGAACAAGTATTAAGGTAGAAATTACCTCAACTCGGGCTACAATACAAGGTAAATAAGGTACAAAAGTAAATCTACTAAGTACAAAGAAAAGTCCTAAAGAATATGATCAAACTAATATGCCAGTATCATATAAGTAAAAGTACTGTACTGAAAGTATAAGTGTGATGGCCCTGCCCCATCGTGGTCCTGTTAACCCTTAAGTTAACATGATTACGGTAGAGGGGTCACCAAATGACAAGGTCCCCACTTAAGATTAGATTAGACACACATTCTAATCCAATTTAACTAAGGACTTTGCCATTCATCCAAAAATACTATCACTAAATGATCATACAAGAACTCAGAGTGTGGAAGCATAAATATAACATCCATCCATACAGTATAAATACAATAATATAGAATAAGTAAAGTGCTGAAAAGAGAATGTTAACCTGTAGTATTACAACATTTTAAATAGATTAAAAGACTGAAAAGAACACTCAATCTCACAAGCAGAAAGAAAGCTAGAACTAAAGATCTTCAGGTACGAGCTCTTCCTCCAATGGCAAGCACTCCACTGGATCAGCTGCTCCAACAAATTCAGAACCTACCATTATCGATTTCATAATGGTATGGCCCCAGCCAACAAAAAAAAAATTGGTTAGACTATTATCTAAGTATATTTTAGGGTAAACAATTTATTATGTTAAATAGATATCACCATAAACAGAACTAAAGCAATAGGTGCAGAAAAGCGTACAAAAAGAACAGTAATAAGTTATAAATAAACAGTTTATAACTAAACAAATAGGAAGTAAGTACATACCTCCTCCAAGCAACTGCAACAAAGTCAGGTAAACAAAAGAAAAACTAAATAAAACTGTAAATAAAATACAACCTAAACATGCTTATGATCAAACAAATTATGCTATGTAACATACAAAAATTGAACAGTCTAAAACTGAAAACAACTAACATCCTATGTGAGCATATGAAAACAATAAGTAAAACTAGCATTCTATATAAAAACACGTGCAGGAAAACTGTAAATAAAACAGTGCTACAATGAAGAATATGCAAGTAAAATAGCAACTGACAACAGAAACTGCAGTGATCATCTAAGTCACTCAAATTGAAAACATACTCAGCAAATCTTAGCCTGATGAGCTAAGAAACTCTGAACTGAACATCACTGAAAACTCTTAGCCTGATGAGCTAAGACAGAACTGAATATAAGTGTACTTGAATTAGTATAACCAAATCAGAATCCTGACTCTATAGTCAGTATGGCAAGAGTCTATCCATTCTATCACTCAGACTAGGCATGGTCATAGACTGTCGGACATTAAACCCTCGAAAGGTTGCCGACCCGAACGAGTTGATCGAAGAGGTATACTAATCAAGCTACACCTTACAAAAATTACTCTCAACTAGTACTCACCATGTCTAATCCTGATTAAAGAGTGCAAAATATATTTCTCGCCATCCTGGGAATTATTTCAACCAGATATGGATAGACTTACCGACAGTAACAAACCAGTGTGCTATGCCGAACTCGAGGTTTTGAGAGGCATACTTATTAAGCCACAACTTTCTAAAAAACTGAAAACATCAATCAATCATGAATGATATGTATGCAATTCAAAATTAACATGAGATATTTATCAAATATCCTATGTTCAATATATGTGTACAAGGTAAGGGGCTCAAAATAAGGTATGCAAAGCATCAATTCAAGGTGAGCAAGAGACTCTATCTAAAATACAGGTGATATCCGTTGTTGTCTACTTTATTCGCTCTATCTACTCTAAGTTACATAAGTTTCAGAATCATCAATTCTTACACATTCTGTAACTTAGAATCACGAATCCTACTAGTTGAAGATAATTAGGACTGGCCACGTCCTAATTATAACTTAATCAAAAGACGATTATTTGGTTAAAGTGAATAAATCATCGACCTAATTTTATAATTTATTTCATCCCAACCTCATCTTGATTAGCCAAATCAAGATGAAAAGATTAAGAATTAGACTCCAGATGATGGGGTCTAATCACTTAATCTAAAGGTGTAATCTAAGGGTTTAAGTTTAGAACCCAAAACTCACCGATTAGGTTAAGGCAAAAATCCTAATGATAAATCAAATTCATTAGGATAGATCTCTATCCTTAGTTCTAAAGTTAAAAGATCAAATAATCATTTAATAAACTGAGAAAAATCTAGAAACTAGTAAACTCAAGGTTTCATCTATTTGAGTAACCCAATTTACTCAATAGATAAATTCTAACTTAAGATCTATTCTTAATCTTAGGAATTAAAGCTCTTAATTACTAAGAGTATCTCTCAAGATACACATCCTAACTAATGATATAAGACCTAAGGTAAGGTCTAAGAATGATTAAGGAAAGGAGAACACTCATAATTTACTTAGGAATTTTCTTAAGGAGCCAATTTTGGGATTTTGATCAAAAATTTAATTTAAACTTGGATTTGATAAATTTCAGTTATAAATCATTATATTTACTGATTTTAGTGATTAGAAACTGAATTTAAGGCTTTTAAAGGCTAAACCCTAAATTTGGGCAAAATGACCATTTTGCCCCTACTTAAGGGTTCAAAAGATCAAATTTTGATCTAGGGCTTAAATTCTAAAATTTTCTTTTGGAAAGTATTTCTTACTATCTAATGTAAGATTAGACAACAACTAAATTAATTTTGGGAGATTATTAAGCCATATGAGATCAAATTAGTGAATTTGACTCATAAGAGAAAATTAGGAATTTGGCTATATGAAAGTTAAATTTTCTTTCAGATTATTTCTATTTACTGTCTAAGCTTTTCATAGAATCTATATTTACTAAATTCTGATAAGTATTGACCAAGTTATGGCCAATACAAGATTTAGGGTTATAAGGGTAATTAAGGAATCCTTAATTATGGGTCAAAAACCTAACTTTGTCAATTAGTGTCCAAACTGAGTAAAATCAGTGGCTATGGTTTACAAATAGTCCACTAATCACAATGACATGTGATAGAATCAATTTGGATCTAATTTGACTAAGTTATGACTTAATTAAGGTTTAGGGTGATTAGTGAGTGATTAGCAAAATTAATCACTCAAACACTAATCTAACCTTACAGCTAGGTTTTAAATGACTCTATGAGTCCTCTGAAACTTAAATCACTCAATTTGGATTACTAGATTTGCTAATATTCACTAATCAAGATTTAGAGTAATTAGGGGTGATTAGCAAATCTAACCGTTGGATCTAAAATATTTTTACAGATTATTGTTAATTAGGTCTTTCTAATCTAAATTGATGTTTGGATTATCAAATTTGGAGCTTAATTGACCAAGTTATGGTCAATTAAAGTTTTAAGTCTCATTAGGGTAATTAGGGTTAGGTTCTAAAAGTGATTAGGCAAATACTAATCCAAACAGTAAAGATAATACTACCAAATTAATCCTTAGGGTTTTCTGATCACTTTAAGATCTATATTTAATAAGTTTGGATTAGTGTGTATAAAATTATGGCAAAATGAATATTTATAACATTTTTAGGGTTATTTAAATATCCTAAATGTCACTATCTTAAATATAGCTCTAAATAAAATTTTGATAATTCCATAATATTCCTTATTTTCTGCTGATCAAAATAGTATATTTATTTGCTATATTTGGACTTATATTTTTCAACTTATGATTATTTAAAGTATAGGTATTTTTAATTTAACCAATTTCATTTAATAGATAAGGTTATTTATTAAATAATTATATATAATAATTTATTCTATTTTTGGCAGATGGCAACCCCACATATGACACACGTCCAGCTGTAATTGGTTGGCACTAGCGAGTGGGGCCCACCGCTGTTTTGGACGAGACATTCAAACGCAGTTGATTTGCTGCGGGTCCCACCACAGCTGTGCAGCCGTAGGATTGCTACACGTGTCCCATATGAGACACGCGGCACTTTGTAGTCATACGCCCGAGCTTCGCGGGTTCCGGGTCAACCCGGCCCGACCCGTCGTCTTCCTCCTTCGACGCAACTTCCCCGACAGCAGCGGCTAGGGTTCGACTTCTGGGGGCCTTGCCGGTGATACCCTGTCCCGGACCGCATGGCAACGGATAGGGAACGAACGCAGGTACTCAGTGGTAAAAAGATCCATTCCTGAGGTGGTCTGGTTCGAGCATAGGGCCTAACCCTAATTGAGCAGACGCGATGTAGGGACGATAACGGTAAGAACTGTAGCGGAAACACAAATTTAAGCACTATCGAATTCAATTAGGTTAATCAAGCATGATGGATGGTCAATCAAGCATGTGAAATAGCTTCACGAAATGAATGATTGTAATTCTAACAGGAGGATTAAGGGTCTGAAGTGCACCTTGACTCAACGGTGCGGGGCTGCTCGACTCGAGATGGAGGCCTAGGAACTCGATCGACTTTGGTTTCTTAGTAAATTTGTGAAAAGTGGAGACTGCCGATCCTCTCGCAGAATTAAACTGAGCTGTAAGGGCGGTGGAAGGCCATCTGGTGGTCGCAGATCGAGTCGATCTGCCGCGCGTCGCGAGCGTACGCCACGCGTAGCAGCCCTAGGGTTCTTCGGAGGAGAAAAGAGCTCGGTCGTTCGATCTTTGATCGGACGGTCGAGAATTAGCCGTTTGATTTAACGGCTCATTAATGATGTAGGGAGAAGGTGGACGGCGCCGGTTAAAACTTTAAATAATATTACTATTTAAATAAACTCTTATACATTTAATTAATTAGGATTAAAATATTAAGAACTTCCCAAAAATTCCCAATAAATCATCCCTAGCTAAATGAAGGATGCTGAACGCAATGGTGCACTCGGATTTTTTATCCGACAAGTATTTATTTATTTGAATTTTCAGGTATTTAAATAATATTAAATATTCGCCAAAAATCCAATGACTTCCAAATGCATTCAAAACTTCACACATAGCTAATTTGGGTGTTCTGAATGCAATGGTGAAGTCAAATTTTAAATTTGAAGTCTAAATAAAAAGTTAATTTCTAGGGTTTGGGATTTTCCAGAATTTCTGATTTGACTTAGTTGACTTCTGATTTGACCTAAGTTTTTGAGATATGTTCTAAATTACTTAATTAATGACTTAGAACCTTAATTAAGACTTAAATTAGTCTTAATTGAGCCAAGTAACAACTTGGGTTGTTACAATAAGACTAGCATACTAAGATGCTCTCAAGTAGGTAACAAGGCTGACATACAAAAAAAATTCTGAAATGTAAAGGAACTGCAGAAAATGAAAAATATGAAAGAAAGAAAAACGTACTGAAACAGTAAAGTAAAGTAAAGTAAGTCTGAAGAAAGTATGTAAAGTAACTGTAAAAGGTCTGAAAAGTAAATGTAAGTGATGTTGATTAATTTATTTGTACTTGTGAATATTCTTACTTAGTCTGCCAAAAAGTAAAGTCCATCTGGTAATCTAGGAGAAACATCCTAGATAAAGTAAAGTTCATCCAAAAGAGGCATCTAGGAGAAACATCCCAGATCCTAAAGTAAATCCACAAAGTATCTAAAGGGCAAATGGGAGAAATATCCCAATGCCAAAGTAAAGTACCATAAGGGAAATTTCCTAGGCAAAAGCAGTCCTAAAGTAAGTCATACTAAGTGGCAGGTTAAGTAAGACATAAATCACAAGTAAAATGTTGTTTATTAATGTTTCTTTTAAAATTATGCAAATGAAATATGAACGAAATTCAAAGTATGTTATAAAGTAAGTAACAAGTATTTAAGTATGTCTCAAGGTATAAAAAGGCTCAAATGACAAGAAAAGCATAGCAGTTCAAATCAATGAAATGAATAGCACTACACAAATTTGTGATATCACTTGTTTTCTAATTTAGACATTCTAACTACTCTAAGTTACATAAGATTCAGAATCAACAATTCCTACACTGTCTGTAACTTAGAATCACGAATCTACATGTTGAAGATAATTAGGACTGGCCAAGTCCTAACTATATGAAAATCAAAAGACGACTACTTGATTTAAATAAATAAATCATCATCCTAAGTTATTATTTTATAAACCTCAAATAAACCTTGATTAGCAAAATCAAGATTTAAAGAATTAAGAATCAAACTTCAAAGAATGAGATTTAATTCTTAATCACAAGGTTATCATAATGAGCTAAGGTTTATTCCCATCTTACTGATTAAAGGTTAAGGCAAATCCTATTGAATTAAGTCAAATTCAATAGGATAGATATCTAATCCTAACTCTAAGGTTAAAATATTTAATAATCAATTAATAAACTATGAAAATCTAATAAACTAGTAAAACTAAAGTTTTACCTTAATGAGTAACCCATTTTACCCATTAGATGAATTCTAACCTAAGATCTAATCTTAGTCTTAGGAATTAAGGATCTTATATGCTAAGAGTTTCACTCAGACACACATCCTAATTAAGGTTATAAAACCTAAATGATGTTCTAAGAAGTTCAAAGGAAAGAAAGGATTCTCAATTTTACTTAAGATTTTCTCTTAAGCCTAATTTAGGGTTTTCCTTCTAATATCTAATTTAAGACTTAGAATTATTTAGATTATAGTTTAAATCACTTTAATTATTATTTGTTATGATTTTGAGATAAAATTAGGCCTTAATTTTATTAAACCCTAATTTTGGGCAAAAAGACTGTTTTGCCCCTCCTTAAGGGTCTAAATCTCATCTTTATGAATTAATACTAAATTCTGAACTTTAATAATGTGGAATAATTACTTACTATCTAATATGAGTTTAGACAGTGAGTTTTTCTAAATTTGATTAAGTATTAAACTTTATAGGGTCAAATTAAGGAATTTGACCTATAAGGGCATTTTGGTAATTTTACCCTATTGACATATAATTTTTCTGTTAGTTTATTAAATGTTATGCTCTACGGTTTCCATAGAACCTAAATTTATTGAATTCTGATGTGTATTGGCTAAGTTATAGCCAATACAAATTTTAGGGTTTTAAAGGGTAATTAAGGATTCTTAATTAAGGGTCAAAAACCCTAACTTTGTCATTTGGTATCCAAATTGAATAATTTTAGTGGTTGTATATCACAATTGATCCACTGATTCTAATGACTAGTGGTAGGTTCAATTTGGACTCCATTTGGCTAAGTTATGGCTTAATTAGGGTTTAGGGTGATTAGTGAGTGATTAGTGAAATTAATAACCCAATCACTAATCCAACCCTATAATTAGGTTCTAATAGGTTTTAGGAGTTCTCTGAAACTTAGTTTGTCCAATTTGGATTATTAAATTTACTAATATTTACTAATTAAGTTTTATGGTAATTAGGAGTGATTAGCAAATCTAACTATTGGATCTTAAATGTTTTTGTAGATTACTGAAATTTAGGTTTTGCTGATCATAATTGGTGTTTGGATCATTTAATTTGGAGCTAAGATGATCAACTTATGGTCATTTGAAGTGCTAAGTCAAATTAGGCTAATTAGGGTTAGGTCCTAAATGTCATTAGTCAAATGCTAATCCAAATAGCAAAGTTAATACTACTAGAATATTCCTTAGGGTTTTGTGAGTATTTTAAGACCCATATTCAATAGGTTTGGATTATTGGATACAAAGTTATGATAATTAGAAATTGTTGAGAGACAGACACATTTATAAGTTAGCCAAATTAATAGATAAGAAATCAAAGATTTGACTCATATTAAGAATATCAAAAACAACAACAAAAATTGTTCAATATAAATCATTGAATTAATTTAGTAAGATTTTTAATAAAGGTCGTACTAATACAGTTATTTCAAATAAGTTTAATGGTTATAAATAATCTCAATTATGCTTTCATTTGTTGTGTTAGTAAAGCTAAGATTTGGAATACTTTAAAAAGGATAAAGAGAAAAAAAGTGATAGTGTCAGATGACATCTCTATCGATGTATGAAAATATTTGAGGAAGAAGTTTCTTTGCTTACTAAGTTATTTAATATTATTTTGAAGACAAAAGATGTAGAGTAGAGAAAGAGCATTATTATTCTTATTTACAAGAATAAAAGTGATGTTCAAGATTGTGTTAGTTATAGATAAATTAAGTTAACATGTCATACATGAAAATTTTGAGAGAGAGTAAATGAAAACATCTTATAAAGGGATACTTGTATTTCTCAAAATCAAATTAATTTTATGCCAAGTAGATCTACAATATAAGTCATACATATAAGAGGGTTGATATAGAAATTTATGGAAAGATAAGAAGATTTTCATTTAATTTTTATTAATTTTGAAAAGGCTTATAATAAAGCACTAAGAGAAGTTCTTTAGAAAGCTTTAGAAGGAAAAGATATATGTGTTGCTTATATTGGTGTTATTAGAAATATGTATAATGAAGTTGTAACTTGTATTCAATCACAGGGTGGCTTATCTAATGATTTTCCTATTACAATAGAATTACATCAAGGCTCAACACTTGACCCATATCTTTTTTTTTAATATGGATGTTCTTACTAAACACATTCAAGAATAGATTCCTTGGTGCATGTTATTTATAAATGACATTCTTTTAATTGATAATACTAGATATGAAGTTAAGAAAAAAAAAAGGTTATGGAGAACTATTTTAATATTTAAAGATTTTGGTCTTAAAAAATCTAAAAAAATATAGTGTAAGGTTTAATTATACTAGAAAGGTTAATCTCGTGAACATAACTATTGAGGACTATGTGATCAAGAAATGCAAGAGATTCAATTACATGGTTTCAATTATTAAAATAATAGTATAATAGAGAGCGAAGAGATTAACAAAATTCAAGTTAGTTGGATGAAATGAAAAAGTACTTCTAGAGTACTGTGCGATCAGACAATCCCATTTAAAAGTGAATGAAACTTGTATAGAGCAGCTATATAGCCAAATATGTTATATGGGGCAGAATGTTAGCTAACAAAGAAGAAACTTCATATAAACAAAATGTTACAAAGATGAGAATGCTTAAGTAGGTGAAAGGGTATACTTGTAGGAATAAAATGAGAAATGATTATTGGTAGCAAAGTTAGAGTGGCTCCACTAGTAGATAGGTTAAAGAATGCCAACTTAGATGTTTCGAGCATATTAAGCACAGACCGTGCAATTCCCCAGTTAAGAAAATTGAGTTTATGAATTTTGCCAATATTAAAAGATGAATAGAAAGGACAAAAAAGATACGGGAAGAAACTATTAGGATGTTCTATTTGGAACTTAAGGTAGGGCTTATATTTAATCGTGTGCACAATAAAAACAAATAATTCATGTAGCCAACCTCACCTAGTAGGAGTAAAGCTTGATTTTTGTTGTTAAAAAAATCATCAAATATAGAAATTGATCAGTTGACTTCCCTTTCAATTCTCCAACAACATAAAGACAATTAAATAAAAAATATTTGAACTGACAATTGAGTTAAATCTTGTGCAAGGGGCAACAACTTCGATAGTTTTGAGAATGAGACTATAAAGAATCAAATTGAGCAAATAAAAAATTCTATTAATATAACCAAGAACAAATGTTGAAAAAAAATGATATTAATTTGCAAATTGTTGAACTAATTATGATAACAAATGTTTAGCAAGATTGATTATTAGCAAGGTACATGCATTTGTAGATATTAACAAGGTACATGCATATATATATATATATATATATATGAAAAACGCTTGGTTGTCAAATCTACAGTAAAAAAATATCGACTCCCCCTTCCCCCAATAATTATATTTCTTTTTGATAATTGCAATATTTTGAATTTTGTATTTTATTTTGTTTTTGGTAAATTTATTACTCAAACTATAATATAAAATTATGTAATTAAGAGCTTTGATCAATGAAATGTATTGGTGGAGTTTGATGTTCAACTATTATTACAATTTGTTTTATGCCACGAATGTTAAAGGATTGCATCCTTGTGTGTTAGCAGAAGAATGAAACATTTAGTCCTAGCCATGAAATAATAATAATAAGAAGAAGAAATATGTTATATAGTTTAATGGATTATTTTGGAATATCAACAAAACTTCAATATATTGCTAGTTCTACTGAGAATTGCTTTATTATTGGCACATTCACATAAGAATTGCTTTAAATGTAGCGAGTTCTCTTGGGAATTGTGTTATGCTTCTAGGTTAATGTAGCCATTTTTAGTATATTGGCATTTTCTTATTAACATAGAAATTTCCCAAGTTCTATAACTTCTTAAATATAAAATGGCTGACTTCCAAGGGCATTCCTTTGGCACCTTCTCGATAAAATTCTCTCATTGTTTAACTAATCTCTTCAAATTTAACTGCACTTGCCATAATTTGATCTTAGAACTTGAGTCACAACTTGTATAAAGAGTTACCTATTCTTGAAATAGATTTTTCAGCTTCACATGTTTATATTTAACATGCTGCTGTTAATTTAAATTCCGGGTGTTGCATACATAACTATAACTATAAAATTTATCGAGCTTGATGCTTATATAGACATGAATAAATCTCAAAATAACGTTTTCCAAATTTAATGTTTATATGAACAAATGTATTATATATGAATAAAATCATTTAAAAAAGCATCATAATAAATTATTAGAAAACATAATGAGTTTAAAGAAACAAAAGTTTAGAAAATGCCTAAAGTTCTAAGGATTACATTTTTTACTTAAGCAAACTTTTAAGGCCACTAGCAGACCAGATTCATTGCATGACCATTCATACATATTTTTGTACTCGGTACACTTTGTCATTGGCTCTACAACAATAACAAGCATGTTTCGTCAACACCATTTTTCTTGCTGCTACATTAACTTTCCACAACTCCAAATCCCTTTATTGAGTTTTTTTCAAGCATATGCAAGCAATATAATATTTTTCAATTCTTCTTTTGAGTTTTTACTTGTCTAGTGCATCTTGAGTGATTTTAGAGAACCTCCATTTAGCTTTGTAGAAGTCTTCCTGTCATTCTCTTCATAATTGAATACAACTACACTTTCACTTTCACTTTCATAATATCACTAGTATAAGTGCATCTGATATGTGTAATAAAAAATAGCATTTATCTCTATATGAACCATTTTGCAATTCCCTTAATATGATGAGAAACTTTTGCCCATTTTTTTTAGCGCCTATAAGTTGTTCTTCAACAAATTAAGAGCCTACTTATTCAAAGCTTTGTTTTAGCTATTAAACATCAGATGAAGATTTAAAGCAAGTTTCAACCAGATTATTTGTGGCGCCTGCCCCTTAGCCAAATAGGATTAAGAGGTATTTAAAGCAAGTTTTAGCCAGATTATTTGTGGCGCCTACCCCTTAACCAAATAGGATTAAGAGGTGGTCATCACATGCAAACCCCTCACTTATCACTAGATTAGGGTATAATCTCCAATCCACTAATAAGAGAAATATGTGCACTTAGGAAGTACCAGAATCATTTACTAATTACATACATATCAATCAAAGTACGGAAGAAAGAAAAGAATGAGTTTACATCCATTATTACACCATAATGCAGAAAATAAAAAATATGCATCTCAGAATAAAGTATATAATGAAAAAAAAAATACATAGAGTACATATATTATTATAACATTTAATAAGTTTAAACTGAAAAGAAAATAAACACTCAGCCTCACAAGCAAATAATAAAAGAAACTAATGATCTTCAGCAATAAGGCACTCCTCCTCCTCCTGATCTAGCTCCACTTCTGGCTCAACCACCTCAAACAGCTCAGAATCTGTCATTGTCAGTTTCACAATGACAGGGCCCTAGCCAAAAAAAGAAAAAAATGATTAGACAAATTGTTTAAATATATTTTAGGCTGTGAATTGTATGTTTCTTTTAAGATACCACAATTTACTTAAACAACTAAAGCAAGCAAATAGGTGCAATAAGCTAAGAAAGAACAGGAAAAGCTATAAATAATATATTTATAACATGAACAAAAAGTGAGGCACAAAAACATACATTAACCCCAAAGCTGCAATGAGGTTAGGCAATATATATATATAATAAGCTGTATACACAAAAAAAGATGACTCATCATAATATGCTGATGATCATATAAAATTATGCAGATTAAAAAAAAACAAACTGAGCTGTGATATATATAGGTAAGCTAAATCAACAACTAGCATCATATCATACATGTACGCAAGCAAGCACTATACTAAAGCTGAGATGTAGTATAAGTAACATAAAGCAGAAAGAGTAATATGTAAAACTGTCATATCAGAATAATTGGCTAAACAAGCTGCTGAACTGTAACTGAACTGAATAATATTATGCATATCACTTAGCTTCTCAAAGCTAAGACAGAAAATTATACTGAACTGAAGAGACAGAAAATATTTATGCAGTAAATTTTTAGTTATTTTACTTTACTCATATGGATACATTCAAAAGTAGCTGAGCACGTCCAGAAGTAGCTGAGGATGCATGTGCTGCCAGCAGGGGCTAACCCTAGTACTTAGGGTTCGGGCGAAAGTGATGATACTGTCGATAACTATGCATTCTACTAAATTTGCACGATCGATACCATTTCAATTCAATCGAACCCGCTCAATCGACAATTAAGGGTAAGAAATTGATTTATGAAATGCAGTGGCATTGATCAACTGAATAAGAGGGGGTGATCGAGCGTACCTCAAATGGACGGTCGAGGATACAGGAAGGAGAAGGGAACCCTGAGCGTCTGAATAACTCACGGCTTGTGAACGGGAGCCCTAGCCAGCTACGGGAAGGATAATAGGAGCTCGGTGGATGACTTTAGGTGACCGCATGCGACGATTGGCCGCATGCCGCGACACTGTGACATGCGAAGTGTGCACATAGGGGATAAGGACGGGGGATTCTGGGTCGTTTGATCGACCCGATCGAACAGCCAGATTCTGTCATTCGATCGAACAGCAGAAACTAACGGTGCAAGCCGGAAGGGAACAACGTGGGGAACGGCCATTTGCAAGAAATTAAATAATAAATATTTAATTATTAAATTCTAATTTTCTTAACTAAAATAGAGCTATTAAATGACTTTTAAAATTTTCCAAATATTCACCCCTAGCTAATTGAGGAGTGAGGAACGCAACGGAGTGGGTGGATTTCGATTTCAACGAGTATTTATTTTTCATATTTTTCGAGGTATTTTAAATATATTAAAATATTCGATAAAAATCTAACAACTTCCAAATGCATCCAAAACTCCACCCCTAGCTAATTTGGGGGCAATGAGCGTCATGACGAAGTCCTATTTTTTATTTGAGATCAATTTAATTATGTTAATTTTTATGGTTCCTGAAATTTCCAAAATTATGATTTGATCCAATTGACCCCTGATTTGGACCAAAATTTTAGACTGAGATCCTAATGATTATTTAAGAGTGTTAGAATCAAAATTAAGATTTAATTTAGTCCTAATCGATCAGGGTAACAACCTTGAGTTGTTACAAACTCCTCGCTTACAAAATATCTTTAATAAATTTTGGGCCATTATGGATAATTAAAGCAATTTAAAGCCCATATTTGCATAAAATTTTCATCCAAATGAAATTGCAAACATTTTATAATATAGCAGTTCTTAAGGCGTTAGCTTCAATGCACTTGGTGAAATGGTCAAACATTACAAGCATAAACTTCCTTTATCTATTAGCTGGTAGAAACAAGCCAAACAGATTCATTTCCCATACAGCAGTCATGGTGAACAGATTGGTAGCAGCTAGTGCAATGGTGGAAGTTAGGTTAGCACATAGTTTGGGAAGCCGCATAATATTTAATGAATTTCTATGTTTTATTTTTGCAACATCAACCACATTAATCTTGTCGAATTACTCTGTTCACCAAAGTTTTATGGCCTTAATGATTGCTGCACTCTTGCATTAATCACCTCAAAATTTTTATCCTGATCAAAACACTCAAAACATAAGAGATTTAAATAAAAAAAAAACTTTCTAAGGAATAGAACGTTAATCAAAATATACTATGATGCTTTTGTTTTGACTCTATTTGATCTTTTGAGAATTTACTATCCATTCACTCTTCAGATATTAGATAGACTGCTTTATCAAAATTTCTTGGCTCTACTGCATTGCTTCATTTTTTTGATACTGGACAAACAGAATTTCCTATATTGTTGTCTTTTCTATATTTCCACACTTAAACATATAGTTGAGGAGCTAATTTCTTCTTTTTGTTACTAGCATTAGTTAGAAATATTCTAAATTTGTTATTTCATTTTTACTTTAAATAGGCATCTTCTTAAAATATAGCCATATTCTATAAATAATTCATTTACTTATTGATGAAGAATTGTGCATGAGATGTTGAAACTCCACAACTAGAGTGTATCACCCAACCTACATTTGAAAACATAAATAGGTAAATTTTATCATTTAATTTGCCACACATTCTGTGATTAGTGCCATGCAAGTGGCAACCAGTTACCAAAGTATAGTCACAAGGAAGACGTACAGGCAGCAGTCCATTAAAGTTATTACATCTGTTAGCCCACAATCGACAAACATGGATGGCAGCTTTATGGAGTGGCTACACATTGTGTGGTAGCAAGGTAGTCACGGCACAATGTGCATTCAATTCATTTTGAAAGCTACCAAAAGAAAAGTCGTCCTGGTTAATCGTTGAATATAAAACCCATCTAAAAATATTAAGAAAAAAAAATAAAATGAAAAATCATGTGATTCTATTACTAAAAAATAAAAAATTGAAATACCAGCCAAAGAAAATCAATAGTATGGGATCTGATCTATAAAGTTCATGTTCAAATTTTATTTTATCATTCTTTGTATCCTTGTTTTGTACTTATTACCAAAGTATTATAATTTAGCAGTATCATGTTTATTCTCCTAAATTTGTGATGAGTATTTTTAATATTTTAATTATATTTAGCTAACTTTTATGTTGGATTTAATTTTACATTTATGTTGACCACTATGTGAATGATATCTTTTGGCTTTAATATCAAGTTAATGTTCAATCAGACTCATATAGCATGATAATTTAACACAATGGATTGAAAAATAACTCTAGGTCATGCACAACCTAAAGTACATTGTAATGAAAGATTCAACAAACAACTTTGGAGAATTGAAAATCTTCAGTCTATTCATTGTCTTTGCATTAAGTTATGCTAAGGACAATGTCTTTAGAAGAAAAAGGTTAGGAATCACTTGGTTTATATCGACGGCATCTTAAACAAGAAGAAAAAAATTTTGGGTCACTTGGACAACCTCTCTGAAAATTTTTACGTTGATGAATGATGAGATTCAATATTACTCAAAATCTCACCATATGCATCTTCATTATCCACCATATATCATATAAAAAAACAATTTAAATAACTAGTGAAAAAGACTTAACTAGATCCCAAATGGTTCAAATAAGCCAAATGGTCATGCTGATGATGTTGACTTTCAATGTGAGATTTTGTTAAATATTTCACAAGTTTTGTATTTCAAAATTAGCTTCCATAAACTAACGAATGTGTACAAATCAACAAATATTCAAATCACGCAATTTGTTTACCAGAAAAAAGAACAAGGTCGATCAAAGAAAATTTATATTGTATAAAATGAACATAGATTACAAAAAAATGTCTTGAACTAATATTGACAACAATCTCAACTAAAACAAAGAAGCTACAAATTTTTAGTACAGAAGCTATAAAGATAAAATATATAAAGAAGGTTCTTTAGTCATCAAGACAAAGCAAGAAAAGTAAAAAATGCACAAATAACAAAAACATTTTTGCATACATGTCATATTGACAAATTTGCTAGAATATCCAGGCATATAATCGAGTAGCATTCATTCTTTAGAAAAGTATGTGTTTGAGTAATATATTGTTAATAGCGAGCATCCTACACTAAGGTGCAGGCATGATGCATGCAAGCTCAGCCTATTAAAGGCTCCATAAGAGATGGAAAGAGAGAAAATTTGAAAAGATAGAGTTAATGGATTGGATGGGAACCTGGGGGCCATAGATAGGATGAGATGTGATAAACTCGTCAACATCTGCTTCGTTCCGTTTCGACAGAGGCTTCTCCCAACCCAGTGTCTTCTTGTAGTAATCAAGGAACGCAAAGTTCTTCTTCTAGTGCTCTTTCACCTCTCGAAATGCGTCCCCAAAAACCCTAAAATATTCGATGACTCGGCCATTACGCTCTATACTCGAAATGAATTTTCGATCTCGGGATAACGTATGAGAAAATTGGAGAGGGTAGTCTCTACTTTCTTAATATTATTATGATATTTTATCTGAATATGCATATATATATATATAGTTTATCGCATTTATTAGCAAGAAATATATACTTGGGTGCGCTCAAGAAACTTAAACGGGTTCATGGGCTTGCATGGATGCCTTGCCCTCTATAAAGATGAATAGATGCACAGGCATGCCTAAGTGCACAAACCCCAATTTCTATGGATGAATCGAGTGCTTGAGCACGCTAAAGCACCAATCAATGCATGAGTGTGCTAAGGTGCCCAACCAAATCAATTTCTATAAATTGACCATAGTTCATTTTTCACACATTTCACTGTTGATCGATTGCTGACCCATCCAAGATCTCTACAAAGCCGTCAAATAATACATGACCATCTATAAATCACTCCAACGCATTTAACATTCCACCATCATTCCAATTTCCAATCATATTGTCAAATCATTCTACATGCCTAATCACTATAGGCTGCACTTAAAACTCCACCAAACCCAACACAGAGATGATATTGGTATCTTTCAATAATAATATCTACAAAATACTTATAATTAACATTAAATATGATTAATTATAGACCATAAATTGTGTTTTTAAGATATAATTATATGCCAATAATTTAAGCATATTTTTTATATTTGTATTTTTAATCAAATATTTCTTGACATTTTATTTATTTTCCATAATTTTTTATTTTTTCAACCTTTTGAAACTCATAATAATTAATCATGACTCAAACAAAAAAAATTAACTCCATGATTAAGTTCTTTATAATTTTTTTAACCAAGATGGGCCATTTTGGAACTTATAATTTTTATACGATTATATTTTTAAAATCTGAAAATTATGTATTAATTAATCATTATTACTATTATTTGCATTACTTATTATTATTACTATTAATAAATAAATAACACACAAGCTTATATCCTTAACTCATCGACAATCCATTCCCCAATCCCTCTAATTAGGGAATAGGGAAAGAGGACATGTTAAGATGAGAGAAGAAAGCCAGAATGGTGGCATGGTTCTTCTCTATGCATAATCTCCAACCACAGTTTCCCTCTAATTTGTAGTCTCGTTTGAAAATTTTCAAAAAATGGAGCTATATGTAATTACAATCCACACATTGTACTTGTAAAACCCCCATGTTCATGATTGTTACTCCAAATAAGAAAAGATTTGGGTTAGCTGGGGGAAGAATGACAGGGGATATCACAAACATATTGCAAACCTTTGCAGAACTTATTAAGTCCTATAAACAAGCTCTAAGGACGCCTGATCAAGTCTTAATGTAGCCACATAGCAAGATTAAAACTGACATTTGAAACAAATCTCATTCAGATAAACAAAGCCACATTAAAATACTTCACACTGAGCTGCTGCTGCTGCTTCATCACGAAAAGCATTCAGGGCAAAGCATCAAATCTTCATCATTATCAAGTCTTCAGAGGAGCCTTCTTCTCTCTGTCTGAAATGCGAGCAGGAGTTGTTGAATGTGATTTAAACCGTCCCCTTCCCCCTTCTTCCTTCTCCTGAAAGAAATGAATGGTCTCCTTTAATATCTCTGAAAAACTATAAGAAATAAAAAGAGAAAAACAAAAAATAGAGAATATATTTATGATCAATGGACACTACAAAAATGCTTGTCGTGTTATGTCAGATGCTTCTTAGACATCAACATGCACCCGGCATGCGACGAGCAAGTCTCAAGCATGACCATAGCTCGTCTATTCTAAGAAAAACAATCTTACACGCATGCCTGACTTGTAGCACCTCACATCCTAAGATAAATTATTTGCATGGACTCCAAATCTTGTAAGTTTAAATATATAGCATCAAAATCATGATAAATATAATATTAGCATCCACATTCTTTGATTTTGATTATGGGAAGTTAAGAGTAGCAGTTATTCCAATGTAACTATAATGATGGTTGCGATAATTCTGCAAAACTTAACATTTTAGTGTTAAATATAGAAATATGAAATATCAAAGTTAAATATAAAAAATAAAAATACAAATAAACAAAAATAATCAAAGAAGACATTTTAAATTATACAAGATACTGAAGATGATATTAATTCATTTAATATGATTTTACTTTTGATGATAATTATATTTATCTAATATATTTGTGAGTTATAGCCCAATATTCACATATTTAGTATTTATATATATATGCCATGATATTTTATTTTTTTATAAACTTTACATTATTACCGATAAATATAAATGATTAATGTATTATCATCTCCAATACACATTCATACCTACATTTTAAAAAAAAGCAGTGCCTTGGGTCTTATATCCCTGCATTCATCACAGGGATGCATTCAAGAAATCGAGATCATTACCTTTTTCTTTACAATCTGAACAACATCCTCATCATGGAGGGCATGTGATAGCCCACAATGCTGAGGGTAGTGCCTTGAACTTGTTCCCCAGACAAGAACATACTTCACATCCTTCACTAAGCTGCGGTGAATATGATTACAGAAATCTTCAACTGTGCAGCCCCCTCTATCCTGTTTTGTTTTCCACAAATTAATATCAGTTTCTTCGTTTTTCAGTCAAAAAGATAAAGCATGAAATGATGCAACTCACAGTAGAGAGAACAACAGGTTCAGAGAAATCAGGCTGCTGTCCTTGTGGTTTTGTATAAACTCTCACAAGCCCCATCTCTTCCCACATCCTTGCAAGTAATCTGTCTAGATTCAGCTGCAAGATAACAGTTACCATAAGAAATTATAAAGCAAATCATAAACTCTAAATCCTGAATCCTTAAACCCTATATCAATAAGCTAAATTACCATAAAAATCTGCTTGTATTTTGGTAAATTGTGCAGTGGCGGAAATGCACTAAGATATTTGGAAGATTGTGGAGAATAGAAGAAGTCAAGTTAGTGTTTGGGTGGCGAAAATTGCTGTCAAAAAAAGCTCAATGTTCACGAATTGCTCATATTTGGCTAGTAGAAAGCTTGTGTACCACTCGACAATAAGGAAATGAGCCGAACTTGAATAAACATTATGAACAAAACATCGCTTTATAGAGCTGAGCTCGTTAAAGGTACTAATATAGTTATCAACAGCATGAGCACGCAAGCTGACCATGGGCCTATAAAGCATATACTAGCCGAAGATACAAACTTTTCAAACTAGAAAATTATAAAAATGAGTTATTTATCAAAATAATTTATTGACTATTGCAAAATATTCAATGTGGCCACAGACTCTTATCAATATTTTTTTTTCTATTGACTTTGTTTAAACTTTTTTTTTGTCCATAACAGTTAATAGTCCTGTTGACCCTCTTTTTTCCATAAATAATAAAATAAAAGGGTATATATGCAGAATATACCGAAGAAAGAAGATTCTGACTGCTGGAATCGACTATTGCCATTTCCAGCGGCCGACTCCCGTTGTCGTGGAAAGCGACCATTTACGGTGGCCGATTCCCACTAAAATCGGCAACGAGAATCGTTCATAGGAAATGGCAATGACCGATTCTAGCAGCCAGAATCAGCCGCATGCCATTTCCAGCGGCCAATTTCTGTTAGAATATGTGGTTGAAATTTCAGCGGCCTACTCCAGTGGGAATCGGTTGCTGGACATGGCAAGAGGCCAATTTCAACAGCCGGAGTCTATCGCTTGCCATTACCAATGGTTGATTCCCGCTGAAAAATGGCCAGAAAATGGTAACATTCGATTCCAGCAGCCGAAATTTTCCTTTGTCGGAATATTCTACATATACGCCTCTATTTTGACAGAAGAAAGGGTAACGAGACTATTAACAGTTAAGACAGAAAAAAACAATTAAACAAAAGTCAAGTGACCAAAAATATATTTACAAGAATTAATTACCATTATAAAAATTTTGCAAGTTTCATGATCCATTGACTCTTGCAAAATATTCAAAAGTCTTTAACTCATAAATATTCTTTTTTGATTCATTGACTTTTGTTTAGCATTTTTTTTTGTCTCTCCTGTTAACTCACCAGTCTCCTTCCATTAAATTTGAGCTTTTCAGTTGGAGTCGACTTTCTAGTGGGAATCAGCAGTTGATTCCCGCTGGAATTCAGTGAATGGCTGATTGCAGCGAAAAACGGCCGTTGGAAATGGTCACTGAATCTAGCAGCCGATTTCAATTGCAGCTGGAATCGGTCGCTAGATTCAACGGCTATTTCCAGAGGCCGATTCTTGCTGGAATCTGCCACTGAATCCAGCAGCCGGTCGATTTCAGCATTTGATTCTCGCTAAAATCAGCCGCCGGAATCCAACGCCAGATTCCAGCTGCAAGCGGCCAATTCCAGCAACCATAATCGACAGTTTGTAGCTTGAATCAGCCGCTTGATTCAGCGGCCATTTCAAACGCCTAATTCTCGCTAGAACCAATCTCTGAAATTCAGCGGCCAATTCCCACTGGAATCAGCCTTCAGAATCCAGCGACTGATTCCAACAGCAAGAATTAGCAGCTCGTAGCCAGAATCGTTCGCTGGATTCAGCAGACATTTCCAATGGTCGTTTCCCGCTTGAATCGGTCAACCGTTGGATTCAACTACCGACTTCTGTTGGATTCAGTTGCTGGATTCCAACGGAAGTTAATTGTTGAATCCAGCTGAAAAGCCGATTTCGGCTGAAAAGCTCAAATTTAATGGAAGCAGACTGAGTAAAACTAGAGGGACAAAAAAAACTTAAACTAAAGTTAAGGGACCAAAAAGAATATTATAAGATTTAAGGGCTATTTTGAATATTTTGCAAGAGTCAAGAGACCATTATGATAATTTTCTCCTTTTCAAAAAATTTCAAACACGAGCCAAACTTGAACAAACCTTAACTGAAATAAGCCGTACTTGAATATAGCCTGAGCATTCCCAAGATTGGCTCATTTACACTTCAAGTAAAATGGAAATAATAGCGGGAGATGATTTTTGACAAGAAGAATATTAAGTGAATAGAAAGCCTGCCTTCAAATTACAGCTGATTACTACTGAATTTGGCTGGCGAGCTAGCCTATCTACATCATCTATGCCAATTACATCAATCTTGTTATAAACATAAATGCACTTCATGTATTTTCGATTGCCCTCAATGACATCAATAAGATCATCAACGGTAGCATCTTCACGAAAAAGAACCTGAATATCATGTAGAAGACAAAGAACAGTCAGAAAGTAGATCATTATTCAGTCTAAATTATAATCTTAAACACAACAGGGACAAAGGCGTTTAGATATCAAACACAAGTGTTATTTAAGGAAATAAAAAGTGCGAAGAAGTAATAACACAAGTAAAACATGCATCTTATATTAGAAAAATTTGCCACGATAGATAATGTGAAAAAATGAAGCACAAAATTATATACTTGCTGGAATAGCACAAGCAAGAAAGAAACATAAGTTAGGAATGCATGAAATTGATGCTAAAAATTAAGCTCTACAGAATCATGATGTCTTTTTTTTAGTTATCATTCTTCTTTAATAATCAGCAAGTGTCATATGAAGCCTACTAAAAATACACATATTGCAAATGGTGTTGTAATTCAAGATCCAATCCCACCGACCGCATATTGCCTCTTAATAAGACTTGCTTTCTTTCAGAATGTTTGATTATTACACGAGTAATAAATGAAAAGTATAATGGACAAGACTAATTCTGAAAAGATCTCATAATCATTAAAGCTCACAACCATAACGGTGAAATAAATAAGCAGCGTAAGCTATTGATACACATAAGTATAACTGAATAATAAGACAATATAAACAAAGTGGTGTAATTAAAATTAATTTAAGAAAGAAATGTTTTCCATATGCACATAACTAGGGCAAGGTAATCACAAAAGAGTTAACTTGCCAAAACAAAACAAAATTATTCAAGACAAGCAAGTGAGAGTAACCAAATTCCTTACTGATTATGGCTGCTGCATTTTACAATTAGATTGATGTTTAGTTTTCTTAAAAACTATCTCCTAATGGTGGTAATTGATTTACATGTGATACTTCCTATCTGTGATGCTATGGAGTGCAATTTTTTCATGAAGCATCAGGCCAAAGAACTAGTTTCTCAATGTCCCGATTTATCCAAATTGGCAACTTTTCTGATCAGCTTATCAGCCTCGATATTATTATGGGTGACACTGTAGAATCATAATCTTATATAGAATCATATGATTCATTTATGGACTCAAACTATTAAATAAAATTAACCACTCGGAAAAAATGCAAGAATCACCCACATCTTTGTTTAAAAACTAGAAGTACTCTTTCCTTGAGGTAGATTAATATAAATTTATAAGATTGTTCCCTAAGGCTTGAGCAAAGCTTATTTAGATTTGAGGCCACATCTATAGATAATTAGCTCTCTCACACCACGGAAGGGATACTCGATAAAAATTACGAAATAGACTTGAAGCATTGTAGGCATTGTACTAAATGTTTGTACTTAAGCGTGCTTTGCTGACTCTAAGATTTGAGTTCATATTTATCTCCTATTTTGGTTTTGATAATTGTAAAGTATAATTTTATTCCTATGAACTAATGATTTTATCTATTGAATGATTCAGGTAAACTCATAAATAGCCAATTATGGAATAATTGATGCTCCAGATTTGAAGAAACCATGTTTTAAATTGTCTTATTTCCATTGTATTGTGATGTAATGTATTATTAGTACTTATGTTGAGATGTAATTTACTTTAGTTTGAGTAAGAATTATCACTTAGAGAGCTAGCTCATGTGTCCAAACCTAATGCGCCCACACTCATATGTCTAGAACATATAACTAATGCGCCAAGGCGCCCCATTATTGATGTGGGTAGATACATGGAAAGACAGGCCAACGCTCAATCCTCCCGAATAAACGCACCGGACCGAGTTTCAACTCTCTTTTGAGTGAGCCTATTATGGAATAATAGGCGCCATAGATCGTCAGCTCATGCATTTAAGCGTGCCATAACTTCACGTTTACTTGTCCACAATTAGAACCTGCCTAAACCGACCCCCTCTTTTTGACCTATAAATAGGGGTCATTATTCAGCATTTACACATACCTTTAGCAGCAAGCAAAATATATTTTAAGCATCTTAGGGAGCATCTAATAGAGCTCTAAGAAATATCTCAACTCGTTTTCAAAGTTTAGAATATCCGATCTATGAGACTTTACCTTAAGATTGTATGAGTTTTATTTTTTATAAAATTTAATTTGTTTCCTACTTTACTCTTCCGAGGTGTGCAAGAATTATGATAGCTCTACCAAACAAGGGTTGAGAAGAAGGGATTGTAACAACCCAATGTCATTAATTTTCAAACTAGGTCAAATTCCTCCCCAGACATCAGGACCCCGTGTAATTTCAAATTAGGGCAAACAAAATTTCCATTTGATAGAAATAATTTTTAGATCAAAGTGCCCTAGTTTGAGAGAATTCGGATAACGAAAACTTCCGCTTTATTTTTTTGAATTATTTAAATCCAATAAATTGAGAAAATTAAATATGTGACCGAATTCATCGATTTTCGTGGCATTATGTTAAGTATATTATTTAAAGGCTGCTCGAAAAGTTACATCAATTTTTGAGCACCAGTTCGGCCTCAATTAATTTTTGAAGTTTCAAACTTCATAAATTAATTTAAAATAAAAACATTTGTCCGAATTGAAAAGTTTTGGCGCGAGGGTGTTCATTACATCATAACACACCTCTATGTCAAGTTTCGTTATTTTTGGATGCCAAACGACAGAAAAATGCGAAAATTTTAATTTTTAATACTATTTAATTTTTCCTTAAGAAAATTCTTTTTTTTTTCATCTTCTCCCCCTGTTTCCTGCGATTCCCTCCTGATTTTTTACGCCTCGCTACTGATAGATGAATATATGATGAATTATACAAACTAAGTACTTATAGATGTCATTTTAAAACAGCAACCGTAACCTCGTTCCGTCCCCCAAACAAGAGGAGCTGCCCAAAAACCAGCCAGCGCCCCAAGGCCACCAATTGCATTGGCATCCAACCAAAGGAAAGGACCCACACCTCGCAACCCTGCTCCAGCAAGAATTTACACGCTCACTCCAGTCTTAGCACCTGGAGACAATTATGTAGTATCAGGTATTTCATTCTTCTCATTCTCCTTTCTCTTTTGCACTTATATTAGTACAAAATGCTCATAGTTCATATTTAGGCACGCTATTCATTAATGACGTATCTTGTGACACCATATTCGATACAGGAGCAAGCAACTCCTTCGTATCAGTAAAACTTACAGCCACACTAGAACTACCATCCTCCTATTTGACAACAACACTAAATATAAGATTACCTTCTAGAGATAGTATGGAGGCTTAGAAATTCTGCAATTTTATTATTCCCATCAAAGGTAAAATATTCAAGGCTATGTTAATCATTCTACCCATCACTAACTTTGACATTATTCTAGGAATGGATTGGTTAAGCAAGCATGATGCTGTAATCAACTGCCAGAAGAAAAGATCACAATAAAAAATGGTAAAACATCAATAATATTTACAGGAAGGCAGAGCCAGTTAGCTTCCCTAATTAATCCGATAAAAGCCAGAAAGCTAATTAAGAAAGGATGCAGCGCATGCTTAGTAATAATGATGGGAGAAAGAAATAAAGTTGTACCTTTATCAGAAACGCACATTGTTCTAGATTTTGAAGATGTATTCCCTGAAGATTTACCCGGGCTACCATTCGTAAGAGAAATTGGGTTCTTAATAGAACTAGTTACGGGAACCCAACCCAAGTCAAAGTCAGCATACCGTATGGCACCAAAAGAGCTCCAGAAATTAGACCAACAACTTCAAGAGTTAACCAGCAAAGGATTGATCTGGCAAAGCATGTCCCTCTGGGGAGCCCCAGTACTCTTCGTGAAAAAGAAGGACGGATCTATATGTATGTGCATAGAATATAAAGAACTCAACAAGGTAACAGTGAAAAATAAATATCCTCTACCCCGCATTGATAACCTCTTTGATCAACTGGCTGGAGCCAAAATATTCTCTAAAATCGATTGAAGGTATGGATACCAGCAGATGAGAGTCAATGAAGAAAACATTCCCAAGACTGCATTTAGAACTCGCTTCGAACACTACGGGTTCTTAGAAATGTCCTTTGGACTCACAAACGTGCCTTCTATCTACATGAATTTAATGCAGAGAATACTCTGGCCCTGCCTTGATAAATTTCTGATAATTTTCATCGATGATATCTTAATATGTTCCAAGTCTATGGAGGATCACGAGATTCATTTGAAAGCAATATTGAGAACTCTTAGGGAGCATCAATTATTTGCCAAATACTCCAAATATGAGTTTTGGTTTGACTCAATAACATTTTTAGGGCATGTGGTAAATGTTGAAGGAATCAAGGTAGACCAAAGAAAGATCAGTACCATACAAGAATTCCCAACCATCATCCGTGTCTGAGATTCGCAGCTTCTTAGGACTGGCAGGATACTACCAAATGTTTGTCAAAGGATTCTCAAATCTGGCTAAACCATTAACTCAACTAACTCAAAAGGAAACACCATTTGTATGGAGTCCAGACTGCAAAGAATCATTCTAAGAATAAAGCAAGCCCTCACCACTGCACTTGTCCTGATCCTACCACAAGAAAGGAAGAATTACTAGGTATACACGGACGCTTCATTAATAGGACTAATGTGCGCTCACATGCAAGACAAGCACGTCATTGCTTACGCTTCAAGGCAATCAAAGATTCACGAAAAGAACTACCCCATTCATGATTTATAGCTGCAATAGTCTGTGCCTTAAATATTTGGAGGCACTATCTTTATGGAGTGAAGTGTGATATATTCACAGATTATCAGAGTTTAAAATACATCTTCACGTCGAAAGAATTAAACTGCCGCCAAAGGAGATGATTGGAACTACTCAACGGCTGTGACATGGATATTCAATATCATCCTGGCAAAGCTAACTTAGTCGCAAATGCTTTGAGTAGAAAGGAGATAATGAGTACTTTAATCTCAGCAAGTCCATTTGAAGAAGAATTCCATAAGCTTAATATAAGACCCATTATAAAAGATCAATTGATTGAATTGATTAACGCTAATACTACAGAACCTACCTTCGTGCAAAGCATATTGGATGCTCAAAAAGTCAATGAGGATTACCCCAAGCTGAAAGCAGAAATAAAAGATGGTCATAGAACAGAGTTGCAGCTGCGAAAAGGAATTCATATTTATAATAGTAATAAAATTTGAGTCCCAAATAATTCGCACATTCGAAATCAGGTATTAAATGAAGCCCACAACTCAGGCATATAATACACCCCGGAAGCAACAAAATGTAGCAAGATTTAAAGAGAGCCTTCTGGTGGCCTGGACTCAAAAGAGATTAAGTGCCACATTTGTAGCCTAGTTAAAGCATAGCACAAACAACCTGATGAACTTCTACACCCACTAAAAATCCCAGAGTGGAAATAATCAAATATCTCCATGAATTTTGTAATGGGTTTGCCAAAAGGAAAATCAAAAGCAGATGTCATATGGATCATAATTGATAGATTAACAAAGTCAATCCACTTTATCCCAATAAAGCAAACAGACACAGTGGAGAAACAGACAAGATTATATATCAAGGAGATCGTCAAACTGCATGGGATTCTTAAGACTATAATTTCAAATAGGGCTGGCAGGTTTACTTCTCGATTTTGACTAGTACACCAAGATTTGGGAACCACTTTAGCCATGAGCACGACATTCCACCCTCAAACGGACGGACAAACAGAGAGAGTCAACTATGTACTTGAGGATCTCTTACGTTTATGCTTGTTAGACTTTGGTGGAGATTGAGAGCAACACTTTAGAATTTGCTTACAATAATAGCCACCAGTCAAGCATTGGGATAGCCCCTTATGAAATTTTATACGAGAGAAAGTGCAGTAGTCCTCTAGCCTTGACGCAAGTTGGAGATGTACAAATTTATGGATCTTAATTGATTGAAGAAACAAATGAAAAAATAAGGCTAATCAAGAGCCAAATTATGGCAACCCAAAACCGACAGAAGAAATACTTCAACACAAGGCACCAGAGGCAATAATTTCACATTAGTGATCGTGCTTATCTAAAAGTTAGTCCTATGAAAGGAATTCATCGCTTTGAAGTAATTGGAAAGCTGAGTCCCAAATATGTTAGACCCTTCAAAGTACCTGCAAAAATTGGAAGCTGGGCTTATAGACTTAAATTTCCTGAAATATTTTCAGCCGTGCACAATTCCACGTTTCAGCACTCCGCAAATGCCTCCAGGAATTCACTCAGCAAATTTCAGACTCAACAGTTGAAATTTAACCTGATTTAACTTATATCAAAAACCCTCTTAAAATCATTGAGAAAGACCACCGAAAATTAAGAAGCAGAACGATTCTGATGTTCAAAATTCAACGGCATAACCATACTACAAAGGAAGTCAAGTGGGAAAGTGAAGATGATATGCGAAGAAAGTATCCAAAATTATTTCTGAATTAAGGTACCCCAAAACTCCCTTTAAAGACTATATTTCATTCTGGATGTCGAGGAGGACATCGTTTTTAAATAGGAGAGTTTGTAACGAACCAATGTCGTTACTTTTCAAATTAGGTCAAATCCCGTCTCAGACATCAGGACCCCGAGGAATTTCAAATTAAGGCAAACAAAATTTTTAATTTGATAGAAATAATTTTTAGATCAAAGTGCCCTAGTTTGGGAGAATTCGGATAACGGAAACTCCCGCTTTATTTTTCTGAATTATTTAAATGCAATAAATTGAGAAAATTAAATATGTGTTCAAATTCATCGATTTTTGAGCGCCGGTTCGGGCTCAATTAAGTTTTGAAATTTCAAACTTCATAAATTAATTAAAAATAAAATATTTGTCTGAATCGAAATTTTTTGGTGCGAGAGTATTTATTATCATAACATACCTCTGTATCAAGTTTCGCTATTTTTGGACCCCAAACGTCAGAAAAATATGAAAAATTTAATTTTAAATAACTATTTAATTTTTAAGAAACTTTTTTTTCTTTCTTCTCCCCCCTGTTTCCTGCGATTCCCTCCCGATTTTCTGCGCCTGGCGCCTGCTCTGGCGGGCGAAAGAAGCTTCTGTGCTAGAGCGCCAGGCAGCGCCCCATCTTGCGCTGTTTTTGGCGCAGCTGTCGACCCTCTTAGCTGATTCCCTCCCCTCCTACACCCTGCGCCTATATAACTCCCCCCATTCCCTCCTCCCACAGCTCCTCTCCTCTCTCAAATCAAGCCCTCTCCTGCCAGCCTCCCCCTCAGCTTGCTGCCAACCAGCAACAGCCAGCTCCTCCTCCCCTTAGCCAACCTTCTCAACCCCCCTTCCAGTCAGCCCTCCCTCCCTCTGCCAGCCTCCAGCCGCTGCCCCTCTGCACTAGCCACCCTACTCCAGCCACCACGTCCAGCCTCCCTCCGTTTTCTGGTAACACTAAGTTAGGCAAGTGGAGAAGAAAAAGAGGAAGAAAATGAGAATAAATTTTTAATATTTTATTTTCTTTATTTTATTTCTTATTAATAATATACTACTATATTATGTCATTCATTATTATTGATGTAATAATGAACAACAGTACAAATGCTATAAATTGACTATTACTTTCATTCTGTCAATTTCAATTCAAGCATTTTTATTCTGTTATTTTCCTTTCTTTATTATTATTATTATTACTTTTTGCAATATATACAATCATTTTCATTCTGCCTTTTCTTTTGTACATTATTATTAAATAATGATAATAATAATATTATAAATATTATTACTACCTCAATAACTTAAAATCATATCTTCTATCAAAAAGAGAGAGAAAGAAAAATAGAACAAAAAAGAACATAATAATTACTCCTAAAAATATTGGCTAAAAAACTAATTCAAAATATTAAATCTAAATGTAGATTTGAACAAACTGTTGAACTTTTGAACTTAAAGAACAAGGTATCAAATGTTTTTTATTACTCTTGTTTAAATATGCTTTTTTCGCTCAACGTCGCACAAATTGATAAAAATGCTTTTAAAAGTCGCATAAAATGATATACGAACAAGTTTGGATAACTGAGTAGCAAGAGTTTCATGTTGATATATTTTTAGTTTGATGACAACTGTTAGGACGAGACTGCCAGACATCGGGAGTCATGAGGTGCCTATACTGATAAGCCTTTGAAGGGGCAGGTATAGAGGGAAGTTGGGATATATAACACAAAAGATGAACCTCCATTTTCCTCGATTTTGTACTTGTCCAACAAAATCATGTTTTGCGTCAGATAACAAACGCTAAATTATATATTTATTTTTGTGACTGCAATTACTTTTATGCTAAATTTTGAGTGCAACTGAAACAAGTTTGCAGGGATAATTTTATACACTTTTATTTCCTGTTCAATTATTGATTATTTTACTTATTATTTAACATTTGTAAAGACAACATCTATCAATACTTAGTTTCACAACTAACTGGTATTCAAATGCCCGAACTTTTGAAGCGTGCCTAGATCAGGAGTTCATCCTAGAGGAAGGGTGCTAAGAACCAAGCAATGCTGATATTGTTTCCTGCTTATTTATCGCTCTTTTTAACTCTTTTCAAAGTTTATAACTTTTGTTTTATCTTGATTTATTGTAATCAAAACTTATGAATTAATGAATAAATGAGTTATGTTTGATGTCTATATATTTGTCTCTTAAAACATTCAATATGATCCTACAGCTAGAGGCCTTCTTACCCCCACAACCGGTGCTGGATTAACTCCCGCTGACCTGGCGCCAGGTCCTCACAGGGATTGTAGAAGCTCTACTTCAATAAGGCTTTGAGAATGAAGAAAGGCTCCGCAACCAAAGTTTACAAATGAGGGATCAAAGACACTCCCTTGGGAAGGAAAAATAACTCAGCTCCACGACCAAAGTGCATGAAGGATGGATCTTGGAAGCTTTGCCAACGGCTTTAAGAAAAGAGTAAAAGAGCATTTAAAAGAGGTACTGTATGAGCCTCTTCGTTTATTGTAGGACAACGAAATAGAACTCTTTTATGAGTGAAATCATGAAGGTGGTAAGCTTTTGAAAAATGTCAAATCTGTGGTCGAATTCTTATAAATATGTGTGCTTTTTATTTACTCTGCTTTTTAGTTTTAATTTTATTTTTTCACTTGTGTTTAGTTTTTCCTAAGCTATAATTAAAATATCTCAAACTTCAGAATATCAAACTTATGCTCAATTTTAAAACTTGGTGAGCTTCCTGAGTGAGCTTTATCACCTTGAATCTCCTAATTAGGTAGTCTTCTTATTTTCAGCTTTCAAACCATCCATCTCCTCTAGTAGGATAACAAATTTCCATGCCCAATTGTTTTCTTGTTCACCTTCTTATGCATCAATTCTCTTTCACTAAATTGGCTCACGTGCCTCAGCCTCTTCCTTAAGCCATCTTTGGTTTCTTCAAGGGAATGAGTTTCTGCCCAGACCTTTTTGTCTCCTTAAGGTCTTCCAATAAGTGGATCTTTGACCTCTCATTGCTGCCTTTTTTCTAGGTTTAGTCAAGGGAATGAGCTCTTGGCAACATTACAAATTAAGGAATGAACTCAAGAAACTCTAGACCTTCATGCCACATATCTCTTCACATGCTTTGCAACCTTGTGCTCTAATACCAAGAAATCCCTAACCCAATCATGGGTCCTCTCAAGCCATTGCCCAATGTAAGGAAGCCCAACCATATGACCATCGTGGCTTCCTACAACTTCTTTTATGGACTTGAATCCCCTTGTCACCCAATTTATTCAAGGAAGACTCAAGACCTGTTAGAGAATGCTATTTTGGTGAACATCTAGCGGGATTGGAGGTGCCTTTTAAGGGTTTGACTAGTATCAAGATAAACTAGAAAAACGAAGCTCATTAATCCTTAGGGTTACAAGATAAGAGACTCGACCAAATGCCAAAATCCTATGAATAAAAGCCAAAAGCAAAATATGTAGCCATTATAAACCTATTTATAATCCAAGTCTAAGAGCTTTATAATAATAAGCCTTCTATAATAAAGACAAAAAAATAAAATAGCTTTTCAACCGCCTACCACTACCAGCTTTCCACATGGCATGTGATCATTCACCACCCAATTGCAACTACCAACCATGACAATCCCAAGACGTCCTCAAGGGGTGGCCCAAGTTAAGAACTCAGGCACGTCTTTTAGATAATTTACCAAGCCAAAAAAACTAGGCACATCTTCGTGCTAATAGAAATTGTTAGGGTTTTCTTTCTTTTGATAACCAACCTCTTTCGACTGTTGCGAGCAATGTATAACTTGGTTCAACTGAGTCACGATGACTCGACATTAATCTTCTCAGTCTTCACGATCAAGTCCAAAGGCTCGATAGTTGATTCCCTCGAAATAGTCATAGCCTTTCAACGTTCCGACTTGTCGTGGCCTTCTCAACAGGCTTTAATTGACAAAACACAAGTTCTTGACATGATCCTCCTGATTTATTCGAATTAGGTATTCCTTCTTAATAGTTTTCTCCTTATTAGACGGATCTAAGCTCTCGACTCGATACTCCTAAATCTTTGTTAAGTCGATACTCCTTCCCAACAGCGTCCTTCCATATTTTCCTTCAATTGACTATTTTTCATTCTAGTGATTCCCTGGCTTGACTTCCTAGGCTCTTAAGTTTTAGGACTATGTCTAGCTTCATTAACCTCATCATTCAACATCTGCTTGACTAGTTTTTATGGCCAGGAAAACATCTTGATCCATAACTTTTATTGTTAAGTAATGGCTCGGGGTATCCCGAGATAGTTGGGATAGCTCAAGTCTTAGTTAAGCATTTCTTTTCCTCAACCAATTGAGCACTCCTCGTCTAAGTGTTCTTCTAGCTTCAACTCTTATTGCTTCTAATTGGCTCTGCTCATGGTTGATCTTTTTACAGGCTAAATTGTCGATATGACCAGTGTTATGACCAGTGTTAGTACTTTAGAGTTTGTTTCTAGGCGATTCCCAAGCAACATCTTCTTTAGGCTCCTTATTGAGCGATTCCTGACTGGCTTTTTGTTTGAATCATTTTTTTAAGAATCTTTCTTTGCTGACTCAAGCCAATGCCTGACTGAGTCTTCTTTAAGCTTCCCGAGTGTCTCACGCTTGGGGTTCTTCATAGGCCTACCGTCGAGGGTTGGTCTTCCAATTTGTCATTGGCAACAATTTTAAATCTTACTCGGTAATACCTAACTCATCTCAATCGATCATGTTTTACTCGACTAATATGAGTCAGTGTCATCAAGATCTTCACCCATTCTTCGCCTTGGTCATGCTCTATAGCTCATTGCAAGTTGAAATCTTTCCAAACTGATCTCAAGTTGTGAAGTCACTTGACTGCCACCAGAGTGATTTTTTATAACACTCGGCCATTCCATTAGAGATAGTCTACCCAATCTTGGTTGCCATATGAGCTCCTGATCAAGGTGGCAAACCTGTTCACCCCTAACACATGGACAAGCTCAAGTAAAAATAGTTTGTGCTATCCTGTTTTGACTAAGTTGCTTCCTTTGCCTATAGAATGAAAAGATGCTTGCCTTTTTTTAGAATTTGAGTTTTTTTATCTTGCACAAGACTACATAGCCCCACCAAAATATTTGCAGTTTCAAGAAATTTAGGAGGCTCGGTTTTCCCTCCAACTGTTAGGTCTACCGAATTGTTGACAATGTGTGCTAGAACTTCAAGCCGAACTCAAGAAGCTCCGAAAGAGGCAGCAGTAGCACTTGGGTCTAGAGCGGGGTGGAGGGTTGGAACTTGGAATTCAAAATGTTGGATGGTTCCTTACCATTGCATTTGCTCGTTTTACATCCAACCTTCCCACAAATTAAAAAAAGAATAGTGATCCCTCTTATGTTACTGGGTAGCTAATTAGCCCTTGTGAGCCCCTAACCTTGATATTGGGCGTGAGCTTCTTTGACAAATCAACGTTCACTCAAAGGCGAGCATATGAGCCTACATTGCAATTCAAGGTCATCTGTTCATTTTATAGAGAAAGTGAATGGAAGTGAGCACTATATTTTAGAAAATGACTAAATATAGAAATGGGTTTTATTAATAGGCCTTGAAAGTCAGTTCATTTTCCCCTTTATTTAAAATAGCAATAATATACACGCACACACACACATATATATATATATAAATCTATTGCATTTTATAGATTTAACAATAAATGAGCACAACACTAGAGAATTGGTGTGATGGCCCATCATCGGTTCAACAAGAACTGTTCCGACATCGGGTACTCACATACCGCAAGATCATATTGAGCAGTTTGAGAAAGAAAAGGAACACATAAAAATTATAAGACATTTCTCATTTAATAATATTTCAAATTTTATAATGTAGCCAACAAACTTCTGACAAAGTTCATCTGCTAGAACAAGAGATGAACTTTAAAAAAGAAAAATAAAATAAAAGTAAAAGTTACATCGTAGATTCTTTCATCAGTATAAATTTTCAAGGTTCTTGGTTAAGCTCTCCCAGAAGTACCTGACCTGATATTGTACATAAAACAATACCGAGATTGAAATTCCTAGTAATTAGAGAATACTCTAAATACAGTAAACAAAATATATTACGTTTTTATAAAAGCAAATATGCGATTAGCAGATACAAGGATAAAAATGCAGAAAAAGTAAGTTAATGCGCAAAATGAATAAGAGTTTCCTACAACAAGTATTATCACAAAATATATGTTACTGATGTTATTTTTCCAGTAACCCACCACGAATGTTATTGATATTATTTTTCCAGTGACTTACGAATGTTGCTGATATCATTTTTCCAACAACCCACGAATGAAAAGGATGTTAATTTCTAATAACCAACCAAGCATTAATATTACTGATGTCATTTTTCAGTAACTCATGAATGAAAAAGATGTTGATTTCTAACAATCAACTAAACATTAAAATTACTTTTGTCATTTTCCAGTAAACCACGAATGAAAATGATGTTTTTAACAACCAACCAAGCATTAATGTTACTAATGTCATTTTCCAGTAACCCACGAATATCATCACATTGGTTTCGAATAACCAATCAAGCTTCAAATGAATTTGGCTCAACGCAAATAAGCGAAGCTAAGCAGTAGTAAAAGTGCAAAAATATAATACATATCATATACTGGATACCTTTGTTCTTCAAGATCCAAATTTGACAGTTCAACTTTTGAATCTGCATATAGATTTGAATATTTTAGATTAGCTTTTTAATCCAATATTTTAGGAGTAATTTTCATCTTTACTTCGATTTTGTTCTTCTTTCATTTTTTTTTCTATTAAGATTGAAGTCTGATTTTTAAGCTGCTATGATAGCAGTGATATTTATTATAGTGTTATGATTACGATAATAAAGTACGTAAGGAAAAGATATAATGGAAATGACTAAATTAAAATTAATAAAATTGGGAATAATAATCATTTTGTAATATTTGTATTGTTCCCATTATTAATTAATGAGAATAACACTAATGTGAATGAATAATTATTTATTTTTATAACAATGATTATTTAAGTACAGAGTAACAAGATTAGCAAAGTTTCCCTTATTTTTCTCTTTTCCATCTCCTCTTTTCTTCTTAATTTAGGATTAGGATTGCCGAAAAATGAAGGGAGGTCGGAGTGGGTGGCCGGAGGCTGGAGGAGGGCTGGCTAGGCTGTTGTTGGCCGGTCGGAGGAGGTAGATGGCTGGCAAGGTGGCTGCTGCCGGCTGGCAAGGTTGAAGAGGAGGGCTGCTGCTGTGGGCTGGCTGGGAGAGAAGGGAGAAGGGCTGCTGTTGGTAGTTAAAGGGAATTAGGAGGAGGGAATGGGGGCTGCTTAAATAGAGAGAGAGGGAGAGGGAGGGGCGTAGGGGACACCCCCCTTGCACATTCAATGCGCAGGTCGCGCGGAAGCTGCCTTCGCTAGAGGCGAAAGAATTCGCACAGCTTGCGATTTGCGGGGGGGGGGAGGAAATTTTAAGAAAATTACTTAAACTTAAATTAATTGCATTTTTCCACTATTTGGCGTCCAAATCCGAGGTATGTTATGACATAACAAACACCCTCGCACCGAAAATTTTCGATTCGAAGTAATATTTTATTTTATATTAATTTTTGAGGTTGAAAAATCAAAAATTAACCACGATAAAACCGACACTCAGAATTTGATGAAACTTCTCAAGCAGCTTTTAAATAATATACTTAACACAACGACACTGAAAACGATGAATTCAAACATGTATTTCAATGTTCTTAATTTTTAGAATTTAACTAATTCAGAAAATAAAGCGGGAGCTTCCGTTATTTGGATTTCTCCCAAACTATGGCACTTTGATCTTACAATTATTTTTAACTAAGGGTATTTTTGATTGCCCTAATTCAAAATTCCCCGGGATCCTGATTTCTACGGCGGAATTTGACCTAATTTAAAAATTAACAGCATCAGGTCGTTACAAACTCCCCTACTTAAAAACGATATCGTCCTCGACATCATACAAACAAAACTTAAATCTGGGCGAGATTAATACAAAAAAAAATGTTTTTTTACGCCCTAATTGCAATGAAAAGAAAGTTATCACTACCCGACTTATCATGATAATATCATTCTTAGTTAATCTAATCTCTTTAGAATGAATATATCTTTATTTTAGTATATATGTCATTTCCTCTCAAATGTGCTCAATCTTGCTCTGATACCAACTGTGATGGACCGTTATTGGTTCAGCGAGAATTGTTCCGAAATCGGGTACTCACATACTGCAGGATCATATTGAGCAGTTTGAGAAAGAAAAGGAACACATAAAAATCATAAGATATTTCTCATTTAATAATATTTCAAATTTTATAATGTAGCCAACAAACTTCTGACAAAGTTCATCTGTTATAACACGAGATGAACTTTGAAAAAGTAAAATAAATTGCGCCATAGATTCTTTCGTCAGTATAAATTTTCAAGGTTCTTGGTTAAGCTCTCCCATAAGTACCTGACCTGGTATTGTATATAAACTAATATCGGGATTGAAATTCCTAATAATTAGAGAATACTCTAAGTACCGCAATAAACAAAATATATTACGTTTTTATAAAAGCAAATATGTGATTAGCAGATATAAGAATAAAAATGCAGGAAAAATAAGGTAACAACGTAAAATAAATAAAAATTTCCTGCAATAAATATTATCACAAAATATAGGTTACTGATATTATTTTTTCAATAACCCACTACAAATATCACTGATATCATTTTTTCAGTGACCCAAATGTTGTTAATGTCATTCTTCCAGCAACCCAAGAATAAAAAAAATGCTGGTTTCTAACAACTAACCAAATATTAATGTTACTTATGTCATTTTCAGTAACCCACAAATGAAAAGGATATTGGTTTCTAACAACTAACCAAGCATTAATGTTACTGATGTCGTTTTCCAATAACCCACGAATGAAAAGGATGTTGATTTCTAATAACCAACCAAGCATTAATATTATTGATGTCATTTTTCAGTAACCCGCAAATATCATCATGTTGGTCCAAACAACCAACCAAGTTTCAAATAAAATTGGCTCAAAGCAAATAAATGAATCTAAGCAGCAGTAAAAGTGCAAAAATATAATACATGTCATGTACTGGGTACCTTTGTTTTTTAAGATCCAAGTTTGACAGTTCAACTTTTGGATCTGCATTTAGATTTGAATATTTTAAATTAGCTTTTTTATCCAATATTTTAGGAGTAATTTTCATCTTTACTTCAATTCTATTCTTCTTTTATTTTTTTTTCTATTAAGATTGAAGTCTAATTTTTAAGCTGCTACGATAGCAATAATATTTTTTATAGTATTATCATTAAGATAATAAAGTACGTAAGGAAAAGACATAATAAAAATGACTGAATTAAAATTAATAAAATTGAGAATAATAATCATTTTATAATATTTGTATTGTTCCCATTATTAATTAATGAGAATAACACTAATGTGAATGACTAATTATTTATTTTTATAGCAATGATTATTTAAGTAGAGAGTAACAAGATTAGCAAAGTTTCCTCTTAGTTTCCTCTTATTTTCCTCTTTTCCATCTCTTTTCTTCTCCATTTTTCTTTTTCTTAAACTACTCTTCTTACCTTAGGATTAGGATTGTCGAAAAATGGAGGGAGGTCGGAGTGGGTGGCTGGAGGCTGAAGGAGGGCTGGCTGGGCTGCTGTTAGCCGGTCGGAGGAAGTAGCCGGCCAGCAAGGTAGCTGCTGCTGGCTGGCGGGGCTGAGGAGGAGGGCTGCTGCTGTGGACTGGCTGGGAGAGAAAGGAGAGGGGCTGCTGTTGACAATTGGAGGGAATGGGGCGCTGCTTAAATAGAGAAAGAGGGAGAGGGAGGGGCGTAGGAGACATCCCCCTGCGCATTGAATGCGCAAGTCGCGCATGCCTCCGCCTGGTGCGGAATTCGCACGGCTTGCGATTAAGAAAATTACTTAAACTTAAATTAATCGCATTTTTTCGTTGTTTGGCATCCAAATACAACGAAATTTGACACCGATGTGTGTTATGACATAACAAACACCCTCGCACCGAAAATTTTTTATTCAGAGTAATATTTTATTTTATATTAATTTTTAAGGTTGAAAACTCAAAATTAACCATGATAAAACCGGAGCTCATAATTTGATGAAACTTCTCGAGCAGCCCTTAAATAATATACTTAACACAACAACACTGAAAACGATGAATTCAGACGCGTATTTCAATGTTCGTGATTTTTAGAATTTAACTAATTTAGAAAATAAAGCGGGAGCTTCCATTATTCGGATTTCTCCCAAATTAGGGCACTTTGATGTTACAATTATTCTTATCTAAGGGTATTTTTGTTTGCCCTAATTCAAAATTTCCCGGGATCCTGACTTATGGGGCAGAATTTAACCTAATTTACAAATTAACGACATCGGGTCGTTACAATTGGTGATCTCAAAAAGAACTAAAAAGCAAAAAAAAGAAAAAACAAGCAAAGGAAAAGAAAAAAAAAAGGACAAATGATCACCAAACTCCACTGGATCCAAGATCCCAAGAAAAGCTGAAAAATTTAATACTAGAAAGATCCAGCTATCGAAAGCATCTTTATCGTAGATTGTAATTTGACTTCCAATTGAATTTGAATTTTCTTCTACTTTTTATTTCTTTTCTTTTTTCCCTTTGTACTTAGCAAAGAAATTATAATAGTTTCGAATTTAAAAGGATGCCCTTTGAACCTTCGTTCGAGTCCACCTCAAAGTTCTTTGCAGAATCTAATTCATCTTCCGGAGAAGCATAGGTTCTTCCAAAATTGGCCGGATGAAACTCCAATGCGTGAGGATTCAAGTTTGGTGAGTTCCCACAGATGATGGTTCGATGCCTCTAAACAATACAATCGAAATTTCGTTAAGAATTTGTTGTAGGTGTTTCCGAGAGGGTTGTCTTATCTTCCTCATCAAACATCCCCTTAGCCCATCTTCTCAATATTTACGGTGATTTCAAAAGAACGTCCTGTAATTATAATGTGGAGGAAGCTGTGTAGCTTGCAAGTTCTTCATCACCAAAAATATCTAACGACAGTGCAATCAAATCACCCAATATCTTCTCTATCACCATCTAGCAAGAAGCATCTTCTACTAGAATGCGTGAATCCACAACACCAATCATTTCCAAACTGACTTTCTCATAATCGAATCTTTCACACTGTCGAAAAAAACTGCAATAGTGCCTTCCAAGACCGCAACAAAGTCCATCACAGTTGGTAATGGTGATTATGCAACAAAGGCAGCATTCATGTCGCTAGCAAAGACCACCACAGCCAAGCCACCTTATGCGTCCTCAGTCGCACGACGTTCCTCGTCAATGGGGTTGACGATGGAGCCTCAACTACGTGCAACAGAACCGGGACTTCGTCGCTTTAATTGCCTCAACAACAGATACTAAAGGATTCACTCTTCCTGACTCTTGGGTTGCCGTTCGGATTTCCAGAGCCACTACTTTGTTGTCTTTTGGGACATACTTGAAACTTGTAAGTTTAGATTTGGCACTATAGCCTTTGATTTTTTCCTAGGTTGAGGATTGAGTTTGAAGCAATCCAATTCGACATGCTCAACTAACAAAAAATGAGAACAATAGATCGGGAGGTTTTCAAATATGCATTCCTGGAACTACCTTGAGACCTTGTCGACAAACCAAATTTTAGTTTCAAATTTTTCTGTCAAATCCATCCCAACCAAGGCCCTTGCTACAGACAGTAGTTACATTTGCTGTTGCAAATTCTGTTTTAAGCGGTTTGCCGAAATATTACCCCAAGGGAAAAAAGTATCAAATGAGTGATAAGATGGACCTTGAGAAAGAGGAAATTAATCCATATAGGAACAATGGGTGGCTCACATGATCGATCGAAATAGGTTGTCCATTTGAGAACTTTCATTGGACAATTTTCAACAAAGTAAAGTTCCTGAGAAAAGAATAAAAAAAAATCTATTTCGTTGGATAACTTACTAAGTACATGTCTAGCATCAATCAACCCAATATGCGCTTCATGGCATAGGCCCAAATCATTGAAAAAATTCATAATGGTGATCATATTATGTCTCCCATGGGAAACGTTCCCCACAAGGGTGTGCTCGTAGGGTTTACCTCAAAGAAGGATAACTGGCTTGATTCAAATCCTATTTGCCAACAAAGCTGAGCAGAAGAACCGTCTGCGAGCTTAAAGTTTCCGTCTTAGCCCTAAGCCCTGAGCCTGTCCGCATGCACACACTAACCGATTAAGCTTTATAGAAGATAACTTTGAATACAATACAGTTCTTCACCTCCTGGATTACGACGTCATTCTAATAACAGTCATTCTAATAACAGTAACTGGTTATACAAACCGGCTACCCACTATATAAACCGGTTATACAGATTATAACCTTATGTACCTATACCTATATATAGAGGCCTATTGTACTTGTAATAGATGAATGAACGAATTCATTTTTTGCTATGGAATAAAATCCTTATTCAACAAATTAAATATTGCATATATATATATATATATATATATAATTATTGATAATAAAATGAACAAAAAATGGTTCTAGAATGTTTTAGGTAATTTGTATTAATATGAAATTATATGTAATGCTTGATGATCTTTTAGCAACTCCATATTAATGAAATGCAATTAATGATGAGTTTTTTTTTTTTGAATTCATTCGTGCATCTATTACAAGTACAATGGGCATCTATATATAGGGATAGTTATATAAGGGTATAACCAGTTAGTGTATAGCTGATTTACATAGTGGGTAGCCGGCTTGCATAACAGGTTACCATTATTACATTCCTCATAGAAACTTATACCTCCTAGAAAGGCATTGGATGGACTTTCTTCATAAGATGGTGCATGATAGCATTGATTTTAGGAAAATTCTGCTTACTTCTGAAATTGTATTGAAAATCCCATTCAAACTCTAGATTGATGCATTGTTCAACTTCATCTAACCACGGAGGAGACTGTCAGTGGAAGTAGATAAAAGGTAGTTGAGTAACGGTCCAACACTGCTTCCGTTTATGATAACCTTCTTGTTGAATCGGCGGCCGCATCTGAAGCCTTCTTGGTGATGTTGCCCACTGCTAAGGAAAATCAATAGGATCTTCCTTGATAATGGTGTATTAACAACATCAAAAGTATTGCAACCTTCAAAGTTGGAATCTTCATCACAGATGCATCTGGTATAGCTTGGAGAAATAAATGATGGGCCACTTCCTCACCAATTGGTGAAAGGGCCCTAGCTCTCTCACCCACCGCAGTATTATTTGGCACATAAACCTGTCCGACAGATCTCCCAAGACATGGGGCCACTTTATGTTCCTTAGATGAAACTATTTTTATAGTTCAGGCTGAACTTTAAAACATAAATTAATGACAAGTCTCAAAACACTATAATGTTTACAAAATTTGGGCAGATTTCAAAATAAAACTTCTTGAAAATTACCATTTTTCTTCACTAACCCAAATTATTGCTCAAAATCTTCAATTAGGTCGATTTCCACAAAAACTCTTTCCATCGAGGGTCGCAAGAGATTAGCGGAGGCAGTATCCACCTTGAGTGGCTTACTGAAGTAAGATCCCAATGAGAAAAAGATGGGATGGGTAATGAAATGAGCCTTTAGCATCAAGAAGTTAAGTCAAATAGGGATATGGCAGCTCAGATTCATGATCAAAATTTGTAGTCCACTTGTAAAATTTAAAATGTTATTTGTCAAAAGTAGGAACCAAGGAAGAAAAGGCAAGTACAATCCGCCTTAGATGACAACTTCACGTGAATATTGTGGTGATCAATTAATTTGATTGAATAGGCTCCAGAATGACCCAAATCTTTGAAAATTTGCTAACAATAGGCACTGGAGGTTTTATGTGTGCAAATTTTGCCACCAAAGCTTATTCAAATGGTTTGGCTAGAAGCTGAATCTCATCTTTGGTGTAAATCAGAGCAGATTTAACTTTGCAAACATAAATAGGCTTGATGCCAACCAACGCTTCTGATGATACGGAATTCGTAAGAACAACCAGCAAATATTTGGGTGCTCTAAAGGACAAGAGGCACAATGGAGATTAGGGAGTGAAGTACCCCTCCACCCTTAGCCATTGCTCACCAAAAATACCTCCAAACAGCAACAAACTTTTAAAAAACATACCGGAAATCGTAGTCGGGTGGAGAAAGACCGAGCGATCGAAATCCCTAGAGAGTTAATGAAACCGGGTAGAGCCAAGCCACAACGACCAAGAGCCTTCAACAGTGAGGGAGAATCGGCTCTTATCGCCGGCGAGCGGAAGAGAAAGCGGGGATGCCGCCCACCCGGAGCCCTACACGCAACGCAGCAGAGATCAAATATATATATATATATATATATATATATATGTATGTATACCTAAAAAACCAAAAGTTAGTCCCAAAAGAAAAGGATCCCAGGGTAAATCCTTAAAAATCCCTCAATCCAAAAAGAAATATCTAGCTAAACAACAAAACTAAGAAATAGTGAGAGAGCTGACAACAACGAGTGTAATATAGTTCATAACGAACAACAGCCTCCCTCTCAATACATTGACTCATCATTGAATTAATAGTGAAATTAAGAGCAGCAGCCTTAGAGTCGAGCTTGCGACAACAATGAAAATTAAACTCAGAATCCAACAGCATCCAATCCAACAGACTATGATATAAACGAGTAGCCCAAAGAAGGGGCCAAGAACATTTGCCCCATTTAGTAATAAATTCCTCGTACAGTTTTTGACAAAGAGAGTGTCCATACATTTCAGCATACACATAATAGATCACAGGAGCATAAATTTTATCTGCAGCAGCAAAACAAGAAGACTTTCTAAGTTCAAGGCCAAATGCCCCATTCAGTAATAAACCCCCCCATAAAGACAAATAATAAGCATAGAGATTAGCATTCAGCACTGATAATCATAAAACCAACCATCAGGCATTATCAAATCAGATCCGCATACAGCTCAACATTCAGCCCATGGGTTTGGAAAATTGCTTTAAATTTACTCTTATCAATGTTAGCCCAATTAAAGATCTTTTCAGGAAGAGAAATTAATAAAGTATTAACAGCAGTAATAATATTTTGGATTATAGCAGTGGAGTTATAAGGGACATTGTATTCCTTGGCTTTGTTTCTGGAATTCCACATATACCACAGCGTGTACACATCAAAGAGATTTCCAATATTGAGTTTTTTTTTTGTTAGAGTTAACCAGATTCAAGGAGACTGGGAATACACGTGTGTATAATAATCATGATTGAGGACCAGGGCAGTTTAAATTCAGGAACTCTGAGTATTTAAAATAAAAACATGTTTCATATATTCAATATCATTGCAGCAGAGGTATTTAGAGGGTGGTAACCTTTTCTAGTCAGTTCCACATCAACACGAACAAAATTATAATGAACTCTCCATATAAATAAGCTAATGAAGGTGGGGAGAGCGGAATGCCAGTACCAAGGGAAATGAGTTAAATAGCATGCCTCCTGCAAATGTTCCAGGCATTTGTAAGGCTAAATTTTTTGTTGATCGTGAGCTCAGAGAAAACATTTTTTTCATTACAATGGATAGGAAAGAGGTGCACAACTTGCTCATAGATATCAGTAGAAAGAATGGTTTCCATCAGGGAGACGTTTCCAACTAGAGCTATTATTGTAACATTCTTCAAGAAGTTTGGAGGCGATTGGCTGACAGAGTTCGCCAATAATGCCAATATCAATCTATCTATCAAACCAAAAATAGTTTCTATGGTCAATGAAATTCCAAGCAAGCATATCTTTCTTAGTGTCCCTGCACTCAAGCATTCTCCTCCAAACGGGAAAATCAGTTATTTTATTAGGCACCATGATAGGGAGAGAAGTGGCGCAGTATTTGGCATTAAGAATGGAAACCCATAAAAAGTTATAGGTTCGAAATTTCCACCAAAATTTGATGAAAAAGACCTTATGAAGAGCACCCAGGCATCTCAAGCCAAGGCCACCTTCATTGATAGGGAAATGATGTTGTTCCATGAGCACCAAAATATTTTAGAGCCATTTTCATGAATCCAAGAAAATTTGTTGAAAATAATTTTAATTTTTTGCATGACCAATATAGTGGGGGTAGAAACTTCAAGCCAATAGAGAGTAATTGTGATGACATATTTAAGAAGGATCAACCTACCCCCTTGGGAGAGAGCTTAGTGTTCTCACCCTCTAAGTTTTTTGCAAATGGAGTCAATGAGGTCTTTATAAATAGAAACTATTTTATGACCTTTAAAAATAGGGGTGCCAAGATATTTTAAGGGAAATATCCCTTTATTGAAACAAAGTTTATTGCTAATGAAAGTGTTAGTGTGTTGTGGAGCTTTATCAATCATGTAAAATTGGGATTTATTATAATTAATATTGAGGCTGGTATCTCTTTCTAGAGATTGGAGACACGTAATTTAGCAACAGCTCTTTTATCCCCATTAGAAAAGATGACAAGGGACAAATTAAATTTTCCACCTAAATTGAATTGCAAACTAGGATCATATTGAAAAATATTGCTAAATTGAGGGACTATAATTCATTGCAATAATGAAGAGGATGGGAGAGAGGATCTCCTTGTCTAAACTCTCTTTCATATTTAACGAAACCTTGGGGGAACTCATATATGAGAATAGAGAACTAGTTATTATCAATTGAGCATCTAATTTTATTAATGAAGGAGTCATAAAACCACAGGATCTAAGGGTCCTATATAAAAATTTGTAGTTGAGTTTTTCAAAGGTTTTTCCAAGTTCAAATTTGAGAACGAGTTTGTGACGACATCTTTAAGACCATGGAAGAGCTCTCAAGCCACTAAGATGTCGTCTTAGATTTTCTACCCGAGACAAAACAAGATTGATTAGAAGCAAACAAATGAGGAAGCAACTTTTTGAGTCTATTAGCCAGTTATTAGATATGATTTTGTTGAAAGTGGAGCACAAACTGATAGGTCTAAAATTAGTCTACCAATTGCCTTTATTATCTTTTGGGATGATTGTGAGAGTTGTATGAGAGAAGAATTTGGGAAGGAGGGATGTTACAAAAAAATTCCTTGACACCATTGCAACTGTCTTCTTTAATAATGTGTCAGAATTTAATGAAAAATTCTCCGAGAAAGCCGTTCGGCCCAATACAGGTGTTGTGCTTAAAAGGATTTAACAACCTCTCATATTTCTTCATTGGTACGGAGAGAATTGAGCACAGAATTGCCCACCTGGGTGATGATGTTTGAAAGAGGAAGTTGGACAATCGAAGAGAGACATGAGGATCGTATTTGTAGAGATTTTCAAAGTATTATATGGCAGAGGAATGGATGATATTTTTGGTAGTAAGTTTGAGGCCATCAGGAGAGGAAATCTCTTCAATCCTATTGATGTATCTGCATTTGTTAACCCAATTATGATAGAATTTAGTATCTTTCTCCTTCAAGATTCCAATTAAGACTACACTTTTGCTTCCAGAAAGCTTTAATAGCATCGTGAGACTGAATTAAGGCAGCCTTGCCTTCAGAGAAAGCTGTTCTATTAGAGTCTAAGGGACAAGATTCAAAAAGGATTTCAAGATTAGTGCCTAAATGTTCTTTTCTCTCAAAATTGTTGAAAATATTCTCAAATAGAGTTTTTGTTCCAAGAATCAAGGACCCTTTTAAGCTTTTTAAACTTGTCAACCATTCTTAGGAGACCGAACCGGCCACAGGGTTCATTCTAGCATGATTTGACAACCTCTTCACAATCCTTACTAGTGAGCAAGAAAAGTTAGAATCTAAGAGGTTTAGGAGTTGTTGGGATCATTCCAGGAGCTAAGAATACTGAGTTTGCGGTCATAAACAATGGAGTAAAGAGAAAATTTTTTGATGGTGTTAAATGAATTACTCCAAGTGTTATTGACAAGGTAATATATATATATATATATGTGTGTGTGTGTGTATGTATATATATATATGTATGTATATATATATATGTATGTGTGTGTGTATACGCATGTGCACGTGTTTAAAATAGAGAATGCAATCGATTATTACATTGATTCATACTAACAAAAAAAAAAATCCTCTAATATTTTCCATGATATAAAATTACAATAAAAACAAGGTAAAAAGCTACTTAGAAAATCTCATATACTTGGAGCTTAAAGAATAGTTGTTATTTGATCACATACAATAGAAACAAGGTTTCATGTAAATGACCTCACCAAATGGGACTAAGGCATTGTGTTGTAGTTGTGATTATTATTAAAACCTTTAATTTAAAAATATATATATTAGCAAAATATCATTCATACCCCAATTTTTTTTTAAACAACAATTACCAAAACTTACTGATTGCAAATATATATTTGATTACTTGGCAAGAACACATAGAAAATCCTTGAGTTCATGTGCATGCTTGTCTTAAATCTATACACCTATAATTTATTAAATCTTACTGTTGCCACACGCACGCACTGTCAAAAGCAATATGTTATAAAAGCCTAATCAAATTTCAAGAACTGTAAAAACATAATATTGCTAGTACCTCTGCATTGTGTATCTTGTACTCATGGAGAATCTGGTAACAAAGCTTTTCATCAACATGAGTCAACGCACAGGTACTGTTGAATGAAATGCCTCCTGTTTTTTTCTTTTTGAAATATATCTGTGAAAGATAAACACATTATACTCAAACCTGAATTATCAAAAACATGTATAAGTTTCTCAAGAAAATAAAATCACTTTTTGTTCGTCTTTAATTTGACTTTTAGTTAAAATATCATGCTTTAATTTCCGAGAGCAGCCCAGAATAAGTTACAATTCCACATCAAACAACAAATTGGTCAGGTGAAAACTGTTCTGAGCAAGTCAAATTAGAAATTAAATAGCAAATCCGATGCAGAAATTAAAATATATGATGTATTTTTCATAAAATTCTATGGTTTATAGAACAAATACCAAAATCAAAGGTAATACAAAATAGTTTTTTGGAATTTCACAAAACAAGTTTCTGCCAACACTTTCGGATTTATACATGAAGCCACCTGAGCCCCAGGTTGAAAGGGTGTCAAGGTAGTAGCTTTGCATAGAAAGAAATCATGGAGCCTGAGCGCCAAATTGCAAATAACAATATTTCTTATATAAAAGAAACATAGCACTACAATGATGTTTTTTATCTTAATACAACTACTCTAGTTAACTTCCCCCCACTATGGCCTGTTTTTTATTAAATAAAATTCTAAAATACAGCTAATTTTTTTCTTAAATAAAATCGTTAAACTAAACTTACAAACACAATTTTTTGGCATATGCCATCATTTTTTCCAAGCCACTCACTTGACTGGAAGTGAGTATGAGTATATTGAACAATCTCATTACTGATTGGAGACTAGTACGAGTTAAAAGCGAGGATAACCGCAATTGGTAGTTCATGTGAAATTAATTGGTAACGTCTGGTGGAGAGGGGAGATGACGAGAATTAATAGCGGTTGATGGTTGCTCAGAAAAAAACAATGATGAATGGCTGGGTAAATCAGATGGGTGCCCTCGTTGGTTTCCTCTCAAAACATTTCACTAAGTATAAAGAACAATGTCATTACTGATGAGAGATAGAATGGTTAGGATGTAGAAAACAGAAATTGATATTTTATGTGGGATTGTATGGTATGTGAGGTAGAGAGGGGAGAGGAAAAGAGTTAAATATTGAATGATAGCTGCTGCTGAAAGGAGTCATTATTACAACAGCAAAGAAGGAAGAATAAGGTTGATAAGATATTGAAGATGTAAGGAAAGTCTAGGCGTATAGAGGGGAGGAAATTTTTTGTTGTAGAGATGGTGGGCTTGGACGGATGAATGCGAGCTGATGAATGAGATATCCAGATGGGTCTGGTGAATGGGAAGGGGAAGCAATAGTTGTTCGACTACTTTATATAGAGAATTAGGGCAGAGGGGTGGCTGGAAGATAGGGTTAGAGGAAGAAAAGAAACAACCGCAGCAGGAAAATTCACGCATCACCAAACACACCTTTAATGCCAATAAAGAAATAAAAAATTGAAATGGATTCCACCAAATAGCATGCAAGCATGCCAATAAAATGATGAATGAAACAGTTCATGCCAAAAGCACACATCACTAAAACAAGAGGCATATATAAGAATGGACGAACAAGCAACTCAAAAGAGTGCAACTAATGTTGAGAACTCAAAAGAACAAAACTGAAGGGTTCCACAATGCAAATGTGCTTTACAAAGGAAAATACTACCCAAACAGCATCACATTAATAGCAACCACGGTACCAAAAACAAACCATGTGCATTATATAAATGTGGTTTTAATCATAGTTTGTGTGTGAAAAAGGTGATCCCCAAGCATCATCGTCATACCAAATCCTTGTTAAGGAGACCTAAGAGGCTCAATCCTCCACCTTTGAAAATACAAAAGGGAACTCATTATCCTAATGATCATGTGAATTCTTACGAGGTCTGCACTCCATTTGCAACATCATTGAAGCATAAAAATTACGGCACTTTATTTTCACTGTGAAAAAAGTTGATAGACAATCATAGCAAGTCTCTTTCACAAGAAAGAATTACCAACTTTGGGCAGCTTTCCATTCTTGCTACAGAATGTGTTTGCCTGCCATTAGGTGAGGACTGGTAAAGCCAAGTTCCGTTTTCAGCAAGGAAGAACGACTCCATGCAAAATCATGCTGCCTAAACTAACTACTTGCCACAAGACAGTATGGAAAAGAAACATGCCCTCATTCATTCCTACTTCATTCAAATGCCTTCCCAAATAAATATCAAGTTTTTGGAAGCTAAGAACTCGCTGTGCAACATGTAAGAGCACATTGATCAAGCCATGTGATGCATTGATGTGAAAGAGCTTTTGCTGCAGAACAGTTATCATCTAAGACAAGTCACAAGGACAGTAATTTCACAATTCTGAAAGCATAAAAAATCAAGAGGGACATTATAACACAATGATCATGGTTCAACCCGAATTGCAAGCTAACTTTCCCATTTAAATGAGAACCATCAAAATTGGCATGGGCACAACCATCGAGTATCATTTTTTATCATGTTTCAACTGCATCGCGACTAACGAAATTGCAAAGATCAAAAAGTACAACAACTCTCACTACCCGAGACAAAAAAAGGATAGCTTCAACCTGAGACACTTTAAAAATTTGTGTGCCATACACCTCCAGCCATTCCACGGAAATTGTCGCCTACTCATAAAGATCAATTGCAAAAGTTCATTCTCAAGCATCCTGATAAAGCATTTCAACCCTCTGAGTCAACCTATTTTCCTTGCCTAAAAGGCAACTTTATTGTACGATCTTTCTCATGCAGCTTACAACATATTGGATGCCATCTTTTGTGAGGAATAACTGAACCCAACCTAAAAAAGATGTGCAAAATGGTTGAATTTATTCAAGACTTGCACCATTGTTGCCACCACTACACTGGACGACATTAACATCAATTTACCAATGTCATGCAGCATAGATGGTGATGTCATTGTCATCTCTATCATTATGAAACTTAAGGATCCTTCATGTCCGAGAGACACAAAGCCTGATTAACATTCTTTTCTTTGTGGTAATCTAGGGAATACATGTGCTCCCCAACACTTGCAACCAATCAATGGGCCCTTTCCATGTTCTATAAAGAGTTTCACAGATCCCTCGGGCTAACCATACTCCTTGCAATTAAGGGAATGACAAGTTGAGTGAAACCCGACAAATGGGCTTTCTTATCATTATAGCACCCTTGAGCCTCCAACCTCATCAAACCAAAGTGTTTTATTTCTTTTAAGGACACCACCTCCACTTGCTGCCTAAGGTTTAAGTTTACAACTAATAGTAGACTCACCTTTGTCCATGATGACCTAATATGAGCCTGGTAGTTGACATCAACAAATGAAAGGGCCAAGTTGGACTAAGCTACCTAAGGAGCTTGCCTGAATAGAAGCAAAGAGCATCATAAGCATTCTTGTCAATAGAGATGAGCTCATTCAATAACAATAACAACAAAAACAAATCTTAATTTAACTAGGAGGGGTCGGCCACACGAATTCTTAGTTTTTATAGTGCACGATCAAATAAAAATCCATCCCTAAGCTCCAAATAAACAAGATCCTTACTAATGGTTTCTTCCTATATCTATTTTTAATATGAGCAAATTCATAAACTCAATTTCTCTAATAAGAGAATTGAAGGATATAATATGCCAGAACCATTTATGTGATGACCCTAGGTCATTTTTAACAAAGACTTTAATTTCCCATTAGGTTTAGTTTCTGTTAACACACACACACACAAATGGTTCTGGCATATTATATCCTTCAATTCTCTTGTTAGAGAAATTGAGTTTATGAATTTGCTCATAAACTTTTAAATAGGGAGTTGTTTCTTTTGTGTACGTTAAAATGCTCTGCGGCTTTGAAATCAATTTAATTTGATTCCGAAACCGTCGGTTGCCCAATTAAGAAACACAGTTTCCTTTCTTTTCCCTCTCTCTATGTTGAAAACGCAAGCAAACAACGCTTCTCCCGCAATAAATTTCCGTTCTTTTCCTTCCATCTTAAGACGGTCGATTCCTGAAGTAGTTGCAATGGCTCGACGAATCCAAAGCTAGTGCCGACAGCGTCATTACCGCTGGATGATCACTATTCCTCTTCTGAAACCGCGGAAATTAGTACGCCAATTTCCAGGAAGCCTTATTTAGGCCGCCGAGCACCCACAACACTTCACGACACTTCAAAGCTCTCTCTCAATTCCCTCACTCTTTCTCTCCTCAAGCCACGGATACTTTATAAAGGGAGAGTCTCGACATCTCAACGCTTATCGATCCTTCTTCTATTGATTCCAGTAGCTGCGGCAAGAGGCGATTTGACTTGATTTCCTTCGATTGATCACAGTTCTACGCCTTCATCCCCTTCATTTACCGATTTCTAAGGGCCGACCAATCAAAGAGGTATGAAGTTTATTCCGTAATTATTTTCCGATTAAGTCGGATTGAATGAGATTTGCTTAGTGTATAAACAGAAAATCAGTTTTTAATAATTCTTATTAGATCGTGGTAGGACTTTAAGCAATGATCAAATCAGGTTTAATAATTGAATGTAGATTTTATCCTTGTTAAAACATATCTTATTGAGCATATGGATGAGACTACGAAATTGATTCCATAAATCTAATGATGTACAATGGCTTCATTGAAATAATTTAGTAATCGATTTGGATCAATCAGATTTAAATTGATTTAGTTTTCATTTAATACATCATGCAAATTCGATTATCCAATTTGATGATTTTATATCTTAACCTATCAATTTGGAATAGGTTAATTGTCTTGAAAACTAGGCAGCAAAACAACCAAATCTTGTTGCTTAAACTCAAAACCATCAATGAAGTCAAAAACTATAATTTCTAGTGTTGTATCTGAAATTTTGATACATTGGGCCTGTTGCAAATTCACAAAGGATGACATCATTAGGTATGTGTACAATAGGGCTATAATGGAGTGCAACACTTAAGATCCAAAAGTGGAGCATCTACAAACGTAACAAATGCAGATTTGTACTATGATTTGAAATCAAAATTTATTTGGGATTCATCATACATGTATTCTATTTTACTAAGCAACTTCTTTGCATCCCAGTCATGCTGTTCTTTATGCATCCTCTTAGAAGGTTGATTGTGATGCTTAGACTGAAATATGCAATTCAAATTAAATGAAAATTTTATGGATTTAGATAAGTTTGATGAATTACTACTAAGGAAAGGTTGAAGTTAAAGTTAGGTGCATCAAAATATTGGATGAGAAAATTAGTAGACAATACTTAGTGTTTTGGGACTAATGCAAGTTTCAGTTCGCTTAAATTTGATGTATTCAACACTGAGAGTTGATAGGATTATGAGCATGAACCAGTTTATGTCAATCTACTCCTAAAATCGATTATTAATAGTTAGTGTAAGAGAAGTTTACTATGGTTGTGGAACCAAGTGACAAGAGCATATCGGCTGCAGCCCCTGATTCTTGCCTTAATTAGAAATGTGCAGTTACATGTTAGAATGGATAGGAAATAGACTTTAAGGTGAAGGTTTGGTAAGGAGAAGATAAGTTGAAGGCTACGTACAAGCATTTGAATTCCCGAGAGTGAGGAGGAAGTAGTTAAGGTTACTGAAACTAATTCAAATGAACTACAGCTGTAATGCTGTAAGAAATAATTAGAGCTTAATGAAGAACATGATCCATTGTAGCCGCTGAGAATGTCATAGACGGTTAGAAGGAATTCTGGGAAGATTCAAATGAGGTGTCATTAAATTATCGAGAATAATATAGTTATGTAGGAACTGCAGTTTCGAACAGCTTTGGAAAGCTCTGTAAGAACCTTACCTATTAAAGGAATCCTGTGAATAATCACATTGCAAAGTATTTTATGTTTCTATGGGTTATAGCAATTTTCAGTGATATATATGTTGTAACGACCCAATGTCATTACTTCACAAAATTAAGTCAAATTCTGCCTCAGAAATCAGGATACCGGGGAACTTCAAATTAGAGCAAACCAAAATATCTTCAGATAGAAATAATTTTCAGATTAAAGCGCCCTAGTTTGGGAGAAATCCGGATAACGGAAACTCCCGCTTTATTTTTTTTGAACTTTTAAATTTAATAAATTAAGAACATTAAATACGTGTCCAAAGTCATCGATTTTCATATCATTATGTTAATTACATTATTTAAAGGCTGCTCAAAAAGTTTCATCGATTTTGGAGTGCCGGTTCGATCTCAATTAATTTGTGAAGTTTCAAACTTCATAAATTAATTAAAAATAAAATATTGGTCTGAATTTTTTGGCGTGAGGGTATTTATTACATCATAACACACCTCGATGTCAAGTTTCGTTATTTTTGTACGACAAACGATGGAAAAATACGAAAATTTTAATTTTAAGTAATTATTTAAAATTCCTTAAGAAATTCACTCCCTCCCTCTATTTCTCCCCTCCCTGCGATGGACAGGTAGGCTCAGTCACTAGGCAGGGCCTGCAGAAGCGGAACCTTCTGCGCCAAGGAGAGCCGCCTAGCCCCCAGCGCCCTCCCTCTCCCTCTCTTCCATCAGCAGCCCCTCTCCCCCTCATCCCTCCTTCCCAGCAACCGTCCGTCAGCCGTCCGGCCACGCCACTCCTGCCACCCCTCCTGCCACCCCTCCGGCCACTTCCTTCGGCCAAGTCCGGCTCCCGACAACCCTAACCCTATGTTAGGGGAGAAGGAAAAGAGGAGGAAAATGAGTAAAAGTTTTGCTTTTTTTTTTTATTTTCTTTACTTTTTTTATTTTTTTATTAATAATTATACTACCTCCATTACGTCATTAACATTATTATTGCTCTCATTAATTAATAATGAAAACAGTAAAAAATGTTATAAAATGACTAATTTTCATTTTGTCAATTTCAATTCAATCATTTTCATTTTGCCTTTTTCTTTTGTACATCATTATTATTAAATAATAATAATAATAATAAAGCTATAATAAATATTATTGCTATCTCAGTAACTTAAAAATTCAAACTTCTATCAAAACGAGAAAGCGAGATAAAAACAAAATAGAAATAACGATAATACTTACTCCAAAAAATATTGGCTAAAAAACTAATTTAAATATCAAATTTAAATATAAATTCGATCAAATAGTTGAACTTTTGAACTTAAAAGAATAAGGTATCAATGCCTTTTATTACTCTTATTTAAATATGTTTTTCAGCTCAGCATCGCACAAATTGATAAAAAGTGCTTTTAAAAGTCACATAAAATGATATATGAAAAAGTTTGGATAACTGAGTAACAAAGGTTCTATGTTGATATATTTTGTCTGATTAGACAACTGCTATGATGGGGTTGTGCGATATCGAGAGTCATAAGGAGTCTATACTGATAAGCCTTTGAGGGGGCAGGTATAGAGGAAAGTTGGGATATGTAACATAAAAATGAACCCCCTTTCTTCCTCGATTTTGTACTTGCCCAACAAAATTATATTTTGTGTCAGATATCAAATGCTAAATTTTTATATTTATTTTTTGTGACAATAATTAGTTTTATACTAAAGCTTTAGTGCAATTGATACAAATTTGCAGGGATAAATTTATACAGTTTTTTATTTCCTATCAAATTATTACTTATTTTGTTTATTATTTAACAATTATAAAGTTGATATCTATCAGTACTTAATTTCACAACTAACTAGTATGCAAATGCCCGCACGTTTAAAACGTGCCCAGATTAAGAGTTTCTTTTATTTTGATCTTTGTAATCAAAACTTTTGAATTAATGAATAAATGAGTTATGTTTGATGTCTATATTTTTATCTTTTAGGCCACTCAATATGATACTACGGCTAAAGGACTTACCCCAAGAACTGATGTTAGATTAGCTCCCACTGACTCGGCATCAGGCCCTCACATATGTAGCGGTGACAAATTGATCTATCTATAGTTCTACAATTCATGTAAGATTTATTGATCCAATTACAATCTAATTATTTTTCTTGTTGTTAGCATGTGTAGATTAATATTCTAACCCATGGTTCACCAATGAAGAGCAATTGAATTATGATTGGTTAGATTACTCTAGTGATTCAATAAGACACATTTTACTCCAATACTATCAGATTCAAAATCTCATTCAAAAAAAATTATCTAATAACTTTGAATCTAATTAAGTGTGATTTCAATTAAAATTGAATACTTTATAATTTATGTGATCCAATAAGGAACTATTTTAAAATGAAGAGAATCAGATCCCATGCAATTACATTAATCATATTTAGATATAAACCTTATGAAGTATCAACTGAGTTGTAGACTTTTAGAATTTATATCAACTACTTGGGCTTGCTTATTTAGTCCAACCAAGGAGATAGCATCTCTAAAATAGCTAGAATAAATTTCTGTTTAACTTGTCATGACTAATTGTAATTCAAATCAAAATCTTGACCTAATCTACTTCAAAACTATTTTAAAGAATGCAACTTTTCTAAGGAAATGATTTTTGGTACCTATTAAGCCTATGAGTCTAAGATCTGAACCTAAGGATAGTCAAATTTATAAACTAAACCATTAATAAAATTAAGATTTAGCATCAAGAATATGTCATTATTACAATCAGTCATTTTCAAAGTCTAATAAAATTTCAATTATAACTTTTGCAAACAATCAAATTTTTTAGTATTTTTTTGATACGGTTAAACACAGAAATACCCATGATATTACCTTTTATACTTAGTTATTTTTATTGCTGCATTAGCATTGCTTTGAGCTCATTTTATGTTTATATCAAATGTGCTATTTATTTTACTGTCAAATGAAGTCAATAAATAAAATATTGTTTATTATGTCTTATGAATATATGCAAGGGTTCCGAAACAGTGGTTGAATTAGTTAAGGATAGGGCTAGTTCATCGGGAGTTGGTGCCAACTGAAGCCTTTGAGGGGGACTAGTTGATGAACTTATTTTATTTGTACCCTGCCTCGAGATTCTGAATTTGTCAATCAGAACTGCTAACATTGCTTCATAATACCAAGACAGACTCAAACATGAATTTATGCGATTATTAATTTATCATTTGAAATTGAGATGTGGTATAATAATGAAAATAAATTTTTGTTTGCAGGAATTTTAATTTTTTTTCACTAAACCATATTTCCTAAAATTTTATTATATACTTACTTTCGCTTTTCCGCAATTATTTAAGTGTATCATTTAATATTCTTTGTACTTAGAATGTGCTACAAGACATTGTTATTATAATGCCATATCAGGTACAGCTAGAAGATGCTAAGATAGCTTAATGGCATTTTAAGGAATTATGGTGTGGAATGAAAGAATAAATTTCTAATTTATTTTATGCTTTTAAGGAATTGTTGATGATTCATATATGTTGAAAATATTTATCTATTATTATAATACTATGGATGATTTTATTTTAAATTGAATGGAATGATTTGTTTGCATCTTCTATGGCTCTGTATATTTAATTATTAAATTAAACTTAATATTGGATTAGTTTTACTAATCTAACATCGGGTCATCACAATTTAAGGTTACATTCTCTAAATTTATCCATTATCAAAGCCACTCATCCTTGCTACAAATAAACTCACTTCTCATTCTATTATGATGAGTATACACACTTATCTTTCTAAGAACCTCATCTTTGAACATTTATTTTATTCGTAAGTTTCTTCTTTGTTAGCCAACACTTGCCCCATATAAAATAATTAATCGTATAACTGCTCCATACAATTTTGCTATAATTTTTAATAGTATACAAGCAATATCAGCCATTTATTTACATCTCTAACATTACTAGACTACTTACATACACACACATCTATCTATATATATATATATATATATATATATATATATATATATATATATACGCACTATCTCACAATGTAATAGGTTACTAATTAATGAGAATATTTTCTCTCCTTTTCAGTGTTTCTCTGCTCACTGTCGGAACTTATATGGTATCAGAGCATACTTGCTCACGCACCTCAGGATCTTTACTCTTCCAATTTTACATGAATTCTTCAAGCATCCATCGCCCTCAACACTAGCTCTCAGGCAACCAACCTCATCAATAAAACCCCACCATCCTCTTCCCCACTCCATCAAGAACCATCAAAAAAATCTCAAATGGTATCAACCTCTATAAATCTCTCCTAGCTTCTCAAAAGAACCCTCATATCCCTCCTCAGCACATTCAAGAACTACTCTCCCACTAACCTTCTTAATCCAAAAATAAATCAAGAAACCCAGCAACTCATTCAATTTCCCACCCTCCAACTATAAATACAATCATGCAGTCCTCAACTGAATCCTCTCAACCCGATAGAAATTCTAGATCTTATCAAAGCAATTTGACCCACTCATCCGACACCAAAAACCTTAAATTATTGATACCAAACATCAAGAACATCATCAACAATCCACTTACCACTGAGAACTATCCCATCTAGAGTGCTTAAATTACCCAATTATTTAAGGCAAACAACCTATATTACCATCTTGATGGAACCGAACCTGTCCTCTCTGCTAAGAACTCAGATCTTCACTATTGGAACTCCACCGATCGACACCTAATAGCAGCATTATACTCCACCATTTCACCCTCCACTACCCTATATCATCGAAGCCAATTCATGCGCAGCAATTTGGCTCACCTTGGAAAAACACCTTCAATCAAAGGACAAATTGTGCTCTATTCTATTTGAACAACACAAATTTAATATAAATCTGCTACATGTCCCACATTGTAAATACAAACTCATTTCTATCCACAAACTAACTGTAACTATCCCATCTAGCATTACTTTTCGAATTAGGTCAAAACCCGCCTCAAACAACAGGACCCTGGGGAATTTTGAATTAGGGCAAACAAAAATACAATAGGTAAAAAAAATTTTAAAGATCAAAGTGCCTTAGTTTGGGAGAAATCCAAATAATGAAAGCTCCAGTTTTATTTTATGAATTATTTAAATTCTAAAAATCATGAACATTGAAATACATGCCCAAATTCATCGTTTTCAACATCGTTATATTAAGTATATTATTTTAAGGCTGCTCGAGAAGTTTCATCAAATTCTAAGCGTCGATTTGATCATGGTAAATTTTTGAAATTTTAAACCTCAAAAATTAAAATAAAATAAAATATTATTCTGAATCAAAATTTTCAGTACGAGGGTGTTCGTAATGTCATAACACACTTCAATGTCAAGTTTCATTGTATTTGAATGTCAAACGACGGAAAAATACAATTAATTTAAGTTTAAGTAGTTTTTAAGATATTCCTTAAGAAATTCTTTTCTCCCCCCCCGATAAATTCTTTCGCCCGTACAGGCGCTAATTAGCGCTTTAAGTCCCTCTTATCCCCTTATCCTAAGCCCTCCCTCTCCCTTTCTCCCTTCTTTATTTAAACACTCCTAGCCTTCTCCTCCTCTCCTCACACAGCAATAGCCCTCTCCTCTCCCCACACAACAGCAGCCCTTTCCTCCTCTCCCCACACAGCAGCAGCCCTCTCCTCCCTCTCCCACAACCACCAGCAGCCCAGCCTCTCCTTCCTGCCCTCTAGCAAGCAGCCAGCCAGCAACAGCCCCTCTTACTGCAGCCCTCCCTTAGCCATCAGCCCTCCCTCGACTATCCAACAGCCAGCCATCCGGCCAGCTAGCAACAGCCAGCCCAGATCAGGAGTTCGTCCTTGAAGAAAGGTGCTAAGAACCAAACAGTGCTGATATTGCTTCCTGCTGATCTTCCGCTTTCTTTTGACTCTATATTTTTAAAAGTTTGTAACTTTTCTTTTATTTTAACCTTTGTAATCAGGACTTATGAATTAATAAATAAATGAGTTATGTTTGATAACTATATATTTATCTCTTAAATCACTCAGTATGATCCTGTGGCCAGAGGACTTCTTTTACATCCCCACAAATCGGTGTTGGATCTGCTCCCGCTGACCCGGCACTAGGTCCTCACACTAACTCCAACAATTTGTATTCTATTCTATTTGAAACACATGAATTTACTATAAAGGACCTCCATACAAATCTTCCTCTTCTCCAAGGTCACTGCATTAATGGACTCTATACTCTTCGTCCATTACCAGATTTTTCATCTACCAAAACCATCCTGCGGTCTTCCACATATCCAGTCAAACCACCATGGCATATCCGACTTGGGCACCCAAGCTTCAACATTCATCAACTCCTCCTGAAGCAACATCCATATCTCGGCAAAACCTGCAATCCTACCTATTGTATCACGTGCATCACCGCAAAACTTCACAAACTTTTATTTCCCAAATTTTCTAGTAAAGCATATAATGCCTTTGAATTTTTACACACTGATGTATGGGTCCCAGTGTGGGGACCCGATGCCAGGTTAACGGAGCTAATTCAGCACCGACTTGGGTAGTCCCCTAGCCACATGATCATATTGAGTGATTTATAAATTATAATATATATGCATCAAACATAACTCATTTATTCATTAATTTAAAAATATCACAAAATTTTGATCACAAAGATCTAAATAAAACACAAGTTACAAACTTTAAATAGAGTAAAAAGCAGCAATTCAGCAGGTAGCAGTATCAACATTGTTTCGTTCTTAGCGCCTTTTCCTCAGGATGAGCTCCTGATCTGGGCAAGTTTCAAAAGTGCGGGCATTTAAATACTAGTTAGTTGTGAAACTAAGTACTGATAGATGTCAACTTTATAATTATTAAATAATAAGTAAAATAATCAATAATTTGATAGGAAATAAAAAGTAATACAAACGTATCCTTACAAACATATTTCAATTGCACTAAAATTTTAACATAAAAATAATTACTATCACAAAAATAAATATATATATATAGCGTTTGATATATGGTGCAAAATATGATTTTGTTGAACAAATATAAAATCGAGAAAAATGAGGGTTCTATTTTTTGTTACATATCCCAACTTCCCTCTATACCTGCCCCCTCAAAGGCTTACCATTAATCTTCTTTTGTCTCCCGATGTCGGACAGCCCCGTCCTAGCAGTTGTCTGATCAGATTAAAAATAAATCAACAGTGAACCCGTGCTACACAGTTATCCAAGCTTTCTTATATCATTTTATGTGACTTTAAAAAATATTTTTATCAAATTTGTGTGATACTGAGTAGAAAAATATATTAAATAAGAGTAATAAAAATATTTAATACCATTCCTTAGTGTGTGAATTAGAAAGTCAAAAGTCAAGTATATATGCACGATTTTATACTTGAAAACTTAACAATTCATTTATTTAATAGCGAAGCTATTGTTTTTAATATAAAATACTTATTTGAAAATAACGACAGAACAAAATGACATTTATTATATAGGAAAGAAATAATCTTTCATCTATTTATTCTCTTTTTTTTCTTTCTTCTCTCTATTCTTCTTTAATAAAATTATACTCTTCTCTCTTTCTCTCTCTCTCTTCCTTTCTCTTATGTAATTATTATCTGTTCTTTTTCTCTCTTTTTCTCTCTTTTTTTAAATTTTCATACTCTCTCTCTCTCTTTCTTAAAATTATCGTATTCTCTCTTTTCCTTTCAAAATATTATCATCTTTTCTCTTTCTCTATCTTTATCTTTTCTTTAATGAAATTATCATCTCTTTCTTATATAACAATAACTATAATAATTATAATGATATTAATAATAATAAAATCCTTATTATTATTAATGTTATGTAATGATAATAACTTTATAATAATAATAATAATAATAAGTTTCTTATTATTATTTTTTATTATGTAATGATAGTAGAAATAGTATATATATATATATATATTATAATAAAAATAGTAATATAAATTGAAATGACGAAAATTGAAATGCTGAAATGTAGATTGCTGAAATTGAAATAATAATAATAATAATAATAATAGTAATTATTATATATTTATTATTATCATTATTATTAATAATAATGATAATATTAATAATAATATAAATTTGAAAAGACATAATTAAAATTGCTGAAATGTAAATGGCAAAAATGAAAATAATAATAATAATAATAATAATAGTAAAAATAATAATTATACATTTATTATTATCATTATTATTATTAATAATGATAATAATAATATAAATTCAAAATGATATAATTGAAATTGCAAAAATAAAAATGATAGAAATGGAAATAATAATAATATTATTAATAATAGTAATAATAATAAATTTATATTTATTATTATTATTATTATTATTATTAATGATAATAATAATAATAATAATAATAATATAAATTTGAAATAACATAATTTAAATTGTTGAAATGTAAAAGATAGAGATGGAAATAATAATAAAAATAATATAATAATAACACATTTATTATTATCATTATTATTTAATAATAATGAGGAGAATAATAATAATAAAATAAAATGAAATTAATAATAGTTACTATATTATAAAGATAATAATATTGAGATATATAATTATTATTATTATGTAAATAATAATAATGATTATATCATTATCATGAAAAATACTATTTAATAATAATAATATCACTATTATTATTATTGTAAAAAATATATTAAAAATAAAAAAAATGCAAAAATTTTCCTCTTCTTCTTTCCTTCCATCTTCTCCTCTTACCTAGGGATAGGGATCGTGGCCGGAGTGGCCGAAAGGGGTCGGAGGGGTGGAGGCGGCGGCTAGGGGCAGTGGTCGACAATGGGGGTGGAGGATTTGGGAGGAGATGTGAGTTTTTGAGAGGATTTGAGAGGGGGAGAGGAGGGTTATAAGAGAGAAGGGATGGGGGAGCCCGGCCTTCCTGGTCGGCCGATGGCTGTGGGGCCCGCCAACCAGCGCTGACAGTCGTGGCGCATGCGGCTGTCAGTCGCGTGAGGGTGGGATTGCAAAATAATTAATTTCAATTAAATTTTTCTCATTTTTCAATTGTTTGATTTCCAAAAATACGAAACTTGACATTGAGGTGTATTTAGATGAGACGAACACACTCGTGCTAAAATTTCTTGATTCAGAGCAATATTTTATTTTATATTAATTTTCGAAATTTAAAATTTCAAAATTTAATTACAATCAATCGAAAGCTCCAAATTCGACGAAACTTTTTGTGTATCCTTTTTATAACATACTTAATCCAACGACACCAAAATCGCTAAATTTGGACTTGTATTTAATTTTCTCAATTTACGAAATTTAAATAATTTAGAAATTAATTCAGAAGTATCCGTTATCAAGATTGCTCTCAAACTTGGGCATTACGATCACAAAAATATACTCCATCTAACGGTATTTTTGGTTTGTCATTATTTTGAAGTCGCCCGAGATCCTGATTTTTTAGTCGAGTTTAGTCCTAATTTGAAAGGCAATGACTTGGGTCGTTACACCTAGACCCCGTTGTATCTAATGAAAAATTCAAATATTGTCATTTTTATGGATAATCTTACTCACATTTTACTTAGCTATTTCCTCTCAAAAATAAATCTAAAACCTTTCAAAAATTTATTCAACTCCAAAAATATATGGAATGACAGTTCAACAAATGTATCAAAGTCATTCAATCTGATGGATGGGGTGAATACAACTCCAACATCTTCAATAACCTACTCAAACATAATGGCATCCACCACCAAATGTCTTGCCCATAAACACCTCAACAAAACGGTGTGGTAGAACACAAATAAAAATGCATCATTGAAACCACTCGAGTCCTTCTACAAACAACTCACCTACCCGAACAATCACATATAACCATTACATTTGCATATCTAATCAACTGCCTTCCCTCACCAAATACCCGCAATAAGTCCCCATTTCAACTTTTGCATAAATTATATTGTCTATACTACTCCCTCTTCCACCCGCCAAGATAACCAAACTCAGCCAAGAAGTCTCCCATGCATCTTCCTCAGCTACTCACAACACCACAAGGGCTACATATGCTACAACCCCAAAATATCATCCTCCTTACTATCCCGACTAATCAAATATAATTTTGTTGGGCAAATACAAAATCGAGGAAAATGAGGGTTCTATTTTGTGCTATATATCCCAACTTCTATCTATATCTGCCCCCTCAAAAGCTTATTAGTAGTCTCCTTATGCGTCCCGATGTCGGACAGCCCCGTCCTAGCAGTTGTTTGATCAGATTAAAAATAGATTAACAGTAAACTCGTGCTACTCAGTTATCCAAACTTTTCATATATCATTTTATGTGACTTTTAAAAACATTTTTATCAAATTTGTGCGATGTTGAATAGAAAAACATATTAAACAAGAGTAATAAAAGATATTTGATACATTTCTTTAGTGTGTGAATCAGAAAGTCAAAAGTCAAGTATATCTGCACGATTTTATGCTTGATAAGAAATTACTTGAAAACTTAATAATTTATTTATTTAATAGCAAAGCTATTGTTTTTAATATACAATATTTATATGAAAATAATGACAAAATAAAATGATATTTATTATATAAGAGATAAGTAATCCTTCATTTATTCATTTATTTATTTATTCATTCTCATTTTTTCTTTCTTTTCTCTCTCTCTCTTTCTCTCTTCTTCTTTAATGAAATTATCCTCTTCTCTCTTTCTCTCTTCCTTTCTCTTATGTAATTATTATCTTTTCTCTTTTTTTTTTAAATTATCATACTCTCTCTCTTTCTCTCTTTCTTAAAATTATCATATTCTCACTTTTTTCCTTTCATTATATTATCATCTTTTTTCTTTCTCTATTTTATCTTCTCTTTAATGAAATTATTATCTCTTTTTTATATACAATAATTATAATAGCTATAATGATATTAATAATAATAAAATCCTTATTATTATTAATATTTATTTAATGATAATAACTTTATAATAATAATAAAAGTTTCTTATTATTATTTTTATTATGTAATGATAGTAGAAATAGCATATATATTATAATAATAATAGTAATATAAATTGAAATGATGGAAATTGAAATGCTGAAATATAGATTGCAGAAATTGAAATAATAATAATAATAATAATAGTAATTATTATATATTTATTATTATCATTATTATTAATAATAATGATAATAATAATAATAATATAAAATTGAAATGAAAATTAAAATTGTTGAAATGTAAATGGCAAAAAAGAAAATAATAATAATAATAATAGTAGTAATAATAATTATTATATATTTATTATTATCATTATTATTAATAATAATGATAATAATAATAATAATATAAATTTGAAATGACATAATTGAAATTGCTGAAATGGTAATGATAGAAATGAAAATAATAATAATAATTATAAATTTATTATTATCGTTATTATTGATAATAATGATAATAATAATAATTATAAATTTATTATTATCATTATTATTAATAATAATGATAATAATAATATAGATTCAAAATGATATAATTGAAATTGCATAAATAGAAATGACATAAATGGAAATAATAATATTATTATTAATAATAGTAATAATAATAATTATATATTTATTATTATTATTATTAATGATAATAATAATAATATAAATTTGAAATGACATAATTTAAATTGCTGAAATGTAAATAATAGAGATGGAAATAATAATAATAATAATATAATAATATGTTCTTTATTATCATTATTATTTAATAATAATGAGGATAATAATAATAATAAAATAAAATGACATTAATAATGTTACTATATTATAAAGATAATAATACTGAGATAATATAATTATTTTTATTATGTAAATAATAATAATTATTATATCATTATCATGAAAATACTATTAAATAATAATAATATCATTATTATTATTATTGTAAAAAATATATAAAAAAAATTTTAAAAATGCAAAAATTTTCCTCTCTTCTTCTTTCCTTTCATCTTCTCCTCTTACCTAGGGACGGGGATAATGGTCGGAGGTGGCCAGAGAGGGATCGGGGGAGGTGGAGGTGGCGGCTAGGGGCGGTGGTCGGCGGTGGGGGAAGAGGATTTGGGAGAAGATGTGAGTTTTTAAGAGGATTTGAGAGGGGGAGCGGGGAAGAGGGGGGTTATAAGAGAGAAGGGAAACGGGAGAGTCTGTAGGGGGAGGGGAGCCCGGCCTTGCAGGTGGGTCGGTAGCTGTGGAGCCCGCCGACCAGCGCTAACAGCCGTAGCGCATGCGGCTGTTAGGCGCATGCCCGCGCACGTGGGGGTGGAATTCAAATAATTAATTTTAATTATATTTATTTTTCAGTAGTTTGATTTTCAAAAATAACAAAACTTCACACTGAGGTGTATTTTGATGAGATGAACACACTCGCGCTAAAATTTCTTGATTCAGAGCAATATTTTATTTTATATGAACTTTCAAAGTTTGAAATTTCAAAAATTAATTACAGTTAATTCAGAACTCAAGATTCGACGAAATTTTTTGTAGCCTTTTTATAATATATTTAATCCAACAACACCAAAATCACTAAATTTGGACTTGTACTTAATTTTCCCAATTTACAGAATTTAAATAATTCAGAAATTAATTCTGGAGTATCCATTATCAAGATTTCTCCCAAATTTGGGCATTACGATCACAAAAATATACTCCATCCAACGGTATTTTTGGTTTGTCATTATTTTGAAGTCGCCCGAGATCCTTATTTTTGAGTCGAATTTAGTCCTAATTTAAAAGATAACAACTTAGGTCGTTACACCCAGACCCCGTTGTATCTAATGAAAGATTCAAATATTATGTCATTTTCATGGATAATCTTACTCATATTTAAATTGGCTATTTCCTCTCAAAAATAAATCTAAAACCTTGCAAAATTTATTTAACTCCAAAAATATATGGAATGCCAGTTCAACAAATGTACCAAAGTCATTCAATCTGATGGATGTGGTGAATACAACTCCAACATCTTCAATAACCTACTCAAACATCATGGCATCCACCACCAAATGTCTTGCCCAAATAGACCTCAACAAAATAGTGTGGTAGAACGCAAACAAAGATACATCATTGAAACCACTCGAATCCTTCTACTAACAACTCACCTACCCGAACAATCACATGCAACCATTACATCTGCATATCTAATCAACCGCCTTCCCTCACCAAATACCCGCAATAAGTCCCCATTTCAACTTTTGCATAAATTCTATTGTCTATGCTACCCCATCTTTCGCCCACCAAGATAACCAAACTCAGCCCAAGAAATCTCCCATGCATCTTCCTCAGCTACGCACAACACCACAAGGGTTACATATGCTACAACCCCAAAACATTATCCTCCTTACTATCCCGGCTTATCAAATTCCTTAAAACAGAATTTCCTTTCTCACAAACAAACCCACCACACATAATTCCCGAGACTCAACAACCACATCCCAATCCTCTAACTCTAATCCCAGATTTTGCTACAACCACATTCAAACCAACACACACCACACCACCATTACCATTTCCCTTGTCATCTTCACTATCATCAAATCCTCCCATACAGCCGTAACACACCCACGCTTGTCTCTCCAGTTCAGACTCAATCTCTCATTTCTCCTCACCCATTAAACATACTATCTCCCTACCAATCTTCAACACCAAAGTTCCCACACATCCCATGTTAACCCGCTTTAAAACATGCACCATACATACCAAATCTCTCAAAAATCTAATACACGCCACAACTCCATAAGCTGAGCCAACCTCCTATGCAACAGCGACAAAATTGAAGCACTAGAAAAATGCCATGGAGGAAGAATATCAAACATTACTTCAACAAAAAACTTGGACACTTCAAACTCCTCAACCTCATCAAAACATAATTGGTTGCAAATGAACGTCTCAGCTCTCTCTTTCGTCCAGATTCAAGGTGGCATGGTTCTAATTGGTTCTAACGAGTTTCCTTGGTTACCCCCTCACTCGCCTACATACTCGGAACTTGTCGAGCAAAGGGTGGCATTGGTCGGGTGAATAGAATCTTGCTTCAAATATGACTTTACTGATGGAGAACACAGGTACCAAAATCAACAAAGATGGCAACCGTAGCCTGTTATAAAGCGAGGCTAGTGGCACAAGGATTTAATCATAATGATGGCATAGACTACTTACATTCATCCCGATGGCAAAATGCCCACCATTCGGACATTATTCACAATAGCTACCCACAAAAAGTTAATCCAACATGATGTATCCAGCACCTTCATCCATGGGAAACTCAACGAAACTGTAAACATGAAACAACCTCAAGGCTTCATGAACCCTAACCACCCTAACCACGTGTGCAAGTTTTACAAGGTCATATATAGCCTCAAACAATCACCTCGCTAATGGTACTCCACCATCACTGATTTCCTACACTCTAAAGGTTTCAGAACCAGCACCACTGACCCTCCCTCCTCATCTTGGACACCACACCAAACAGTATTTACCTCCTTATCTTACATGGATGACATGCTCATTGTAGGACCGCATCAAACATCAATCAAATTCTCTCATCCAACAACTAACCAAATGATTTCGTATGAAACATCTAGCACCCCACAAACCTGCCTCGGAATCACCCTACAGCACACACCCAACAGACCCATGTTGAGCCAAGCAACCTAGGCATCCACAATCCTAAAAACTGCATGCATGGAAGAATGCAATCCCTATCTTACTCCAATAGCCACCCAAAAATTGAACACAGCACATCTCCATCCTTCAACAAACCCAAACTATACAAAAAACTTGCCTGAGCCCTACAATATCTAACCAATACCCAACTCGACATAAGCCTTGCCATAAACAAAATATGCCAACATTTGCACAATCCTTCACAATAAAATTTCAATCAGCAAAAGCGCATTCTTTGATACGCCAAAGGCTCCATCCACATCAGCCTTCCCATAACACCAGAAAATCTGCAATTAAAAGCCTATGTAGATTCTGATTGGGCCAAGAATATCAACGACTGTAAGTCCACAGCCGGTTACTGCATTCTTCTGGAAACACTCCATTATCCTGGAGTGTCAAAATGTAAGACACCGTCTCATGCTCCCTCACAGAGGCAGGATACAAAGCTCTAGCAACCGCAACAGCAGATATCATTTGGACATGATGACTACTACATGAGTTCGACAATCCCCCAGTTGGACCAACGAAGTTGTATTGTGACAATCTCTCCGCCATTGCTCTAGCAAAGAATTCAATCTTCCACGCAAGAACGAAGCATGTCGAGGTCGACTGCCAATTTACTAGAGACAGCATATCGAAACAAGAAATTGAACTATTACACATTATCTACAAAAGAACAGCTTGCGGACATCTTTACAAAACCATTACCAACCGCAAAATTCCTAAAATATCGGTCCAGACTCACAACATCTACGATCGGTTGCTCGTTTGCGAAAAAACAATAACATAAAGAAGTAATATCACCCATTTACTTGCATCTCTACCGTTGATAGACTACTTAGGCCAATATATATATATATATATATATATATGCACTATCTCATATGTAATAGGTTACTTATTAATGAGAACATTTTCTCTCCTTTCTTGTGTTTCCCTGCTCACCATCGAGTCTTACAATTTTGAGTGGAATTTTCCTATCACAAAACACCTTGGAAGCGCTCCTCCATTTCATCCAACCAACTTGAATCCTATTAAGCATACCACTCTCTATGTCACCATTAATTAATTGAACCAAGGTATTTGAACTTCTCACTCTTCTTGATCACAGGGTCCTCAACAATTTTATCCTTGAGTTAGAGCTTCTGGTACAGTTGAACTTGCACTCCATATATTTTATTAAGATCTACTAAAATTAAAACCTTAAGATTATATAGTCCTCTTCAACTCAAGTTTTGTTGTAACTCCATCCTTGGTCTTATCAATTAATAGAATGTCATCCGCATATAATAGGTACCAAGGAACCTCCTCTTGAAAATGCTTAGTAAGAACATCCATAAATTAAAGCAAATAAAAATGTGTTGAGAGTATAGCCTTGATGTAATCCATAATAATAGAAAAATCATTAGACAAGCCACCTTGCGATTAAACAAACGTTACAAACCCATTATACATCTCTAATAACATCAATAAATGCAACACAAATTCCTTTTCTATCCAGGGCTCTCTAAAGAATTTTCCTTGGTACTCTATCATAAGCCATTTCAAGATCAATAAAAATTAAATGAAGATCTTTTTTTCTCTAAATTTCTCCATCAAGCTTCTTATTATATGTATAACCTCCATAGTAAATCTACTTGCCATAAAACCAATTTGACTTTGAGAAATTCATGTACCCTTTCATAATCCACAATCAATTACTATCCCAAAGTGTCAACATATGACATATTAACTTGAAATCCTCTATAATTGCATATTCTCAAGCATTCCCTTTTTTTTAGTAACTAAGTATAAAAATACTCTTTCTCCACACATTTGGCATATTTTTAGTCTTCAAAATAACATTAATAACTTGATATGCCAGGATATTCATTCCTCACCTAAGCATTTTATGTAGTCAACCCCACTTAGTGGTACATAAGGCTTAGTGCTGTTGTAAGTAGTTAGATATAAATATATACATACACTGAGAAAATAAGAAATGTGCCTTGCTACTATAATAATGTACAACAATATCTTAAGGATATTACATGATATTATATAGCCATATGGGAAAAAAGAATGAGTGGTAAGAGGAACTTACGAGTGATTGGGTGATTCCTTGCATTTTTACTTTTGAAAATGCTAAGGGTGTTAATTGAGCTAAAGCAGTTACAAACTAGCCCACGCTCAGACTCGTTACTTGGCTTGTGAGTTAAGCTTATTAAGCTCATGAGTCAAGCTTGAGCTACAGCTTCAAGCCTTTAAACGAGTTTGTTAGAACACAAGTCAACTTGTTTAGATAAAATATTAATATATATAAGAACTTGTTAAATTAAATTAAATTTCATGTTAAATTCTAGCTCAACTTCACAAATAGCAAGCACATCAAAAGCTCAAGCTAATCTCAAAACAAGCCGAGCCTGAACTTGCCGCTACTTGAGCTTGACTTATCTCATTTATGCCATTAAATCATGTATATCTAACATATAAAAGGCTAATTGGAGGTATAAAAGGTGCGTTAACTTGTATAAAGGTGTAGTTGGGTGGGCATGGGCATTGTGTGAGTCTTAAAATACAATGTCGTGAAAACTTAGCTTGCAAGGTAAACCAGCACCTTTCATAAGCCATCAAACGTAGTTGATGACATTACACCAGGTTCAGCAGGGAGCATACATCATTTAGGTACATAATTCAGTAAACGCAGCAGACAAGAACAATAGATGAAACTATATTGATGTGGCATAGGGGAATATTTATTAAGACAATAGTTATATTCTTAGGCCAAACAACATTCGATGATGGCTACCTCAGCTTAGATGTAGTGCAGAGACAAGTGAAAGGAGTAGGACACGCAAATTGTATGAAGATGTGCTCTAGGTTATAGTGGCAATTAAGAAATGAGGCACATAAATGGCGAAGATGGTTCAACATAAATCTAACATTACATTATCCATTTCATATTTTAAGTGGGTAAAGGTAAGAGTATAGTGAAATTTTGTATTTAACTTGAAATTTGAGCAAATATAATGGCTGAAATAGAAATTTGACATTGATAGAGATAAAATTATAAACTTACATAGAACAAAAAAAGATTAGTAGAATAAAATGAATCAAATCAATTCCATGGTTCGAGATGAAAGCTTGCACGCTCTATTAAACATGAAAGGAAAAAGGAAATAGTATTATACTGTTTCGATGAACAAATGTGCCCATCTTAAAGTATGATACACCCTTTCACTCTCCCTAATAACTAATACTTATTTCCTTTCATAATGTAAAGTGTTTATAAAACTAAAAAATACATAGCCTTGTTGTATTTTACCATATTCATAGTGATGAATTCCAATTATATATATATATATATATTCCAAGTAAAAATTAGTATTTTTAGTAGAATTATTTGTTATTTCAGCATATTTTGGTATGTTTTATTGATTTTCAAGCACAATAGGCAAATATGCAAAAAAGGCAATTTTTGCAAAATTTAAGAGCTGGGCACTACAGCGCACTGCGGCACCTGTTACTCAAGGACCACGCGCTACAACACGCCGCAATGCCCGACATCTGAAGAGCAAGCGCTGCAGCGCTCCGCGGCGCCCGCTATCCAGACAACCCAGTAATGATAAACGGTTGGGAGTTCAAGTGGATTAATTAATTAGTCCCTTCAACTCCCAAGACTGATTTAAAGAAAATCTTCAAGGAATCAAGCATTAAAAGCCCCACTTTCAAGAATGATTAAGAGGAGAAATTAATTAGAAAAAGAGAAAAAAATATACTTATTCAACCCTCTAGGTTGAAGGAAAATAGAGTATAAAAGCAAACTCCTAAAATACAAGCATCGTTTGAACCAATCCAAAGGGAAGGAACTCTAGCCACCACAGGAATCAAAAGGAGTTCTTTAGGATAAAGTTGCAGCTAATGAAAGGAGAAGTACAGTGCTAAGGAGAAAGAACACAGCACAAAGAGAAGAGAAGACGAAGAGAATGCTCAAAGCAGTTCCTATGTATCGTATTCTCACATTTGCTTTGTTAATCTTTTTACTTGTAAGAACGCAATGAAATCCACTAGCAATTCCTATATTTTTCTTTTCGTATTCATTGTAATGACAACATAAAACCCCTTTTTGGGAAGGATTAGGCTGAGAACTAAGGGTAGTCCTTGTGCATGCATTAAAATTCTTGATTTAGTGAGATAAAATGAAAGTTTGTGCTGAATTATGTCTATTTTTATGAATGAATGAGAAATAGTAAGTATTTGAAATGAACTTCTAAGAATCGGATTTTATTATAAAAAATTCACTGTGCTAGATTATCGTTGCTGATTTAAATCATATGCACTAAGAGTGTCAAAGCTGTGAACGATCTGACATAAGTTCGTTGAGCTTGACTACTTGCGCAATTGCTTGAAATCAGAGACTTGATGTGTCTAAACCGTGAAGAGCAATCTAATAAATCTCTGAGCTCCATGGCTTAATTCTAGACAAAGAGAAAGGCATGCAACTCTATGGACAATGTGACATGAGTTCACATATGCTATTGTTTGTCTCTATGTTAAGTCAAGAATTTGATGCATGTGAGCCGAGACTCATTCATGAGCCCACTACTCACTAATGACTTAAGCGAGACTATTGGAGCATGATAAGCCATGAGTGATGTGACATAACTCACTAAGCTTCGTTGCTTATCGTCTTGGCTAAATCCATAGTGGATGTATGTGAGTCGTGAATGGATCAAGAGTTTGTGATCACCTAAAAACTTGTAATTTTTTATCACTTATATGTAAGGATAATAATTATCATTAAATTGATCACAAAGCTATTTATGTGCTTATTATGAATCCCATGGAATTCTATGTAGTACTAGGTAGAGCAACGATGCAAGAATTGTGAAACTTTACAACTTCATCCCCTTGATAGATAATGGGATAATAAATGAAATAGAGAATAATGAAAATATTGAATTAAGAAAATCTTATGCACATGATTATAACTTCTAATATATTCAAACTCAATTCTCCCCAATTTTATCCAATTGATCACAAAAATAATTTAGGAAAATCTAGAGTAACATTGGGACTAAAACTAACTATTCGATCATTTAAATATTTTTGAAAGGAGGAAGTACTTAGTAACCAGCACGCACCGTTCTCCGAGGATGATAAAATCTCGGGAACTCAACATTCTCTTGTTACTTAGAACCACGTGCACTTGTGTGTAAGCGCAGACATAGACTTTCGATTTGTCACATAGCATTCAAAAATTTTCAAACCATAAAAGCATGCAGCTTTTTAGAGTTATAATTATCATTATACTACCTCAAATTAATATAGGCAAAATTGTAAGGTTGGGTCTTGATGGATATTCAAATAACAACAAATATAAAGGCTATAGTGATTGGAAATGAACACATGATTTAAAAATTCAATTTCATTACAAAATTAACAAAAATTAGAAGCTAATTGATAACCTCTAACTAGCATCACTTCGTCAACACTAATGAAGGTATTGGTAATTCTCCAAATGAAGATACCAAAATAAGTTGGGATCAGAATATGCCAATACCATGGGGTGGTGTTACACATAACGTGCCTCCTGCAAATGTTCCAAGCAGCTTTAAGATTGAATTTATTATTAACCACGTGATCATAGGAAACCTTCTTAACATTACCGATTTTGGGAGTAATAGAAAGGATATGGCTGAGAATATTATTAGGGAGGATGGAGGTAAGTAATCCTTCATTCCACCCACTATTAGAATTGAGGCAATCAGTAATTACCAACTTGGGCCTATATAAGTCTCGATGAGTCGAGCGAGAGCGAAAGAGAAGAGGAGATTAATGTAAATAAAAAGTGTTGTATTTCATCTCTTGTTGTAATTACAAAATGTATATATATAGCTAGTATATAGAATATACTAGAACCACCTAGAATATTCTAGAACTAACTAGAACCAATTAGACACAACGGGCTTTACACATGATGTCTAATTGGGTTGTTCTTAGCCCCTCATAAACGAACCATCCTAGACGAAGATGGTGAGTTTGGATCGGAGTCTGAACCGTGGTGCTGGATGTGGCTTGGTGAGGATGTCTTCAATTGACCTCGGTGTGTATGTAGAGTAGTTGAATCTCCTTTTTTTAAATGTTGTCCTAGATGAAATGGCATTTGACTTCCACATGTTTGGTGTGAGCGTGGAAGACTGGATTGTGAGCCAATGCAATGGCAATTTTTTTTGTCACAAAAAAATTGTGTGAGTGACTGGAGTGATCTTGAATTCCTGCAGAAGACGGCGGACCCAGATAATGTTCGTGGTGGCTATGGCGAGGGCACAATACTCGGCTTCCATGGATGATCGGAAGATTGCGGTTTGTTTCTTTGCACTTCATGAGATTGGAGTGGCACCTAGAAATATGCAGTAGCATGTTATTGATTTTCGATCTATCTTGTACCTAGCCCAATTGGAGTCAGTGTATGCTTAAAGAAGGAGACATCCTAAATCAATTTGACTTCCACGGCTAAGAGATCCTTTGACATACTGGAGAATGCACTTGAGTTGATCGAAGGGTGCTGTTGTGGGATTATGCATCTGTTGAAAAATTATTGACAACAAGGCTTATATTCGAGTGAGTAATTGTTAGGTGTTGCAAGGAGCCGATCAATTTCTTGTAGAATTTAGGTTGGTTGAAAGTTTCAGATGTGGAAGTGAATGATGAGATGGCGCTGAGTGTAAGAGCAGGGTTGCATTGCTCCATGCCTGAGGTTTTGAGGATGTTTGAAGCATATGATGCTTGGATAAGGGTAGTGGTACTGGCTGTTTTGGATAGGGAAATGCCAAAATATGTAGAAGGTGTTCCAAGTTTCATACGGAAAGGTTGAGTGAGAGCTTGGATGAGGGAGGTAAGGGTTGACTATTGAGGACCAATAATAAGTATGTAATCGACATAGATGATGGTGTATATGCTATTTGGAGTTGTGTAATTGGTGAGAAGGGAGGAGTTGACAAGTGTGAAAGCCTTGGAATGAAGAAACAAGGTGAGAGTGGAGTACCGTTGACAAGGAGACTGCTTGAAACCATAGATGATCTTGTTTAGCTTGCAGACAAGATTGAGAAATGGAGAAATGCAAACAGTTTCATGGAGTTGCCTATGGTGAAATGCATTTGAGGAAACCAATTGTGTTACTGGTAATTGGCAGTGAGTGGCCATGGTGAGTAGGGTTCTGATTGTTGATATTTTGGCAACAAGACTAAAAGTTTCTAGATAACTTGTTCCATATTGTTGGTTGAAGTTTTGAGCAACCAACTTGGCTTTGTGACGGCCACTGTGCTGTCCTTGTGTTTTATCTGGTATGTCAAACGACATTCAAGTAAGTTTGGGTTGGATTTGAAGGGACTAGAGTCCAAGTGTTTTGCTCAAGGAGGTCACGATATTCTTATTCCATTGAGAGCTTCCAAAGCCCTTTTTTGGCGTCAGCTGTGTAGGAGGGTTCGGTGGGAGAGAGTGTGAAATGAATGAGGTTATAAAGAGGCTTGAGTTTTATGAACCCTATTTTTAGACGAGTGAGCATTGGATGTGTGATTGGTGAGCAGGATGAGAAGGGTGAGCTGAGTGAATTGGGCTCACTAGAGTGTCCAACATCTGGAAGTAGTTGATTGATGATGTTGGTATATTATGCGGGTTTGGTTAAAGTAGGAATAAGTGTGAGGGTGTTTTTATGCGATTGTGTAGTGGAGAAGGGTATGTTTGTAGTTGGAGTGGATTGTATAAAGGAGAAGATATGTTCGAATAATTTTCCATGGCGAGAGATTAAGGAAGTGGAGGTTTTTGGGTTGTAGCAAATGTAGCCTTTGTACTGTTGTAAGTATCCAAGGAAGATACAAGGAAGAGACTTAGGGCTGAGCTTGGAGCTGTGTGTGGGAGGGAGGTGGGGAAACAAAAACAGCCGAAAGCTCGAAGGAGATTGAGTCTGGTTTGGTATTGTTGACGAGTTGATATGGAGAAGTATTTTTGGCATTGGGACAAGGTAGAAGATTAATGAGGTAAGTAGAAGTGAGAACTGTTGATGCCCAAAAATGTTCGGGTAAATGAGCGGATTGTAAGAGAGTGCGAGTAGTTTCCAACATATGCCGATGTTTTCGTTTGGCAACCCCGTTTTGTTGGAAGTGTATGGGCATGATCATTGATGATGAATGTCGAGATTTTTGGGTGTGGAAATGATGCCATTGCCGATGTTGGAGATAGGAAGGGTTTGACTGTTACCCACCATCACTTGATCAGTTCCCTAATAGGATTCAGCTATTGATAAATTACTGATATCGTTGGTGAAGTGGGTGGAAGCGTCGGAATCAAGAAAACAGATGGGGATTTGTGGACCATCGATGCGTAGAGTTGAGGATTGGAATGAGTTGGTATTGTATCCAGAAATCATGTGGTACCAGCAGTCCTTTGTTGAATGGCCTGGCTTGCAGCAAATTTGACACTCGATGTATTGAGACAAGTGAATTTTTGGTGCTGAGTAAGGTTCTCTTGACAACGCGCGTGATCGACCTCATCCTCGGCTGAACCGTCCCCTTCCTCGGAAGCGGCCAAAGAATAATGAGAGATGACTGTTGAGGTTGTGCACCGGCGGAGAGTGACCGAGTTAAAGTTCATTGTGGAGGCCGTGTTGAATGTTGATTTCGTCACTGCGGAGAAAAGAATAGAGGCCGTCCAAGCTTATTGGCGTCAACTTGGAACGAATGGAGGCCTTGAATGCTTGATAAGGTGAGGGGACTTCATTAAGCGTGTAGAGGATAACATCCTCTTTGACAACTTAGGATCCGGTTGCGACGATTTTGTTCACAACGGCTTTGATCTTCGAAAGGTACCATGCATAGATTGATCTTTCACAGATATGTTGTGGAGTTCATTCTTGAGTTGGATAATTCGAGAACGGTTTGTTGAATAAACATGTTTAGCTAGCGTGATCCATACATTAACGCAGGTGGCTGCTCGAGAATGTAGGGTAGGTTAGAGGAGATGTTGACGGTAAGGTTATGACCAGCAGTCATGATGTGTAATCAGAACAAGGATGCAGAGCCGTATCGAATCCATCGAGATGTCCATGAAGGTGATTATCTTTGAAGAGTTGAAGTACTTGAGCTTTTCATATGGGACAGTTATCTGCTGTAAGTGGAGTATGGATGATATCTTTGATATTGAACAATAGGAAATTCAGATCTTTGAATTCGATGAGGAAGGTACTATGAGATCCGAAGAAAGTGCTAGATTGGGAGCCAACATTTGTGGATTCCATGGGAGAAGGTATCTGGAGATTAAATTTGAAGAAATTCAGCGTCGGAGGCATGCTAGGAGAGAGAGGTCGATGCGGAGGCGAAGTCGCTCCGAGTGCAAAGTTGGCCCGGATGGAGGATTAGGGCATCGACACCGCTCGTAGTTTCTTCATATCGAAGACAAAAGACGTTGATCAGCGAAGAGAGTTGAGTGAAGAGAGGATTATGAGAACGGAGAGAGGAATACTATTTCTCATAGGTTCTTTGAATCGACGAGGAATGTGCAGTGGTCTGGATCGGTGAAGAGTGCGCTGAGCTCAGGATCAATGAGGAACTTGTCGAACTCTAGATCAGGATTAATAATTAGGGTTGAGGAGGGAGGGAGAGCGGCGAAGGAGGCCGCTCTGATACCATGCAGAAATCCCAAGAGGGAGTTGAGCGAGAGCGAAAGAGAAAAGAAGATTATCGTAAACAAATAGTGTTGTTTCATATCCTTAGTTGTAGTTATAGGAGCATATACACTAGAGCCACCTAGAATATACTAAAACCAACTAAAACCAATTAGGTACAATGTGCTTCATGCATGATACGTGTAATTGGGTTGTTATTAAGACCGAGTGAGAGCACAAAGGTCACCAATAACATCAAGGTTCAACCAGTGATCAAACCAAAAAAAAGCTGAGTTATCTAAATTGTCCCAAAACAAAAGATTTTTCGGGCCTTGTCTTTGACGTCATGCAAAACCCTCGATCTCCAAATCCTTTTGAAATGCGCTGACAAATGCCTCATCCGCGGAAGCTTGACTGGGATCAAGCCTATTGTGTTGCTCCGAGGTAAACTTGCCTTGATCATCACAGAAGTTAAAGAGCAATAGCTTGCAAAACCGTAGAATTCAACATGATTGGGAAGTTCTCAAAGGGACAGCTGTCTATGGTTGCCATTAAGAATTTTCTCAATAATTTGGGGCTATCCCACGAGTTTCCAGCCGGCTTAATTGATCCGCACACGTGCTTCTCAAACATTATAATGAGTGGATTACTCACAAATTTTCACTAGAGGAATCTACTTCACTGAAGATAGCCCTATGAAAATCCTTAAATGGAAGACATCCTTTAATCCAATATGCAAACCTCCTATTGCGCCAGTTTGGGTCAATTTTCCTCTTATTAAGGCTCACCTGATCACACATTCGATTCAATTTGCTTTGAGATCCTACTTTTGAAAACCTTTGAAAATTGATTATGCAATGACAAATATGACAAGGCCATCTATGGCGTGAGTTTTGGTTGAAGTGGACTTAACTGAGCAATTTGAATCCAAAATAATTTAGATCAGAGACAAAGGGAAGGGTTACTTCCAAGAGTGCGTCTTAAAAAATCGACCAATCCGTTGTCCTCATTGCTTAATCATCAATCATGACGAATCGCAATGCTTCTTAGTTGAGGATAAAGCCCTTGCCGGTAGAGGCAATTGTTCCCAAAAGATTGAAGAAGAAAAAAAAAAGGTTTATCCAAATAGAAAGAAAAGAGTCACCGACGATTGACCCAATTGAAATTGGGCTGGAATCGTACAAGAGTGATGACCACACGAGTGAGCTCCTCGGTGAGGCATGCTCGACGAGGGATATCTTAGTTCCACACCCATTGTTTGTCTCGAATGTGGCCCTACTCGAGGGAATGGAGTTGTGGTGATGGAGGAATCCATCCTTAATGGTCTAGGTGATGATGTGGGGTAGAAGGTGGACCCTCCAGTTTCTAGGTTAGATGTTGATCCAGAGATAGATCAGTCCAGGAAGGCGGATTATTGTAAAATGTCGGCTTTGGCTGATGTACATGTTAACCCCCAATCTATTCCATGGGAAGAAGAAACAAAAGTATTCGATTACTTTTCTTTAGAAATATTAAAAACCAAACTTAAATCAATTCAAGAGCTCTTACAAATGAGAGCAAAATCTATTGGAGCCCCAGATGAGGTTGAGGCCACTGACCCATGGGTAATTGCGAGGATTAACGAGGATAAATTGGATAAATCGGAGTTGATTTGCTTGAAGCTCCATTGCTATGTTTCAAAAAATGGTTTCTAAAATTCCTGAGGCGCTGCACAAGAGATCATTAAAGAAAACTTCAGTCCTCAATCCTTTTGCAGTGAAATTAACTGCTTCAAAGGTTGAGACTTCTGACGAGGTTTCCAATGTGGAGGATTCTTCAATGTCAAAAAACGATTATGTTGATATTGAAAATTGCTTAGAGAAACAAAAAGGCAGAAAAAAAAAAAGAAAAATAGTGGATCCAAAATCTAGTATAAGTTCAAATATCAAAAAAGCAGTCACTAATCTCATATAAAGAATCAAAAGCTAGATTGAAAGGGTAGCCATCGAAATTTTATTAGTTTTATTTCTAGTTTTGAAATCTCTTCTGTGAGATTCACTTAGGAGGCTGATGATCATTTTCTTTTATTTATTTTTTATGTTATTTATTTTACGCTTCTTTAATTTTCAGTTTGAAGTCAAAAACCACATCTATTGTACTATTTACGATCGTATAAATAAAATATATGTTACTAATATATATATATATATATATATATACTTGTGTATGACCTCATTCTCCTAAATTTATTTTGCACAAACACCTTTTGTAGCTTTCAAACTTGAGATCACGCCCTCAATTTATAACATAAGAAATTCTTTGTGAATCTGTTCTATCATCTTTAATTATAATTTTAACCATACATTAAATATATAAGAAAAAATATATGATGAATGGCATATAATACCCTTCTTAAGAGTCTACTTTTAATCATATGTTACTAATCAAAGGCATCCAAAACCCGTAAGTTATCATTACCAAATCATACATTTAATTCCAAAGTCATTTAAGAGTTTCCACAAATTGAAATCATAGTTATCATCTCAAGTAATTAGAGTCTTTGTTATAAGATTGCCTATGCATTTGACTAATGATCAATCATACAAAAAAACAATATGAGCTAAGGACTATAGAAAATAATTATCAATTTAAAAAATTTTGATATAAAAAATAAGATGAATGATCAATCCCCTCCTATAATGAGAAAATCTAATTTTTGGCATTTATTAGTTTTCTTAAAAGTTTATTTTTAATCATATGTTACATATCAATGGCATCCCAAACATGCAAGGTATCATTACCAATTCAAACATAAAATTCCAAAGTCATTTGAAAGTTTCCACAAAACAACCATAGTTATCTTCTCATTATTAGAGTGATTTATTATGAGATTGCTTAAGCATTTGACTAATGATCAATCATAAGAAATTCATGAAATACAATACATCAAGCTAGATAATATTAAAGATAATTATCAATTTTACGAATCTTGACATGAAAAGGGAAGAAAAATGATGAATTCCCTTCTATGATGAGAAAATCATACCTAAGAGATAAGTACAGAGATATATATGTGTGTGTTGTGTTGTAAGTGCTGTTTTGTATCCTGAACTTCAAACCATTCAAATTTTGAAATGGGTGGTGGAAGATGGGTGTGTGTATATACATATATATATATATATGGGCGTGCAAATCAAGCAGCAGTTTACGCAGTTATTTGAGAATGAAGCATAAGCTATTTGGATTTCAAAAAGTTAATGTTCTGCATAAGCAACCAACATGTAACGAGTATGGCGTCATAAGCAAAGAGAAAGATAAAATTTGAAGACAATGAAGATGAAGTACAGAGTTAAGTCAAGAAATGATGATAGTATATAGCTTACTTGAGGTGGCCTCTTGTTCAGCCTCAAGCCAACAGCTTCCAACTCACTTGTCAATATTTGGCGATGACCCTCACTCTGAATAAACATGCAATGACACAGTATGTACATTAAGAAAATTCTGTTTACGCTCAAAGTTGAAGAAAACCTCTTAAAGCTAATGATTAACAAGAAAATGCAAGCACACAAGTAAGCTTTTGGATATAAACATAACATCCAACAATTTTGTGAATTGTCAAACATGGAGCTAATTACTAAATAGTAAACAATACGAACACTAAAGTCATAAATTTGTGTAGAAGAATGGTAAAATATGACAAACTTCATACAGTTGCCCTCTTGTTCAGAGTAAACGACGATAAAAAAACTTGCATTCATTGCTATCTCAGCATAACAAAAAGAGAAGTGCAATGTTTGGCAATGCAAGTATACTTAGAGTGAAACAGAACAAGTATAAGACACTTGAAAAAGATGAGTTAAAATAACAAAAGCTAACAAAATTAGTGATCTTATTCCCACGGTCCCTTTAAGTTATTCTCAAGTTTAAAATCAAATGCAAAATATCAAAAGATTAAATTATTAAATAGCAAGGTATCATATTTTATTGTATACTATAGACTGTACCAACTCCCATCCAACGATGCCAGAAACTAGAACTAGTTTAAAACTCGACAAAAAAGGCATCAGATCCGGGGTCACTCAAAACATCCTTTTTAATAATTAAAAGGTATTGACCAGAAATTTAGTTATAGATGGAAAATCACAAAAATAGTCAACTATTTCGGGTTGATTAATTTAGTCATAAACAATTCAGCATACCTAATTTAGTACCCAACCAATCAATTTGATCCCAAATGGGCCCCAATTATTCAACTTGATCTTAAGTTAGGACTAAATTACTTTCAAATTTTAACTTGGTGAACAAATCTTTATAAACATTTGAAACTAAATCGATCAGCTTGAAATAATTGATAGCTATCTTAGCAAATTTCCTAATTAGGAGTAATTTGTTAAAACGGTCTCTCAACATTTTAAATTTATCAAAGTGTTCCCTTGACTTCTATAAATCTCAAATTGGCCCATAACTCTTAAGAAGAACTAAAATTTAGTCTTACCATTAAATTTTTGTAATAAATGTCAATTGGCACTGCAAATAGAAGCACTTTGAGATGAAAAAATATAGTTGAAATCGGTAAATGTTATATATTCTTTAATCATAAGCCCGATATGTAATGGCTTCAACAACTGCGTCAAGATGAGATTTATGGAAAAAATAATAAATATAATAATTACCAACTTCATTTGCATTTTTTCTTCTTAAAATATATCGTATTCATGAAAGATAGTCGTAGTCTATGCATATATATATATATATATATATATATCTAATATAAATCAACAGTACAACGACTCAACCGGGATCAAACTCCACGGTGTCCTGTGCCAGAACATCCAAAAGCCTCCCGGGGAACACATCTCCCCTAACAAAAGATAAAGCACCCTGACGGGCGTACATAACACAAAAATCCGCCACCCGATTCGCGTTGTGCGATCAGTGGGAAAATATAACACGAGGAAAGTCAAGCAAGAAAGCGAGGTGATCTGCATGACGCTCTCCGCCTCGTGAATGGAGAGTCCTCACCCAAAGATGATGGAGCCTCCGAACCGCTCCCAAGCAGTCACCCTCTATGATGACTCCATCAGTATCCACCTTTGTTGCCAGAAGGGACTACCGTAGAATGGTCAATACATGTATCTCTGCCTGAAGAGAAGACTGTGCCTGTAAGCTATCTCCTGCAACAACCAGTAACTGTCTATCAGAGTCGCGGACGATAGCTGCCCCAAAAGCAGTAAACTCTCTGTGGTTGTAGGACGCGTCAATGTTGGCCTTCAGCCAACGGGTTGAGGGGGAACCATCTGTAGAAGGTGGATGGGCCCTGATGGGCCGTGGCATCCCAGGAGTCAGACCCGTCGTGGAGTCCAGCACTAACCATGGCAAAAAATATCGAGTTAGCGCATAACATCGATGTAGGGTGCGGGTAACTGTGAGAGTGCTCAGTTCAGCTCCTCCATGTATGATAGAGCGAGTACGCAACAAGCTGGCAGCTAAAGCGGCAGCATGAAGACGCTGAAGCCGTCGAGAACAACGCAGTGAATTGGTCCCATGAGGTGAGTATGGCTGGGAGCAAGCCCCAATGAACAAAAATCTCCATGATGGCCCTCATGTAGCTACAATGAACTACAAAGTGCTCTCTGTCCTCTTCCGAGTCACAGCCCCAAGCACACGCTGCTGACTGAGTGAGCGCTCAACTGAGTAACCAACACCTCATCGGTATAGCATCACTGAGCAGACTCCAAAGAAAACAAGCCTCCCTGGGGTCCAAGGCCATCTCCCACATTGCCGCAAACTACCAAGGCTGACTTCCTCTCTCCAACAGGTAGATATGGTTGGCTCTGCTCTAGGTAAAATCATCCACCTGCCACTGCAGGGTCCCCTCCTCAAGCTGGGCGTGTCTTTGGATGACTGGCCAGCCGTATCCCAAAATTCTCCAAACAGCGGAGTCTGCTCGCTGCACTGTAAAGTCCTCACCTCTGCGGCGGTAGCGAACCTCCATTGCTCTCACCCAAAGGAGGTCATCTCTGCTAACAAAGTTGCAGGCATGACTGGCTGCTAATACAATCCTCCAGAGTCGCAGATCTCTGATTTCAATTCCACTAGACTCGAGCGATCGACAGACATCCTACCATCTCACATAATGTAAACTGCGACCCCCCGCTCCTTCTCAAAGAAACTTACGGAGGATAGCCTCAATGTCGGAGAAGTAGGAATTCGGTATCGGCGCCACCAGCATCGGATAGCTGAGGATCATAGCAAGAACTAACCCGATCAACCACAATCTGCCAGCAATGGAGAGGTGACGACTGCTCCAAGAGCCCAACCTGCCACGGACCTTCTCAGTGATGGCTAAAAAGTCTGCTCTTCGCGGGATCTGCTCGTGACTGTCACCCCGAGGTATCTGAGGACCCTCCTCTCTGGAAACTCACTTAGATCGCTACCTTGCGCTGCCGATAACCTGAGGTCCGTCGGCTGAAAACAATCTATGACTTTCGTGAATTCACGGACTACCTTGTCCAACTCCCATACTCTGCCAGAATTCACTGGCCCTCATGACTCACTGCCATTGAAGCAGATGCAATACCTCCTGGAAGTCAGTCTGAGTAGTGGTGACTCTGAACGGCTTCCCACCACGCTTCTCCTTGTCAAAGAGAACGCAGTTAAAGTCTCCACTGAATACAAGCGGGCACCCCTCCACCCGCATAGCAAGGATCATCTGCCACAACTCCCTCCTCGTGTACAGATTAGTAGACGCGTAGACGACGCCAAACTAGAAGCAAATCTCCGAGCGCAAGGTGATGGTGGTGAAGATCACCTAGCTGCAGGAGAAGTGGACCTCACATTGCAAAAAATCAGCCTATCAGGCCAGAATAATACCTCTCAAGTGTCCTGAAGAAGGCTGAACTGTGAAGCTCCAGTGCCGCCCAAAGAGGCGATCAACATCGCGACGGGTGAAAGACTCCACATGCGTCTCTAGCAAGGCAATCAATCCCGACTTGCGCGCCGAGATGAGCGGCGGAAGGTGGTGTCGTGTCGTCGGCTTCCGCACTCCACGACAATTCCATGCGAGGATGACATTCATTGGGGAAACGGCGGGTGCTCCCTGTTCCTGGAGCGCAAGCGCCTAGGAAGAGGTAAAGTAGCAGTGGGTTGTTGCGTAGTGCTGGTGAGTTGCACCAAGGAAAGCAGTGGGCTGACGGCTCAGACCGGGAGTGGGCCACAGGCTGTGGGGGCTACGGATACAGCTTGGTGGGCTAATGGGTCCTTTGACGAGCCAACGGTTTGGTGGGCTGGAGAGACCACGAGCTGGACCAGGCCCGTAGCTTGGCACGGTGCTTGGGCCGGGCCGATTAGCTTATGGCCCGCAATTGGGGAGCACGAGGATGTGGCACGGTGAACCTGACCCATGGGCTGGGTCCGGTCCGCGATAATGCGTCCCGCAGATGGGCCCGCGGTGGAAATGCTCACAGTTGGGCCTGCAGTGGTGAGGCCTGCAAAAGGCGGGCCCTCCAGTGAGCCCACAAGAGAGTCCCGCAGTTGGGCCTGCGGTAGGGCTGGGTGGACTTGTCATTAACGGCGGGTGCTCCTGCCAAGGCCGAGCAATGGGCTGTGGGTAGGTCCAGCTAACGGCTGTACCCGAATACGAGCTCGGGTAGCTCAATACGAGGGCCTAGAGCCCCCCCGGCGGGAGCGACCTCTTGGGGGGTCACGACGACGTGAAGTCGGGCCCTTTCGGTGTTGAACTAGAACCTAATCTGCTTCTTTTTCCATATTGGTGGGAGCTGAAGATGCTTGTGTTTGTTGCATGTTATGATCCGAGCAATCTTTATGCCCTGCTTTATCGCAATGTTTACAATAAAAATAGATTCCTTCATTAGAAATGCATTGGGTAAACACCCCATCCACACCTCTAATATGCACTGATGTAATGAGCTTATCTTGGAGGTTTATTTCCACACATATACGGGTGAATTCACTCCTTTCGCAATTTGCGGTAGTTGCATCTAAGCCAATGGACTTGCCGATTGCGTAAGCTATGCGTGTAAGGTTTATGTTGCTCCATAGGTCAAGGGGCAAGCCTGGCAAACGTATCCAAATCGGTGTCGACCATCCTAGGTTCATGCTCGAAGTAAATCCGGACACCCAATTGGCCAAGTCAAGAACTTGGCCACCAATAAACTATGGCCCTCCCGTAAGCACTTTTTTGTTGGCTTGCTTATCCACAAATTGTACTAATACGCAGTCTGGTTCTAAAGACTGTGAACTCACTGAATTTGTTCCACCGTAGCTTTAGCTCATTTGGTTATGACATGATATGGGATGCGTGGGCCAAAAAGGCGGACTATCAAAGAGCCTGCAAACCTCTCCCTTAGCTTTAGTTGGGCTTCAAAGTCCATCAGAATTTCCCCTCGTTCACCTCTCAAGTTATCTGGCTTACTAATTTGCACACAAGGAATGATTTTAGGCTGTGTCCAAACATTTTTGTCCGCAACATGCGGCTACGGCCCAGTTGGAGCATTTCGTTGAAACCTTGCGGGCATTCTTCTTGAGAAATTGCCCTGGTTCCTTCTTGTAAGGGTGAAGAGCTATCAGGTGGTAACCCATTTTCAAACACATCTAATTCCACAACATTCACAGCATCACTTGCATTAGATTCAGAAATTACGATATTCAAACCTTGGGTGACCGGGCTCAGAATTTTTTTTTGTTTTGCAAAACTTTATGCCGTCTTCATGGACTTTAGGAGATCCCCGTCTTGTGTAATGGCTGGTAACCCCATTGCCAACCTAGAAGAGCTGCTTGAAGTCTCCGAGAACCTTGGAGAAGATGGCGTAAGCCTCTCGACCGCGGCCAAGGGAGTTGCCCGCTTGGGCTATCAAGTCGAGACCTCGGTCCCTCCAGTTTCGTCGATCTCCTTTGAGGCCGATTCCGATCCCGAGACATCGACAACTACCAGCACATCGCCCGCCACCTGCGCAGCCGCAGCCGCAGCCGCTGCCACATAGTGGCCTTGCGGGTCCCGGTGTGCACCCGTGAAAGTGTGACCTTGCTCGGCCTGATGGCCGAGCGCTGCTTTGGTAGCAGCCCGGGAGGCCGACGCCCCCTCCAACACTTCAACCGAGCCCCCCATAGGGAGTGGGGGCTCATTTTCCTCCTTTCCATCCTTTGCTTTCCTCCTTCTCATAGTGTATGTGAGGGGCATTAAAAGCTTTTCAATGCATCGGTCGCAATGACGCCCCTCCCCAACAGTTCTGATGTCGTACTTCCTTCGCCGGTTAGCAAGATTTCGGCAAGTGGGTTCGCGTCGAGTGTTCCGCGTCACAAGGTTCCGTCGTGAGGTTCCGTCGCAAGGTATCGTCATCAAAACCTTGCTAACCGGGTGTGCTCTCCCTTCAACACAATGACAATGTCGCAAGGTATCTTATTCACAGCACAATAGTATCGCCGCAAGATATCTTATTCACAGCACAGTAAACATGAAGTTACAAAAAATTAACCAATAAGTTAAATGTGTATCCTTTTAAGAGTTGAGAGACCCATTTGACATTTATTGAAGTTATGGGACTATTTTGGACAGTTTTTGAGAGTCATGGGGCCATTTGATAAAGAACTCCCCAATCAGACATACTAAATCCAGGGGATTGCAATACTTGTTTTTAAAATTATTAATTAATAAAAACAATTAATTAAAAAGTTTGAAAATTAAAATAAGTAAAATGGAAATGAAATTTTGAGTTTAAATTTGGGTATATTTAAAATAATTTGATTTTAAGGTTTATAAAATTGGTAATAGTACTAAAAATATCATAATTACTAAAGAGTATTGTCTTAGTAAGAACTGAAGGCTTTCCTCCTAGCAAATCCAAAATAGAATACATGGAGAAAGCCAACTGAACCGAACAAATCGAGATAACAAAATACTCAGGATGGTTGGGGGGCAACAATTTTGTAATCAATGTACGATTGCTGAATACTGGGAGCGGGAGCGGAAATTTTGGAAGTTGCCCCTCGACCTATATCCTCCAAAGTTCTTAAAGAAGAATGCTGGGTTGTAGTCGACTCAAAAGTGGTGGAAGCACTTAGGCATTCTAAGAAAAACTTCATTGAAGACAATGCCGAAGGAAAAAAGAGCTTTTTTGGCAAACCAACCCACTCAATTGATAAGTTTAAGATTTATATCCAAGAGAAACAGAATGACTTATGGCGACATTTGACTCAAGAAGCTAAGAGAATCACATTTATGAGAAGTCAGTGAGGTGAATGGGATTATCAATTGAGATGCACCCAAAACCATACGTACTCAGATGACCCAAGAAAAATAGAGCTGCTAGGCAATACTTACTGAAATTTGCTTACATGTGAGATCTTAAAGATGAGATCACTTGTGATAAAGTATCTTTGAACATTTATCAGTAATACTTGGAAGCCCCTACTTATGAGACCGAGAGATTCTTTACTCAGCAGCAGCAACAGTATGAGATTACATTGAAGGGGGAGACATACACTATCGGAACAACACCGAGATCCTGACTGAAGTTGTCTCAAAATTTGAAGTGAAGAGAGCAATTCATACTCAAGAAGAATTTTCTGCCCCTTTTCATTCAATAAGCTATAGAGAGCCCTCAAGAACACTCACTTATGGCTCGTGTTACTACTAAAGATTCAAGGAGTTAATTGAGAAGTATGTTGATATATTCAGTGAGCCAAGAGGTTTGTCACTACACCGAGCCTAGGACTCTAAGCAAACTCATTCGCTAAAAATGAAGAGGTCAAGTGCCAAGTGGCCAAATTGCTTAAACCAGAGATGCTTACTTACGCTGAGTATGTCAACCCGTGGAGCATCAGTAATCCTAGTGTCAAAGAAAAATAGAGGGTGAAGCACGAGCATCAATTATCTTGCAGTATAAAAAATATAATCAAGAACAAGTATTCATTTTTGAAAATAGAAGAATTGATTGATAGGTTGAAATTGATCCAAATTCTTTGAATGCTTGACATGAAGTCAAAATACCATTAATTCCAAGTACATTACTGAAATGCTTGGATGATTGCCTTTCAAACCTAACATGGTTTAACTGAATGGCTTGCTATGTCATTCGACCTATGCAACACCTCCTCAACTTTTATGAGATTGATGAATGAGATGCTCAGTTCTTACGATATTCTTATGTATAATCAAACTGAAGTCAACATAAAGAACATAAGAAAATGGTAATGCAATTACTCCAAATAAATCAGCTGAACTTGAATCTGAAGAAGTGTGAATTTTGGCAAAGCACCATTGCATCACATAACCAAATCATGCTGAGGAGCCAAGCAACAAAAGGTATACAAGGAATTGGAGAATTGGATCAATCGAGCACCAATTCTACCCTTCCTAACCTTCAAAAATCATTTGAGATTGAAGCAAAGGCATTAGAATATGCACTAGGAGCAGTGTGATGTAGGACCACCGACCAATAGCCTATTACTCTGAGATGCTACAAGGATCTCAGCATACATCAAGGAACTATTAGCCTTGCATAATGTCATGAAGAACTGAAGGCATTACTTTACAGGAATGACATCATCAGACACTCGAACCATCAATCTCTTCAATTTCTACAAACTCAAAGTTAACTTTAATAGTTGAGGCACATTAAGTGGATGTCTGACTAGCAATATTTTAGCTTAGTTATAATCAAACAATAAGAGAGCTATCAATAAACTTTCTGACACAATGCCGACCATCAGTTTCCTTGACAGTAGTCACTGCAAGTCAAGAAGTCTACTGACAACGCTTATGAAAGAGCATATGAGTCAAATGAAAACCTTAAATACATTCAGGATAGTGCCTATTGACTATTAGAATTGTTGAGCTAGCCAAGGAGCTTTGCATTCAAACAAATGATAAATAAAACTAGTCATCTGTGCATTTTAAGAGAAGCCGTGTGATTACAATGGATTAGAAAGGCTGTACTAACACCGAAACTTAATATTTACAAAAAGTACTATCACCTCCTCATTTATAAAGTGTGTGGCACCTCATATCTACTTATAATTAGAAAAATTTTAGAAATGATAGTGCTTGGTTTGTAAATTTGGGTGCTAGAATTATATAGTTTAAAGACTTGGGTGTCATATATGCAAAGACCCCTAGTATTTATTGAAGATAATATAGCTGAAATAAAGTTAAGAGGTTCAGACTTGTACAGCTAACAATAGAAATGCACCTCACATAAATAGATAAATTGAGCACAAAATTAAAAAAGGGATAAGAGATGCACAAAAACACGTACAGATGTTTGAAATTTGCAAGGAGAAACCTTAAAAATTCAGATAACTCTTAAGCATGAACAAAGGAAAAAGAGGAATCCTTAAGCTGGCCCCCATATAGTACGCTAATTGTCAGTTTTATTATTGCCAAAAACATAAGGTTGAACTTTGATTTTTGTCAATTGGTTATTGGAAGCTTTAGTTTATAAATTGCAAGAAAACTGAAATCATTATATAATGCTGAATCCTGAATTGCCTTGTGTGAAAACTTTGCTTAAATTGGCAAATTTTTCCTAGATGAGATGTCCTGGCCAAGTGTAAGTTCAAATTACTGACACAACATCATCCCTCTTTATTTACTTCAATCAGCATCTTATTCATCTTCTAATACATTTCAAGCTTAAGAGTATGTAATCACTAGGGTTCATCTACATCAGCAAGCCAAATGAACAAGCAAAACCTTTGATCCAGAGCTTCAATTGCATTGATCACAAAAAAAAACAAAGAACAATAAAAGGATCCGGGTTTTTTTTGTGTCAAATATTATGGGAACCTTCTATTTTCAGCAGAATATTCTCTATCAAGTTATTTAAGAAAAAAAACCGTTCATAAAAAACTGATCTCAATCATTCTAAATCATATTGCTTACTTTGGATGCATCAAGAACCATCAACACAATGTCTGATGACTTTGATACAGCAATAACCTGAAAGTTAAGAATTACGAATCATTCGTTGGAAGAACAATAAAAAAATTATGAGCAACTTAAAATCATATACAACACTAGTTGTTTTGCAAACAGACATGCATATTAACGACATTATTTTAGGCTTTTTTTCCACCTTCAACGTTGTTTTAATGCGAGCAAATTCTTAACAACATAGGACCTAAGTATTCGAGGAAGAAAATATGGAGTCACAAAAGATGCTACGTTACATAAACTCTGAAAACTCCATAAACTGAGTTACCAAAAAGAAGACATGTATATGCTATGGCATCCTACCATTCTAAAACTGCTGAATGAAATTTCAACAAAACTCATCAAGATTAAATCATGATATCCTTTACCCTATTCAGATTATTTATTTGAAAGAGACCATGAGAAAAGAAAATATCTATATTTTTATATACTGCATATTTTTATTCTTGAATATTAGATAAAAGTAAAGCACAGTTGGAAAAAAAAGTAAATGCAATTTACCTGTCTACCCCTTCCTTTGCCTTCTGATGCCCCTTCAATGATCCCAGGAAGATCAAGAAGCTGAATTTTCGTATCATTGTAGTTGATAATTCCAGGGATGCAGGTAAGTGTGGTGAACTCATAAGATGCAGCCTCCGAGTGTGTGCCCGTTAAAAGAGTAAGAATAGTAGATTTTCCAACACTGTTATGTAAATAAGCTTACAGTTACAGATGGAATGTGTCTTATATTAGGCTAAGCAAGAAAATGAAAAGGAAGAAAAAAGAAAGCAACTTACTACAGCTGATAAGTACAATCAAAAAGAGAAAATCAATCGAGAGGGAGATTATAATGAATCTCAAAGGAAAGCAGCAATCATGAAAAAAGCATAGTTGGATCAACTTTCTTTTAGCAAGAATTCTGCTGGTTCAACCTTTTATTCAAAAATGCAAGAAAAATTTGAACTTGAAACAGCATCTCCTACACTAGGAATCCTGATGTAAATTATAATTGAATTTGAAGAAATAATAAGCAAGAGCAATAAAAATACACGGATCAATAAAGGCATGGTGATAAAAATCATATTTACACACAAGTTTTAATTAATGTTAAGAAATTGGTTACAAGAGATTTTTGCCCAAAAAAAATTGCTAGCCCTGAACTCTCAAGATTTGCATGTCATTCTTCCTGATTCTAATAATGGTGATATGTTGAATGCTGTAGAAGTAAATGAGTCTGTGGATGGGTTGCTACCTGATAGCTCCTCCCTTCAAAGAGAAACCATGCAAGAGAATTTTAAGAACGCCCGCGAGGAGCTCGACGGAATGTCTCAACAGAATTCCAGCCGCAGATTTTAAGGAAAAACGTATGGACTCGGCCAAAAACCATTCCATGCATCCAAATTGGTGCTATGGACAGCTTTGGAGAGAATGGTGAAACCATAATGGATTTCGATGCTCATATTCAGTTGAGAACTAAATTCATAGGCTCTTTAGTGATGCGTCTATTTGGCCTGTGCATCCCCTACATGTAATAGTAAATGAGGTAAAACTAAGGTGAAACAAATTCAGCGAATTCACGGTTTTCATGCTTGAGGCGGACTGCCTCCTGGTGCAGTTTGAGGATAAGCAAGCAAATGATAAGGTGCTTGCGGGAGGACCTTGGTTCATTGGCGGCCAAGTTCTTGGTTTGGCCAATTGGGTGTCGAGCTTTACGCCAAACATGAACCTAGGGTGGACGACGCCGGTTTGGGTGCGATTGCAAGGTTTGCCTCTTAATTTATGGAGTAACGTGAATCTCGCTCATAGTGTCGCTGCCATAGGCAAGCCAATTTGCTTGGATGAGACCACCGTCAACGAGGGAAAAACTGAATTCGCACGCATTTCCGTTGAAGTCAATCTCCTAAATAAACTTGTCACTTCTGTTCAGATTCGTGGAGTTGATGGATCTTCACGCAACACATTTCTTATGAAAATATTTCATTTTATTGCAAAACTTGTGGCAAAGCTGGACACAAGGATTGCTCGGCCAACAATACACAACAAACACAAATGAGCAAGACTCAACAAATGCAAACGCCATTGACCTCCACCCGTCCGGCAATGGCTTCCAAAGAAGATGATTGGGTTTTAGTTCAACGACGGAAGGGTCCTGCTTTGGGCCGTCGTGACCCTACGAGAGGTTGCTCATGTCGAGAACAATCAAGGCATGCACGCCCAGCGGTTCCTGCATTTACGTCGGCCTGGTATTTGGCATTGGCTAGACCTGGTGTCATGCCAGCCCGTTCACAGCCAGCTGCACCCGCACATCCTCCGAGCCTGGATCAGGGCAGCCCACGCCTGGCCCAGTCCACCAGCTTGAACGCCCTACCAGGCCTGGCTTGCAATCCAGCCCCCAAGCCCGTGGTCCGACTCCTAAGCTCAACCCAGTCCCACGCTTTCCCGCCCCAGCTGCCTATTACAGGCTCGACCCACATTTCGGCGGCCCATGCTCCGCGTCCTGCTCTAGGCCTGGCCCAACCAACAAGTCAAGTTCACCCCGCCTCGAACTCGGCCAATGCATCACCAGCTATTGGCCCAGCTCCCTCGAATCCAATCCTAGCCCAGCAGCCTGCGCTCCCGCCACATGCTCAGCCCACACCACATGCTCGGCCAACCCACTCCTCGGGTCTGGCCTCTGCTCGCCCAGCCAAAAGCCCACCATCCCGATCCAGCAGCCCGTCGCATGCCCCGATGCAGGCCATTCCTTCAGGATGAACCACGGTAGAGGTACCCCCACCCAGAAACTTGCGGTCCAAAAGTAGGGAGCACTCGCCGACTCCCCAATGAATGGCATCATGACTTGGAATTGTTGCAGTGTGCGGAAGCCGGCGACACGACACCACCTTCTGCAGCTCATCTCGGAGCACAAGTAGGAACTCATTGCTTTGTTGGAGACGCGAGTGGAATCCTTCACTCGCCGCGATGCTGACCGCCTTTTTGGGCGGCTTTGGAGCTTCACTGTCCAGCCTTCTGCAAGGTGCTCGGAAGGTATCTTGACTAGCAGGCGAACTTTTTGCAATGTGAGGTTCACTTCTCTTACAACCAGCTGATATTGACCATCACCTTGCGCTCGAGGACCTACTTCCAGTTTGGCACCGTCTACGCGTCTACTGATCTGTATACAAGGAGAGAGTTGTGGCAAACGATCATTGCTGTGCGGGTGGAGGGGTGCCCGCTTGTACTTGGCAAAAACTTCAACTGCACTCTCTCTCAGAAGGAGAAGTACGGTGGGAAGTCGTTCATAGTCACCACTGCTCAGACTGACTTCCAGGAGGTTCTAGATGCGGGCCACTTTCACGACCCAAAGTTTGTTGGTCCACCTTACACATGGAACAACAACAGGAGTGGAAGTCGTCACATTTGGGAGTGCTTGGAACAGTTCCTTCTCAGCACAGTGGTGATAGAACTTCTGTTGGGTGCAGTTGTGCACCACCTCCCCCGGGTAACTTTAGATCACTGCCCGATTTTCTTAACGGATGCTTGTCTCAGGTCCTAGAGTACCAATGCACGGTACAAGTTCTAGGACACGTGGCTACAGTACCCAGAGGCCTTCTCTGTGGTAGAGAGGACTTGGGGGCGGTCGTCCCGTGGCTCGCCTTCGTCGGTTCTCAACCACAAGATGGCTCGTACTCTCCGGGCGCTGTGGAGATCAGGACGAAACACACTCCCGTACTTAAGGAGGAGAGAGACGGAGCTCACATCGACTTTGCTGTAGTTCCAGGCGGGGGACATGGTCACGGACATGGGCGGTGATCCGAAGCTTGTCCGGTTGCTTCGGGCCACCACGCTGGAGCTCACCTAGGTAGAGGCAAAGTTAGCGAGCTGGTGGCAGTAGCGAGCCAAGGCACGGTGGCTCACTCAGGGTGACCAGTGCACTACAGCATTTCAGCGGCCTACGATGCAGCGTCGTAAGTCGAACACTGTGCTCGTGTTATAGGAGTCCAGGGAGCTCACTTCTGACCCAATGCAGATTCGTCAAGCATTTTTTGAGTATTTTCAGGGTAAGTGGGGCACCTCTTATCCAGATGATCTGATTCCAAATCGTACACTTAATGACGCAGACTATGCCTTTCTCCAATGTGCGGTCACGGACGCCTAAATCTGAGCAGCCCTGAGATACCTTGGCCCCAATCATTCCCCTGGGATTGATGGCATGACCCCTCTTTCTTTACGGGCTACTGGAGGATTACCCAGGCTGATACTCTGGCAGCCGTTCACCATTTTTTTGATGATGGCCGGATGCCACAGCGCTGGAGTGATACTCTAGTAGTCCTCATTCCGTAGGAGGGGGCCTCCACTCCAAGGCAGTTCCACCCAATTAGTCTGTGCAACACTGTTTATAAGGTGGTAGCCAAGATCTTGGTCATGTGCCTTAAGACAGTGCTGCCTTCTTCGATCTCCCGAGAACAATGTGCATTTGTTCTCGGAAGAAATATTAGCGAGAACTGTCTCACGGTCCAAAAGATCCTCACTCATCTCTCATACTCAACTTCGTTGGCTGGTCATATGGCCATCAATGTGGATATGAAGCAAGCTTACAGTCGGAAGGAGTGGGGTGCTTATGTTTGGTTCTACAGAGATTTGGCTTTCCGCAGCATTGGACAGATTGGGCCATGCAGTGCATGGAGTCCCCAAGGTTCTCAGTCCTGGTTGGCGAGCACCGACTTCCCTAGACAGTGGGGCGGAGAGGCTTCAAGAAAGGATGCCCCCTCACCCCTTACCTATTCATTTTGTGCTCATAGCTCTTCTCCCTCATGGTCAGGCAACAGCAGCATATCGGCCACCCAATCGGCATTCAATTGGATAGAGGTGAGCCTACCTTCTCTCACCTCATGTATGCTGACGACTTGATTTTGTTTGCACCGACTTCAGTGGCAACAGGTCGTGAGATCCAGCGGATTCCGGCATGGTATGGGAGTTGGACCGGGCAGTCTGTGAACTCGCGTAAGTCACAGATCGTCTTTAGCCGACAGACCCTAGTTTACAGTTAGCGCAGAGTGGCGATCCAGCTGGGTTTCCAGAGAGGAGTGTCCCTCAAATACCTTGGGGTTACAGTTACGGGCAGACCCCCGCAGAGAGAAGATTTTCAATTGTCACAGAGCAAGTTCGTAGCAGGTTGGGCTCCAGGAGCAGTCGTCATCTCTCCCTTGCTGGCAGATTGTGCTTGATCAGGTCATTAATTGCTATGATTCCCAGCTACCAAATGCTGGTGACGCCGATATCAAACTCCTGCCTCTCCGACATTGAGGCTATCCTCCATAAGTTCCTTTGGGAAGAAGCGAGGGGTAGCGGTTTACACTGTCGATCGCTCGAGTCTGGTGGACACGGGATGACAAACAAAGCCGACCTCCTTTGGGTGAGAGCAATGGGGTTTCGCTACCACCGCAAGGGTTAGGACTTTGCAATGTAGCGGGCTAACTCTGCAGTTTGGAGACTGTTAGGTTACGGTTGGCCAGTCAACCAGAGACACACTCAGCTGGAGGACGGGAGCCTGCAGTGGCAAGTTGATGACTTTACATAGAGTCGATTCAGTCAGATCTACCGTATGGAGAGAGAAGGTCAGCCTTGGTAATACGAGGCCATGTGGGAGATGGCCCTCGGCCCCAAAGAGGCCTGTTTTTTGTGGAGATTGCTCAGAGATGCTATCCCAACAGGCTGTTGGTTACTCAGGAGATGGCTCGCTTGGTCAGCAGCTTGTGTTTGGGGCTGTGACTCGGAGGAGGACAGAGAGTACTTTGTGATTCATTGCAGATACACGAGAGACGTCATGGAGACCTTTGTGCATTGGGGCTTGCTTCCAGCCACACTTACCTCCTGGGACCAGTTTACTACACTGTTCTCGACTGCTTCAGCTATCATATTATTGCCTACTCGCTCTACCAGCCTTGGTGGAGCAAGACTGAGCGTTCTCACGAACGCCCACACCCTACTCCACGAGTCTGCGCGAGCTCAATTCTCTCTGCCATTGTCAGTGTTGGAATGCACGACGGGTCCGATTACTGGGATTCCACAGCCCACCAGGGCCCTTCCACCTTCTACAGATGGTCCACCCCCACCGACCCGTTGGCTGAAGGCCAAGATAGATGCTTCCTATAGCTACGGAGAGCCTACTGCCTTTAGGGCTATTGTGATTCGGGACTCAGACGAACAATTAATGGTTGCCGCAGGAGCTAGCTTACAGGCCTAGTCTCCTCTTCAAATTGAGATTCAGGCAGTGACTATGCTGCGGTAGGACCTTCAAAGGTGGATACATATGGCATCATTATCGAGGGTGACTGCCTAGGAGCAATTCGGAGACTTAGGCGTCTCTAGGAAAGGACTCTTCGTTCACGAGGCGAAGAGCGGCATGCCAATCACCTTGCCGTTTTGCTTGTTTTTCAACGTGTTATCTTTTCCCACAGAATGCGCAATGTGAATCGGGTGGCGGACTTTTATGCTATGTATGCCCGTCAGGGTGATTTTTCTTTTGTCAGGGGAGATGTGCTCCCCGGGAGGCTTTTAGACCTCCTCGTGCAGGATACCGTGGAGTTTGATCCCGGTTGAGCTTTTATACTGTTGATATTATTTATATATGCATAGGCTACGACCATAATTCTTGTACAACAAAAAGAATTGGATTCAGTTCAATTTGCTTAAATACTGAACATGCATAAGAATTGAAGACCAACTTTTAGAACTTAAGTTCTTTATAGATTTAGCTCTTTATTTCTGCTTTTGTAATAAAATCTGCAATTTTTATTCATAATTGATAACTATTTGAAATATTAAGGAAGTTTGAGAGCTCTCTACATTTGTTAAATTTAGGGTTCATAAAAACAATTATGAGAATTTCATATATATGAAAATCATTTTATAAGTACATTTAATTATAATTATAATTTCTAGAGCATAAATGAAGGTTCAAGCCCCTTCTTAATTATGATCCACATAGGATTGTAATATAATCTAGCACAAAATCAAATAATGACAAAAATTTGAAATAGTGGATGTTTTAGTAATTAATTGTAAACATAAATAATGTACTTTTGTATATACAGTTAGACCTATATACAGCAAATGTCACAAGGTATATGTGCAGATTGTTCTAAATTACAAAAGCAGCACAAAGTATATACAAAGTTGGTATTATCACATATACAAAACTTTTTAATTTTGAATTTCAAAGCAATCTCTATATATATATCCCTTATAAATGATGCCACCTACTCTTTAGTCACCTCATTTACTATCCAAGCTCTTAGCATACTTAGAACTCTCGAATGCTTTTAATGCTAAATACGTATAAAGGATTAGAGATCCTAAGAAATTTACCTCATGCACGTGCTTTTATTTATCATCTTCTTCATATCAAGCCCTTAATCTAAAGACTATTCAAGAGTAGTCAAGGCGGCTCTGCCTAGCAAGGCATTGAGAAGAAGGAATCTTATTTGATATCCCCACCATTGGTGCTTGCTAAAGGAGAGTTTCAAAGGCTTCTCCAACTGCAGTTTGCAAATGAGCGAGTAAGGGATTAGGTGCCAACTCTAGTAATGGCATCACCGAAGAGTTGACGTAGGATCAAGTAAATATGAACAATTATAGATCAATTTGCTCTTCATTAATTGCACATTTATTTTTAGCATTTACTCTTCTCTTTTTACTGTGGACATCTTGTGTGATTGCCTAAATATTCTTTTCATTAAAGCTTTTAATTCACAAGTTTTAGCTTTATCAAACCCAATTCATCCCCTTTTGGGTAATGTATGCCTATTCATAAATCAACAAATGTTATTAAAGCGCCATCTCTACAATATAAAAATCTATTGATTTTATAAAGTAAAGATCTAGCATAACACAAAATACACGCAAGAATGTGAATGTGCTAGAGGGTGCTTTTTACAAATGTCCACCATTATTTGATCCTTTATTTTTTTGAAAAAATGAATGAGAAACATTCTATAGTTCAAAGAATTTAGCATATTAACTCAAATTGAAGAGTTTATAAGAATGATTCACACCGTACAAGGAATTGACTGATGAGCAGCTCATATGGTACAATTAAATACTTAAGCACTAAATAATTTTGCTGCACTCTTAAATAAGAAGGTTATATGATTGTTTCTTTTTGCACTATTGAAAAAAAAAAATTAAGATACTATCATTATTACTAATAAGAGTATGAAAGAAGTTAGGCAATCTCGCATTAATAATCCTGTACATGAATATGAACAATTCTGGATGAGGCTAGAAGAGCCCATTTCAAACGTGTAAGAGATTAACAAAAATGAAGCTCATCATACTTTGAGAAAGACGTGTGAAATCAAAGAAAGGAGAACAGGATTTTGATAAACTTGCAACTTAGCTAGGATGCAAAGTTCAACTATAATTGAGACCACGAATCTCAAGAAATTGTCATTAGATCAATTATTTGATTATAGTCTATGAGTAAGTAATAGTTAGTAAGAAGTAACCCCGAAGGAGAAACCTATAGCTCTAAAGATGAAAAAGATAGAGGAACTTTCTATAATCAAGGATAACAAAGAGAATAATAAGCAAATAGCTCTTATCACAAGAAAGTTCAAGAAGTTCTTAAGAAAAGCAATAGAAGATAACGGTACAGGAACAAATTCAACAGCACATCAACAAGCAAAAAGCAAGATAAGTCTAATAGCACCATCTAAATTAGACTTAACTGCACCGATAAGCTTTGAATGTAAGAAAAAAGAGCATATTCAAGTAGAATGTCCCATGCTAAATAAGGAGAAAATGAAAGAAAAAGAGAAGGAAAGACCACAAAAGGGAGACAAAAATTTGGGTCAACTTTGATTCAAGCACTTCATCTAAAAGCAAAAAAAGAGTGAAACTATGTTTGATGGACAAAAAATATAGTGAAGAATCAACATCAAAAGACAAAGGTAAATGACGAATTTACTTAGAATGAGTTTGAACAATTTTTAAACAACTACAAGAATTAAATGCTTCTTTGGAGCATAAGAAATTAAAAAAAGTTATGAAAAAAATAACGTTTTAAATTCTAATATTCAAGATGTGTTTAATTCATCAAAGCTAAACTTTAATGAATTATAATGTAAATATACATTTGAGCCAAATGAACTGATCCATAAAGTGAACACGCGTTTAGTGCAAGAAAAAAATAATTAAAATTTATTGTAACCTATCAAGGTTAGCAACGTCATGCAGATAAACTTGGAGGCAATATCTTGAAATAGTTTGATGGGTAGAGCTTTAGTTAAGATGTCGGTAAGTTGAGCATCGGCATAGATTTGTTCAACGTTGAGTGCCTTTTGAAGAACCAACCCACGAACGAAATGATAGTCAATTTTGACGTGTTTCATGCGGGTGTGAAGGATGGGCATTGACGTTAGATACGCGGAGATGAGGTTGTCACAAAGAACCGTGAGAGCTGAAGAGAGTGGGATGGCGGGCTCAGCTAGGAAAGAGCAAACCCACAAGGTTTCACTAGTTGCATTTGCTATGGCTTTGTATTCAACCTCGGTGCTGGAGAGTGCCACTGTCGGCAATTTTTGAAGATTATAAAATAAGATTAGGACCCGAGAAGTTGTAGTATCCCAAAGTTGATTTTCGGTCCTCTTCATTGCCAGTCCAATCGGCATTGCTAAAAACAATAAACTTGAAATCATAAACAGAAAGTAGAGGCCGACCATAGTTGGATGAGCCGCAAAGATACCGTAGGATGTGCTTGACAACTTTCCATTATTCAATGGTGGGATTATGCATGGAGTGGCAAACTTTGTGGGCACTAAAGATGATATCTAGTCGGGTGTGTTTAAGGTATTGTAGGCTCTCCCTACAATACTTTGAAAAAGAGACATCGGCAAACGGTTGTGGTTCGGGAGCGGCCATGCGATGAGAGACCGCTGCAGGGGTCGGTACAAGTGCAACTTAAAATGTGTTGGTGGACCGCAAAATGATGTGGATATAATGTTGTTGTGTAAGGTGGATAGCATTTGGGATGGAGCACTTGATGTTGAGAAACATGTCTACTGAACAGAGGTCTTTAAAAGCCAAGAGGCAGCCAAGTAGTCAACAAGTTCTTGCAGGAGACCGATGTTGCAGCCACTTACCAAAATATTATCAACATAAAGTAGTAAAAGCAAGGTATCGGAGTGTCACCGAAGAACAAAATAATGAGGAATCGTTGATTGTATTCCGAAAGTCGAATGCCTTAAGGGCTTCAAAGAGTTTGTAGTACCAAGCCCGTGGAGATTGCCGAAGGCCGTAAAGAACTTTGTGTAGGTGGCACACGTAATCGGGGTGAGATGCGAAGACAGACCCCGATGGTTGGGACAAGTAGATTTCTTCAGACAAATCGCCATTGAGGAAGGCATTGCCGAAGTCTAGTTGGCAGACTTGCCATTTGAAAGTAACTGCCAATGATAGAACAATGTGAATGGTGGCAGGTTTGACAACTGGGCTGAATGTTTCATAAAGTTCAAACCCTCTTACTGTGTAAAGTCCCTTGTAACCAGGCAAGCTTTGTAACGATGAACAACCATTTACAATCAACAACATTGGCATGCGGTGGTTTAAGCACAAGACTCCAAGTTTATTTTAATGAGGGCACTGATTTCCTTGTCCATAGCAACCCTCCAATGATCATGCTTGCTTGCTTGCTCAAAGTTAAGAGGAACAATGTCATTGCAAGTGACTGATACAACAGAAAAGGTTTTCGGTTTAAGTGTGTTGATTTTGTTGCGTGTAAGCATGGGGTGGTTTGTAGGGCAGACGGGATCCTACCTAGAGGTAGGGCGCCGAGATAGACCCCGGAGAAGAAAAGATGGAACTGTTGAGGCAAGAGGAACAACAAGTTGCTCGTCGAGAAGCTGTTGGAAGGGTGCAGAAAGACAGGAAGGAGACTGTTGCACAGTGGTAGGGATGGCCTATTGCTGGATATCGACATTGTTGATGCGCAGAGAAACAGGTTGGGCAGACGGCATCTGAGAAGGTGATGGAGCTGGTATAAGGATTTTTACAAGAGTGGTAGGACAGGGTGGCTGTGTTGATGATTGTTGCTGGTTGAAAGGATATTGGGTTTCGTCAAATGTGACAACATGATACGAATGTTCAAGCGCTATCAATATGATAGCGAAGATAGGTTGTGCTGACTACTGTAGCCGATGAAAACACATAGGGAGGAGTGGGGTTCTAATTTTTTTTTCTAAGTGTGGGCTAAGCCATGGGAAGCATAAGCAGTAGGTTTTAAGTAACTGGTAATTTGGGAGTTTGTTAAATAGCATTTCAACTGGGCGAAGCCATGTGTTGATTTTGTTGAGTGTAAGCATGGGGTGTTTTGTGGCTAGCTTTTTCATGAGCATTTGATTTATCAAGTAGTTTGCGATGTGAAAAGCATTTAGCCAAAATTGATGGGGAAGGGAAGCTTGAAGAAGAAGAGCACGTCCCATTTCTACAATATGCCTATGGTTTTAGTTAATTTTCTGTATTCTCCCTACCATCGAACTGAAATTTCAAATTTTTGGTACTAAATATATTCTCAACCATAGATTTGAACGACAAAAAAACATTATGCGCATCAGATTTAAGACACGGGGGATATAGCCATGTGAAGTTTGAATAAGCATCAATGAAAGTAATATAGTATTCATAACAGGAGATTGACACAACCAGTGTCAGACCCCAAATGTTGGAAACAATTAACACAAGAGCTTTTATTTATGTAGTAGTGGAGGCAGGCAAAGGAATTCTATCTTGCTTTGCCATTTGACATGAGGTACAAATAAAGGGTGAAAAATGAAAATTCAAAGATGTTGACATATGTTTGAGTTTGTCAACTGATGAATGACCAAGACAAGTGTGCCAAAGGTTGAGTGTGGTGAATGCATATAGGATGAGGCGAAAGCAGAACTGGAGGGAAAGGTGAATAACCCATTAGAATGTGTGCCACAGAGGACCTCTTCCTTTGCAAGTATGTCCTTGATAACAATATACAACGGATGAAATTCAATGAAAACATTCTTGTCCAGATTAAATTGACTAACTGAAATGAGATTCTTAGTTAAATGAGAAACATGTAAAATGTTTTGCAAATGAAAGGAACGAGAAGGATGCTTTATGGTGTGTAACCTGAGTTGGCTATATCCAAGGTGTTACCGTTTCCGATTTGCAATTGTTCATTGTCGCGATATGGTTGGATGGCTCTCATAGACCCGGCGTGGGGTGTGGCATGATAACTTGCACCCGTATCAAGTATTCAGGGCTCGATTCAAGGAGCTGTGACATAATATGAAGATGGTTAAACTCAAGACACTGATGGAGGGTGAGCAGCAGGTTATTGTGCAAAATTCTGCCTGTGGTAGCAGTTTATGGAAAGATATATCGGTTGATTGCAAAGTTGGCAACATATGAGCAACCTCTGGAGCTTCCTCGTCCACGCCCTTGATAGCTTTCCTTTTGATCGGAAAACACCCATAACTGTGTCAGTCGGTTGTGGTCGGAAGCCCAAAAGTTCGATAGCATTGGCTAGAGGAGTAGGGGACGGAGCCGAAGTGTGGGAATCAAAGTACATCAATTCGTGATTGATGAGTATTCCGGTGAACTCATCATGAGTGATGGGTTCAATATGAGCTGTGATTGCTGCAGGGAGGGACGCGTAATCTAGCCCAAGTTCGGTTAGTAAGCTGAGAACCAATTGTTGACTTGAGACGGGCAAGCCCACAATGTTCAACTACTGAGTAAGATGTTTAGCATGCTGAATGAATTCTTGCATTTTCATGTGGCCTTTTTATAAGCTCCGGAGTTGGTACTCAAGTTGTTGTAGGCGAACCTGAGATGTGGACGCAAAAGTGGAGGCCAACGCAATCCACATTGCCACTGCAGATTTTTTTCTGACAACTTGAGTGAATGTCTTCTCATTAGGGTTGAGATAAGCCATTTAAAGATTATTTGATCATGTTTGAACTAGGAGATATATGAACTAGGAGACTTACCCAGGATTCGGTAGATTGTTGTTCGACAGAGTGGAGGGCGGCGCAGCATGCGACCCATCGAGGAATCACAGCAATCCATGAGCTCGGAAGATCGGAAGAAACTAAGAATGCCTGAGAATATAGTTGGTGCCGTCGAGTTTAACCAAAAGAAGATGGTGCATTGTCGTTAGGGCTGGGATTTTGGGAATCTGGGCGACTCTATGTGAGTATGTAAAGCTCACCTTCATCGATTGTGAATGGCAGAGACGATGGGCTTTTTCCTTGCTATCAGCATCGAAGATGAACGCGCTCTACCGCTCGGCTCTCTCTGATATCATGAAGACAGAGCATGCAAAAGGAAGTAGAGTAACACATTTCTGCTGATGAATTTACTGAGTGGTTTGACCTCACATATAGAGGCGAGGTTTGTTATAGAAGGACAACGAATAAAAACGAGAGATAATAAAAGACGAAAATAAAAAATTTTCTAACAATAAATAAATAAAAAGAAACAGTAAATCATATTTAAATTATTTAATAGTCCACAATTCAGTCATCCCAAATATATAAGGAGTGTGAAATAATTAAAAAAGAAAAAAAAATAAGGGATCCTGTAATCGATCTTCTAAGCTAAGCACCATAAACACCGGTGCCTTTAAGGTGACAGCTCAAATCCCATGTGAGATTGTTGAGGTAAAATATTAATTTCTTTTTGTTATAAATAAAGGCACCCTTTTTGAATTTAAGCAAACTAAATGTAGCTATTTCTAAGTCACTTATCCAACTTTCTCTTAGACATAGCTACATTTTGCTTGGTTAAATTCAAATACGGTGAGTGAGTATGTCTAAAGAAAATGCTATAATATCTATCCATAAGAACTTCAATGTTTTGTCCTCTATCCAAATACTCACTCACCCTAGAGGTCCAACTCTCTCTTCTTATGCTAGAGGCAATTTTAAACCCCTCTGCATACGACAAAATCCATTCTACATGTGAAAGAGTAGACTTCACTTCGAGAAGGAATGGCATCCGCAAGGGCAAGGCTGGGATAGAGGATATGCCATTTCCAAGAGATGAGGGCTATTCTCATGACTATTTTGGTCCGTGATGTTCCTTTTTGCAGGTTTCATAATTCCCATAGAGATCTTGTCTACTCACAGAAATCCTCTCCAAGAACTCAAGCAGAGGTTGGCCAATGCATGTTATTGAAAATTTTTTCTTCCTTTTCTTGCACAGGGATTTTTATTCTCAAAAAAAAAAAGAACAAGGAAGGGGAGAGAACTATACAAACCATTTAGTAGGGTTCTATTGCATGCCTAAAGTACAAAGTACACATTTGTAACATATATATATATATATATATATATTGAAAAAAAAAGTAGTGAATGGTGTTATAGCCCAGTAGTTGAAGCTCAAAATTTGTTATCTCAGGTTATGAGTTCAAATCCTACCAACTACACAATATATATATATATATATATATATATATTGAAAAAAAAATGTATTACGACTCATTTCTTACTAGGCCTTGACTCCAGGTCCTTACTATAACGTTTTGAAAAACCTTCTATAGTAGTGAATTCCTCTTATAATATTGCAGATTTATGCATATCTCCCACCATGCATCTCGTTGAAACCTGAGACTTGGAAAAATTCAAAATGGAACACCCCCATAAAACTTAAGTTATAGATTATCTTCTCACTCTCTTTGTTCTTCATGAAGGTATCACCACCACATGGCTGAGAGGGCCTGCTTAGCTTAAGGAGACGACTATCTTGAATAAATTGTTGGCCTTAGAACTTTCTAGATTTTATATTGGCTTCCCTACGATGTTCTTTAAAAATAGCATAAATACGAATGATAATCATAATCCTGGGCAACATCCAAATTTTCTTCATGTATCCCAACTTCTTCAAGAAGGTAGACTCATTATGTCCTTTCTGAAATCCTTCATATATTCATTGATTCTCCTCTCAAGTTCTTGAATAAACTTGTGTTATCTTTTCTTGCGGTGTCAGTTGCTCTTGGTTTGCCTGATTTCTCTTTTGAGCAGATCGACCTCAACTCTCGGGCTAACATTGCCTTCCATCACATTAATTACCATCCCCAAGTCGAAGTAGGAGGACCCAAACAAAGCACTAGAGGATTCAATTTATGTGGTCACTTTAATCTCATCCCAAATGGGATCATACCATCTGCAGTCATCACCGAGAGGAAAATCAATTGCTCTTGCTTTGCCTTGATTTCTCTTTTGAGCAGATCGACCTCAACTCTCGGGCTAACATCTTTTCTTGCGGTTGTTGGATCCCAAATCTTGGATGTGAAAGGAAAATGGTTGTGTTAGGTAGTCAACAGCCAACATAAAATATTGTCAAAACTTATTTGCTTAATAAAGGGAACTTTTAAAACTCAAATTGATTATCTTGTCTTAAGAATAGAATGTTTATTGTGCAAGAATTGTAAGATTATTCTAAGTTAGTGTTTGACGACCCAACATCGTTTATTGATTTTGGATTTGAAAATAAAGGGTAATAAAAGTAATATTAAATCTAAAACTAGTGATGAAATTTTAAGAAAAGTAATATATATATATATATATATATTTAGAGAAAATTTTTAAAACTTGGACAATGAGATTTTGAGGGTGAAGTCAACCTTATGTGAAATTCGATTGCTAGTTGTATATGTAAGATAGCAAATAATTTACTTGATGAATTAAATGAAAGAATACCCAATAGTAAAGATGCATGGTAGTGAAAATATGATGTTCAAATTAAGATTAAAAATAAAAAAGCATGCTATAAAGAATGATTTAAATATAAAACTGAAGAAAAATTAGAAAAAATATAAACTAACTTGTCAAGAATCTAAAATAGTTAATATGCAAATTTTGAAGATTTACATAATAAATTAGACACTATCGAGAGAAGAGAGATACATTTATAAGCTATTCAAATTAGGAAATAATATAAAATGTGATAAAAAAATTTATGGATAAAGAGATATTCAATATAGATGGACGAACTATTTTACTAAACTTTTTAATAAAGGTTGCACCAAATAAATTAATATAAATAAGTTTAATGGCTACAAAAATATTCTCAATTATACTTTTATTCATCGTATTAGTTGTATTGCACTGAATATTTGGGAGGGAGTAATTGAATAATGATTACGAAAGAATAGTTGTATTTCTTAAAATCAATTTGGTTTTATGCTAAGTAGATCTACCATAGCTGAGTGGAAAAATGAGATCTTCATTCAAACTTTATCAATCAAGAAAAGGCTAAATATTAAGAAACAGAATAAAGAGTTATTGAAAGAAAAACAAATTGTTCATCATATATCAATGTTATTAAGGATATGGATAATGGATTGTAACATGTTTTCAATTGTAAGGTGATTTGTATAAGAAGTTTCATGTTCTTATTAGATTGCATTGAGGCTCTACTCATAGTTTATATCTTTTTGCTTTAATTATGAATTTTTGTATTGAACACGAGACTTGGTGTATGTTATTTGTGGATGTCATTCTATTAATTGATAGAACTAGAGATGGGTTAAAGCAAATCTCGAGTTGTGGTAGACACTTTAAGAATCCAAAGGATTTGACTTTGCTATAATTAAAATGGGTTATATGGAGTGTAAGGTTGATCATAAACAAGCATTAATAATGAGGACACAATTGTTGAGTACCATGTGATCAAGAAGAGTGTGAGGTTTAAATATGTTAGTTCGATTAAACAAAAGAATGACAAAATTAAGGATGAAGCGATTATCAAGATCCAAGTTATATGGATGAAATGGAACAGTGTTTCGGTAAGCATTGTGTGACTGTAAAATCCTACTCAATATTGAAGGACAAATTTTTTAAATAGCTATACAACCTAACTAGTAATATGGAGCTAAATGTTGACCAACAAAAAATTACCAAAGTATTACAAATATGAAGATGCTAAGGTGGATGATTGGGCATACTCAAAAGAACAAGATGAGAAATGAGTTTATTAGTAGCAAGGTTGGAGTGGCTCCAATAGTAGATAAGATTTGAAATGTGCCTTAGATGGTTTCAATACCCCTGTTGGAAAATTTAAGAGTGAATTTGTTCCATGTTAAAAGAGGAAGAGAAAGACCAAAATAGATATGGAAAGAAATTATTAGAAGAAATCTTTGATTGGAAGTGGGGCTTTGATTTAATCATGCACATGGAAACAAAGGAACAGAAAAACTTTACTCATATATTATTCATCTATTTGATTTAATAAGATAATACTCATCTATTTAATTTAATAAGTCCAAAATTCTATTATGAATAGAAATTTTACCCAGCCAAATTTTCATTATCATTTATTATAACCAAAGAGTAATGATAGTATAGCAAAATAATCCAGGTGTTCGTCTCCAGTCCGACTATATTGTCTAAATTAACGTTTGCTACAATTTGAACAATAAGTTTCCTTCTAACATAATTTTAGTTTCATTTTAACGTAAGTTTTATTAATACACCCTAGCAAGAATTGACCAAAATAGGTGAAACCCTTTTTCTATCTAAAGCTAATAGTGAGTGTGATGTCAAAAGCAAGAACTGAACAACTTCGGTGAGCTGCGGAACAAAAACTTAAGGCATGTACCAGTCTGGAGCTAAAATAGAATTAAGCTGAAACCCCAAGCAGCCATTTCAGTCATTGACATTCAATTTTAATGCTTCAAAATTGAAATAATGCATCCTCACCATCATCCAATATCAGAAATATACATTCCCAATCAAAGGACACCTATCACAAACAGAAAAATAGCTTGAAACTTGTCTTCAGATAACAAACCTTGGAAATCCTATCAGCGCCACACGACCATGACCAAATTTCGTGACTTCAAAACCTTCTCCGCCTCCACTTGAGCCCTGATTTGTAGAAAGCAAACAGAAAGCCTTAGAATATTATTATAAGCATAATGCAATATATTATAAGCAGCCTGAAATTCCATCAAGTGTGCATTTGTCAAAAAAACTCCCCTTTTTAGAAATTCAATGATTGAGACCATATAATGTGCATTGCAAACATACAATATGCATGTCAAATCTAACATTAGTTGAAATAAGAGAGATGAGGTAGTTGCGCACAACTTCTAAGTCTACGGAAGAACAGATATTTTTTACTGTAAAAAGAGGATTATATATCCAAGGAAATTATATTTGCATGGTAAATACAACATGAAAGCACAATTCGGTGCAGACGTGACTTGAAGGAAAAATTTGCAGTGTTACAATAATTCGGTCTAGAATACATACTTCAAAAGTAAAGCAATGATAGAGCATGCACCTTAGGAGGTTCCAATAATTGTGTTCTTAGTTTTGCTATCTTTGCCTTCAGTTGTCCAAGATGATACTCTATCCAATAAAACACCCAATTATTTAGTCCACACAGCATATTCATTTTCAACATAAACAAGTTTTGATGTAGTCAGCAAGAAATAAAGAAAACAGCCATTGTCAAATGTGAAGTGAATGTTTGCAGCCACACCAATTCATCAGCATCAGTAAATGGAATCGCATAGAAAATGATCACTTGTGCAATTAAATGCGCCCTCGTTTTCAATGATGTTAGAAAAGCTATAAAAAAAATGCAGGATCAATCAGCAGAAGTTTTCATTATTATTTAATATATAGACATGTATTATGTGTCTGAATAGTCCCTAATTATTTTCAAGTTGATCAATTTAATCTCAAACTATTTATAGCCTAATATAATCACATATTAGAAAATAATCCAAGCTACTCTCAAATTATGATAAAGTTTATTACTTTGAAAAAATTGCGAAGTTGAATAGTCAGTGATTGAACTGCTCAACTTGAAAGAGCTAAGGAATTATTTGAGAAATTTTTTAGCTAAACATATATGCTTGAAAATATGTGCACATTTTAGAAATCTCTTGAATATGAAGCACGAATTTTAGACATGATGTTAGATGCCAACTAATATGGAAAAGTTTAAAAAAGACTGCAATAAAGATATTATAAGCCAATATATACATGAGTATGTACATGTGCATGTACATGCACTAATAATTATATATCTATAGTATATATTGACTTTAAAACAATAAGTGAGGACATGCAGTGGGGCCAAGCAGCAAAGGGCGAGGCAGAATGGCATGCCATGGCACAACAAAGCGGGGGGCATCACGACATAATAAGGCTGGGGCATCTCAGCGTAGTAGGGTGGGGAGTGCACCATCGCACTTTTTTAGTTGCACTTAAATTTGTCACACAAAAATTTGTGGATTTCATATTGTCTGTGTAAATATAATTGAACATGAAATAAGACAGAATAGCGTACCTAATGATAAACCATAATATACATAAGCATTAAACACTATTCAACCCTTCTAAAACATAAGCTAGCTTTCCATGGGCTAGAACGTCTTAAGCAAAGATTGAATATCCACCAATGTTCCCCAATTTGGTTTAATGGTGTGTGATGAAGGATAGGGAGCACAATGAAAAGGCTCGTGACTTGAGCATTTGCACAAAGCATAGCTGAAGGTGAGCAGGGTTGTATTTATAGAGCCGTGTCGTGTTGCACTTATTTGATAGTACTATTTTATTTTATAACATCATATTTGGCATTTGGTAGTGTGCTTTCACGAAATGTGTTTAGTAGTTACCGGTGCACTTGTCATTTTATATTTTCTATGCAATTATGTTCACGGTGATCGTTGTGTGGTGTGCCTTTAGTGAGCCATTCAAGATTCAAGCTTAAGCTAAGTATGACCTTGTACTCTTATTTCAAGAGATAAATGAAAATTCGTTCTCCTCCATTGTGATGATTGTTCTCTTGCAAGAGTGTTCGTAAAGTAGTATGATAGCCACTTCTATTCTTGTGCGTGTGCATAATCTTTATAATTATCATCATTTTTTTTTATCCACATTTCTCCATATTAGTCTAATTTTCTTTCAAGTTTTCCCTCGAATCATTTTGTGTTTGATCGTTGTTCTCACTGGCAATCTCTTCTCCGTGTTGTTGTAGCGCTTCGGCACTTCCACTGTCATCTTCCCCTCCAAGATCCACATAAAAAGTTGAAACCAAATATTTATAGCTTCCCCACATCATTTTTTGTATTAGAACAAAATTGTGTTCGTAATTCTAAGAACTTCCTACCATAAATTTTTTAACTTGTTTAAATTGTTTATTCTCTTCAATTTTACTATTTACAACCATCAGAAACTAACAAACTGCCAGCAACCAACTGAACCATCAGACAGTTTGTCTCAAACCATTGCACCCCAAGACATGTGGTTCAGTTGAACCGTCTCATTGGTTAACGAGACATAAAACCAATAGCCCGTGAAGTCTCAACCCACCAGCTCGAAGACTGTAGCCCAATGTGTCATCTATTGACTTGGCCAATAATGCTGGTTCGTAAGTCAGAACATGGGTCCAATCCGACCAACTCAATCTGCATATGGTGTCCCAACCCGCTATCGTCAAAGCCCGACCCGACAGCACCAGTCAATTTGATCAGACCCGAAAGGTTTAATTAAGGTCCATTGAGAGCCATTTTTGCGCAACAAACTTCCGAAAAACACTGCAAACAATCTAGATCTCCGATTACAATGCCTTTCGTACTGTTGGATTCCTAAAAATGATGCTTACACTCCAATAACATACTTGAAGGGGTTTTAGCACTCTATCAAGGAGGAAAGCTAAGAAATTCGACACATCAGATATATTTGCCCTTGTGCAAAGTAAGTCCATATATTTTATTACATTTTTAAGCTTCCAAGGGTTAGAATTTGTTGCCAATATTAAGTTAAGAGTATTAATATATCAACTACAAGATGTGCACCAGTTTGTATTTTATTTGATTGTAGTGAAACTCCATCTTACATATTATTTGAATTTAAGACAATCGCTAGTTACATTAAAAATTTTGGTGACCTTGTGAGCATGTGTCGCAAAAACAACCCCCATAGAGTGATTAAGCTACATTAAAATTTAAATTTAAGACAATTGCTAGTTACATAACTTGTGTTAGTCATTGTTGAATTTCTTTTTTATTTTTCAATATATTTGGCTCAAATTTCTGTATTGCATAACTTTTGAAATTTTAGCAATTTAAAAACAGTATGGCTAACCAAGAACAAATTAAAAATGGGTTTAATTAGCGGATTGAGGGTTTGGAGACATTATGGCTAGGATACAAGCTTAGCAATTCTTAAAAGCAATACACTTGAGAAATGAGTATCACCATCAACCAACACTGGTCATCCTACACCTCAAGAAAGACCTAGAGCACCAAGTGACTTTCATCTCATGCTAAGAACGATTATCCTTATGAGATTAGGCACAACCTTAATATAGGAGAGCTAGAATCACTAGGGATGATGACTTTGAATATGACTTAGATGACATATATCTAAAGAGGGAACATCGAGGTTATGAGAGGATGAGCACTGACTTACCAATGAAGGGGCACATTTTAGAGGGATCATGGCAAAAGTTCCATTAAGCAAGTTCAAAATAAAGGTTCCTACATACGATGGCACTCACAATCCTAACAAATTTTAGATTGGATGACCCAATTTGAGAAATTTTTTAAGTAGCATTTGAACGATTACAAGCTATTCCCCTTTAAGTATTCACCTTTGCTCAAAAAAAATGAGTGATCGAAAGAAAATCAAATAGGTATAAATGCGAGATCCTTTGCGTAACAAGTAATGTCCACGACACCATCATAAAATTGATTAGCACACAAATAGAAAATTTATTAGCACGATGTTTCTCCCTTTGAAACAAGGTCTAATGTCTAACACAGATTATTTGAACACATTTGAGGATCAAGTTGCACACGCAAACTAGTCAAGACTCAAATAGGAAATTAGCAAATAACCTCATGTTAGACTTGAGGGTGAACATTTGATATCAAGTAGAGAGGAATGATCCGTAAATCGTAGAGCATGCCATACATAATGCCTTACTTGCTGAAACTCAAACTAAGCCATCATCCTCAAAGAAAAAACCCACCACCAACAATATGAAGAGTGTCCCTAAAACCACTCCTTCTCTTAGTACATTGTTATGACATCTAGTGCCAAGACGATAAAACCTGTGAGAGACATTGTATGAAATAGGTGCTAACAAAAGGGGCACCTAAAACATAAGTGTAAGTGGTTATAGCAATAGTTCTAGATGAAGAGGAAGAGGAACCAAGAGAGGACTTAGAAAAAATTCATGGCAATGATTATGTTGAGCTTTCTGATTCTAATGTTGACAAGTCTTATTTAGGAGTTGTACATTATTTGAGCACATCTTTAGTTGAGAATGATTAAAGATGTAGTAAAATCTTTATAACATCTCCATGGCATACAATGGAGTTATATGTCAGCTTGTATTAGATGAAGATAGCTTTATGAACGTAATTTTTACACAAATTGAAGAAGGTTAAGCTCCAAACCGAAACACTCCCAAGTTCATTCAGTGTAAGTTGAGTGACCACACCTCTCTTTTTATTTAACAAAGCTATGGTTTTTTTATGTCTTATCCATTTAGTGTGATGTCAACGCATGCATTAATGAGTAGGTTGTGGTTTTTGACATGAACATCATCCATTATGGTCAAGATAACACATATGCCTACAAGTATAATACTAAGACTATGAAACTCTATCCCACTAAACCGCATCTTAAGACACCTCCCACATTTTCTAGTATTTGCTTCAAGATCACCTCATGCACCCATGATAGATCCATTCAATTTAATACAAAAAATTCATCATAATACGCAAAATCCATCAAAGCCAAAGAAAAGTTAAACTTCAACTTATTATAATTGTCACCTCTCACTGAATTTCTAATGCACCACATGCATTTATTCTATTTCGAAAGCCTAAGAGTCTTATTCCTACACATTGTAGACTTGGTAGAATAATGCATTTGTAAGATACTGCACCTTGCACCGAGAGTTCGAAAGTTTTGAAAAAGTTTCTATCTTACATGTTAAAGAAGTTATCCCTAATAGTGAGAAAGCTATCATCCTCCACCTATTGAGGATCTTCTTAAGGAATTTCTAAAGACCTCATACGTAAATCTTCTAGATAAATTGTCACCCCAACGTGAGATTGCACTTGATCGATTTAGCATGGGGTTCTCAACTTCCCAAGTAACTACACTATCGCCTTAATCATGTGAAGAAAGTTAAATGTTCAACGACAAGCAGAAGCCTTGCTCCATAAATATTTTTTACAAGAGTGTTTGAGTCCATGTGTTATACATAAGCTATTAACTCCCAAAAATGATGGCAAACTGCGGTGCATTGATTGTTTCGCTATACACAAGATCACCATAAAGTAAATGTTCCTCATCTCGATGCTAGATGACACACTAGATCTGATAACCAACTCTCATTTATTTTCCAAGATCGATCTTAGGAGTGGATATCACCAAATTATGATAAGACCAAGAGATAAGTGGAAAGCTACATTCAAAACATCCAAGAGATTGTCTGAGTGGTTGGTGATGCCATTTGGCTTGTCCAACACACCCAGTACCTTTATGCGCCTATGAACATCATTTTATGTCCATTCTTGGGGAACTTTCTCATAACATACTTTGATGATATTTTGATCTTTAGAGTACACAAGAAACATCACTTGACTCGCATGTGGTGTGCTAAAAAAACTTAAAAAGGAGAAGCTTTTTGTCAATAACAAGAAATGTTTATTATGCAAATCAATGTGATATTTCTAAGATCCATTGTTCCTGCTATGGGAATAAAGTCAAATTCTTCCAATATTCACTCAATCATTTATTAGCTAACCCCCAAGAGCCTTAACGACACCAATAGTTTTCTTGGGTTAGCTACATTTTATAGAAGATTAATTAGAAATTTTATTCCATTAATGGCCCCTATCACTACGTTTGTAAGAAGAAAAAGTTTGAGTGGTCTCCTAGTGCATAGAGGGGGCCTTTGGCCAAATTAAGAAAGTGATAACCACAGCTCCTATACTTTTAGGTTACTTGACCTCCCCTATTAACAAAGCAAAACAACATTATTTCAAACAACCATGATTTATATGCAATAGTTCAATCGTTAAAACACTGAATGCATTAATTACTAATCAAGAATTTATAATCCACATGAACTACCATACACTTAAATTTATTAACATACAAAAGAAGTTAAACCATAAACATGCAAAGTTGGTAGAATTCATGCAAGATTGTATCCTCAGTCCCAAACATAAGCATGGTATTGAGAATAATTCTACAAATGCATTGTCTTGAGTAGATTCACGAGTCAAATTCCTAAATTCAATCACTTGAAAGATGGGGATGCTAATTGCCCCGACTTTCACCTTAATTACACCAAGTTTAGAGAAACTGTGCTACCATCCCACTATGCATATCAAATTATTAATGGATATCTATTTTGCGAGCCACTGCTTTGTATTCCTAACATTCCCTCAGGGTTCTTTTATCTATGAATTATATTTTGGTACTACAACAGGTCACAAAGAGATAAGTTCATTCATCTTGTTGAGACCAAGTTTTATTCGCTTAGTAAAGACAAACGTGAGTTTGTCTCCTAGTGTTTAGTGTGCCATAAGGCCAAGACTCAAAACCAATGTTTGGAAAACACATTGGTTTGTCTATATTGTACCAACCATGGGAAGACTTATCAATGAACTTCGTACTAAGACTTCCCAAAACTACCCGGTATCATAATAGTATTTATGTAGTGATTGAGAGTTTCTCCAAGATAGCTCACTTTATACTTTGTTAGAAAACCAACGATGTGTCTCATATAGCAAAAAAAAATTCTTACAAGGGGTAGTTAAGTTGCATGGGTTACTAAGCATACCATTGTTTCTAATAGGGACAAAAAAATTGTGTTTCATTTTTGAAAGCTCTTATAGAAATTACTAAACACTACACTTAAGCTTTGTTCAGTGTTCCACCACAATCTGATGATCAAATCAAAGTAATAAATAAGTCCCAATGAAATTTATTAAGATGGCTAAAAGGGGAGAACTTAGACACTTGAAATCTACACCTTTCTACAGCACAGCTTATTTACAATAGCATTATTTATAGGACAACAAAGAGAGCACAATTTGAAATTATTTATAAGTGTATCCTACAAAACCAATCAATCTAGTTAATTTGCCTAGCCAGACATATTTGGATGTTATCTTTATTTTTGCTATGAATTTTCATAAATTGCATCACGATGTCAAAATCAAATTGAGAAAACTAATGAAATTTATGCTACAAAAGTTAACATGATTAAACCAAGTAGGAGAGTTTCCTTCGCATTCGCCTGTAGAGATGTTTTATGTTGAAATACACAAAGTTTCATGTTATAGTGGCAAGACCTTTTAAAGTCCTTAGAAAAATCTGATCGAATGCTTACTAAGTCGATTTATTTTTTGATATGTTTATAAATCATAATTAATTTTAATAAATGTGGTTATGTGTTCACTCGCATTCACCTTAAGCGATATATTATGTTGAAATACGTAAAGTTTCATGTTAGAGTAGCAAGCCCTTTCAAGGTCCTTAGAAAACCTGGATTAAATGCTTATTTGGTCAATTTATCTTTTGCCTAATTAATATCGATTCTATTGAGCTTTTATAAGAAAATTTCCCCACCAAAGAATATTCAAATGGTTTCACCAACTACAACGTTTCGTGTTTAGAGAAAAGTAGAATAGGTTTACCTCGAAACAACGCAATCGGTTTAATGCCAATCAATTCTCTTGAGGCTGCAGCATTAGTATTCGTCAATGCTTCAATGAATGATTTGGGCATCGAAGCTCCAACACTTTGCTTGACATGCAAATTAGGGAGGTTGTCCACCCCTCCATTAGCATGGGACATGCCAAGGTCGACGGGAACATCTGAAGTTCCAATAAGGGATCAACGATAAAACAACCAGTGGAATACGTCCCAAAACGTAACCACAACGTAGGTTCCAAGCAAGATCCGCGTCGATTCTGACGAAGCCGACACAAACCCAAAGGAGAACCTCCAACAATAGACGATGTCTGCGGCAAATAGTGAAAGCCATCGAAAGAGTCCTGCCGAAATGCTGCGGCCCAGCCGCCGAATGAAACCCTAGTGCGTCATCGTGCATGTGTGTGTGTTGTTGGTAAATTACTTCCAGCACCGAGAACACTCTCCGCAGCGGAAGCGATTTTCTTAGCGCACTCGATTGAGTGCCGGAGTTACGTTAACGGTTACCAAGCAAATCCGAAATCACAAAATCACAAGCAGTAAATCACAGCACATGCATGCAAAGAAAACTCGAGCACACAAACATCCAAATACAGAAAATTATGTGGAAAACCCAAGAATGAGAAAGAACCACGGAGCCACATTACAGAAAATATTCACTAAGAATTTTGAAGAGAACAGAGTTACAAAGAACTTAACTTTTAACAGGAATCACGCAAGCTCTTACTCTAAGATAAATAGGAGAGGAAGCAGCCACCACCTGGAGTATTTTCTCCAACATGCAAGAGCTATCTTGCACTGCAGCTTCTTTATGGCTTCACCTTGGGATCTCCTCCTCACAGCAACCAAAGCTTCCAACTGAAATGCAAACACTCCTTAGCTTACTTAGCTTCACACATGAGATACTCCTCACATGTTTTCTTGAATACCCAGCTCATTTTCGAACCCTGAAAAGTCTAAAATGCCCCCCAAATTACGTAGGGCAAAACTTGAATCGAAGAAAATTCCACCATGCGCTGCGGCGCGCGATAGCACCTGCCTCTCGGGATGACTGCCGCTGGAGCGCACTGTAGCGCCCTATATATATACATATATATATATATATACACATACATATATATATGCGCATGTATATATAATGTTTTTTTTATATTTATTATGTGTGTGTGTGCGTGTGTGTGTGTGCGTGTGTGTGCGTGTGTGTGTGTGTGCGTGTGTGCGTGCGTGTGTGCGTGCGTGTGCGTGCGTGCGTGTGCGTGTGCGTGCGTGTGCGTGCGTGCGTGTGCGTGCGTGTGCGTGCGTGCGTGTGTGTGCGTGTGTGTGTGCGTGCGTGTGTGCGTTATAAAATTTTACGATTTAATTCAGAAATGGAAATAGGGTATTAACAACCTTAGGGGCTGTTTGGATGCATGTCCTAAGCAAATTTATTAAAATTGCATTTTATTCAAATAACACGTTTTCTTAAACTTAATAACATGTTATAGAAATGACATTGTTTTTAAGATTCCAATGGATGTTTGGTTATGTATTATTTAGGTGTTCTGTATTTTATTAAGACATTTTAAGTCGCACAATCATTTTTTTATAGAATGTCTTTTTAAAATTTTAATTTTTTTAAGTTAGTAACATAAACAATTGATGAAAAATAAAGCAAACGTCGCAAACGAGAACCGGATGAAGATGGAGACCTAAGAGTTGACGAGATGGAGGCCGAAAATTTTAGTAAGTAAGAGAATGGAAGTTTAGATAACATGTTCGTAGATCAAATTCATGATATTTTGAAGTTATTAAAGAATAGCATGACAGCATCAAAATGTCTCTGAACCAAACAGCCATCTAATGCAGTTCCTATAGCATTTAACTAGCATGCCGAAATGTATGGATAATCAGCATAACAAGTGCATCGAAAATAATGCGATCGAACCTGTAGCTTTGTTTTTTTGCGTCCGAGCCATTTCGGCTTCAATTTCCTTGATTCTCTCAATGATACCCATTTGCTTTTGTACTAAAGAGTTTGCCTTAAATCCTGAGGTAGTGATCACGAATTACACAAAATCAATAAATTCGGCATTAGAAAGTGAGAGAAGTGTATCGACGCAAATCAGAGCAACCCTATATCATGCAAAACTGTCGTTCTGCAAGAGCTCGAGAAAGGGAAAGTCTACAAGCCTCGCCAGTTAGGTGGAATTCCAGAGAGATGCCACAGCCGCCGCTCCTGCTTGCAATTTTGCTCCCACTCTCCCTATCTCCCTCTCCACCCTTGTGGCCGTGCTCTCGTGGATGCCGTCGAGATAGAGTCGGTGAGTGGTATTAAGGCTCGCATACTAGAAAATTAAAATTTTGATTAAAATTTAAATTATTTTTTTATTTTAAATATTTGTATATATATATATATATATATATATATTCTCTTGCAAATAAATTAAAATCACATTCATCGTACTCATTCTTACATTAGAAATACAAAAATCATTGAAATTTTTTTTATTTTATTTATATTTAGCTTTTTGAAATATATATATATATATAGTATGAAATCTCGGGAAAAATTTTTAAAAATTGCAAACAGTTCTTCTATCTAAATATTATAAACATCTCTTAAAAGTGAATGAACACAATTTATACATACATCTATATAATATTATATATATATATATATAAATATATGTGTATGTATATGGGAAAGAAAGATCGAAAGAACAGTAGAAACTTAATAAATATAAATAATTTTTTTTTAAATTTTTGTATAATAATATAAAATAATTTGATAATAATTAAAATTAATTGAAATATTTTTTATATTATTATTAATTCATAAATATTTTGAATATTCTATTAAAATCAATTAAAAATTGAGAGTGTGAGAATACATAAAAATTATTAAAAATATTTTAAAAATTCTTAAAATAAATATAAAAAATAATTCATTTAGTATGAAATATATTTATAGATAAATAAATAATTAAATATGCGTTATAGTTTAATTTTTAGAATTATTAATCAATTATTATTATTTATTAATTTTAATTTTAAAATTTAAATATTTTAAATTATTTAAAGTAATCTTTTTTAAATTAAATTATTTATTATTAAAATAATTTATCAAAATATTTTTGTATTTTAAAAGAAACACAATTAACTAATTAACTATTAAAAGTTCAACTTAGATTCAAATATAAAAAATATTTAGAGATAAAAAGAAAAAAAAATAGTAGGCCCAATATTTTAACTTAAGAAATATTATATAAATAAATATTTTAAGAAATAAAATTTAGTGATTAATTATTATTAATAAAATAAATTATTTGTTTAAGCACTTAATTTTAAAATAAAAAATAAATCTTTTTAAATTTCATAAATTAAAAAAAATGAATTTTTATAACACTTCTTTTGCAAACAATAGCTTTGGCTAACTCTCTTTTCTTTATTCTCTTTCCTATATCAATATATGTATATATATATATATATATATAATATAGTATATAGAAAATAGTATATATATTTAATTGAATATTATTTATCCTTGTTCGAAAATTTAGAAGAATTTGCATGAATATTATCACTCCAATCGTATTTTTGAATGCCTTGTTTAAGATTCTTCTGAGCATAAATTGCAAACAGCAGATAACAACTAATCAATGACTGTACAACTCTCAATAATTTGAACCCATACCTACATTATGCCAAAGAGGGTATGTGGAAAATTATCATTGGTGGAACATCACTCTCATTGTAGTTTGGGAAGTTAATCATCCTTGATCACTTTAGATCATGCAAGAGTGGCAAATTTCATTTGGAACTAATAAAGAGACTAAAATTGAAATGTAGGAAATCATGGATTAATATGAGAATGAAAGAAAATTTTAGAATTAACATGAAGTGATAATTCAAATTTCAAGATGTTAGTACAATTTTATGAATATGTAAATGTGAGTTAGCAACCTTCAAGATATGTTAAAAGATAAATCTAAATACATAAATAATTATATGATTTATAACCTTCATGTTTCAGCAATAAAAAAAGGAAATTCTTGCTTCCTTAAATTAGAAAAGTGTTAATATTTAGTAACTTGTAACAACCATGTCGTTATCTTAGTTAAATTCAGATTAATTAAGCTAAATTAAGTTCTAATTTTGATTTCATTAGACTCAATAGGTCAATTAAACATAACCCTAGAAATTTGGGATCAATCGGAGCTAAAATAAGAATTTTTGTATTTTTGCCTATTTTTGAACCCTGAAAAATACCTAAATTAATTTGATCTCTAAATTAAAATTTTATTTTATTTATAAATTTCTCATGCCTCAATTAGCTAAGGGTGAATTTTTGGAATTTTTGAAGATCATTTAATCTTAAATTGGATTTATGAAATTAATTAAAAATTAAGATAATTATTAAATGAATTAATATAAATTAAATTATATATATATATATATATTATTTACGGGATACGCTGTCAGGACCACGGCAAATCCTCTGCGGGGTCCCGACAACGGCGCATAAGGTCACGCCAATATATGCATTAGCACGCATCCTAGGGCATACCATCCAACGTCTAGATTTACCCCGCGCCATAATCAAATCCTAGCCGCTCGTTTGGCATCTTAATCCGACAGTATTCTGAACCCCGTCTTAAGTAACTCAGAACGATCGTTGGATCACTTAATCAAATTCGACGGGCGATCTGCCTCCCTGATCGGTCGTTATTGGTCAAAGGATCTGAATCGTTCCGTCCCAACTGACGATCCATCGAATAACTACGCTCCCACCAGTCTCTATTCAGCTTCGTCCCCAATTCCTGAGTGAGGCCCCGACAGCTCTCCCGCTTTTGCTGCCGTGGCATTACGGGGGGGATCCTATCCCCCACTCCCTCCCGAATCGCAACGGTAAGGGGAATGAAGTTCCGGGTCTACCCCTCGCGGGTCATGGCCCGATGCCTAACTCTCCCTGGGTCGGCCATTGAAGGTTAGCCCGAAGCTCCCACTCTGCAGCTCGGGCTATAAATACCCCGGGATTTCCACAGAGAATCCCTTTGCTCTCTGTGGATATGCTGCTTTACCTTCTCCCTCCTTGTCTATGTCCCCTTGCAGTTCGAACTCCCTGACGACTGAATTTGTTGTGTACCGCTGATAGAGGGTGAGGTCTGGAGTTTAGACCCCCTTGTTGAGCTCATGCGATCGTCTAGAGTACTTTGAGCTGCTTGACTTGTCTCTGTCACCTCTGCCATCTTCAGTTCTCAGGTACAGCCTCTTCCCATCCTTATGTTGAGCTGGTTTTAGCTCGACTCATGGTGTTTCACCCTTAGATGCTGTGATAGGATCATACCCCAGTATCCCGCTCGTCTGCTAAAGTAATGGGGAGGACTAGCAGTGGACCAGATGGCGTGATCGTCATATGAAAGTGCACTAGCAGTCGGCCCTTGTTCGAAGAATCGGGGTGATTCCTCGCAGCATTGGGTCCCCATTTAGCACCTCGATCCCTTTTGAAGTGATTGTAGACTCCTATCGATGGTTGGGTTTGATCGGATTGATCAATTCGACTGGGATTGATCAACCTGTTAAGAGCTTCTGTGTGCGCTCCACCTCGAGTAGCACTCCAGCGATTCAGACCTCCTCGGGACCCCTCATCTCACCCGATCATTCCCTTTTTAGTCCCTGAATATGTAGGTCTATAGCCCAACTAGTATCGTTAGCTCTGTGAGGAGAATTCAATCCTCACAGGTGTGCCTTAGGAGTCATCTCAGCCGAGTAGCACCCCAGCATTCTGGTGCGTCTCCTATGGGGGTTCATAGTTCATTCAACGCATCTTGGGTCCCTGGTGGTGTAGCCGTCGAGAGAAAGGCACGGCATGGCTTGAGCGCGAAGATTTTTGCAGCGGAAGCTAACCCTAGGGAGACGGGTATCGGGAGGCATCGTCTGGACGAAGCACAATGCCGGGCCAGGTCAGACCCCGTCTCGCGCGGTTTCGATTTCGGGCCGCACCTTTAATTAATTTATCTAGGATTAATTTTCCTTTTATTAATTCATTCATAAATGAATTTAAAATAATTGACCTATGATTTGATTTAAATAAAAATACAGATTAAATTATTAAAATAACTTTAATAATACTTATCCAAATGGTATGATCCTATATACTATTTTAATCAAAAAAAATATAAAAAATAATAATATAAAATAAAATCAAAGATCCAATAGCTAAATTTTAAATTATTGCCTAATCTTTTTCTATTTGTATTTAAATCATAATAAATTTATTTAATATCCAAAAATAGTGATTATGGTATTTGATTGCTCATAAGATCATACAAAACCTATGTATACCATTAAAAATAATTTAAGATCTTTAAATTTGCTAATCACCTCTTAATTATCCTAAAATAAGATTAGTAAATTAAGTCTTGAATTAGCCTCCAATTTTAGTAAATCTAGTTCCTAATGCCTTATTAAGTATAGTAGAGACTATAAATATATTTGGATCTTCCTAGTATGCCTTAATTTTCCTTAATCACCTTAATTGGCCTTAAAGTGTGATTAGTGATAATTAAGCTAATAATGCTATCAAATCCTAAGTTAAGTATTTTATCTACTTCAATAATTAATATGAAGCTCATTAAAATAGATTTGAACCAATTTAAATGATTAAATCTTAAAATCCCATTTTTAATCTTAAGAGGGGTATTTTGGTCATTTTGATCAAAATAGGTTTAAGCACCCCTTAAGCCTTGAAAATTCCAGTAAAGTATCTCTAATTAACTCATTAGCACCTTTCTGAAATCTCATATATAATAAAGGTGAAGTTAAGTAAAAAAATCTTAAAAAGTTTTAATAGATCTTAAGAGTACTCAAAGCCACTTCTTTAAGAGAGCAAACCTAAATAGCTTTAATGCTAAATCTCTAATTTAATTACTTTATTAATTTGATTCATAAACTACAAATCTTAAGTAAATATTATTGTAAAAGACTAAGTCTAGTTCTTAGTTGAGATTTAAAGTGAGCAAACCTTAGATCTTAGATTTTATATTATCTATTTTTAATTAAATCATCTTCTTTGGACTTTCTTAATTGAGTAATTGTTTAATCCTTTTCCCAGTGGGTGTAGGATTGATTCAATCTAGAATTACTCTAAAGATTGAATATAGATCTTAGATTCTTAGTTTCTAATTGATTATTTTATCTTATAATATTAGTATAACCATTCATTAAGATCATAGCTTCTAATCCTTCAACCGATAAGATTCTGTATCTTAAGTTTATGCTTGAGTGTGAACCCTAGATCTTGATTAGAATATCACCTTAGATTTAGGATTTGAACCCCATATGTGGAGTCTAAGTCCGTAATCCTCAATCTTGATTTACTTGATCAAGATTTGGGTTAAGTGAGTAAAATAATAATAATTAGGCCATTAATTTATTTACTTTAAACCTTTATAGTCATCACTTAATTTTGAATTAGAGCTTGTTAAGTTCTAAGGTTAAACATTAAGGTCATGAATCTGAGACTCTACTCGATAGCTGGATATTGAAAATCCAAAACTTGTATCTTCTCAGAATAGTTATATTTGGATAATTTAGATAACAGCAGATATCACATAAGTCTAGTTGAGTCTCTTACTTACTTTAACTTTGATTTCTCTACACACCTTGAATATTGAGCATTATTCCTTGAGCATAATAGGAGAACTTAGGATATGGAAGATACATCATAAGTTAGTATTTGCAAAGCATAACATTCACTCAGTTCTTTTAGTGCATTCAGCCCAGTAATATATATATATATACTTTTTTTTTTCCTTAAGTGTGATCGGTGGGATTTGAACCCATGACCTTGCATAACAAATCATAAGCATCAACCACTGGGCTTCTTGAAATATATATATATATATATATATATATATATATATATATATATATATATATATATATATATTATTTATGGTAATGATTTGAATATATTGTTTGGTGGATTGTGAATTATTTGAGAAAGTTCAAAAACATTTTACTTATCTCCTTAATATGTTTATACACATTTATATGATATGATCACTTGTAATCCAATGAAAGAGTGAAGCAGTAGCGCAATTTAATTGAACATTATTTATCCTTGTTCGAAAACTTAGAAGAATTTGCATGAATATTATCACTCCAATCACATTTTTGGATGCCTTGTTTAAGATTCCTCTGAGCATAAATGCAAACAGCAGATAACAAATAATCAATAACTATACAACTCTCAATAGTTTGAACCCATAACTACACTATGCCAAAGAGGGCTACTTTCAGCATTCATTGTTGAGGTGGATGCCTCCCTATGAGATTTCTTCTGCACCTCCTTATTCATTACAAGCACAACAATATTGTTAAATCTTAATAACTCATTTCTTGATGAATTGTTGATGGCTGTAACCACCCTATCCCAACTGTTCGGTAATGAAGAGAGGAACAACAAAGCTTGAACCTCGTTATCAAAATTGATGCCCATTGAACTTAACTGGCTCTTTATCATGTTGAACCCATTGAGGTATTTAATCACTGAATAACCATCCATTATCTTCATGTTAAATAATATCTTCATTAAGAAAACTATATTCGAAGCCAAGAACATCTCATACATTCTCGTCAAGGCATCCATAAGATCTACAGTAGTTTTCTCTTTAGCAATGCTAAAGGCAACAAAAGAAGACCAAGATAAATGAATCAAACCCATTGCAGTTCTATCGAGAACTTTCCATTCTTCGTTAGTCATAGTTGCAGGCTTTCTGTCGGCTCCTTTCAATAGAAGATATAACTTTTTCTGGTAAAGCAGATCCTCCATTTGCATTTTCCAGAATGCAAAGTTCGTTCCATTGAATTTTTCTATCCAGTGTCTCATCTCGTCAACCATTGCTCACACTCAAATAGTAAACCCTAAGACCAACAAGGTAACCTCATGCTCTGATACCACTTGTTGATAAAAAATACTAATTGAGACTTCCAGCACCGAGAACACTCCGCAGCGGAAGCGATTGATTAGCGCACTTGATTGAGTACCGGGGTTGCATTGAAAATTACCAAGAAAATCTGAAATCACATATCCACAAGTAAGAGATTACAACACATGCATGCAAAACAAACTCAAGCACACAAACATCCAAATATATAAATTTATGTTAAAAATCTAAGAATGGGAAAAAACTACGGAGCCACACCATATAAAATATCAACTAAGAATTTTAAAGAGTACAGAGTTATAAAGAGCTTGACCTTTGACAGGTAACACACAATCTCTTACTCTATGATGAAGAGGAGAGGAAGCACCTCCACCAAGAGTATCTTCTTCAACATGCAAGAGCTCTATTGCACTACAGTTTCCTTAAGGCTTCACATTGGGATCTCCTCCTCACAGCAGCCAAAAGCCTCTAAATAAGATGCCAACTTCTTTTGATTTCCTAGGAAACTCCTCCACATGTTCCCTTAAGTACTCAGCCCATTTTCGGACACCAAATGGTCCAAAATGCCCTCCAAATTACTTAGGGCATAACCTGAACCAGAGCAGAACTCCACTATACGCTACGGCACGCCGTAGCGCTTGGGTCTCGGGTTGCCTGCCGATGCGGGGTGCTGTAGTTCCCGCCTCTCGGGATGACTTCCACTGCGGCGCGCTGTAGCTCTCGCCTCTCCGGATGACTCCCGTTGCGGCGTGCTGTAGCACCCACCTCTTGGGATGACTCCCACTGTGACGCACAACAGTGCCGATTTCCAATGCAGCGTGCGATAGCGTCATCTCCTCTGTTTGTTGACCGCTGAGGCGCGCAATAGCACCTCCATCTCGGGTGAGGGACAGTCTCAGGCATCACTCCCGCTGCGGCGCGCTGTAACTCCCGCCTTTCGGGATGACTCCCGTTGCAGTGCCTGTGCTGTTCCTGAACTTCACACTTGTTTTGAATTGCATCAAGACCTCCCAGAAGCTCACCGAAACACCATTAGCATCTCCTTATGAATTAAATGGTTTTCACATCACAATAGCCAATATGGAAAATTCTTAATTTTTTTATTAAAATATTTTTATTTTTAGGTTCAAATATTGAGATTCTTAATTTGATGTCCAAATGGAATAAAATCAATGAATTTATAATCCTTAGTATGAGGATTACAATGACACGTAGTATGGTCAATTTGGTGCATATTAAGCTTAATTTGACACTAATGACCCTTAATGATGATTAGAAGATCATTAGTTTATCGGACCCCGGCACTGTACATCAATGTACATGCGCTGTCGCCAACGATATGCAATTGGGCTCGATAGAGCCAATTGAGTATCTCAAAAGAACAGTTACTATATGAAATTAATAATAAAACTAAAGTGAACTGAGTTAACCAGGATAATAGGAGAAAATTCAGTACCTCACTCTCGTCGTTCGCAGAGTCTGCTTAGTTCAAGAGTCGCTCAGAGTTGCATCGAGTCCTCCCAATCGCTAGCTGTGGATGAGATGGCGTGATTGAGGCCCTTAGCCGGGCTTTTGGAGTCACGGGAAGGCTAAGGAGGACCGGGATGTAGCACGTGGTTGTGCTGGAGAAGGCAACAGAGGACAGTGCTATGTCGCATCTCAGTCGCTTGCTCGATCCGAGGGCATTGATCAAATCCCTTGATTGGATTAACCAAAAGCGTTGCCTCAATCGTTGGATCTGGGCCCTGATTCAGTGGCTTAGATAAGATTCCCCGCGGCTCTAATCTTAATCGTTCAATCTTAAAGGGTGGAATGGCGGAACGACCTAGATCTCTCGATCCCGCTATTATGTGTTTAAAGGCTAACAGTGGATCGCCCGTCATCCGTTATTAACCGTTGATTTTATTAAAATAATTTAATTTTACCGATTTAAATAAATAATAATAATATAGTTTAAATTAATCAAACATTCTCATCCAAATAAGTTCCAAAAATTTTCAAAAATTCATCAATAATTAATTTAGAGCGAGGAACTCGCATTTGCAATCAGATGTTCAATTGGATGTCAAATTAGTTTTTTTAATTTTTTATTTATTTAAATTGATTAAAATATTCCATAAACCAAATAACTTCTAAATTAACTCAAAATTCAGGTCCTAATAATGTTTAAAAACTAATGGAGAGAGTTTATTATTGATTAGACTAGTTAATGAGAGGTTGTTACAAGGGCTATGGGGTTGTTTGACAGCATAAGCTGATAATAAAATAATTGATTGCAATTTAATCTAATTACTTTGTAGTTGTTTGGAAAATTATTGGAATGTAAGTCTCAACAGCTTAATGACACAAAAAAACTAGTGAAAGAATAGTTGCAATTTCCCAGTAAATAAGAGGAATATTTGAAAAAAAAGCTTGAAGGATTCTTGAACTCCATCAAAAAAACAAAGCTTCGTAACAGAATCTTGGAGGAAGAACTGGGAGCTACGAAGACCTGCGCCAAACTCTTTGTTTTGTTGCTACATCATCATCTTCACCAATTTATCATGTCGTCGTCATTGTCTTTATCATGAACACTTGAACCTAATTCATCGAGATTTTTCATTATCTTTGTCCCGAGATGTCGCGAGCTTCGCATCGTCTTCGTGACTTCGCAAATCATCATAATCTTCATCGCACTCATGTGTTTGCGTCAGTGCCGATGAATTATATTGTCGTTTCCATCGCGAGAAGCTGCAAGCTGCGCCTTGTTGCTTTTTTCTAATTTATCGCAATTTTATCTACAAATCACCTGATTTGGGCGAAGTAATTTTCTAAGGAGTAAATATTTGATCCTTTATTGTACATTACACTAAATCCTGCATACTGACACATCAACTTTATGATTCTCAAGATTTATTAGTTTACACCTAACTTATTGCATATCCAATAACCCCTAAATGAGAAGAGTCAACATTTGGAATTGGAAATGCGAAGGTATAGTAATTGTGAGCTGTCCAGGCAAAGGTTGTATGATTTTAGAAAAGAGGTCTTAATATCGAGTTTCAATTTAAGAAATGAAGCAAGAGTCTCATTTGAGCTTAACAATTTGAGATATGTATGACCTAAGGTTACTAATAATTAAAGATAAATAGGTGCTTATGAAGAGAGCTTCTTACAAAGCAAAGAATCACAAGTGAACCAAATCAATTTAAGCTCACAAGATTGCTTTTTATCTACCTATCATTGATTCCAAGAACCTCAAGTTGGTTTTCTTAATTTTCCACATATGGAAAAAATTATATTAAGAAATCAGATTTTTAATAAATCAGTTGATTAATGAATAAGAAACAAAATAACTCTCAATCAACAAGCAACCTTATATTTCCCTATGGGCCTATATGAAAATTGCAATTTTTTTATATTACTTTTTAAAGTAGTCTTTTTGCAAGTTATCAAAAAGATGATTGTCAATTATTCTAATTATCAACATATGCAAGGTTAGAAATTAATTGTTTGCCCCCCAAATTAAATTCAAGTCTTTGGCCTTTTTGGAAATGTTGATTTATATTGTTGGACCAATTTTCAAATGCAAAAACAAATAGAATAAAAGAGAGAGAGTCTCCTTATCTCATACCTCTATAGAATTTAAAAAAGTATACTAAATAGTTTCAAGAGGACTAAAACTAATAGCTCAAAGAATATTACTAAGAAAGTCTTAATTAAGACTGTCATAGATTTTTTCAAGATCTAATTTAATGCAATTCAATGTATGAATTAATTCTTGATTGATAAAAATATAATCTTTGATGTTTCTTCTCAGAATAAAGAGACTTGGATTAATCTCTACAATGAAACTAAAATGATGTTTTATTTTAAGAACTAATATTTTGGATATGGTTTTGCTAGACACAATGCATAGACTAATTGGATTGTAGTTGTCCTACCAAAAAAACACAATTACTCAATTTTGGGTAAAGTGAATAACAGTGTCAGTAAAAAATTTATGAATACTTGAACTACAAAAGAATTCTTTAATGGCATTGATGCAATCTTCCTTAGCATTGTTCCTTTAACATAGAATTCAATAGGGATGCCTTTTGGCCCTGTAGTAATGCCTTCCCTCTAAATTTTTTAAAAGAAGGTAATTGATGTAATCCAAGAAGATTTTGAAAAGCGGGTTTAAAGAATGAGAATTATAGTTGCTCCCCCATAAAGTTTGTTAAGTAATTAACAAAATGAATCATAATGTCATTCTCATCCATTAAAAGGGAACATTCAGAGTAATAATTGTAATTTATTATTATGCCTTCTCTTATTAATCCAAACATGGTAAAAAAAACTAGTCTCCATACCTTCCCTCTTCCAATTAATAATGCATTTTTGCTTTCAAAATGATTCAATATTATTATAATATTTTAAGCAATTTTTCTTTGGGTAGGGAAAGTTTCACTTCTTAGATGTAGAAGGATTTGTTTCATAATTGAGTCACAGGTTCCTAACTTCATATTCTTATCTTCTAGATTGTTGAAAAATATTACAAATGTTCTCTTTATTACCAATAAGAAAGATGTTTCCAAGTTTATTCTTTCATTAGTTAACTAGTCTAATCATATCATAGGTCTCTTTGATTCCTTCCAAATGTCACCAACCATTTTCACGAAATTTTGCTAATTAAACCAAAACATTAAAAATCTAAATTTCCTGGGATATAATAGGGTTAACATTTAATTCTTTATAAATAATGTGCTTATGTATGATCCAGCAAGTAAAATCCAATAAAAAAAGATATATATAAGTTATTTGTTCATTGATTGCTTGTAAAAATTCGATCTAATTTTTCAATAGTGTAAATTTTAGACAAGTGAAGTTAGCATCAGTATAATGAGATTCTTCTAAATTATCATTATTATTGTATTGCTAAATCGTGAGCATTATGATATCTTTTATACTAATTGTAATAGAGGGCAGTACTAAAGTCCCCACCAAGGAATCAAGGAACTGGCAGATGAGTTTCAATGAATCTTGAGAAATCACAAACTTTGAGATTTACTCGTGTACACAAAGATCCTCAAATTTGAAAAAGTTGTTATGAAAAAGCAATGTGAATGACTTGTTCATTTTCTTTTATATATATATATATATACCAACCTTCTAAACTTCATTTAACACCTTTTTTTATTTATGCTACATGATAGCAAAGCCCTCGGTTTCAATCATCGCAGTCTTGCTAACACCCGGTTTAGAGCCTCCGTTCCTGATGAATAACAACAGCATCCACCTTCCTCTCTCCTCTTCAATGCAAACAACTGTGATTGGTCGTATTTCCTCTTCTCGTATTCCATTTCCACTTCATCTCTCTTTGTCTACACTGTGTGTGTCATTTGAGCTTAAATGCCAATCGACCCAATAATATTGTGTAATCTTCTCAGCTAGAACATATTGCTGCATATTATATTACTCATGGAGATGCAAGAATGCCAAAGTTCACCATTTTGCGCAAGTTGTCATCCTCGCCTTTGCCATTCACCTGAGCCATGCATCATTATTGGACTCTCGTAGCATCTTGACCATGTTTGTCATCGCACCATTCAGTTTCATTGGTGCCCCCCGGCCTTTGCACCTCTGTACCAAGCCTTAAAGGAAAACGGTTCCATGCTCTTTCCGGCTCTCCACCTGAAAAATAATTGGTTGTTTTGTCATATCAATGTGCAAGAGATGGATGGGCTCATGGTGGACCATGCATGATAGTTGCTCTGCTATCATTAAATTGAAGAAGCTCTACGCTAACGGCCCAACGAAGAAATAAACCTTTTAATTGTGCTAAGAAATATTATGCATGTACTGCTCAAGTTTAATGAATCAATGATATTTTTACCCATCGCTTTTTCTAAACACAATGTGGACTAAATTTTACTAGTATGTATATCTTTATAATTTTTCTAATGTTTACCCCATCACAAAAAGTGCCGCTCAACTGCTTGTAGGCACGCTTAAGCTTTGCTCAATTACAAGTGTACTTGAAATTATCATTCGGGAAGGTATAATTATGATAAAGGGAGAGATTATACGAAATGATGAAAGCCAACGATCTAATAAATACTCTCGAATGTATATTCTGTATAGTATACGGGCACCATTATAAAATCATTTCATCACCTTTCATTCAACGCTTTGAAGTTGCCACCCCTTCCCTGTTGGCGGTTGGCAGGTGAGAACCATTAAACCTGAGGCGCAGCAGCCTGTTCCGCCGCCGACAGCCACCGCCGACCACCACCCCTCTCCTGCTCTTAAACCACTCCCACCACTTGAGCTTCTTCCCTGCTCTCGGCTTCTTCATCTGCTTCTTCTTCTTCTTTTTGTGTCTCCTTCTCATCCCCCATAAATTATGAAAGAACCACTCCATCATTAAGTGCAAGATATGCCCATGTTCCTCCCCCATTCCTCTATTCACATGAAGAACTCCCTTCAAGTACTTCCACAGAGACCTCTCCTGCTCTTTCCGGCCAAAGCCGGCGCCCTTTTCATCTTCTTCGTTTTTGTGAAGATGGTGATGGTGATGAAAAATGATCGCCAATTTGTTCTTCAACTTCTTTAACTTCCCCTCTTCCTCCACGCCCCCCTCCACATGAACCTTTGCCGGTTTGCGGTTCGGAGGTGGCTGGCGGTGTGGCAATTTCCGCCGTGGAATGAGCGAAAGGTGAGTACTCGGGGGCTTTGGTGGGGACGGTGACAGCCTTTTTCTTCCTCTGTTCCTTGTCTTCTTCTCTTGCTTCTGCCTTCTCCGAGTTAGCATGCTGGACCGTGCGGTTCGGCTTGAACAAGATGACAACGAGGAATATGTTCCCGCCTCCTGATTGGTAAATCGAACAGGCACAATCGGCTTGTTGGCCCTGGTTTTGGCTTTTGGAGCCCTTTTCATCTTATTATTCTTTGTAACCACTCTTTTTTCATGTCTTGGATGAGTCGAATAGGCTGACCTGGCGGACCGGGAAAAGGAATCGGATGAGCATAGAGCCGATTTGCTTGATGCGGGCGAGAGAAATCTTCCTTTCGCCTTTGAGCCCTTCCGGTTCGATCCGATATGTTTTTTGGTAGTGCCTGGAGCCTTGTTCTCAGCCTTAAGATAATTTTTACAAGCAATCTGGGCCGCCCGATCTCCAGCCAAAACTATGGAATCTTGATGCTTTGAGCTGGGCGCACGCCGGGTGGATCGATCTCTGTTCAGTTCAGTTCCAGGTTCTTTTCTCCTGGTTTGAGTCAACACGATCTTATTGTTAGGTTCAGTTGTTTCCTTTTTGCCGGTTCTCTTTTGATGAGTCAGTTCGCGGTCAATAAGATCATTTTTGGGGGCTCGATTGGAGGTTCGGGTTGGAAGATCAACCTGCTCGGTTCCAGGTTCTTTTCTCCTGGTTTGAGTCAACACAATCTTATTGTTCGGTTCAGTTGTTTCCTTTTTGCCGGTTCTCTTTTGATGAGTCAGTTCGCGGTCAATAAGATCATTTTTGGGGGCTCGATTGGAGGTTCGGGTTGGAAGATCAACCTGCTCGGTTCCAGGTTCTTTTCTCCTGGTTTGAGTCAACACGATCTTATTGTTCGGTTCAGTTGTTTCCTTTTTGCCGGTTCTCTTTTGATGAGTCAGTTCGCGGTCAATAAGATCATTTTTGGGGGCTCGATTGGAGGTTCGGGTTGGAAGATCAACCTGCTCGACCCGTGCTCTCTTCAGGGCATGAACCGGAGTTAGAAGCTCGCCGCCATTGTCTGGGTTTGGCGCTGGTCGATCGGCATCGCTGATTCGATGGCTGATCAAGGTTTTACTGGATTGATGGATAGATTTCTTCATGTTATTTGACTCAGACATACGGCTCATGATGCAGTGGTCCGGATTATCTGAGCTGTCAATTAGACCAGGGCAAATTAGATAGTCTTTTGATGGCCGACGGGGATGCACAGGCTGGTCAACTGATGGGCATGTCGTTTGGATGATCTTTGGTTGGGCTGTTGGAGTGCAGACAGCTACTGCCGTTTCGAGTAGGGCAGAGGAGTGGCATTCTCGATATTTCTCAATTTCTTGAGCCTCTTTTGGGAAATCACTATGTGGAGAAGTTGCTGAGTTGAGCTTAGCCAGCATTTGTCCAGGTTCTGATGAGCAGGCAACAGTCTGTTTAAATTCAGAGCGAAACTTTAAAAGAGCTATTATGTATTTACCCACAAAATCTCATGATTGTAAAAGAATTAAATATTTAAATCATTTCAATCATTATAGTTAGAGAATTGCTATAAAATTAAATAATATTGTTATAAAAATAAAAAATTAAGAATTAGAATTTATGATTTATGGTTTATGCAAACACACCTTCGCTATTGGCTGAAGAGCCTCCTGAGCAGCACCATCAAGCAGCTTCTTCAACAGATGCCACGATTTCTCATCCAATGCCTAAATTTTATAAAGTTCACATACGATTGATGTGCGGATTTAAAGAACATGGAATTCAGGAATAAAAAAACAATAAAAGAGTGAATGTTCATACACATGTAGAGGGCTGGGATGACCCGGCGGTGTTATTATGCAAAAGACCATACAAGCTCTTCAGTGCGTACAGCTCGGAAATCAATTCGTCGAGCCTCATGAACTCTATCAATCAGATGGAAAGAGTTTAGTACTTCTTCAATTCAAACATTTAGATGGAAAAATGCAAGTGCTTTCACCTTCGTCTCTTGATTTAGATGGATTAGAAGCAGAGGAAGAAGCCATTGATCAGTACCAACAAGAATTAGGGTTTGTTCCAGAGATAAATAATTGCTTTGACAACTACACTGGCCAAGGAATGGAATCGTAGATCATCGACTAAGAATCTGTTTGTAAACAAAATAACATGATTGAACACAAATTATTCGCTCAAATTTGAAATCTATCAAAATTAGAAAAAGAAATTCAAACAAGTATATAACACTCTTTGCAATCTGAACATCAGCGTAATTGCTAAGAAGAAATTTTATGGTAGAAACGTCAATGACAAGAAATCCTTCAGATTATCATAAGCATTTATTGCTTACATCTCTTCATTTTTCAACAAACTTTGCTGCTTTTATTATGCCATTTAGAAAGGATAGCCCACTCAAGAGAAGAGAATGACGATGGAAAATAAGCGAAGGAGGCGTCACGGCAGCAAGACGGCACCGCGACGGTCCGAGCCTCTATGGGAAAATTTTGAGATGTTATGGCATTTTTAATATATATATATAGACTAAAGGCTTAATTGCATCACTATACCTTGTGCTATTGCCGCTTTATCACACCCCACAAATAAAACAAACAATTAATTTTTATTTGTATTTTAATTTAATTTTTTGTTCTCTAAAAGTGCAACTAAATTAAATCATCTTAATTAAATCTAAAATATTATTATTTAAATGTTAGGTGCTCATTTTTGTTGCTTAGCCATCATTTTAATTTATGTTAGTTTACTATTAAAGTTAATTATATTAACTAACACATTTAATTTTAATTTTTAATGACATTAATTGTAATATCAACATATCAAAATTAAAAAACAAAAAGTTGATTTTGTTAAAATCTTATTTAACACAAGAAATAGAAGAGTTAAACTGGCTCAGTAGCTTTTTTAATATTTTCCATGTATCCTTATTTGCAATAAAATTAAATGCTTAATAATAATAAATTTTATATATAAGAAAGAACATTATACTCCGAATTGGAATAACATGATTTGTTGAAAAACAGTTGTAATAAAATCATTCTAATCAGAAAATCAATAGACAATCATTGTGGATTGAACATTTTGGAGTAAAGGAATATATTTTAAATGTTGAAAATAGGGCTACTAAACACAAGCTAAAAATAAATTTCTACTGTTTTCTTCAAAAATACTTTAAGAGCATGCAATTTTTTAATTTAATTGATGCATTGAACTTAGGTGTCATGCATGTATTGTGTAAATAATACCATATATAAGAATATGCCTGTGGTAGCTAATAAACATGGCCGAGAAGTTTTTTTAGGTTTCAGCCCAATTCAAATTCTGTTTTTTCATAGATTTGCATGTTACGAATATGTGAATTCAATTGTTGGTAAATACATATTTTAATGACTTGGGCATCGCAACTAGAATTCTTAAAATGTTTTCTAAGTTTCTGTATAATCTTTTGCTTTGAACATTTGTTTGATGGTAAAGGCTAAATACAACTTAATAATAATAATATAGTTTATAACGAATGTCATAGTTTATTAGCCTAATAAAAAATAATATTGACATCTATATTTAGTACTATGGTTTCAAGCTATCCAAATAACCTAACTATTTCTCTAAAGAAAATCTTTGCACTATTAAAGACATTAATAGGATTGAAAAATGAAATGAAGTGAGCTATTTTAAAGTTGGGGGTTGGGTTGGCTGCTTGACCTTTGCATTTTCTTATTTTGAAATAAAAACAAGACATCGTGGTGTTGAAGGTGTTTGACCAAATTAATCCATTGATGAATAGAATAGAAAATGAACAAAAAGGACAAAACTAAAATCATTGGCTGAACATAAATATAAAGCAAATTAAAAAAATTATTTCATGAACTTGAAACATACATAAATTATATAAATTTAATTTTCTAAGAGAAATAGATAGAAGGCATAAGTTTCTTTTCTTACTTAATTGCTGAGATAGCATCACTTATTAGAGGTCAATACAGCAGATAATGAAGTTCTAATTCATTGTGTTGATTTATGAATTAAAGATCAATCGCACCTAGTCTACAGCCAATTATTTAATATCAACAAAATGTATTAGACTTTAGACCATATAGCATTATTCTAAAACTATAAAACTAAAAATAGAATAAAACAACCATAAGTATATCACAATTAAAAAGTTGATTGTGACAGACAGCTCATTCAAATTATTACTTCCAAGTAAACAAGAGCAAAAATTTGAACTTCTAACTAAATCTTATTTTTTGTAAAAATTTGAGAAAGAAATTATGCAATCAATTTGAACACCAAAATATTTAAATTTGAAAAGCGAAGTAAGAAAGTGAAAAATATTGCGACTCAGCAATTAATGATTTTTTAAAGATCAAGAGTTCATATACTATCAAACAAATACTTTTTATTGATTTCTTCAAAAAATAGAAAAATACAAAAACAAGCAAAAAACCTCTTAGTGCACATTCTCAACCAACATTTAGGATTGAGTTATCACCAATAGCGAAAAAATACAGCAAACAAAATATTTGAAATAGATCAAAATCAAGTTTTCAAAACAAACACAAAAATCATGACAATAATAATAATTAGTTAATGTATTAAATTAAATTTTTATCAATGATTTTTTTTCTTATTTTTAAAATATTTTACTAAATACCATAATAATTTTTTAATATATAAGCACATGGCCCACATCTATTTATTTATTTAAATAAAAATATTTTAAAATCGAAGATCAATAACTAACCAATCAGCACAAATATTAATAAAGCAAATTCACATTATATCTAAGAAAAAAAAAATTAAATATTCTAATAAATTAATAAAAATAAATAAAAATTGATATTCTTATTAAAAAATGAAAAACAATATATATCAGATGATTAAAGCAAACTTTTATCAATTAATATTTGTGCAAAAAATGAATTATTCAGGTAATGCAAAAAAAAAAAGAAATAAGTCCATGTAGTGTTCCGAATTTTATAAAAAAAAATATCATATTATATCCTAAAATTGCTTTTATTTCTCCCCAACTGTTGTATAAATATACTAAAAAAAGGGTGGGAGAAATTAAGAACTCACACAACCAATCACTTATTTATGTATAGATGTATTTTTTTATTTTTGAAATTTATTGAGGATATATCAAGGCACCATAGCAATGCTTTTATATAAAACTCATTATTTTATTAAATATTAAACTATGATTAGTACAATCATGTGCACGGAGCTCATCACCTGTATAAAAATAAAGATAGCATAGTAATTTGCAATCCCCTTGCTTAACTGTTAGGATTCTTGAGGAAAGAATAACCTCTTGGCACTCACTCGGACATGCAATTATAACACATAATTAGAAGTGCTGAAGTACCTACAATATATAATTTTTATTTAAAGCTTGATGAGAGAATATAATGTGGGGGAGAGCTCATGTAACTACAAAATCTCTACCGACACTTTGAAAGATTCACAACCAAAAGCTAAGAAACAATTTCCTAAAGCACACATACTTATAGCTCCTATGAAACACAAAATAACAAAAACCAGATAACAAAGCATTATTTTTATTCAGTCAGAGTGGTATTTCTCCAGCCTTGCTACATGTGTGTTTTAGTAGGCGCATGTAGCTTTGCTGGTTAAACTCAACGTAGTTCGAGCTATATGCATTCAAGTTGGAGAGTATGCCCGACTTATGAGGAATGATTAATTCATCAGAGCTGGGGCATTCCCAACTTATCTAAGACACTTGCATCTAATTATTTTTGTCAGATTTTAAAATTTTTTTTATTATATTGTTGTTGTCATAACTTTTTAATCTAACTGTTAAATTTAATTAATTTTTGGCATGATTACTCTCTATTATATTATAAACAATTTCATTGTTGAGTATAGAACTTAGGTTTTCCAATTATGTCTTCATATTTATGTCCAAAGTTCAGAAAATAATGAGACTTTTTCTTTGAAAATTTCAGAAAAGTCAATATTTTTTTCAAACTTTGCATATTCACAACTTTTAAAATACTTTGAACTACTGGCTGAAATTTAAAATGCTTAATCTCTAATCAATTAGGAACAACTTTCATTTATACATTAGCAGTTAAAGATATTTTTTGAACATTCATTTAAGTGTCCAAAATTCACTAAAAACCTTAATTCATCAGAGCTGGGGCATTCCCAACTTATCTAAGACACTTGCATCTTCTGCTTCTTCCGTGATGTTTTTTCTAGTTGATAATCATCCATATGAATCAGCTGTATTGAGGCAAGTCAATACTTCTGCCCAACCCTTACTCTGTCTTCTTTTTCAATTTATTATTTTATGTCTACACTGCTAAATAGAACTTTTAGAATGCCATTTTCAAGTTAAAGAGATGGAGATTGGATGTTTTGCTTCTTTCGAACTTGAATGATAAAAGATTGAAAGTTTTCTACGTTATGACATGCATGCATTTTTCCTCTAAAATATCAAAAGCTAATATTTGTTTTCATTAATGATGTATTATGTTTAAAACTAAATCATTAGATTAATTTATACTCTAGAATATTATTTCATGCAAATTGTTTGAATTTCTACCCTAGACTTAGATCACCTTAGATCCTAGTCTAGATTTAATCTAAAGCCTTAAGACCAAAACCAAACTCTAAGTCTAGCATCTCCCTATATTCCATACTTCAATTTATTATTCCTCTTATTTTTCTTTCTTTCATGCTTCAACCCCTTTTTCCCATTACTTAAAGAATATCACTACAAACTTGACAAAATCAGACTCATCTTTCGATCTGAATCTCTTTCCAAGCTATCAAATTGGCAGATGCTAGACCGAGTCCGCAAATAATAAGAATGAGTATCTTATCTTTCCCAAAAAATAGACTGATGGGCACCACATTGGCCCACATATAATCCAATTCTTCCAAACAATCAAACTAGCAAACACTACATTAGACCCACTTATAGTTTTTCCAAACAATCAGATTGACAGGCACCATATCAAGCTCTGCATACAATCCTCCATAATCAAATTAATAGACACCAAGTCAGACCTGCATACAACCCTCCGAACAATCAAATTGCATGCACCATGTCAGGCCGACATACAATCCTCCAAATGATCGGATTGGTAGGCACCATGTCAGGTTCATGTACAATCCTCCAAACATTCAGATTGGCAGGCACCATGTTAAGCCCACATTCAATTTCAATCAATCAGATTAACAGAGATCATACAAGATCCACATATAATCTTCAGACAATAAGATTGGCAAACACCATACTTGATCCACATACAATCTGTAAACAATCAAATTTGTAGACATCATATTTCGCCCATGTACAATTTCAAACAATAAGATTGGCAGACAATGTTGAATCCACATTTAATCTCGTCAGCAATCAATTGACAGACACTATATTAAGTTCACCTACAATCTAATGCATACCTGACCCTTTCTAATATATCAGATTGACAGGCTCCATATTGAACCCGCATACAACATGAAGAATATCTAACTCTGCTGAATCAAAAAGATTAGCAGGCCTTATACTGAGCCCACATACAGCCTGAGGAATATCTGACATTTTCCAATCAAAAAAATAGGCAGACTCCAAACAGGACCAACATACAATCTGATTGGATAGAACACATGTCTAATCTAGAAAACCCTTCTGGGAGATAACCTTCTTTTAAAGGGTAGGTTGTGAGACCAAATTCTTTTTAAGACCATCTCATATTCCAATTTCTCAATGTTTAATGTTTCATCATTAATGAAAGACATTTTTGTTAAAACAAATTCCAAAAGTGTCATCAATTAAAAAATGATACCATTTAAGACTAAATATGGTGAAATGTTGAAATGCTTTCACACTTGCAAAATATTTATTTTATTCTACACAAGAGAACTACACTACCTATTCTACACATTACAATCACATATGAATTTTTCTTTATTATTTTGAAGGGGAGTAACATGAGTCCTCATTAATACCATGGATAAGTTCTATCCTGAAAATTGTTTGCTACAGTCACTGAAATTAAGAGATTTTCTAACACCTATTAAAATTGGATGGTTTAAGGTTACATACTTGTCGTACAATCATGTTATTGTTGTTAAGTGTCATCTATCATTTCTATATTGATATTGCTAAGTTTAGTATTTGTAATTGCATATAAAATTTTAACAAGAATATATTTTTGTATTAAATTAAAAGTTATATAATTATATCTTGACTTCATTCTGCTCTTTATAGCAGTGGAATTCTGCTTTCATAAGTAATGATAAATTTTAAAACACATGTTGAGTTGGTGTATTGAATTTCTCTAGTACCACAAATAACAATGTTTACTAAAAAATTAACAATTAGCAATAATATAAGTGTAAACAAGCAATAAAAAGTGTGTGATGGAAATAGAATAATTGCACAAAAGCAAATAAATGGCATGCCTCTTTTAAGGGTAACAATAATTACTTTCACTACAAAACAAATCTATTAATCATATTTGCATTTATCATGTCGATCAATATTTGCGAAAAACCCACCTGCATAAGCATATAAAACAAATTAAAAAGCACAATTTAAAAATAAAAGAAGGTATCAATGTACCTTCACTTGTATAGGAACTGTGTCAAAACTGAGTATATCTGCAAGCGATTATTACATAAACTTTCATTAGCACATGGATCTAACATCATTAATGTTAGAGGATTCTTTGATTACCTATGTATTTATGTTAAACTCATTTATTAGCACTTAATAGTTGTATGCTTGATCTAATATACATGTACAAATGTGTGCTCGTTTTACCAATCTTTTATATGTATGTATTTATAGGTTCATTAAATGGACAACTTTCCAAACACAACTACAAACTTTAATAATTACAAAAGAAGCACTTTCATCACATTTTTATTGTATACATGCATTGCATTTTATATCTACTACAATTGGAAGAATCTTAAGGTTGTTGTTTAAATGATAAATATGTGAATTATAAATTTATGTGCTGTGTAAGTAAAGACCCTTTAATATTTTCATAAACATGCTAAATTAGTCCACTGAGACTAAGAGTTGAGTTTTCTACAAATCAAACTGCTCATATCAAATTGAGACATTCAATAATAATAATAAAACTTAACTTTAATCAGCTTATTATAGCATTTTTTATCCAAAAGAAATGCTGTCATGCATATTAAATGAGATGACTAACCCGATATAGTTCAGATTTTTATGTAACATTTGGAAACATAGAAGTTAAAATTTTGTATAAATAAATAGCAACACAACATCACATTATTTGTGAAAGGAAAAACCTAGCTGCATATTTAAGAGGAATCGTCGTTTATGTATTAATAAAAAGTGAAAAAACATGTGATTAGGTTGTACGATTAGAACATAGTGGCTGCATTAGCAAATAACCTACTAAACAACGCTTTCAAGTAACAGTAAATCATTATAACTTTAATGTAATCGGAATGTGGTTGTACAATAAATTAGCCTATGTCATGTCCCTACAATTTTTTTAAGCGACACTTAAAATTTGCTGTACCAAATATTATTTTGCATGATTATATTAACTCATAGTTTTTGCATTTTACACATATATCTTTGTTTACGTCTCTCATCTCAAAATATTCCCACATAGCAGCAGTTAATCTTACTAATCAAGAAACATGTAATCAAACTAAAACTGCTTCATTCGACCATACAGAAGAGCTCTCTTATGACGTCATTTATCTAAGAAGCTTGATGAAATTCTGAACAAAAGGTACCTAAAGGAAGAAGCAAAACAGAGCTGATAAGTAGGGTCGCCGCCTTGTCGGCGAATCTAGGATCCAGAGGCTATGCCGAGAAACTGATTGAGCTGCGAAGAAGAGAAGAAAGATAGGGTAGGCATCGCCATAACTGGTAGCTGTGCCAAAGGAGAAGAGAGTGAGGGTTGGCGACTCCTGCCTTCGCCAACGAGCAGAAGAGTCGGAAGGACATCCGGGGGAAATGGGTTTTAAAGCTTGCGAGTTTTAGGGCTGAAATAAGTATTTATTTAGCTATTTATGGATTCCCTTGATCGTCCGATTCAATTGAGAAGGGTCTCACGGTGAGGATCCTTTAGGTCCTAATATAATCCTATCGCAATTATTCCAGGTTATGCTTCGCAAGATGATTATTAGATCTAATACGGTATATACCAATTGAAATATAATCCTCATTATCAAATTACATATATCATACAGATTAATCTTGAATGAAATAAAAAGAATTTTATTGATTGGTTAAAGAGCAGTTTAATTTATATTCTTACATTGAATAAAAAAAAAAAATATTGTTATACTTATACATTAATAAACATCAAAATACACAATATTTAAGTAAATTATTCGTTGAATATATATATATATATATATATATATTGACTTATACATAAAAATTAAAAAGAAGAGAAAAAAAAGATTTGATGTATATTCTTGAGTAAATATAGTGTTTTCTAAAAAAATGATAAGCAGCTCACCGATGAGTTAGAGAAATCAGTTGAGTTTTTTGTAATGGACCGATATGTCTCAGAATACTTGAAATCAAATGTAATCATAATGTAAGTAGTTAAGTTTAGCTAAGTACCTTTGAGATAAATTGGATTTGCGCACTTACTGGTATGGAATCTGATCGCTCCTTGATCGATATCACGCCTCTGAGAGTAAGGAAAAGAATCATAGCTCCGACAAAGCAGATGGAACAAAGAAGGAAAAGTCAGCAGGCTCAACGACTAGGAAGGAGTTGAGAAGAACTGTCGGGAGATATTGGAAGGCGTCTTTTGCGATCAATCGTCTCCAGAGGTTGGATGAAGAAAATCGAAAAAGAAGAGTGAGCAGAGGTGTGTCGGGGTGAATCCTTGATGGGACGCTTTAAGAGTATGGAAACAGTGAAAGACTAGTGGTAAAGATTCGTTGGATTTTAAAGCTATATTTAGCATTTTCTCGACTGTCAGTTTGCTGCATGTGCTTTAGAAACTGTTGCGTCGTTTCATGAAATAATGCTCGAAAACGGTCTTGGGTTTAAATTAAATAGTTATAATAATAGGAAATTATTTATTAACAATTAATTATTTTACTTAAATGCCCTGCAAATATTTTCTTTCATAGATTTCATTTAAAATTCTATTAAGATTACTCTAAAAAGTATTTTGAATTTAATCATTATTGATTAGTTTTGTAATGATCAAGGGATGCTACAGTAAGAAACGACTGGAAATCAACGTAAAATGGAAATTAGCCAGAAAATTAACATAAGAAAATAGAAACCGGAAGAGAATTAATGTAAAACAAAATATAACGAGCAATCAACGCAAAACGGAATTTGGTGGGAACGTTAAAATCTTTTCTAGTAACCACCAAGGTCATTATAATTCATCTCAATTTTTAATACTTAAAATAAAAGAAACACATGACATATTTTAGAGGAAGAAAAAAAATTCAAAGTAGAGTATATATCATGGAAAGCGAAGGACATTTAGCAAAATATTCTCTAACATTTTTCTCCTCATAATTTTAAATCTCCTTCTTTGACTACTTCTATAATTAATCATAAGTTATATCTCTACCTCTAAAATTGTATATAATATCTTGATGTGAAATATGTTGTGTAAATAGTGCACAACTACCAAGTTTTGACCACTAAATAGGGTAGATTATATGACTTCATTGTGTATGAACAAATGACGATTCACACTGAGCCCTAAGTACATGAGATCCTTAAGTTTTTTTTCATGCTTTTTTTTTTTTGTTTTAATCTCTCTTTTAACATTGACAAAATGCATAAACTCAATTTTTTAAACATTGGCATTATACAATCTATGCTTATCATGTGTATATCATTTAAGATGACTTTATCTAAGTTTATTTTAATTGAACCACTCCATACTTATTACGAATGAACTCATTTGACATCATATCCTTCTGTATATGACTCTTTACCTACAATAACATCATCATTTCTACAACACTTATATTTATTGATATGTTTGGCTTTGTTGACCAACCTTTTATCTCATTTGATTTTGTTGACCTTTTAGCTATTTTATAAATCTTTTACCTCTAAATATGATGATTTTTATCATATAACACCCCATTATCATTCATCAATTTCATCCAACTAGTTTGGATCCTATTAATTGCATTGCTCTTTTTTTTTCCATTAGTTTTATGTTTGAACAAATGTATTTGAACTTCTCACTCGTTACTTGATAACATGTATTCAATTGTTATATCTAAAATATTACCAATTTTATTATTGTTGTTATAAAACTTGCACTCCTCCCTGCACACGTTGTTTTGGATTTACTAAGGGTTATCCTAGCATACTCAAAGGTAGCTATTTATAATTTGTTCTTTGCTTTAGCCTCGTTTCTAATCTTATTGGTAAGAAGATTATCATTTATTTACAAATAGCATGCACATTATCATCTCTTTTAGAATTTGCTAAGTAGACCACCTTGCATTTAAACACTTATAATTTCCCCAATTGTACAAGCCTTTGATAATTTACATATAAGTAACACAATTCCCTTTTCTTTCCATTATTCTTTGAATTAGTTCTCTTTGTACTTATAACAACCAAAAGTTGTTGCCTTGATTAACCTGAACAAAACAAAGTCCTAATTTCTGTTCCAATAGACTTATATAGTCATTAAAATATAACTCTGAAAATTTGGGATCTATCGGACCTTGATTGGAATTGGCTATTTTGCCAATTATTTTACCTAGATAATTAGCTAAATTAAATTTATCTTCAAATTGATATCTGATTATATTTTTGAATTCTCCACCCCCATTTTAGTTATGAGTGAATTTTTGAAAAGTTTTAGAAGTCATTTGAATTTCTTGAATATTAATTCATTTAACTAATCAAAAATTAAGATAATTAAATTGACCTCCGATTCCGACTTTATTTTTGAGTTCCTCACCCGCAATTTAGCTTGGGGTGAATTTTTGAGATTTTTTGGAGCTCGTTTAATAGATTAAATTGTATATAATTATTATTTAATTAAATCCTTTCTTCCGTCAACTTAACGACTATTTTTGTCATTAAGTCGAATGGTGCGTAATATTGCATTGTTCGACCAATCCCGTAGTCCAGATCGAAGGACGGGAGCCCATCATCCACGTCTGCCCACACGCAAGCCCTGCGAGGCGCGCAGCACCGACACAGGGCTTGCCCAGGCCGCTTGTAAGGGCCATGTCGCCGCTGAAGCTACTTCCAAGAGCCCCATTTAATCCTAATAGAAGCCCTAATTTTGGTTGCATCATTTGAACACTGAATCGAACCAAAGTGTAACAACTTTAGTGTTGTTACCCATTTGGGTAGTCCTCTTAGCCTAATTTTACAACCAATGCACTTATAATATCATTAAAAGCCTACATCTGAAGTTTGATGTGATTTGGAGATCATTTGTATTCGATGAGTATTTTGAATATTTTAAATTACCCGAAAATTACATAATTTAATTTAACCTCCAAATCAAAACCAGAGTTCACCATTAAACTTCTCACCCTCAAATTAGATAGGGGTGATATTCTATGAATTTTTGGAAATCATCAAATTTTCCCATAATATTTTAGTATATTTAAATATTCAGAAAATTAAGATAATTAAATTAAGACTTTATTTTTAAGTTCCTCACCCTCAATTAAGCTAAAGGTGAATTTTTGGGATTTTCAGAATTCGTTTGATTATTTAATTTTAATTAATTAAAAATAAAATAATTATTTAAATATTTTTATAATTTTAATCATTATTAATATTATCTTTTATTCTTACCATTCGATGTGCTACTGACGGACCAGTTGATCGCATGTAGTCTGAGATCAAACAGTCAGCATTGTCCGCTAGGATAGGACCCGTTCGATCGATCGAACAGTGATCGCACCGGCATTGTACATCCCTAATCCGCACGATTGTACGCAATAGGGTACAGGCGCCAGTACCCTACATATTCCTCTCCCGCTGCCTTTAGGCCCCAACGACTCACAAATGCCTCCATTGGCTTCCTCTCTTCATTCTCAAGGCATCAGGGAGCCCTGTGAAGCATTGGAGAACTTGTAGCCACCGCTTAGTCTAACCCTAGCTCGTTGAAGACGGTAACTTTGTAAGCCTCCTACCTTTGCAATTTCTCATTGAATGTTCTCAATCACATTTCGTTTGCTTATTCTGTCACCTAATGAATCTACTTGTGAGGTTAATTGAGCTCGATTCGACCCCAATTGGCTGATCGTAAACAGGGATGCACTGTGCAACCCTAGCCTGCATGGCTAGGGAGCTAGGGTATCACTGTTTAGTTAATAGGGATGCATGCAGTCGAAGGTTTTGGTTCCAACGAGTCAGCCATTATGTGGGCTTTACGTCGACGTGTGGGCCGAGCAGCGGCGGGGCTGGGATCGCCGGTGGAGCGTTGCCCTAATTCCTGATTTGTCATGATTAAGGCAGATGCGTGGAATTGGGTGGGTCGGCCTGACCCGCCCGCTCTATTAATGGGCTCAAGCTAGTGGGCTCGCTTCTGCAGCCCGTGTGCAGGCCTTAATCCATTTGCGCATGCGTCACGAAGGCATCGATGCACGCGTGTATGCCGAATAGTGAAATTGAAATTAGATTTAAATTAAAACCTTAGTTAATTATTTTCAATTTAATATTATAAATAACTTTTAAAATATAACTCCAAAAATAATGAAATTATATACATTTTGATCAGAAAAATGTGAGGAATAATAATATAAAATCAAATTTAGTCTTGGATGGTTAATTATATTAATCACTTTTTAATTGCAATTTGAAGTCCCAAAAACTCTAGTTTGGCCAATGATGTCCAAATTCAATCTACTTAGTGTCATTTTACACTTTGTAATGTAATGATTCTATATTTGTTGATTTTATTTTGATTGAACATCATTTAGAAAAAATGAATTTTTGGCACTTCTAATCTTCATTAAATGCAGTTTTCATGAACTTTAGCTTGCATAATTTAGGTTATTCAAACAAGGACAACAAACATAAATTTTGATTTGGATCTTTAGGACACATTAGAAAGTGATCTTTAGCCTTAGAAATCATAGTTAGATGCTTAAAAAGTAGTTTGGTAAACTAGAAATCAAGCCTTCAACATAGATAAGATAATGAATATGGAAACCCTAGGATTTTTTGAACATCTAAATTGGAGTAGTGGACCTAAGCCTTATATTATATTGGCTAAGTAATTACTATTATTAGTAGGAAATGACATTGTTAGAATTATTAAGTATTAGTTGGATTAGGCTTAGTGATTCACCTTCCTCAAGTGTAAACCTCACCTCAACCCTTATGGCTTCAAATTTAGTACTAACTAATTCCTTAAAAGTAACCCTCAAGTAAACTTAGAAACTACTAAATTGTAACCTTTCCTTTAACTCTATATCTAGTACCTCTCACGTCAACATTTAGCTAATTTAGTGAACATATGAGTTAGAATCACTTCAATCTAAGTTGCTTTAGTGATTTTCAAGGTAGTGAACCTACAACATGTTTCCCTAACTATAGAGCCTTAGACTCAACTTAAGTCTAGTAACTAATGAGGAATTGATTGGCTTAGGAATAAGATTGGATTATAACCATTTTGCATTTATATACTCATAGATCATTTTATCACATAAGCAAATTCTAATCAAATTATTATTTTTTAAATCTTAACTACTTATAGTATTATCTTTTAATTAATTTAGAGATTGATAATGTCTAAGTTAATTGGGAGCATGATTAGCTCCAATTATTATATTAGATAATTAAATTAGATAATAATAGATATCACATGGTTTACAATTAACTTAAATTCCTTATATGCTGCTTTGCTTTGAAACTATAACCTTGAACAAATATAAAGACATTGTGCATAAATAGAACTTTAAACAATTAAACATAATGGTTTCATATGATGGACTATAAGCTATGGCAGGATAGACCATACATATCCTAGAGAAGGAGTGTGTGTATTATGGGAGACCCTGCTTTACTTAGTTAGGCAAATGTCCTTAACTCTTTATTTATTCTATAATTTATGCCTACAGAACAAAACATTTCATAAGATAAATAACTTAACATTACTGTGACGGCCACCCCTTAATCATCTGAGATTAAGAGGTGGTCGTCGACGGGCAAACCTTCACTTAGCATTTAGATTAAAGAATAACCTTCTTAATCAAAATGTCAAGGGAAGATATACCCTAAAAAGGAGAGGGCAAATGAGCCAATCACAGAATGAGCATACTATAATATATCAGAGTGCGGAAGAAAGATAAGTAATAACACCCATACAATTCAGATAAGAACTATATAACTCAGAATACATAAGCTTGAAAAGAAAAGCAATTTAAACTTGTATTATTACAAAATAACTTAAAATTTAAAGCAACAAAGTAAGTAGAGTCACTTAATCCTCACAAAGCAAAAAAAAGAACTAAGAGTCTTCTCCTGCACGCTCCTCCTCCTGAACCAGATCTTTAGAATGTCCTTTCTCAAACAATTTAGAGTCTGCCATTATCGGTATCACAATGATAGGGCCCCAGCCAAAAGAAAATAAAATCTGGTTAGATAATAGGTCTAAGTACATTTTAGGTTAAACATTTTATAATCTTAATGATATCACAATTTCTGAGCAAATTAGGAGTAGTAAAGCAATAAGAAAAGTGATAAAGTTATAATTAACTTAATTATAACTCAAACAAAATGTGAGGTAAGCACATAACTCAATTCAAGCTGCAGAAAAGGGTTAAGCAATAAATAATGAAATCTACTAAGTACAAGATATTTCTAAGTAATATGATCAATTTAATATATACTAGTTTTCAATATAAAATGAAAGTACTAAGCTGAAAGTAAAGTTCTAACATATTAACATGCCATCAAGTGAAAATAAGTTGCTAAAATAATACAATTTACATGAAAAACTGTAAGTACTAAAGTGTAATAACCCAAAGGTTGTTACCTGCCAATTAGTGATCTAATTGACTCTAAAATATTTTCATTACTTTTATAATAGAATTAAAAATCTCCACTTCAAATTTCATACAATTTGGAGACTATTTAGTAATTTCCAACATTTCCTGATTTTCAGATAATTCTGAAGAGACATAATTTATTTAGACTTCGGATTCGAAAACAGACTTCATCATTGCGTTCATCACGCCCAAATTAGTTTGGGGTGAAATTTTGGTGAGTTTTGGAGATAGTCAAATTTCTTGATTATTTTATTATATTTTCATAATTTGATAAATCAAATAATTAAGATGACTTCCGATTAAAATTTCAACTTCATTTTTGAGTCCGTTACCCTCAATTTAGCCAAAAAAGCAAGTTTCCAAAAATTTTTAGAAATTTTAATTTAAATGAAAAATTTAAACTAATATATATATATATATAATATATATACATAGATATATATAATTCCATTTTTCCTTCTCTAACCTAATCCTTCAGCCGACATCTCTATCCACTTCGCACGCACGCCTCCATTCGCGACCGAGAACCCCATTCCAAGATCGCCTCCTCCGTCACGCTCATTGAACAACGCGTGGCTTCCACCGTTTGCTTAAGCCAATGGAAACTTAGGTAAGATTTAAACCCATACTTTACCTGTCTTCTTAACCACCCAAACCCTGGCCAAAATCGGGAGTATCACGTCGAGCCTTTGCTAGCCGAGCCTCTCCATTTCGTCGAGTTCTTCTTCTAGCCGCTTCTCAAAGAAAAACGGTACCTCCTTCACTTTATCTCCTATCAAAATTGGTATCCCTAAATTTTCTATATGTTTTCTTAGAACCAATTATATTAGTTGAATCAAACTTGCAAAGTTCGACTCGTATGTTATGAACATTCGATCTTCTGGTTCTTCCTCCATTTATCAAATATTGTTAAATGCATGAAATTAAATGTTAATATAATGTTAATATTTGTTGAATCAATCGACTTTCTATATTTTCAAAATGAGAAGAAGATTCATGTGTTTCCATTGCTCTACTCATCAAATCTACTATAAGTTCTCTAAAACTTTAATGTTTATGTCAATCAATATGATTGAATTTATTTGGGGAAAACTCTACAGGATGACTAGCAAAATGTTAATTATTTATCTTTCATTCGCTAGATACTAAATGATAAAAGTTGCATACTTGTAATATTGCATACTCTCTATGAAGTCGATTAAATGAAAAATCAATTCCAATGAGATTTCAATTATTACATATCACTTTTAGTTAGGTTCGAATAAATTAAGATCTTATTAAAATTTGTTCTCATGCTCTTAAATTCTCTCTATCTTAAAAATCGTAGAAATCCTTAATCATATTTTATTTCCAGCTGCTGTAATGATTACTTATAACCATGTAATTCTTAGACTTGAGAAATGTCTTATAGAGTCATGTATAATTTATATCCCTCTATTTGCAAAGCACGACTTACTTTATTTAGAAAATCATGACTAAAGTGCAGCGTATAATCTAATGTATGCATTAATGAGATGATATGGTCTCAACTGTTTCGACTATTACCACATTCTGTAATTATAATAACTGGTGAGACTTTGCTTGAAAAGTTGATAATGAAAATACTTTTCATTACTTAAGATGAATGGGGAAATTATAATAGGGTGTTAATTATATGAGGTAATTTGAATAAAGTCGTATATAGTAAATATATTTTCAATTAAGTTTGTAATAACTGGTTTGCAAATTTCAATATAATCATTTCATCAAACACATATTAAATAACAAATACATAATTATGCATGGACATATGCAAATTGCTTCGTTTATGAATGCACATGATTAGTGAGAAATAAAAGTGGACTATACATTGCATTTTATGATCAATGGGTTAAACTTTATGGAATCTCATTAAATGATTTTCTTTATGAAATTTAAATCCCATTCTTTGTTTCAAGGTAAATCCATATAGTGTTACAGTAAAACCTATCTAAAGTGATATTGCTGGGATCAGAGGTAGGATATCACTTTATACAGGTTATCACTTTAGGCAGGTACAGTACATACAGTATCATACACACACATTTTCCTTTTTTTACCGTTGTCGTTTGTACCGATAGGGCGTTAGTTCATGGCTGCTCGTACCCGCGTGCCGGGGGAAGTTCCACAGAAAAAAAACTCCTGTTTGCGTGTGGGTGTATCGGAGTGGTGCGAAGGAGCACGTCATCATTTTCCCTCAGCAAACAGAACCCGCTGTCCACCTCAGGAACCGCGTTGCAAGTACCACCCTGTCACATCCTCGTGTGCAAAGTCTTCTCCATGCCGAAGAAAGGTCAGCAATACACCACGATGACAGACAAGGTCCTCCTCGCCCTCGTACGGTACAAGAAAGATCATCCTGGTGCCACACAGAAAGAGCTGATCAAGTGGCTGGAGGACACTCATCAGCTCAAGGTCAGCCAAGCAACGGTGTTGGGCACACTCAAACGGTAGGCGGAACTGCTCGCCAAGGCCACCACCTCCAACCTCAGCTCCAAGCATCAGAAGACGGTGAAATTCCCTATCATGGAGGCTGCCTTAGCCGAATGGTTCCTTGCTAACCAGGAACACGTCAACCTGAGCGGGGACCTCATACGTGAGAGCGCAATGAAGATCATTGACCGTCTGTACCCGAATCACCCGCCGTTTGAGTTTTCAAATGGCTGGCTTAAAGCTTTCAAGGTCCGTCACGGATCAAGAAGCATCGCAGGTTCGGGAAAGCGGTTCAGTCGACATGACTACTGTTGCAGCTGCCCTTTCGGGAATTCGTTAAGTTCTTGACGCATACGAATGGCGTGACATCTACAACATGAATGAGAGTGGGTTGTTCTACCGCATGCAGGTACTGTAAGTTCAAAAAGATATCAAATGAGTTTGCCCCTGGCTAACTAAGAATCTTTGCCCGCATTGCAGGGGGACAACTCCCTTGCGACAAAGCAGCTCGAAGGCAGGAAACAGAGCAAGGAGCGCTTGACCCTAGCACTGTGTTGCAATGGTGACGGCTCTGACAAGCTCCCACTGTGGGTGATTGGCAAGTTTAAGAACCCCAAATCTTTCAAGAACATTAACGTCACGTCACTTGGGTGCGTATACAGGAATAATGCATCCGCGTGGATGACACATATCATCTTCCTGGAGTGGCTCCGGGCATTTGATCTCCTTGTTTCTGGCCGGAAGGTCCTCCTGATCCTGGATAACTTCAGTGGGCACACTCTGGTGGAGAAGATTTTGGATCACATCCGCGTCCGGAACACGACCATTCTCTACCTGCCTCCGAACATGACCTCGAAGATTCGACCGTGCGATGCCGGCATCATCCGCAACTTCAAGGCCTACTACCGTCGCCGCTTCAACCGTGCTCTTCTCCAGCGCATTGAGGACAAAATGCCGGAGCCGGAGAAGGTCAACATTTTGGGGGCCATCCAGTTTGCCGTCCCCGCGTGGAATTATGAAGTCAATCCAATGACGATTACCAATTGCTTCCTACACTGCAAGATCTGGTCGACAAAATAGGCTGAGGCAGTTGAAAACGTCACGGAAGACGACCTGGTGGACCACGAGGTCATCGCGGATCTACAGTCACAAATCCAGCGCTTCCGCTACAGGAACCCAATGGACATCAGGAACCTGCTCAACTACCCGGAGGAGCAGATCACGTCATACACGTCGGATCTTGATAGCATCATTGAGGACCGCCTTGAAGAAGCCAGACTTGCTCCAGTGCTGCATGAGGAAGAGGACGACAGTAAAGAAGTGCCTGCCATGAGTGCCGCTGACGCTTCCGAGATGTTGGATAAACTTGTGATCTTTTTCATGCAGCAACAGGATGCGGACGAGTCTTGTGTGAGTTCCATCCAGAAATTGAAGGATAAGGTGAGTATGATCCGTACCAACCGAATGGTTCAGAAGAACATTGACAGGTTCTTCAAGCGTATCTAGCTTGTTTTGTAGTTTTTTTGTCTTTTATTTTTTGAAATGTACTGAATATCACTTTAGATAAGGAGTGGGACCAATAAAAATAACCGAGTATCACTTTACGGAGATTTATCACATTTTGTATGGGGCCCGAGTTGGGGTCGAGTCGTGTTTATCACTTTAGACAGGATATCACTTTAGACAGTATCACTTTAGACAGATTTTACTATATATTAAGATTGTATTTAGTAAATTGCAGAAATTTATTTGGTATTCGTTAAATACTGGATACAAATGATATACTTCAATCTTAGATATTAATGTTGAATGCTGAAATTTAATGATGCTATACTTTAAGTGTATAACAGAGTATCACTGCCATTTTTATGGTTGCTGCCATAAGAATGAAGACTATCATTTCTTTCAATTGAATTACATGTTGCCCTTAGATGAAAGTGAGATTAATGTTACAAGATTCTATGCTACATTTTCATATGAAATGATGGATTTTATTCGATACATGTTGTTGTATCTTAAATGCTAAATCATTAAGATAGTATTTTGTGATTTTAGAATTCATATTAGTATCCTACAAATGTTGGATACAAATGCTATGTCCAAATTTTAGATATTAAGATTGATTGTTATATTTTGGGTATTGTGTAAAGATTTAATTTTTTTTTTATATGTCTAATACTAGATATTAATGCATATGCTGCCATGTTACCATCATTTATGCATATAATCAATGGCTGCCATCAAATGAATGAGATACTGAAATGCTGTCTTTATCATCATATGCTTCTATTTAGTCCAGTTGTAATTAAATGCTGCTATTCATTTTAGTGAATTTAATATTGCCATGTATTTCCAAAGAGGAGATCAATGAGAACTTGAGTGATTCAATGTTGCCATTAATTATAATATGAGAATAATTGCTGCCATCTATGTTTAAAATACAAAAGCTGCCAATGGATTATGAGTAACAATGCTCTCATTATTTATAAAATCATATGTTGCCATCAGTTTCATAAGGGAATATATGCTGCTGTCTATTACGAGTAAGATCACATGATGCCATCAAATATATAATATTCAAATTGCTCCCATGGAAATTATGAATCAAATTGCTTTCATAAATCAAATGCTGCCATTTTAATATGAGGACAGAATAATTAAATGTTGTCTTTCATTTTAATATGAGATCAATAGATTATATATCAAGTATCATTCATTTAAGAGTAAATGTTGTCATTTATTTCATTATAATCAAATGCTATCTTTTCAAATACAATACCAAATGCCATCACTTATCATGAGGAATACTATATGCCTTATATTACTGTATTCTATAATGCTGAGTTAACATTTCAGCAATTAGCAATATTGAATGAATAAAATGCTATTAGTTTATAAGATTTAATGTTATTATGAATACTCCAATGTATCTTATGGGATCTAGAAGTTGTTAAGAGAAATCAATTGTTGTCCATTCCTTCAATAAGATTATGTGCTGTCATTTTATATATATAGAGTCAAATAATCAAATGCTGCCATTTATACGGAAAGATTAGTACTGCCATTCATTCTTTAAAACTATATGTTGTTATATCTCGTAAAGGAAATTATATGTTAATAAATAATGCTGTCATTTAGTTAAAGTTAAAATAAGTGTTGTCCATTCATTTATGTAAAGTAAATAATACTAGATAAATCTATATAACCAAATGCTAATAATTGATTATGGGTATCATTGTTGTCATTCTTTTAAAAATGCTGTTATCTAATTGGGATATACAAAAGTTGCTAATAGGTTATATGAGCATCAAAGTTTTTATCCTTTCATAGAATCATATGTTATTGATGCTAACTGCTGCTATATATTTAGGAGATTCAAATATTATAGTTTACTTTGTAAGATATAATTGTTACCACATAATTTAAGAACTCCAAATGCTACCACTTGAGTTGGGAAATTCATAAGCTGTTATGTATTTTAAATACTGTCATTTATTTTGTAAAGATACAAATGCTGCCTTTGAAACTTATATTTGATTAAATGCTCTTTCTTTTAATAAAATCATTTGCTGCCTTTAAGATCAAATAAATCTAGTTTCTTTTATATTCAAATGCTAACTTTAACAATGTTACTATTCCAGGTTGAATTATAAAATTTATACAGGAATGCTAAATTAAATGCTGTATAAAAGTCACATAATGCTGCTCTTACAAATTACCAATTTTATTTCAGCATCTCTTTTTATTAGATATTTTATATAGAATGTATAAACTGCTTAGTTTAGTTTTACATATTTGAAATTATTGTAGAACTAGAAATGAACAATCCTATAAAAAGGATTGAACTCTACTTTAGAACTGGAAATGAGCAATCCTATAAAAAAGGATTGAATTCTATTTTAGAACTGAAAATGAACAATCCTATAAAAAAGGTTGAACTCTATTTTAGAACTGGAGATAGTCAATAAAAATTGACTTATATTGATTGTGAAAATTGTTTATTTGAACAAAAATAAAGAAGACTATGCCAAAATTTCTAAGAATTTTAAGACTTATAAATTTTTAAAGAAATATTAGATACTTCATATAACAAACACTTATAAAATATCTAGAGTTGTAAGTATTCATTCCAATTGTCCATTTTAGAACCTTAATCAATTTGATTGAAATTATTAGCTTCTTGTTAAGCTTTAGATTATTTTAAGTTAGAAATATTCTATCTCCTTTCCTAATTAAATAAAAATACTAATTTCCAAATTTACTTTCATTCTACTTTTATTTAGAATTGACTTAAGATCAGATATCTATAAGTCAATTTAGAGTTTAATTAACTTCAATCATAGAGTAGATTATTAAAAGTTTAGATAACAAAAAGATATCACATTCTTTACAATTATTGCAACCTATTGGGTGCTTGCCTAGCTTTGAGCCTCTTTCCTTGAACATTCATTCAAGATCATTGTGCATAAATAAAGATTTTCTTAAAATTTTAAAGGGAAATGCCTTGTGGCAGAATGAGTACAAAAGAAAGCACTTATATAAGGACTTCATATTTTAGAGAGGGTAAATGTGAATGTTCAACTTTCCCACTGTATCTGGTTAAGCAGACGTGCTTAACTCCTGGCCCATTCTATTGTGTACTCCTATAGAATGAGATAGTTTTTAAATATAACTTTAATATTTTACAAATTGTAAGATCTCTTCATAACTATTTAGTTATGCTTTCATATCATAGTTCTAGACTATGATTATCTTAGATTGAGAATTTAAGATACTTCCTCATTTCCTTTGCTTTACACTCTCTATTTTTAGTATTATGTATGGCTTACTTTAGTTTAAATTGAATACAGTGTATGTTGCTTAACTTCAATTATTGCTTCACTGTATATCATTTGCTTACTTAGCATAAATTCCATTGAACATATATTGCTTTCATTTTATGCACATATTAGTTTCTAACCTATAGCATGCTTTCCATTACTAATTTTCAAAATAGGCTAGAACTTTAGTAAAAGTGAGTATTTTTACTCAATTGATTTTATATTGTCTTCCTTACAGTTATGCTTGTTCATTTTCCCATACTTTACAGCTTCATAGCATTGCTGCTTACTTTAAATTATAAATTAAAATTGTGATATATTATTAATCTAAAAATATAACCAATTTTAAAATGTGCTTAGACTGTTTAGTCTAACTACATTTTTTCTTTTCTTGGTTTTTCCTATCATATTTAAATACCAAAATATGATAGATTAAAATCCCTTTTATTCAAGTGATGCAGATCCAAGTACTTGAAGGGTTTATAAGGAAATATGCTTCCGCTTGATTTTAATAGACTACTTGTATAGTGAAAGAGAGAGTGATTTACATATTGCATTTTTCTCTTATTTTTAAAATTTGTAATAAACCGTCTAAGTTACTTTTACCTACATTTATTAATCTGTGTTGTATCTTCTGTGTTTAAAAACTGCTTGGGATGAATGAGTGGATTATTCTAAATTCTAATATTGTAAATACTTGTGACATTGTATTTACTTGTATTTTCATTTTCATTCATTTAACTTAATAATTGCTCATAAAGTGACTTGGCCACTTAGCATCAATCACTTGATTTGTTTTCTTTTAATTAAGTGTTGAGTGCTAAGGTAATATTCCAATAATTAGGTTAATCTTCTATCTAATTATTGGGGTCATTACATAAAGGAACTGCTGAATATAGTCAAAGTATTGTATAAGGAAGGAAAAACTGAAAATGCTGTAATTAAAGAAATGTGCTAAAATATAAAGTAAAATAAACTAATTTATATGGACATATTCTTACTTAGTCCTGCCAAAAAGTAAATGCATGTTAAGAGAATTTATCTAAAAATATCTAGGAGAAACATCCCAGATCCACTAGTTGATTCCATCTGAATAAAGTACCACTTAATACCATTTAAAAATCATGGAGAAACATCCTAGATCAAAGTAATGTCATAAAGTATCTGTTGAGCACCTAAGAGAAACATATCAGAGCAAAAATAAAGTCACACTGTCCAGGCAGACTAAGTAAGATATTCTACCATAAGTTATATAAAATTCATTACTTTAAATTCTTTCTTTCAATTAAGGATATGCTTTATGAATGAATCAAATAAACATAGAAATTATACTATGTTCCATATAATGTGTCAAACTATATAAATTTTCAATATTTAAATAGCACTAAATAAATTTTGTGATATCATTTTATTTTCTAATTAAGTCGTTCTATTTATTCTGAACTTATATAAGTTTGGGATCTCCAACATCTAGCTTATACAAGTTTGGGATCTCCAACATCTAACTATCAAGTTTAAATCTAAAATATCGGTCCTATAAGTTAAATAAAGTTAAAACTAATGAAATTCTAACATAAATAAATCACATGATGCTTATTTAGATTAAAATAATAAATCAAATATCCAAATTGATGATTTTACGAATCCCAAGCCAATCTTGATTAATATAAATCAAAATTGGAGGATTAAAATATTAAAATACAAGTATTGGATTTTAACTTCTTAATCCAATAGGTTCTAATCCTAATGGTACAAAGTTAGACCCAAATCTCATGATCTATAGTTAAGGCTATCTTATTAAGCAAAATTAAGCTTAATAAGATGGATCTTTAATCTTAAATTTAAAGTTTTAATACAAAATAATCATAAATAAAGGATGAAATTCTAAAAAGCTATAAAAAACCAAGGTTTCATCCATTAAATAACTCATTTACTTAATGAATAAATTCTAACATAAATTTCTGAGCTAATTCCTAAGGAATAAGATCCTAAAGGTTGAAGGAAAGAATAAAGAGAATAATTAAGCCTTAATTTTGATATTACTTAATTGTTATCATAATATAATGAACTTAGGGAATGCACAAGGTGAACTAATTTCACCTTATGAGGCTTAAATTAGGACTTATAGAAATTTGACGGATTTTTAGGGTATTTCCTAAAATGTCATTTTAATGAGATTAATTATTCTAAAATGATTTCAAATTAGCCACAATACTGATTTTAGAGAGAATGAATTTAAGATTTAAGAGTACTTAAACCTAAATATGAGCAAAATGACAATTTTGCCCTTAATTAAGGGTCTAAAATTCAACTTTATAAATTAGGGCTCTAAATTGAAATTTATTGAAGGGAAAATGATTACTTATTATCTAATATGAGTTTAGATAGTAAGTATATCCAATTTGAATAAGTATGAAGCCTTATAAGGTCAAATTAAAAAATTTGACTTATAAGGGAAATTTGGTAATATTACTTAATAAAATTAAAGTTTTTTATTAGTTTAATGAAGTTTACTATCTAAGGATTTTATAGAATCTAAAATTATTAAATTTTGATAAGTATTGACTAAGTTATAGCCAATACAAGTTTAGGGTTAATTATGTGAATTAAGGTTTCATTAAAGGGGGTCAAAAACCTAACTTTTCCAATTTAATTCTAAATTTAGTAAACTCAGTAGTTATAGATTCTCTATAACCCATTGAGTACTTTAATTGGGAGTAGACCTAATTTGGAGTTCATTTGGTTAAGTTATGGCTTAATTAGGATTTAGGGTGATTAGTGAGTGATTAATGAAATTAATTATATAATCACTAAACTAACCACACCACTAAGTTCTATTCTACTCTAAGAGTAATCAAAAACTAAAATTACTCAATTTGGATTATTTATTATGCTAATATTCACTAATTAAGTTTTAAGGTGATTAGGGCTAATTAAGAGATCTAACCATTGGATCTTAAATATTTTTATAGTTTAATGTTAATTAGGTTTTCTTGTCAATATGGTATATTGGAAAACCTAATTTGGAGTTCAAATGACCAAGTTATGGTCAATTAAAGTTCTAGGGTTAATTATGATAATTAAGGTTAAGTCCTAAAAGTGATTAAGAAAATATTAATCCAAATAGAGAATTGAACACTACTAGGTTATTCTAGAGGTTCTACTGATCACTTTAAGATCCATATTGACTATGTTTGGACTAGTGTGTGAAAAGTTATGAGTTTTGGAAGATTAGGGTTTAGGTCCAAAAGTGACTAGTCAAAATATTAATCACACAGCAAGTCTAATACTATTAAAATATTCCTGAGAGCCTCCTAATTAAAATGAAACCCATATTGAGTATATTTGGGTAAGTGGTTACAAAGTTATGGCTAAATAAAATTTTGGGTCATTTAAGGGTCTTAAATGTTATTATGCTAAATACTGCTCCAAATAGAAAATTGATAGCTCCATATTAATCCTCTAATTTTATTGATCAATTTGACATATAGTTTTAGTATATTTGGAGTTCAGGATTAAAAGTTATTAAGGATTGAAATTTAGCTATTAATTTAATAAATTAATTATTAATTAACTACTGTTTTAAATTATATTATTTTTAATTTATTTCGATTATTGTGGCAGGACCCTCGGCTGACCTAGTGACAACGACAGCATCAGCGAGAAGAACACGTGATGGCTCGAGACTTGCTGGACTGGAACGTGCGGGGCCTGCAACTTGACTAGGCTGATGGGGCAGGACACGCGACAGCATTGGTTTGGTTGAAGATTCGAGAGAGGGCCCCACCCACTCACAGCGTTGACGGTATGTGCGCACGCATTGAATGCGTGACACAAGCCGACCTGCCCAAAATCCCACACAGGCCGGGTCGGGCTTAAACCACCGGGATCACCTTCTTCCTCCCACGACAGCTGACTTAGGGCTGCAAAGTTGACAATGAATAGAGCGGAAAGGTGGTTCGACTGCCTGGATTCGAGTAATCGAAGACAGGGCTTTCTATCGGGTGTCTAACCAGGCATGGGGGTCGACTGAACTTCGGGTTCAACCTAAACCTAGTTTTTTAGGGTTCAATAGAACCCTATTAATGTGGGGTATTATGGATTTGCAAACGATTCTGACCCTATCAAGTTCGATTGGCTCGATCCAACCCGTTAATGAATCAATCCATTTAATGAAATTATTTTACAAAATTGAATAATTGCAATTTGATTAAGATTAAAAGGAGATCAAACGTACCTCTATCGACAGCTGGAATGAGATGAGGATCAAACAGGAGGATTGCAGTCACTTTAGGATTCCTATAGAGAGCAACCGATCAAAGAGGAAGATGAGAAGTTTTAAGCTAATCCTAGAGCGGTATTGCGATGGATTGGTCATTTACACACAGTGGAAGCTGTCGTGTGCCCTCGCAGTTGCCACGTGCAACCCTAAGAGCTGGCTCAGGGAAGAAGCTCCTGGACCGTTGGATCGTTCGATCGAACGGTCCATATTGGGCTGTTACATCTGACGGGGTGGACTGAAGAAGAAGGGACGGCGGCAATGTCGTTTCACTTTTAAAAAAATAATAATAAAATATAATATAATATAAATAAATAAATAAATATATATATATATATATTTGGATTAATTTAATCTCATTTTTATTAATGAAATTTAAATAATTAACTTGGCTTTGAAAAATTTAGATAAATTATCCCTAGTTAATTGAGAGGTGCTGAATGCAACGGCGCAATTAGATTTTTGTTTTGATGAGTATTTAATTATTTGAATTTTTGGGGTATTTAAATAATATATAAAAAAATTTGCCAAAATTTTGACGACTTCCGATTGACACAAAAATATAAACCCTAGCTAATTTGGGGGAAATGAGCGCAATGGTGAAGTCCATTTTTCAATTTGAGGTCAATTTAGACATGTTAAGTTTTAGGATTTCTGGATTTTTTAGAAATTAGGATTTGATCATTTGATCTATGATTTGGACTGGATGTTAGAGTTGAGCTCCAAATGACTTAATTAAGATACTAAAATCATAATTATGACTTGGATTAGTCCTAATTGATCTAAGTAACAATTTTGGGTTATTATAATTATTTTTATCATAATTTTGTTGATTATGAGCTACTTTTCATAATCTTTTGATTATGCTTATTTATCATAGTTTGTGATTATTTTGCTCAGTTCTTAAGACTGACATTCACTTTACTTTAATGTACAGTACTACTTCTTATTATTTCTTTCTTTACATTATAGTTTTTACTTTACATACAATGTATGTTACTTTTCACTATATTTATGCATCATTGCTTTCTTTTATTTGTTACTTAGTATAATTTTAATGGACATATTCATGTATCCCTTTATGCTTACATATACACTTTAGTAGTTTTTAGCCCTTATGGGATGTATATTTCCCTTACTTATTTGATGTAGGCACTCTTTTTGCTTTACTTTACTATTTTTACATACTTTCATATTCTTCATTTGATGCTTAGTACTTCGCTTACTCATATAAATTATAAATGGCTAATGTGATATTCACTTAAATCTAATTAAGAACTTAATGTTGCCTTAAAATATACTTAAACTTTTTAAATATAATCACTTATTTTTTGTAACAATCCAAGTTGTTATCTTAGTCAATTAGCACTAATCCTAGTCTTAAATCTAATCCTAAATACTAATCGAATCATTAGGAGTCAACCTCTAAGACCCAGTCCAAATCAGGAATCAAATGGATCGAATCATGATTTCTAGAAAATCCTGAAACCCTAAAATTTGACCTATTTAAATTGACATTCGATCGAAAAATGGACTTCACCATTGCGATCATTGCCCCCAAATTAGCTAGGGTGGATGTTTTCGTTTCAATCGGAAGTCATCGAAATTTTGGCAAATATTTTAATAATATTTAAATATCCCAAATATTGGGAAATTAAAATACTCGTCGGATCAAAAATTCGACCTCGCCGTTGCATTCCTCACCCCTCAATTAGCTAGGAAAATATATTTGAAATTTTAGATTTAAAAAAAATATATTATTTAATTAATTACTTAACGACGTCGTTAGATCATTAAGCCTTGCCGTTAAAAATTCTAATGGCGCCGTCTGATCATACGACGCCTCATCAGCCGTCGGATCGAATCCAATCCGACGGCTGAGGCATCGTCTCCTTCGGAGACTCTGCCTGCGCCCCGCGAAATCGGCGCCGTGCGAGCGCCCACTCGCCGCAACCCCTGACCTCGCAGCCTCTTCCAGCCTCCCCCTTAAGCCGCCTAAGCCCCATACAAACCCGGGAGGCGTCGAGCTCGAGCTTCGGGAAGGAGTCAGGAGGAAGCCCTTGCAAACCCTAGTTCGCCTTTGGTCCACCTCAGGTACCCCACGATCCTTCCTTCTAAACCTTGTTGATCACTGTAAATTCAATTACAAATGCTTATCTTGATGCCTGATTGATGATTGGGGATCCCGATCGATCGTTGAACTAGTTCAATCGATCAATAGGTCTCATTAGGACCGTTCGACATCGTCGCTCTCCGTCCATATATGCCCAGGGTTAGGGTTTCCAGGAGTTGTCGGTCACCTCGGCCGTGCGTTCCAGCCTCCGACGAGGCCGGGGAGGCGATGAATTAGCCTACCCTAGCCGCTATTGCGAGGACGCTCGGGAGCGAAGCCGAAGAGTCGTTGGGCCGAGCGGGTCGAGCTCGACATGCACGCGCGTCCTGAGCGGGTCGACATGCGTCGTCCCCGCGTCGCTGCGGGCCCCGCCTGCGTCAGCGCGTGGGCCCCACACGCGCGCCTGTGTCTAGTCCGAGGCCGCCGCGTGGCCGTGGGGCCCACGGCTTCAGAATGCACCCAATCTCGTCGTGCCACGTGGCAGTAGCAGCCCCGCACCATGATGAACTGCAGAAAGTCATCAATTTATATAATGATATATATATATATATATATAATCATAATCAGTTAGTTATAATTAATATTAATTAGATTAGGGTTAGTTAAATTATTAGAATCTGTTATTTTATAATTAGGTTAGTATTAAGAATCTGTTAATTAGTGTTAATTAGTTTAATTAGATATATAATTAGAATTTGTTAATTAATAATTCATATTAATTAGATTAATATTAATTAAGTAAATTAAATTAACATTAGAATCTATTAATAATTAATATTAAATAGATTAAAATTTATTAAGTAAACTAATTAATAACTAATATTAATTAGGTTAATATTAATAAATTAAGTAATTAATATTAGAATGTGCTATTTTATAATTAATATTAAATTAGAGTAAAATTAATTAATATTAGAATCTATTAATTAATAATTAATGCTAGTATTAATTAAGTAAATTAATTAATATTGGAATTTGTTATTTAAAAATTAAGGAAGTAAATAAATTAAATTGTTAAATAATTAAGAATATCAAATTTATCTAAATATGAATAGTAAATAATGTAAATTATATTTTTGAATAGTAATTGAATTAATTAAAATTAAATAAAATTTAAAAATTTAATAAATTTTTGTAGGATGATCCAAACATAGCCAATATAGGTCTCATTTTACTCAGAAAAATAAAAAAGAATCAAATGACATAATTCAAAAATTAGTTTAGGGTATGTATAACATAGTTATATTTTATGATCTATTTAAACCCTATAACTTTTAATCTAGTTATCCAAATATAGATAATATGGGTCTTAAAATACTGAAGAGAATAATCCTATCACTATAGTAGTATTAGTTTATCCATTAGGACATCAGGATAAAAAGTCAACACTGGATCTCACAGTTGACTTTAGGGAAAAATGACCAAAATGCCCATAGAATTCAATTGACAATAACTTAGTCAATTCAACTCCAAATTCAGAAATTCAAAGTGCGAACTAGTTTAAAATTTTAATGTCATCAATAAATTGAAATAAAATTTAGGATTTGAAGCCTAAAAAATTAGAGAATGACCAAAATACCCGTAACTTTAGTTAAGTCATAATTTGACCATTTTATGTTCAAATTAGGTTTACTCTCTATCAACACACTCAGTATATTATAGGAAAGCTATAAAAACTGAGGTTGCTGAAATTGGACTTCAAACGAAAAAATTCAGTTTTTGTCGCCCGTTAACCGGCCAAAATTACCGAATTGCTCTTAGAAATTAAAATAACCATAACTTAGTCATCAGACCTCAAAATATAGTGTTCTTAGACTCTATGGAATTCTTGAATAATAACTAAGAGTAAACTGCATAAAAATTTAGATTCCATTAGGTGTAAATTACAAGTTTGCCCTTCTGGTCAAAAATCTTAGTTTGGACCTGTATGGCCCGTTTCTTGTCCAAATTGGGCGTACTTACTGTCGATCTTTAAGTTAGACAGTAAAGAATCATTTGATAGTAAGAAACTTTAATTTGAACACTTAAATCAAAAGTTGACTTTTTAGACTTTAAGTAGGGGCAAAATAATCATTTTGCCTAAAATTTAGGATAAATGTCCTTAACCTCTAAATAGCCTTTTAAATCACTAAAAACAACATTAGAACCATATTAGAGTCATTTAAGTGAGTAAAATCAAATATTAGGTCAATCCATCAAATTTCCTAAAAATCTTTCTAAGTCCTTTTCCTTAGGATGTTGTTACACATCACATTAGGACCATTCTTGAGATTAGGATTGGATCATATATTAGATTTTATTCATTGAATAAATGAGTTACTCAATTGATGAATCCTTAGTTTTATTAGTTTATAGACTTTTCTTTTCTTTTACAACTTATTCTGATTATTCTGTCTTTTAACCCTGGATTTAGGCTATGAGATTCATCCTATTAAGTGTGATTTTATTAATAGGATTTACCTTAATTAGTAAATCACTATTATAATAAAACTTAAATCTTAGGTCTTATCCTTTGGATTATGTGATTAAGCCCATCTCATGGTATTTAATCCCTAATTTATAGCTTAGTAGATCTTGATCAGATCTTAGATAGAATGTCTAAATTCATAAAAGTTAGGACGTATAATTTATTGATGTAATTCGTAGTCATAATTTGATTGAATTAGATTAGAACCTGATCAATTCTAATCCTTTTAACTTGTAAGGATGAGCTTCTAAGTTACACTCGATAATAGGAGTTGAAGATTCTGAACTTGTGTAACTTGGAATAATTAGAATAGTTTAATTAAAAAACAAATGATATCACCATGTTTAATAGAGTCCCTTGCTTACTTTTGATATTTTGTGCTACACATTCCATGATGTTTGTGTTATATTTTCTTGAGCATATCATATAAGGCTTTGATGCATAAATAAAATTTAAGAAATTATGGAGACTCATTATATTCCTTATGAAAATATTAATATAAATGATTAAGTATAATAATTGTATGTGTTAGAGCTGCCTCTCAACTATGTCTTCTGCCCAGTCTCCTTGTTGACGCTAGGAGAAGACTATGTTTATATATTTTCTGTCTAGTCTCCTTGATGACGTTAGGAGAAGATTTGTTATGTGTTTTCTGCCTATGCCTCCTTGTATGACATTAGAAGAAAACTCTATATTCTACCTAGTCTCCTTAATGACGCTAAGAGTATATAGTTTTACGCCTTAACCTCCTTGTTGATGCTAAGATCCTTTTGATATTCAGTGGGCTAGATTAGCTCTTTTCTGTATGGCAGTTAGTACACGAATGTTCATATATAGTATTGATATTTTGTGTACAGTATTTTTATTCAGTCAACTATTTCCTTATTTTGATTATATATATTTAGGATGTTAGATTTATTGTTGCTATATATATGTATCATTATTGAGTTTACTTATTTAACTTGCATAATTCTTATGATCACTAGCATGTTAGGGTGTAGAATTTTCTTTCAGCACTTGTACTATTACTTATACTTATATGCCCTGCCTTGTTTAGTTTACATTTGAGACATGTCTTAGACTCATTTTTGCTTAAGTTATAAATATTGTTTATAACTTTTTCCTCTATTTTGTCATGCTAGCTGCTCCCTTATTTGATATAGATGTTGCTTAGAAATTATTAAATGGTGATATTACAAAATACATAAAACATATCAACTTAAAATATACTTAGACAATTATCTAACACAAGATTTTCTTTTTTTTTGGCTGAGGCCTTACATTGTGAAACTTATAATGGCAAATCCATATCAGGTAGAAGATCATGTACCAGAGGAGGTGCCTTATCTAGAAGAGGAGCCTTTAGAAGGAGTTGCTTAGTTTTCTTATAAGTGAGGATGAGAGTATTTATTTGCTTTAATTACTTAAACTTTAATATAATGTAATAATACAGGTACTTATAATTTGTGTTTTGGATTACTATGCTATTTATTCTGAGTTATATTTCATGCTATTCCTATTGTGATGCTTGGATATTTCTTATTCAAATTGCTTCCACACTCTGTATGAATTCTTATAAAGTGACTGATTATTTTATTATATACTTACTCCTTCCCTTATTATGTGGATTGTGGATTTTATTCTAATCTAATAATAAGTGAAGGGTTAATTAGAGTGACACACCACCACTTAGTTTAATCTTGTGGATTAAGGGGTGGGGTGCCACATTTTTACTTTGTTGGTTATATCATATCGTATTAAAAACTAAATACAGTAGATCAGGAGCATCATCTTGACCTTGGAGCTGGGACTAGCACCGATCATCTTTAGCTTGGAGATCTACATACCTTTTACTATTTTTAGCAAGGATGAGTGTATTCTTAATTACTTTTTATTCAATTTGTAATAGCTTTCTATGATGTTCTTACTTTATTTCTATGATGGATGCACTTTTATTTTTATATATGTATTTTGATTGGATGATGGATTTGGATTCTCCTTCTTACATATTATATTACTTATTCATTTTTACTTTATTTTCTTACCTTAAAAAGATTCTTTGTCACATAGTACTTTGATATATCCAAAATTTATAACAAAATAAAGTGTAGGAAATATTTAAAACATTATACAAATAAGCATACTTCGAGTGGAATTTATGCAACCAAAATATCACTGAACTGCTATGAGTCATACGATCCAATGTATACATACATCCAGTTAGGAACTGCGATGCCGATGCATCCTGAAATTCCCTAGTCAATGTATACAATATTTCGTAACCCATAAATTATCACTAATATTCATACATTATTACTGTTACTCAACATCATGCTTATGCTCATGCTCATGCTCATGCTTCTAAGCTACATAGGATAAATCCAGAAATCCAGAAAATATTTTGAAATTCGATAATGAATTCAAGGTCTCCATTGTGCATAATACTGCTAAAAGGATTATGACTTTTAGATTCTAGTCTCGATAATTAGTTAAAGTTAAGAATTTACTTAAAATCATTAGATGGGATGATTCTATACACATATTTAGCATGTTTGTAAGAAAGGTGGTCGTTAATACTTAGTTTGATTTAGCCACCCTAATGAAGCAATCTTCGATAGAAGGCATCACCCGATGGTGATTTATATCTCAAGCTAAATTGTTAAGATGCCCAACTCACAATCACACTTAGTGTCTTAAAAAAGGTGACTCGAATTACTTAGTTTGTTTAAGCCACACCTAATGAAGCGATCTTCACTAGGAGGCATCACCCAATGGTGATTTATATTTTAATCAAACTAAGGAATGAGTCTCTATTTATAACACTCATAGGATCGATTAATTTACTCTAAGCAAGATTATATCCACCTAAGCCCGCAGGATAGCACAAAGATAAATCTTACATAGAGTGACTCAACTATTCCTGAATACTACTGAAATAATCCAGTACTATAGGTATATCCTATTATACCAAACTAATAATTTGGGTTTAAAAGATTCTATTTAATCAATAAGGATTCATCAAAGCTATTAATCCTTACTCTAAATGGGTGAGTCCTACACAAGGCTCCAAGGATGTGATCAAAAGATCACTTAATATTGATTGCTACCGCAAGGGAGAAGTTTCACTATAATTGCTTTAGGTGATACCTACCACGAAGTGTCAAGATCAACTTCTAAGGTTATGAATGATCATCTAAGATTCATACTTCAATAAGTTACCAAAGTTCTTTCTACCTCAATGTATCAATATTTAAGGTCTTTAAATATTTTAAGAATGATCCTAAAGCAAGACCCTTGAGATCTCACTCTTCTATCTCTTAAGTTAACATTCAAAGTTTACTTAATAGACTTGGATTAAAGTGATCAGATTAGATGAATAAAATTCATCTGATCATACTCTATTCTATAATCATGGGATAAAATTAAAGATATTATTAGAGTTCGATCAATTTATAAATCATAATAATTTTATTATCCATCTTATGTCAATAGTCTTATATAAGAGAAAATCAAAGATCCAAAGTTTAGATTCAAATGATTTAATCACACAGATTTAATATTAACTTTAGCACTTCTAATTTAATGATTTAAGATCAATGTCAAATCATATGCATTTTTGGAATTATGTCAATTGAATTATCTTTCAATCAAGGTTACTTGATTAAGATGATTAAGGCTTAGATCTTAATCAAGACAAGTTATGGCTTAACCCTTAGCCTTATCAAAATTAAGACCAATGATTAATTTAAAGATCAATGACAGATCAATATATTATTGGTGTATTATTGATGTCAAATTTTAGATTTAGATTAAGTATCATTTACTTAATCAAGTTCTTAAGATTCTTATATTCAAATATAGTTAATGTCAATCTAAGCACATTTAGGTGTCCAATTACATGTTAAAATTTTCTAACATACATCATAATATCAAGAAAGCAATATGAATGTAAAATGACATAAAATAGAAGGTAATTAAGGCTAACCAAGTTCTAAATCAAACCAAAGGATTAGCACTTGATTATAATTCTAAAAAACTTAAGTTTCATACAATTTGGTTATTAAGGCCTACTTAGCTAATACAAGCATTCAAGGATTCTATTTTTTAATATTTGGCACAAAATTTTATAAGAGATTTTAAGCACATGTTATTAAGGATATCTTTCAGATTTAATTTTCACTTAAAATTTTATGCAATGCTCAACTTTAACTAAAATGGGTTCAAATTTGATATAATTCAGTCCCACTAGGGTCATAGGGACCTTAAACTGCAAAAACAATGAAGTTTTGGTCATTTTAGCCAATTCTGGGCATTTCCAGAAAATTTTGGGCGTTACGGTGCCCGTAGCGCTTTTGATGTTGAGGCGCGCTGCGGTGGAAAATGGTGTTGTGGTGCGCTACAATGCTTTTGATACTACGGCGCGCTACGGTGAGACCGATCTGAGAGCTGGATGCGGTGGCGCGCTGCAGCGCTTTCAGGTGCTGCGGCGCGCTATGACGAATTAACTTGCGGTAACACTTTTCAGTTAATTTATTTTTTGGTTTCATATAATTTTTTAGAAATGACGCTGTGACGTATGCAGTGGTCCAACTTTTCTGTGACTGTTAAATTAATTTTTCTCTTGATTTCCTATAGTTTTTCCCAAAATAACGTTGCAGCCCGCTGTGGCGCGCTGCAGCGGTCCAACTTTCGGGTTAGTGTTCAATTAGTTTATTTATTGATTTCATATGATTTTTCCTGAAATGACGCTGTAGCCCACTACGATGCACTGTGGAATGCTGCAGCGAAAACTTTTTGAGCTTCGGGCGCTACAGCACGCAGTAGCGCCTGACGGTGATTTCGCCCATGCGAAAACCGTTAAGGGCCAGATTTCAAACTAAAATACTCTCAATCCAGAGCATTCTATGAGTGGTGCCATATATCAATAAAACTGATACCTTTCTATTGATACCAAAATTGGCACAAATGGATTATTCTAACTATATGAATGATAGAGTTAAAGATTCGGGTATACAAAATAGACGAAAAATAGAGCATGATATTCTCAAGTAATATGATGCCTTAATGAACTTCAATAGCTTCTACATATAATCATGGATCTTCTAAAGATACAAAATAGCATGATAGCAACATGAAGTAGACAAAGAAGAGGAGCAAATGAGTACCTTTGCCTTTTTAAAAAGAGGAGGTAGAAGACTTGGAAAGCTTGAAGGAGAGAGTTCTTTTTCTTCTTCTTCAACACCAAGCTCAATAATAGGGGAAAAGAAGAGAGGAGCTCTCAAATTTTGCAAATGGAGAGGATGAAGGGTCTGAGCTCCTTCTTAAAGGAGAGAAGAGGAGAGGGGAGACCATCATGGGCTAGGGAGCTAAGAGGCGAGGGGGAGAAGGAAGTCCTCTGCTTTTCTTGCATCTTGCGTGCAAAGGATGGGGGAGCAGAATGAAGAGGGATGGCTAGCCAAAGAAGGAAATTAAAAGAAATGGAAATATGTAAATTAAGGAATAAATAATTATTTATTCATAATTTTAAATTTATTAAAAATTCAAATTAAATAAATACGCTTCAAAAAATCCCAAAAATTCACCCCTAGCTAATTTGGGGGTGAGGAATTCAACGGCGAAGTCGAATTTTGATTCCGACGATTATTTAATTATCTTATTTTTCGGTACATTTAATTATATTAAAATATTCGCAAAACTCCGATGACTTTCAAACGTGTCCAAAATATCACCCCTAGTTAATTTGGGGGTGATGATCGCAACAGTAAAGTCGGATTTCGATTTGAGGTCAAATTAAAAATCTCAATTTTCTAATTAATTAAATATTAAAATAATTCAAAATATTTAATTTGGCTCTAAATCGTGCCAAATCTTTAGGGATTGATTCTAATGGCTAGATGAACTAAATTAAGAAACGGTTAAGTTAAAAATCAAGTTGGGTAACAACCTTGGGTTATTATAAAATTAGAGCTGAGAACTATGTGACAAGTTCTTAAGCTTGTTAGCACCATTCCTTGAGGCTCATCTGAGAGATTGATGCTTGTGAGCTAAATTCCCATTAATCATGATCTGTGGCTTAACAAAGTAGAAGAAATGAGAGAACATTGGACACCTATTGGATGAAGTGACATAGTCCAATGAGTCCAATGCATTGTCTCATTTAGCTAAACTGCATGTGTATGCGCATAATGTAGATTGATGGAAATTATGCTTGTGAGATCAATAAATTGAAAGTAACATTTTGGTAACTTAGACATAGGAAATTATAATTGAAGTAAATACAGATCTTATGAGGGTCTATGTGCTGAGGTAGAACCCTAAGGGCTTTTGCCTTGTTGCACTAGACTTGAACTTGTTAAATTAGAAGTTTGCTCTAGTTTAGGCAACATTTACTTAATTATTTAGGCATAGGAAAACACTTTATGAGTTTCAAGGACTAAATGACATCACTAAGGCCTTATAAGTCCCATAATCGAACCCCAACTCTCTCTTCTTAAATAAATAGTATCTTACCTCAAGTAAGTTGTATTGTTAATTTGGGATCAAACAAAAAACCCAAAAATAGATTATTCTAAATATTAGTGAAAGAAGATAAGACTTAGTATCAAAATCACCATTCCCTGAGGATGATATAAATTTCTGGAACTTACCGTTCCACTTATTACTTCGGATACGCACACTTGCGTGCAAGCGCAGATTTACAGTTTGTCAATTTTTTGGCGCCGTTGCCGGGGAACGGTTTTGTTTTGTATTAAATGAAATTTTCAAGTAATTAGTGATTTATACTTTATCTTATTTGCATATATACTCTTCCTATTTTTCTGTAATTATATAATCTTAAACTTGTAGAATTAACTTAGGGTGTTATTTAGTTGCTATCAGTTTTGAAATTACATTGCAATATTCTTGCATGCTAAAAACTCCCCAATGAATGAAATTCTAACTTGGAATTGTCGTGGTGTGCGGAAGCCAGCGAAGCGCCATCATCTTCTGCCGCTTATCTCAGAGCGTAAACAGGGATTGATCGCCTTGCTTGAGACCCAGGTTGAGTCCTGTACCCACCAGGATGCCGATCTCCTCTTTGGGAGGCATTAGAGCTTTGTCGTGTAGCCCTCTATGGGTCGCTCCAGAGGTATTATTCTTGCTTGTCTTGATGATTTTATGCAGTGCGAGCTCCATCATTACTGCAGCCAGTTGGTCCTTGCCACCATTACATTGCGCCCGGGGACATGCTCTTAGTTTGGAGCCATCTATGCATCGACTGACCTGCACATACCGAGAGACCTATGGTGGATGATTCTAGTCGTGCGGGTCAAGGGCTTCCCACTTGTTCTTGGAGGAAACTTCAACTGCGTTCTCTCCTAGTTGGAGAAATGAGGTGAGAAGCCGTTCTGTGAAGACCCACTTATGTAGTAATAAGTGAAACTCTTAAATAATCGATACTCCTTTTCAGATAATGCTGACAGCTTATATTTGAATGATTTTTTTGAGAAAACAAGCCTATACTAAGTCCTTATTTATCTACTCTTAGAACTAAACAAGGTTTTAACAAATGATTTAGACTTAAGGACTAATCCATAAATTAGGATCCCAAACTAAGCAAAGAGCTAAGGCTTAGGAATACTAAGAGACTCAAGAATTCTAAATATAGAATCCCACAAAGATCAAACTTAAGGTTTACTGCTAAACCTTCACAAAACTACCTTAAAGGATAAGGTTAAAGAATTTTAACCACAAGTCTAAGCTTACTAAGGAACTAACCAAATCAAGTGATTATCATCACTTAATAAGGAAGGAAATTAAGGAAAGAATACTAACATTCAACTGAGTTGGATGCAACTTAAGGGTTACAAACTAAATCCTAAGTCATAACATATGGCTTAGCACTTAAGGATAACTACTACTTAGCATGTGACATCACATACCAAGCATGGGATAGACTAAGGATCAATGATCCTAAAGGTTCTACACTTTAAGTGACATGCATCACTTAAGAAGGCTTAGGCAACTAGATAGGTCACTAAGACTTATCCAAGGCTAAAGGATAACTAACAATTCTAATTTAATGAATTAGAATCTAAAAAAGCTTGGCATCAAAGATTAAGGATTCTTTGACTACCTATTCTAATAGGATTTAACTTAGCTACTAGCTAGAGCACCATCATTAGACCAAGTCTAATAATGAAGCCAAAAGATGGGATACTAAGCTCTACTCAAGAAATCACACTTAAATATTATATCCATTTAACTAAGTGCAATCTCATTCAAGGGAGGATTAGAGTGATCTAATAATAGAGTTAGTCATACTAAGGCTTCTATCACCAAAGAGGTATTCACCTCTTGCTAAGGGAGAACATCCAATAAGGATATTCAATCTCAAGGACAAAGGGAAAACATTAAGTCACATAATGTGACTTAACACCAAAAGGTACTAAGAAGGTTACTAAATACTACTAACTCAAGTCATAAGCTATGACTTGGTTAAGGCAAGGGAACTAGCTTATCCATAAGGATAAGTTCTTGGAAACCAAAAGAAGACTAAGGTTACCAACATAAGTCATAATCTATGACTTATGCCTAGGATTCTAGAACTAAAGATGCTACCATCTAAGTTACAAGATATGACTTAGATCACTAAGGATCTAAAGGTTAACTTAACCTATCTTATGGGTGACTCATTCCAATGGAATGATTAACTAATGCTTAAGTTTCATTATGACTTAGGCACACATCCTAAGGCTGTAAAAAAGATATTAAGGCATAGAATTACCTTATTCAAAGTGAATAACTACTTCCACCAAGAAGGAGGAAAAGCACACTAAGTCACACAATGTGACTTAGTCAATCAAGCCCAAAGTTGAAAAGACTAATACTAAATGAAAGGATTACTGTCCAAGAAGTATTATCATACTTTGGACACAATAAAAGAGATACAAAGGAGATAATTTATCTTAAACAAGGGGATGACCATGTGCAAGGGCAAAATAGTCATTTTCCAAGACTAAAACCTAATTTGATTAAGATGATACCAAAATCAGAGATATAAACTCTCTAACTGATTCTATACATCCTAATGAAAGCATAGGCACCAAGATCACAAGAATTAGAGATCTAGAACTCCTAATCTAACTTAATCATAGTAAAAGTGATTAGGATGCAATTAAGAAGATATAAAACAAATCATAGAAATTCATCTAGCCATAATATTCCTTATTGTCTAATGAGCAAATAGAAACTAAGTTTGTTCGATTATGATGTCAAATCACAAAGTTATTGACTAATCTAGGTTTTACCTAAACATGCATAGTTTTGAAAATCTATCCACATAAATATAAATATTATTCAATAATTATATTCTACACATTTTTTTGATCATTTTAGAATATAAACATGCCATGATTGGATAAGAATTTGGCAAGTTAAGTTAAGCCCTTAATAATGTATATTAGCCTAAAGTTAGAACTTAAGAAATTATTTAAGGCATTTAAATTAGTTGAATTCCATTAAATAGGCGCTCGAGCCCTGTCGGATCTACCACGACACGCCAGCCCAGCACTGTCGAACAGTGTGGGCTTAGGCCAGCCTCACCCAAAGCAACAACGCGTCATCCCCAAAGGAACGAGGGACCGTGCAGATGGATTTTAGGGTTTCGATTGAAACCTTAAATTTTAGCGCTACAAATCATGCCAGAGAATGAGAAATGACTTGATGCATTCATAGGGATGATTTCTATTGATTAAACTTAGAAGCTCAGATATATACGGAATTTATAGCTAAATTTAGTATCAAAACTTCACTAAACACCATATGAAACAAGGTACTTTGAATGGAATCATATGTTTTTGCAAGAAAATAAAGAAAATTGGGATGCATGAGCCGAATCACTAAAATCTGGGTCAAAACCGCCATAGCGCGCGCCATGGCGGCTCATGAAAATTCTTCACCTGGGAGAATATCTAAAAGGACATGGAAGGAAAATCGTCGCAGTGCGCCATGGCTATCTCATTAACTCCCTTACCTCGAAGCTAAACTACAGACCTAGAAGAAAGACCGCTGTAACGTGCCACAGCGCGCCACAGCGTTATTTCTCTAAGTTAAATTAAAATCATATAAAAGAGAAATTGAACAGTGTTTTCGAAACTCTTTCCACTGTGGCGCGCCCCAGTGTGCCGCAGCGTGTTACAACGTCATTTCTTGAAGATGAATCAAAACCTTATACGGAATAATTGAACAATGCAAAATCCGCCTGTTTGTAAAAGAAATCGCTCCAGTGTGCTCCAAACATGCCACAACGCGCTATGCCTCATAAGGATTTGCACTGACTCAGCTTGCCGCGGCGCACCACAGCGCACCACGGTGGCATATTTAATTAATCTTCAAGAACTTTATATGAACTAATTGAACAATAAATCTTCTACATTTTTGAACTTTCAACCATCGCAGCGTGCCACAGCACGCCGCAGTAGCATTTTTGATTATTCACACAAACTATATGTGAATTAATTGATCCGCATTTTTGAAGTATTTTCTGCTATGCACGTCACAGCGCGCCATAGCGAAATATTTTATTAAGCATAAAAACTATAGGTGAACTAATGGAATAGTCATTTTGAAGGTTTATCCACTGTAGTGCACCACAGCGGACACTGCGACTACCAAAGGAAAAGATAATAACTTTCATGTAGGAACAGTGTTTGGAACGCTGTTGCCGTAATGCATCATAGCGGAACAGTATTTGGAACACTACTACCACAGCGCGCCATAGTGGAACAGTGTTTGGAATGCTACTGCCATAGTGCGCTACAGCGCGCCGCAGTGGATGATCCAAAATTTTCCAGAACAGCCATAAATGCAGCATAGGGAAGGCCTCAAAATGCAATATTTGGCCTTACCCAGCCTCTTAAAAATTGAAATACATTATTCCTGCTGAATTCCAATAGAATAAACATGACAAACATTTAAAGGGTTTGAATTAAAGTTAAGGAAGGTGAAGAGTCACATGATTAATGCCTTGGGTGCTGAGAACTTCCTTACTTAAGGGCCAATTTCAGACCTTAAGAGGGTTCCAATTTTGGACATTCAAGTCCCCTAAAGAAATAGCTGCAGCAAGAGGAGAAATGAAAACTCTCCAAGGGGAAGAAGGACTACCAAGAATAGTAAGAAAGGAAAACAACAAAGGAAAAAGGGTGGAGCAGTCAAGAGGAAGTGCAGGATGAGTCCAAGTGAATCTCAGAAAACCTTCGAGTGATTCTAGTATTTCTTCCTAAGCTTCTCTGATTTCTTTCTGCTATGAACTAATGGTGAGGCTCACTTTTCTTTGTATGTGTGTTTATGCTTACTTAGTAATGGATGGCTAAAATCCCTTTGGAGAGGGTTGAGATGTAGCTGTATGAAATTATAAGGGCCTTGGTGGTATTGTAATGAAATTGTTTGAATGAATGAAAAGATGCTCTTATTTTTATTCCTTATATTGAAATAAATGCTTGGATGAAATAAAGTTTAAATTTATTAATTAAAGAACTTGTGTTCCAAGCTCATCAATTGAGTAAGAGCAAGGAAGATAGTGTAAGTAGAGCTAAAAATTATGTGATAAAATTTTCAAGCTCACTTGCACCTTTCTTTAAAGGCTCTACCAAGAGATTTGATGTTTGTGAACCAAGTTTTCCATTAACTTTGCTCTACTTTTTAGGAAAGTAGAAGGGGTGAGAGGATGTTGCAAAAGTTGGTGGATGATATGGCATAGTCCATTGACCCAATGCATCCTCCCATCTAGCTAAACCGTGTGTGAAGAGCATGATGTATGATTAATGGAAATCTTGTTTCTGAGATCAATAAGAATAAAAAGATATCATTTGGTAACCTAAACATAGGGAATTAAGCCTAATTAATAATTCATGATCTCATGAAAATTTATGTGCTAAGGAAGAACCCCAATGGGAGCTCTCTTTGTGCACTAAACTTGAACCTATTGTAATTAGAGGGTAACTCGGATTCTAATAATGTTCACTTGACTGTATTAAGCATGAAGATTTAAAGTATACATTCAACAATGAAGTTAGATCACTAAGCCCTTATAACTATTACAATGAAAACTCAACTCTCTCCTTTTAATCTAAACATATCTTAACTTAAGATAATTTATATTGCTAAATTAGGAACTAAAAATCATTACAAAAATTGATATCTAAACATTATTGAAAGAAAATATAACTTGGTATCATAACCATCATTCCCAAAGGATAATAAATCCTAAAATTAAAACTTCCACTTATTACTTCATACCACGTACATTTGCGTGTAAACACAGACGTGTATTTTTCGTCTGTCCAGTTTTCGACGCTATTGCCGGGGAGCAGTTTTATTTTGTATCAAGCACAATTTTCGAGTAATTATTGATTTAGATCTAATTAATTTGTGCATATAATTTTACTTAGCTGTAATTATATATGTGATTATTTATATAGAGCAAACTAGATTGTTTTAGTTTTCTTTATTTACTCGCTTTTGAGAAGAATTTGAAAAACTTCCTAAAAAATTGTGTTGAAAGTTATAATTTATTATCATTACTGAAATTTTTATCTACTGGCCACTTGTGGGTGAATTTACATTGCTGAATTTGATTACTATAACTTACTCTAGCTAGTGAATCTTTAACTGTATGAATAGGAGAAATCTTATTGAATTCTTTTATGATCCTTAAATTGATAGAACTTATCTAAGAGCTAGAAGAGAATAAGTATTTCTTAATCAACGAAATGCTCAGATGGAAGATTTAGAAGTAAACTAAATAGAACAATTGGTAAATGCTAGAAGGAGACTTCTTAGAGAATATGCACTTCCTATTGTAGAAGGGGTTCCCAATGCCATTGTTAGACCTTCTATTCAGGCTAATAATTTTGAAATTAAACCATTCATGTTGAATATGATTTAGAACAATCAATTTAGTGGGCTAGCATCGAATGACCCGAACGCGTATATTTCAAACTTTCTGGAAATATGTGACACCTTCCGATTTAACGGTGTATCCGATGATACTGTAAGATTGAGATTATTCCCATTTTCACTGAGAAATAGAGCTAAAGTTTGGCTCAGTTCTCTACCCGGTGAGTCTATTAGGACTTAGGATGACTTAGCAAGAAAATTCATAGCCAAGTATTTCTCACCTGCCAAGACAGCCAGGTTGAGGAATGAAATCTCAAACTTCTCTCAGCAACATGGTGAGAATTTATATGATGACTGGGAATGCTTTAAGGACTGCTTAAGGAGTTGCCTGCATCATGAGTTCCCTCTGTGGATACAGGTGCAAATCTTTTCTAATGGATTAAATGCACCCATAAGGACCCTTATTGATGTAGCCGTAGGAGGGGCTTTAAATAGTAAAACCCTTGAGGAGGCTTTTGATCTCCTTGAGGAAATGGAAAATAATGCATACCAATGGTTAACTGAGCCGCTGAACTACAACAAAAAAGAGGTGAATAATCTGAATGAATCAAACCAATTGGCCTCCTTGCAAAGGGAAGCGAAATTTTTAACCAATAAAATTGAGAACTTAAATGTAAGTGCTGTTCATGAAGTCAGTTGTGAGTTATGTGGAGGGAATCATAATAGTGAGTATTGTAATCTAAACAATCCCTTTGCCCCTTCACAAACTGAACAAGTTAACTTCATGAGAAATAACAATATAAATAATAATCCCTATAACAACCCTTACTCCAACTCATATAATCCGGGATGGAGAAACCATCCAAACTTCTCTTTGAGTGAAGGAAATGCACAAGGAAACTTTAACTCCCAACCATAAAACAAACCGATTCAAAATGTCAACAATTCTTATAAGCAAAATCAAAATAATTAACAAGAAACCAGTTTAGAACTGAAACAATGCAAGTCATAAAATGAACTAAAATGACCATGAACCATCATGAAATCTCAATTCAAAGAATTGAGGTATTTATAAGGAATATTTAAGTCCAATTGGGATAGATTTCCAAGCAACTGTTTATTAGACAATAAGGTATGCTTCCTAGCTCAACTGAGTTGAATCTTAGAGAAACAGCGAGTGTAATTAATGTAGACACTATAAAAATGAATTGTATTGATCTTAATAATAATGAAGAGAAAAAAACAATAAAAAATTATAATATGAATATTGGAAAAGATAGAATAGTAGCTAAGAAGGGGGACCCCAGCAGAATGAATATCCCATGTGTGATTGAGGGTGAAGTCCTTTTAGATCCATCATTGTCTCAGCTAATAGAAGACTAGGATTCAACTCCTCCAAATGAGGCTCGTAGAAGACCAAAAACCCGATGGGGCATCAATCTTTATAATCAGTGTAGAATCTGCTCAAGTGTAAAATATGTTCAAGAGGTATGGCCAAAGGAAGTCACCAAACCATCGAATGGGGTCTAAAATAGCATCACAATCCCTCATTGTCTCAAATAAAAAACATGCCAACATATTCCTCCCCAAACATAGTTGAAAACTTAATGAAACAATAGTTTAAAGTTAATGAAATAGCAGCCTCAAATTGATAATTTACAATTTAAAGTTTCAGCAAGAAACACTTTGAAGACTTAGGATCCATTGCAATTGCTACTAATAAAAATAATTTTTCGATTCCATCTATTTCAAGCATGTAATATGAAGCATGTAATGCTAAAAAAGCCATCTTAACAACTCGAATATGACAAACATTTCACTATGTGTTTTCGAATAAACTATTTTAAAGGCATATATAGTTAAAAAAATGTAGACTAATAAACTCTAGTATGATAAACATTTCACACAATAATATGCCGATCAGGCCAATCAAGCAAATAAAGAAACTAAAAGCACTACAGTAATATACTAATCAGCTGATGACTTTTTCTTGATACCTCCCTTCCAATAAATAGTATCACAGAATGATTTCAAGTTGGGATGCATCAACAATACTTTGTAAGAGATGGAATCTGTATCATAAGTTACATAGCCATGTTTCTCACATATATAATCCATTCATTTAGTAAATCAACTCATACATCAATCATTAATCCTTCGGGCATGTAATATTAAGTATGTAATTAAAAAAAGCCATCTTAATAATAGCACTGTATAAATAATAATGCAAATGCTATAAAAAACTAGCTTAATCATTAGTACCTGCTATGTAGAATAAAAAAAAACTAAAAATCAGTCACAATCATCGTCTAACTTAAACAAGCATCTTTATCGTGTGCTTACAAATCACTATTTATTGTTAAGTTTCATGCAGTAGAAGAAACTGAATCACCTTCCAGCATCAAACAGTGAAGCAGCAATGGCATACATGGAAAATAAAGGCAAAACCAGAACCACCTTCCAACCTCCCCACTAGAAACAGTTCTCTCAAAAAGAGATATTAAATCAGTTTACCAAATCAAGAGTTCATGATGAAAGGCAAAATTGAACCTCATTTAATAAAAGATAATATTTCTATTATATCCATTTGGAACAGTGAATTTACTCACATTTCATTTTGAAAATATATGAAATTTAATGAAATAGTAGTTTTAAGTTAATGAAACAGTAGTATCAATTTAACAACATATTTTGTTCCAGCATTCAAACGAAGTAGCAACCAAATAACCCATTCACTATAAATTAAAAAAAGTGCCTAATCAAGAATCAACTAAAACCGTATTAGTTTAAACGCGTATTCATTAGAGAGCTGACATATTAATTAGAGAGAAAAGGAGAACACAAATACGAGCTGACTAATCAAATGCTTACATGAAAAATAAGTATAAAATATTTAGGTATTGAGCTTTTTCTTCTTTTTTCTGTCATGATGACTTGTAGGTCTCTTGGTTGGCGGGCGTCCCTTTGGGTGTGCGCGAGCAAGATCTTTTATTACATTTGGCACTCAATGACCACAAAAATCAATAAGATTTTCTTTAAGCTCATGTAAGGCAGTTAATGTATATGCACGAGCCTCATCATTTACTCCCCCAATACTAATAATCTCATTGGCATGTTGTATGCTTTCAACAAAATAGTCGCCAGATGTTATTCTGATGTTGGTAGTGTGAGTTAAAGAGTCTAATAAATGAGTAAATTGTCTATTATCCTTTCTCCATTGTGCGCTTACTAATTTTTCAGGAATTCTGGCATTCCCTTCTTGATGCAAAACACAGAGTATGCGTGAATAAACAATCCCATAAAACTGAAAAGAGAGACAAATGCACCACATATCATCTTCGATGAGATTATAAACAACGCTAAAATCAAGTTTTATCATTTCATCCCACACAGTTATCATATATATTTTAAGCAACCCATTAAATTGTGCATCTGAGATAATACGGTACATCAATTTTCTTACTTTTTCCTGGAATTTGTAAAATATATTTAGAGTATATATTTTAGATAACTATTCTTCATATACTAGATCTGAAATAAGTTGTGATTGGGAAATATATGATCTAAAATCAGCTTGTGCTAGTTTTTCCAACTTATCTCTAAGAGCATTTTCATATTGCTCAACAAATAAATGTAGACTCATCTTAGAATTCACATACCCATCAAAGAAAGCATTTACGCCTTTACTTTGTTGTGTAGTTGACATTCCAGCCCAGAAGAAATCTTTCAAAAAAATGGGCACCCAGTTCGCCCTTTTCTTATAAAGAGACGTGAACCAGTCATTCTCAATAAGATGAAATTTGACCATTACCGCCAACCAACCGTGTTCAAACTCATACACAGTCAAAGAGTCATAAACTACCAATGAAAATTCAGAGATTAACGCTTATTTATCTTATCTATCGCCTACTTTTTCTGACAATTTCCGCATGATATGTCACAAACAAAGATGGCGCTTTGTAGATGGAAATACCTCCAAAATTACAGATTTCATAGCTCGGCATTGATCAGTTATTATTCCATTTAGATGTTTACTATGCATGCAATCTAACATTCGCTTAAATAACCACAAAAATGTTTCACTGGTTTCATCACATAATAATGCACTTCCGAAAAGAATAGAATTTCCATGATGATTAACACCCACAAAATATGCAAAGGGCATGGCATACCGATTTGTGAGATACGTGGTATCAAAAGTCACGATATCGCCAAAATGATCATATGCCATTTGGCACCGCAAATCAGCCCAAAAAACATTCTTCAGTCGATTATCATCTGTCACATCAATATTGTAAAAAATTTTGAATCCTCATTTTGTAGTATTTCAAAATATTTAACTAAAGCAGCTGCATCCTCAGCAACTAAATCCAATGCTCTATACTTTGCCACAAAATTTCTGTAATCCTTTTCAGTAAACAAACAATTATCAAATCCCCCGCATTCTATAAACATTGCATTAATAGATTTATTTAGTGGAACTCCAGCCTTATCATTAATAATCAATTATCTTTGGACAGTCAAAGGTAGCTCACGATAGCATCACATAAATCAAACCATTTGAGGCTCCAAGTCATGATTATGCTCCAAGAAAATATCATCAACTACCCAATTAGAGTTTAAACAATGATCTACAATAACAAATTTTGCCTTGCAATATGTTCTTATTATCGGTTTCCTGTGTAGTTTTGTTATTTCAGTTGTTGGAAGTGGTTTCCCCTCTTTACAATAAGTAAACACAGATCAAATTTTTTGCCTATAAAAATTATGATTTGAACGCTTTGTAACTCCAAAATCATTGTAGTACTCGTAAGTTTTGTAAGACTTAAATGCTTCTTCAAGAGAACTAAAGGTCATTCCAATCTCAGGGATCTTAAGAAAATTTTCATTAGTTTCAGATAAAAGATCACTTTCATTCGCACATTTATTTAAAATCTCTAAGCCTATATTAAAATAATTAATACAATTAAATGTTATAACAATATAATCATATAATATTTTGGTATAACTCAACAATTAACATGCACAATAATTAACCTGAGTTGTTATCTATTAGTATTTCTTTTTCTGATTACGAGCAATGTTCCAACTCCAATTCGATCATCATTGGCAATATTTGTTCTTCAAAATTGCTAACATCATCAATTAAATGGGACGTGCTACTTGTAGCATCCATGTGTATGTATTTGCGAACTAAGATAAAAATTAGACAAATTAAATATAATAAATTTAAATATAAAATAACATATACGCATATGACCAATATCGTTTGATAGCACTTCTAAGCTAACAAGCTACAAGTGATGATACTTAAATATCAAAGTAGGGTTTAATCCTATCATTCACTCTAAATATGAAAATTACCCTCTATGTCATGTGTTATTATTTTATTATAAAATGTTTATTTAATATAACTCATCAGAAGATCAGCACCCATAAGGGCATAAGACAATACCAAAGAAAATCCATCGAAAGATTGTGTAAAGTGCAGCATCTAATAGTATAAGAACTCATAAGAATAGTCATTTGCAGAACTCATAATAGCACTCTAATAGCATTTAATTAAAGTTAAACATAACATAATGTAAAGAAAATACATACGAATGCTGCAGTTCTATAAGATTAGCCAGTCCATCTAAAGATTGTGTAAACTACATCATCTAATATTAGAAGAACCCATAATAATAGCCAGTTACAGAACTCATAACAGCACTCTAATAGCATTTACTTAAAGTTAAACATAACATATTGTAAAGAAAATGCATACGAATGCTGCAGCCCCAAAACCCTAATATCTTGCAAGTTAACCATTCCACAGTACCGAAATAGAAGGAAACCCTAAACCCTATTGAAGAATGAAGGCATGAAGATGCTGTTGAATTATGGCAGCCGAACATTAATTGAAGTATAATGACCATAAGAAGAAAATAAAGCACAGAAATAAAAATAATAAACAGAAGAGTTCTCAGATCCCAACATCAAACATAGAACCATAATGCTACTAGATGCATGAACTTGAAGTAATAACAGATCAAACCATCGAACCTTATACCCAAAAAAAAGTAACAATACTTACAAGAATCACCAGAACAACAGAGGAGCGACGTCGGAAAAAAGAGTGGAGTTCCTTATCGTGAAACGATGTCACCGAAAAGATTGCAGCGCTTTTCTGGAGATCGCAAGCAGACTGGCGCAGACAATGCGGCGATTGGTAGATTAGGTTAAGACGAACAATGGCGCGGGAGATCCCGATTCGCAGACGAGCAACGACGCGGGAGATCGGCTGTGAGGGATTTTAGGTCACGCGAGAGAATGCGGCGAGTGATTTAGGTCACACGAAAGAACTGAGCGATCAGGATTTTTACACGAAAGAGCAGAGTAGCGAGCGTTCTTTTAGGTTTTAGGGTTTACGATGACGTGGTCTGATGTGGCGTATGGTGCCACGTCATCTTGAAAATTTTGAAGTATTTGAGGGGTACTGTAGCATTTTTCATATATATATATATATATAAAGAAAAGATAAAATCTTTTCAACGTAACATAAATATGTTGCTGCATATTATATCTCTATATGAAGCAAGAATGTCAAAGCTCATCATTAGTCACGCCTTAAATTGGCCATTTGCGCAAGTGTCCATGTGTCATCCTCACCTTTGCCATTCAGCTGAGTATGCATCTTTTTGTTGGACTCTTTAGCATATTATCTAATTTTACTTCAAACCAAATCACTTAAAAAAATTAACCTCACTATCCACAACGGAGAAAGCTGCTGCCCTATGAGAAGAAAGGCAGCTGTCTGGCTCAATGTCACTAACTCGGCGTACGAAACCGTCCAGATTCAGCCCTGCGTTGACGGCGGATCGTCTTATCTCTCGACCGAAGCTTCAGACAATTCCGGAAGGCACAAGGGTTTTGTTTTCTTATTTACCCTAACCCACCGCACAATTTGATCTTTATATAAGAATCGGCTCCTTCTCTCCTCATTAAATCCTTCTTCTAAAGCCATCGAGCCACTTCAATGGATCTCTTCAAGACTCTTTGCCTCTCTCTTATCTTCTTCCCTCTCCTGTCACCGGCCACTCGATCGGACCCTCTTCTCCGGCTGCCGTCGGAAAGCTCCGGAATCGGGAAGAGATGGGCCGTCCTGATCGCAGGATCCCTTGGCTTCGAGAATTACCGGCATCAGGTATTTCAATGTTTGCTTTCTTTTTTGTCTCGCTATCCCATTTTATTACTGTGCGGATTGTTTTGCTATACGAGCTGATTTCAAAGTTTAAGGGTTATATGGAACTACTGTTTAGTTACAAAAAAAAAAGTACTGTTTAGATCAGTTGCGGATGCTGTTTTGGCTTTGAGTGGGATCCCTAATATGCTTCTTTGGATATGTAGTGGAGTGGAATATCCGCATATTTAAGGGGAAATATCGCTGCCATGGTTACTGATTGGAAAAAATTTCTTAAGTTTATTTGACAATTATCGATCCTCTTTCTTCACGTGGATTCTGTTTAATGAACTAACAATTGGTAGTGATCTTCATGAGAATCTTCATCTTTTATGATTTGGATCAAAGAATTAATTGTTATAAGTATAGAGTGCTGATATGCTGAGGGGGTATGTGAAGGAAGGGTTTGATCTCCTTGTTGTGTGAGTTGTATGTTACAGAATTGAAATTAATGTGCTGATATACTGAGGGATGTGCAATACCTCTCTCAGGGTTTATTCTATAGAAAAATAAATGTATTTTTAAGTCTAAAAATGATATTTATTTCAATGAAGTAGACAGGGCAATCAAAATATAAGTTTACAGGATGGGTTAAAAAAAAAAATTATGCCAGATAAATATATAAATGGATTGTCATCTCTTAAACATGAACCGAGTATACTGGTGGCGTAAGAGAGGTTTGCACATGGAAAATTTCGACCGTCCCACTTACCCTCACGGACACTAAACATGAACCGAGTACCTGCAGCCAGCACGAGCGGGCTGATCGCACTTTTTTTTCTTCTTCTTGTACTCAATTTGTCTTATTAAAAACACTTTTATTTTCATTTTCTTATAAACGCGTTGTCTTTTTTAATAGGAGGCCAGACCATAAATCGTACGATTTGGTCTGTAAAATTGTTTGGAATTAATTTATCATTTTGCTACATACAATTTCATTTTCTTACAATTCATCCTTAAGTAATCTGTGGTAGGCATTTATGAGCTCTTTTTTCTCACTTGTTCTGATGTCTTGCTCGCCAGTTGTAAGTTGAAATACTGGTGCGTTTTTTTCAATTGTATTAATCTTATTGTTTGGTAGAGAGATTTTAGGGTCAGTTTGGTTAGATGTTATTTGTAAAGCTATTAAAACGGTATGCTAGTTAAATATCATGCTTTTAGATTACATTGTTATTGAAATTATAGTGGATGTTTGGTTCAATGTTAATTTTATATTATGAGTTTAATTAGGGTATCTTTAGATTATATTACGCCTATTTTAGTATGGTTTTAATTAATTAATTTATTTAATTTTTTTTTTTTTAGTATCCATTGGTAACTTCATCTAATAATAAAAAAATGCACGCAATAGTGAGCGCATTGTTGGGTCTAGCGCTCTTGGGCGAGCCCAGCTTAGAATAGGTGCCCCAGGTGTTGGACAGGCTAAAGCTGACTCGAGCGACGGGCGCTCAGGTGTGATCGGGCGCTAGGTTTGCTGATCATGGTGCCTATTTGATTGCGGCTTGAGTTTCCGAACGCTCATAGGTGCCCAATCAATTTTGTTATTCAACGCCTAGGCTCTATGACTGATTTTGGCGCATAGTTAGTTAATGACTCGCGCCCAAGTGTTTGTCGCACATATAAAGGTGCGTGAACTGGATTTAGGCAAGATCTTGGGCCATTTGACAGAATTTGTGGAAGCCATGCGTTAGAGAAGAAGCCTTGAGTAAGAAGATGAGATTCCGTTGTTTGAAATTCTTTTTGGCTCCGGCAAAGAGCAAGGCAAGATCTAGGTGCAAGGTTTGTGGAGATCGATTTTCTAAGTTGTTTTTGGCTGGAGTTATTGTGCAAGCTTTCGAATACTCTTTGGTCAAGTTTTGTTTGAGAGTTTGTGTTGAGCTTTTTTCCATCGAAGATGGTTTTTGTCATTGTTATATTCTTTCATAGAAAGGATTCGAAGGTGTCAAAGTTCAATTGAACGATTATAAATATACTCCATAGTGAGTGGATTTATGAATGCTTGCTGATTTTTTTGCTGCGTTTGATCTGTGTTTGATTGATCTTGGTGTTATCGCGAGATTGTGGTGTGAGTTTTCAATATAGGGGATCTTTGGCTTGAGATAAAAGCAATATAGAGTAAAATTTTTTGGGTAAACTGAGATTACTGATGTGTAGCATGAAATAAAATGTTTGAAAAACTTTCACACGCTAATTTGATTTTGCGTTACTATATATAGAAGGGAGTAAAGAAATTACGCTCGATTTGGCCTAATTTTGAAAATGCGCGGACCAAAGCAGTCGTGGAGCGGAAGTCACCATCGAACGAATGATGCCTTGTCCATCTTCTCCGATGAACGATTTCGACGAATCATTTGTTTTGTTCGAATGAATGATTCATTCATTTGTTTCGTTCGGATGAAATTCTTTTCAAATGAATCGAACGAAGTATTCATTCCAATGAACGAATCATTCTTATGATTCGTTTGTTTCGTTAGTATGAAACTCTTAAATTTTTTTTAGATGATATTTTACCTCTCACTTTACTCAAAACATGCCCACTCACATATTACTTTATTTCAAACATAAAAATGTTAAATTTCCTATAAAACTATTGACAATAGTAAAATAATATGATTACATTATAATCAGATTTTAGTGTAACTAGATTACTTTTTAATCAAATTTCTCATATTTTCTCATTGTCAAACAACCCCTTAGATACTTCTAGGGCTTGTTATCTGCCGTGTTTGTGATCACAACATTTTTGTCAAAGTGGTTAATAAAAGCTTTGATACCACCACTTTGACTAAAAAACTACAATACCTTTTTGTTCAATTAAAAGTACAATGAATAACAGACCCTAGCAATAAATGGATTAAAAAATCCCAACACCCTCTCAGTAACACCAAGATAAATTAAACAGGAATCAAGCACAACAAGCAATTCATCAAATATTCATGTATTCACTATGGACTATATATATTTACAATCGTTCAACGGGACTTTAATATTTTCAAATTCTTTCCACGAACGAACAATACAATGATAAAAATGACCTCTTGGACAAAACTCCCAAACAAAACTTTAATTAAAGAGTGAGTAAGCTTACTCAACATCTCCAGTCTTGTAGAGGGCTGATTTCTACGAACCTTGATCTCGTCTTGCACTTTACTGGAGCCAAAATGATTTTCAAACAGTGATTGATTTACTACTTCCTATAGGTTTCTTATCTAACCCATGGATGCTACGAATCTTCTCAAATGACCCATGATTTTGCCTTCAAATCGCTTCACACATTTTTATAAGCATGACTTGCGCTTGGAGGTTCGATCAAATGGGCACCATGATTAGCAAGCTCGATGCTTGGGCACTTGGGCTCTCTCGGGTGTTCAGCTCGCCTACGACTATGCGTGCTCGAGCACACTCGGCTGTGTTGGACCCAACATCTTAAAATACATACAACAATTAGTGTAGGTAATGTAGGCGAGCAACGTACAATGAAATGTTGTTTGAACCTTAAAATCCAACCATCAAGGAGCCAAAGGACATTTGGAGTTTTCTTGGAGGTGGCACTCAGGCATGCCTAGGCGCCTGAGAGACAACAAGCTTGGTGCTCAAACTTGTCCAGGCATCTGAGAGACAGAGAGATTGGCACTCAGGTGCGCCCAAGTGCCTGTCTGGGCGCCCAGGTGTGCCTAGACGCCCATGAAGCAGAAATAGACCCAAGGCCTGGGCGCTCAGGCGCCCGCGCATTTACAGGCCTGATTTGAGGGGCCTATACATTTGTTATTAGCCCATTTTTAGGGCATCCAATTGTTTTTCTACTATTGTTTGTGGTGGTTGATTTTGGAGGCGGCTAGAGCTCCATTGAGACTTGGGTAAGGGTTTCTAAACCCTAAAAATTGTAATCTTTTCTCGTATAGTGAGAGATTCTTCTCTTCTCTCGTCGTGGACGTAGGTGTTCACACCAAACCACATAAATCTTGTCTTGTGCTGTGATTTGCTTTTTGCTTGTGTTTTCTTTGCTTTATTGTGTGATTTGCTCAACGAATACACATTTATTCCGCATTGAAAAGATTGTCATCATACCAAATGATTGTTATTTAGATTCTATTGGGGAATTAAATTAAATTCTCCTAGTAACTTCACAATTAACAGTGAACCAAAGTAGTATTAATGTTTGTTGGAAAGATTTTAGAGGAAATTTCTCTAATGCTAAATTTGTGGTTCAATTTTAAAATTTTGAAAATGAATACACAAACAAACAAGATGCTAACGTACCTTAATTGCAAGGTAAATAATGAGTTTAGAAGTATATATCACTATTATTCGCATGTGTCGGTTGATTTCTAGTGCCGTTTACCTTTATTGCAAGGTAAATAATGAGTTTAGAAGTATATATCACTATTATTCGCATGTGTCAGTTGATTTCTAGTGCCGTTTAACATTAGGCAGTGACAATTTCGCAAAATTTCCAAATATTAAAATAATATATCATCATACCAAATGATTGTTATTTAGATTCCATTGGGGAATTAAATTAAACTCTCCTAGTAACTTCGCAATTAACAGTGAACCAAACTAGTATTAATGTTGTTGGAAAGATTTTAGAAGGAAATTTCTCTAATGCTAAATTTGTGGTTCAATTTTAAAATTTTGAAAATGAATACACAAACAAACAAGATGCTAACGTACCTTTATTGAAAGGTAAATAATGAGTTTAGAAGTGTTATTTCGATGAACAAAGTTGTGGTCTTGCAAGTCTAATATAGTAGTCTTCAATTTTGTGTTTTTTAAGCCCATACTAGACAGGTTGGTTCAATAAATTTGAAAAGGAACTAGAACAGATGGAGTTTAAGCAAAAGTTGGGCTGTGGAGGACTATTTTATGATCAAAAGGTTTTTATCTTAATAGATCTAAAAGCCCAAATCTCAAACATAACTATTGAGGATCATGTGATCAAGAAGAGCAAGAGGTTCAGATAACTTGGTTAAATTATTCAAAATAATGGTGAAATAGAGAGCGATGTGATTTATAGGATTTAAGTTGGTTGGATGAAAAGGAGCGCTTTTGGAGTTTTGTGCAATCGAAAAATCCTACTTAAAATTATAAGAAGATTTATAGAGCAACTGTATGATTAGCTATGTTATATGGGGCTGAATGTTGGTCAATGAAAAGGGACTCATCGATAAAATAAATGTTACAGAGATGATTATACTTAGCGTGATGAATAGATATATTTGTAAGGATATAATGAGAACCAAGCACCTGTAGCAAGGTTGGAGTGACTCCAACAGGGCATAATATTAGAAATTCTACTTTAGATAGTTTGTGCATATTAAGTGTAGATTGTTTGATGCTTCTGTTAGAAAATTATGTTAATGAGAGGAAGAGAAGACTAAAAAAATGAGAAGAAACCATTAGAAAGAATCTTAGGGAGGAGCTTCTATTTGTTCGCGCACAATGGAAACAAATGATTCATGTAGTTCTAATGGGATTATGGGATTAAGGATTGGTGATGTTGTTGTAATGCATTAAAGATTTTTGATGGTTGTTGAGAGTTGTGCGAAGAAAAGTGCTTCAATCAATCTAAAAGAAGAGTAGTATTTCTCCATGTGACAATGCCCAAAATGTGCTTTTATAAATATTGTTGATCTTTTTGTAGTCAACCAAACATTATAATTTTGAGTCATGCTGTTGTAAATGGAAATTTATTGATTTAATTGGCACACTTCATTAAGAAATTATGTTTTGCTGCTGATGTTGGCCATGGGGTTTGTGTCATGATATTGCCATATAAATAAGTGCTCCTATGTGGATTTTGGCAGGTGGTGGATTTTGGCAACCTTCTTAAACTGTAAGAGCCATAAACTAAAATATAAATATATCATTCAAAAATAACAAGCCATTGACATCATTAATACAAAAAGAATATAAAGTACTAGCATTTATGTAATAACTTATTGATAGAAGTTACTAACATTGAAGGTAAAGCGGAGTAGGTGCACCATTTTAAAGTGTTTGATGACATTTATACTTCAGATCTGTCAAATTATTTGTCATTCGAACTTGATTAACCTAATTCAAAAAATATTAATAAAATATTAAAGTGAATAATTATTATTTTATAAATTAATACAAAAGAACGATCAGTATAGGGTTGCATTCCTAGAATTATGAGAGTACCCATTAAAAAATAAAAAAATTGTTGGAAAACGTCATAGCGTACAGAATTTAAGTATGCTAAACATTTTAAATAATTCATTCATTAACTTAAACAAGTGAATATTATACATAAATTGTTTTTAAAGCTTTGAATAAAATTTATGTAAAGTATTCTTAATATATTATTCCTTTTATTTATTTAAGAATTTTCATTTCTTAGAATACCTTGTAACCTCGTACTCTCTTAATAAAAGAGGCTACTACTTTGGAGATTTACTCAAAACAATCCAACACTTTAAGTTATGTCTGAACCCTTCCAGGAGGCTAGTCCTTGTAAGATTTTATCTAATAAGGGAACATCAAACTCTAGAGTTTATTTTAATTTTAATTAAAGCTTATTTATTCCAATATATGCAAAGCGTATCTTGAATTTTTTATTAATCTTAATTATTTTAAACATAGCATGATAAAATAATAAAATTTTTGATAAAACAGAGAAAGCTCAAACATTAAAACTTTAGATAATAATTGAAAATTTGTACAATTTTGATATAAAAAATTGAAAACTAAAACATGCAAAGAGGCACGATTACTGTTAAATAGAAATAAAATTTATATACATTGAAATGTAGATCATTTGAAATTTTATTGAGCTTCAAATTAGATCATAGATTTTTTGTAGCACATATTGTTGGGATCTATAGGGTCATACAAACAAACAATGCGGAATGATACTTGAGAATATTGAGCAAACCAAATTAAAGCAAAAAAAATAACATGCAAACAAAATATAGCCATAAGAAAACGATATACGTGGTTCGGTGCTAACACTTGCGTCAACGAGGAGGAGAATAAAAAGAATTTCACTATGTGGGAAGGAGATTACAATGATTTTTGGGTTTACAAACTTTTACAAAACTTTACAAATTTATGAAGCTTCTTCTTCTTTGCAAAAATAGGAGCAGCTCACACACAAAAACATTGGAGGCTAATCAGGTTTTAGTTTTCTCACCCATATCTCTAAAAACGGGTTAACAAGTAATTTATATTGGCTGCTCAAACTGCCCAAACTGGGCCGCGGGCGCTGCAGCGCGCCATAGTCCTCTGCAGCACGCTATAGCACCTAATTTCCTAATTGAATCCGCTGCAGCGCCTTACAACACTTGCCTCCAACCTGCTCTCTTATTTTAACACATATACCACATGTTTAGGGTCGATGTTTAAGATACAATTAATTTGAAACCAATTTAATTGACAATTAGATTGTAGACTTGTTATTTTTTGAAATTGAAGAACCCAGCAAATAACTTATCTAAAACTCTAAGTTAGTGGGGGCAATTAAATCTGGTGTAATATCAATCTAATTAAAAGATGGTAGACTTCAAATTTTAGTAATGTTCTTTTCCAATTTTTACACTAATAAAAGGAACACAACGAAATCTTGTTTTAAGATCAATGGTGATGTGCAGGAAAGGATTTGGGTGCTAACATTCGACCTTGAGTCGAGAGTGAAAATTTCAGGTTATGGGTGTGTTCTGGCTTTATAAACTAAAAAAATAAAATATTTGAAAACATGATCTTTCTTTGTTGTCGATGACAGTAATAAGGTTTTAGAGCCATTGCTGCCGTTGGATATTTTTCCCAAAATTTAAATTGGAAAATTCTTGCATTCTAATAGTTGGATAAGAAAAGGTGAGTGAGGTTAAAAGGAGGGTTGTTGTGGATTGCTTGGCGAATATCCAAGATTTAAAATTTAATGACTTTAAATTTATAATAAGGCTTAACAACTAAGCATATAGGGCTTCTTATGTTCCAAGTATACAAGGCTTCAGACATAATTTTTCTTGATGTTGAACTCAGCTGGCTTCTTTACTGACTAACCTTTTCTGAGCTACTGGCGCTTAGATATTTTTGTTGAACTAGCATGCTGAGTTACCTATCAAGCGGGGCATCATCACCGTTTTGTCATTGTTTAAATTAAACTAGCTTAATTGATTAGCAATGACTCATATTAGATATCTCCTTAAGCTCCTCATTTATGAGCTCTTATGGATAATTTTCTTCCTTGGACTTGGCATTCTCTCATTTTGAACGTGATGTGGCATCTTTATGAAGTGTTTTAATGTTTAGCTGAGTTTTTAATAATGTTTTATGGGCGATAACTCGTGCAAACAAAGACAATTGAATTCTAGAGCTTTCATGATAAGAAGTTCGTGCTTGGCCCATTGTATTTGGTATAAGAAGAAAGCCAGCCAAGATTGCTAGTTGTTTTGGAAAATTGCTTTAAATATATACATATATACATATATATATTTATTTATTTATATATATGTATATATATATATATATATATGTATGTATGTATGTATGCATGTATTCATTTTTGACTTATTTTTACTATTTTTGCATCTGTTTTTCTACAGATTGCTTTCATCATCATATTTTAGAAAAGTTAGCTCTATTTTGTTAGAAGCTGTTTACATTATATTTTTTCCTGATAATTGAGAAGCATCCATTTATAGTTTATTCTTTTGTTTTTTATTTTCGTTTGTTCTTCTCTTAGGCTGATATATGCCACGCTTATCACGTCCTGAAAGATGGCGGCCTGAAAGATGAAAATATCATTGTTTTCATGTACGATGACATAGCATACAGCTGGGAGAATCCCAGACAGGGAGTTATAATTAACCAACCTCAAGGAGATGATGTGTATGCTGGAGTTCCCAAGGTTTAATTTTATCATATATTCTGACAACAACATGGTGATTTTGGTCATTGATTTTCTATATTTTCTAATTCGTCAAACCAAATATTTTCTGCAGGATTACACTGGAGATGCTGTGAATGTTGACAATTTTTTCGCTGTTCTTCTTGGAGATAAAAGTGCTACATCCGGCGGCAGCGGAAAAGTTGTTGACAGTGGACCTGACGACCATATCTTTATATTCTATTCAGACCATGGTGGCCCTGGTGTTCTAGGTTAGCTTTGCTATAGTTCAAGCCTGTGCAAGTTTTCTATTGCACTACAATTACTAAGATTGTTCAAGAAAAAATTATAAAGGAAGTTCCATTGCTTCATTTTTTCTTGATTACAAGTATCTATCATTCTGCAGAAAGGAATTTTTCAATAAAGTACAACTCATTTTTATTATCAAAGCACATGACGTAGCGTCTTTTTGAAGTGTATTGAAGCTCTAGGTTAGTTAAAACTACTTAAACTTGACATTCATGTGAGGCGTTAAACTCCAAGGGTTGTAACGAGCAGAGCCGAGCTCAAGTCGGCCCCGGCTTGAGATTCAGCCTGTTTAATTGAGTTTGGGCTAGAGTTAAATCTTTCAAATCCTAGCTCATGAGTCAAGTAATATAAAATTAAATGAATAAAAGGTTTTCATATCTAAAATGATATGGGAGAAATTTTTGAACATTAATCAAACTATAAAATGAGATTTATAAATGCATGCAAATATAATACCCTTTAAATTTGGTATAATCTGTGCATATTTTATATTGAAAATTTGCTGGAAGTCAAAAGGTTATCTCAAGCTTGACTTGTTAGATTACCAAACTCATCTCATAGAATTTTTTGTTGAGCCGAGCTCGTTTGCAATTACAATAATTTTCTGTCATCAGGCATGCCTACATTCCCTCACCTTTATGCTGATGATTTCATCTCGGTTTTAAAGAAGAAGCATGCCTCCAATTCCTACAAGAGCATGGTAAAAAATTTTGCTGTTTGTAAAATCTGCAACTGAGATATGGTATCGCAAGCATCTGCATTACAATGACGATCCTTACTGTTTGATTTAGGTCATATATCTCGAGGCTTGTGAATCTGGCAGTATTTTTGAGGGACTTCTCCCCCAAGATATAGGCATATATGCAACGACAGCATCGAATGCTGTTGAGAACAGCTTTGGGACTTACTGTCCTGAAGAGAGCTATAGTCCTCCTCCAGAATATTTAACATGTTTGGGAGACCTCTACAGCATATCTTGGTTGGAAGACAGGTGCATGTTTTATCAATCAAAACCTTTATCTCGATATACCTTTTTCTTTGTGGTGCACTTGAGGTACCATTGTTAGAGAAATGGTCGGCAAACTGCCTAGCTTGAGCGAATTTTGCATATATTGTGTTACATGTTCAAGCCAAATTAATACCCCATTATTTTTGAGCCATTATTGAGCTGAACATAAACTCATTTAAATATTATATAAATTTAAAATATATAATATTCATATTTTTTAATTTAGAATTTTATACATGCAGCATCCAAAATTTAATTTAATCAACTTACAAAGTGCTTTCATTTTTCATACTTCAAAACTGCATGATAACTTATATACCTGCCACCTATAATATGAAAAGAATTTGAAGATCTTCATATGCATTATTTAGAAATATGGTGCTATGCATGTGAATATGATTGAGATCTTTTGAATAATTTAATTATTTAAATTAATAAAATAATTTTATTTATAACATTTATGATTGAGGTGTTTGGAGCCTAATATGATCAAACCTCATATTATTTGTGATTAGCTCAATCAATAATCGAGCTTTAATTATATAAAAATATGTTTAAGCTTTGCTCATTGAGTCTAACACAAGCCTTTTAATTAGTCGAACACGTTATTTCTGAGCGGCAAACTTTTTTGAAACCTCTGGAAAATTGAGGCGGGCACCAACCAACCTTAACCCTCGAGATGGTGCCATCTTTTTGACTTGCTTGTTCTACAAAAATAGATAAAGATTCAATATGAATAGTAATTACATTGAGTACCACTCTTTTGTATATTGCGATACTATCAGAAAATTTCTATACATAATTGTCGGTCTCACAACACGCCTGTTTTCTCATGGTTAAACAGCGACTTCCACAATCTGGAAACTGAAACTCTGAGGCAGCAGTACAAACTGGCAAGAGCGAACCTCTCTTCCCAATTTTCATCAGCATAATCTTTTTGCTATTATTATTATTATAGCAAGAGCATTACAGCATTAGTAATCTTCCAACTTCTACAGGTCAAGACAAGGACATCGGTCCATAACACATACCACCTCGGCTCTCATGTCATGCAATATGGTGAACTCGATCTGAACAAAGAGCTTGTCTTCTCTTACATTGGCTCGAATCCCGCCAATTATAATTCCACCTTCGTCGAAGATAACTCCCTCCTCTTTCTTCCCACTGGCGCCGTGCCCCAGCGTGATGCTGACCTCCTCTATTACTTGCACAAGGTGAATAATAATAGAGAAATTCACACATTTTATTGCTTGGCACTGTCTGTTTAATACCAAATAAATGCTGCAGTTCCGCAGCTCTCCCAAAGGGTCTTCCAGAAAACAGGATGCACAGAAGGAGCTGCTTGAAGTAATGACCCACCGCTCCCATCTGGACAGCAGCATAAGCCTGATAGGAAAGCTCTTGTTTGGATCGCAGGGAGGAGGCTTGGAGGTACTGAATGCAGTTCGCCCAGCCGGGATGCCTCTGGTCGATGACTGGGTCTGCCTGAAGTCCATGGCAAGTTTCATCAAACTTTCTTTCTTTTTTTTTGCTTTGCTTTTTACCAAATCTTTAACACCCTCAAACTAATTTAATGAGAGAAACTCTGTTTATGTAAATGATGTTGTAGCCTATTGATTGAGACTTAGGATTTGTTATCCAATACCACATATTCAATTCCTATGGATCACTTATTTTTTATTTGAATTTCAGTCTTTCAAAAAAAAGAAAAGAAAGAAAACCTCCATTCATAGCATCTCCTGCGACTCTTTTTCTCTCCTCCTTCAGCTAAAGGCCACGACTCATTTTTCTCTCTTCATTCAGCTTAAGGTTTTTTCCTAAGTCGTAGCTCGCAGCATCACTTAATATATAATTTAGAAAACTCTTTACCTTTTATGAGGGTTGTATTTTTGTTTATTTTTATAGATTTAAGTGTTACATGTATCACAAAGATTTCAGTAAAAATCCCTTCTGTTTTATTTTTCTCTAAGATAGTGTTTGATTATGGAAAAGCCTAAACGTTTTGAACATCCTGTCTCAGGTTCGTGCTTTTGAAACGTGGTGCGGATCTCTGTCGCAGTACGGCATGAAGCACATGCGTTCTTTGGCTAACATCTGCAATGCCGGAATCAGGGAGGAGATGGTGGCTGAGGCGGCTGCAGAAGCTTGCCCTCAGTTCCCAAACACGCCTTGGAGTTCCCTTCACAGAGGCTTCAGTGCCTGAGAAGTGAGCTTCTGCAACCATATTGTAAATAGAAATGTCTTCAGCCAGCTCCTTCATATGATAATAGTGCAATCACACGATGGAATTGCCTTTACACTTTGTTAAAGTGGAAAAATCATATGAGGTTTCAGGAAAAGAACTTCTTTTCAAAATAAGTTTACTTCATGTATTCTATCAATATCATTGTGACAATTAAGCTTCTCTTAATTTATTTTGGGATTTGCGCTAATGTTGTGATGATGGTAAGATTATTTAGGGGATTGCTCCTACATTATTTGTTTTCTAATTGAGCAAGAAATGTTAGCTAAATTTTAAGTATGTTATTCAAATTAAGAGGTAGAACAATCAAAGTTTGTCAAAGTTGATAAAATATTTTTTGTTTAGGGATGATAGTTATTTTACTAATATTCTATAATGATGATTTATTTTACTAATAGTGTTTGTGATAAAAAAATCTCACTAAAAATTAAAGGAAAATTTTATAAAGTAGTTATATGAAAAGAAACTTACTATTTTAATAAGTATTAAGAGATGAGGAAGCTAAGGTGAATGGGATTGTGTATAAGCATTGAGGAATTAGTTTATTGTAGTAAGAATGATGTGTTCAAATTTTGAATTCTAATAAAAAAGAAAATAGTTAGTGAAAACATAAACGTTTCTCATGAAGGACTTGATTTAGGATTTACATTCATTGTTCAAATGGCGGATGTGATAAGAATAATGTCTTAGATTGTTTGCACGTATTAAGCATAGACCATTCAATTCCCTTAATACAAAATTGAGTGTATGCATTTTGTCTATGTCACAGAGGTGCCAAAAACTATATGAAAAGAAGACATTAGAAATGATTGTCTTTATTAGAACATAGAGAGGGGTTCCATTTGATCTTGTATAGTGGATAGAAAGGAATCATTCTACCAATCTCACATAATTGGGCTATGCTTGGTATTATTATTGCTATTATTGTCCCAATAGTTGCTAATATAATGAGTCATTATTGAGATATTTGTGAATTATTTTTAAGCTTGTATTTATGGTTGTTAAGCTTGCATCAATGCTGCATATTAATAGAGAAAAAGTAGTTAATTTAGACATTTAATGGTGCACCAATAAGGTTCAAGGCTTATTATTAGATCCACATTACCTTGTAATGAACTTTGCATCAAATGAATCCCACATATTGTAGCATTATAAAATATTATTTTTTAATAATATGCAAATTAAAAAAGAAATATTAAAAAATTATAATATTTTGATTATATATGCAAATCTTAAATTTTTAAGAAAATTTATTAAAACATTCAATTATTTCAAAATTTTTGAAAGAAATTCATCCGTTTGAGATCAATTTCTCTTAATCATAATAAAATGAAAAAAATACTTTAGAGACAGCTTCTTTTCATATCATAATTACTAACTTACATATTAACTGTACATTCAAAACAATCATCAAATATTAAAAATATATGAGAAGAAAGAATAAGCATATATATCTATTTATAAATGGTTCCATAATACACAATTATAAAATTTCATAAACCTTCTTTACTATAAGATTAGGGAAGAAGTCTAACATTTTTGTAGGCAAACTAGGCATTATTGCCTTCATGATTAATGTGGTTGAAGCCAAGAGGTTAATAAGGAAGGTCTGTGATACGTATTTAGCAACTCCAATGAGAGAAGTCAATGAAGATAAATACATATAAGTAATGTAGTAAAGAATTTAAGAATATTTTTCCTTATAAATTACTAGGATTACCCCAAATCAGAGAAATAGTTTTTAATTGAATTAATCCCTAGAATGCAACCCAAGTCTAAAGCGTCATACAGAATGGCCCCTAAAGAACTGCAAGAGCTAAGAGAGCAGTTACAAGAACGTTTAGATGAAGGATTTATACGGCCTAGTATGTCTCTATGGGGAGCTCCAATTTTATTTATATAGAATAAGGATAGTTCTATGTGGATGTGTATAGATTACTGCATACTAAATAAAGTAACAGTTAAAGAATAAATACCCATAGCTAAGAATCGATGATTTGTTTGATCAATTGGCAGGAGCTAATATATTTTCTAAATTAGATTTTAGTTCTACTATCAAATAAGAGTGAAGGTTGAGGGTGTCCCTAAAATTACATTTAGAACTAGATATGAATATTCTGAGTTCTTAGTCATGTACTTTGAACTAATTAATGCACTATCCATATTTATAAATTTGATGTAGATCCTGAAGCCTTACTTAGACAAATTTGTCATCGTATTTATAGATGATATTTTAAAATATTCTATGCCTCAAAACAGTTCTAGAACTGCTGAGAGATAATAAGATTTTCACAAAATAGTCTAAGTGTGAGTTCTGGTTGAACTTAGTGGCATTCTTATGACATTGCATTGATTATGAAGAAATAAGAGTTGACCAAAAGAAGATCAATGCTATTCAAGAATGGGTCAGCCAAAATCAGTTACTGAAATTTGAACATATACTAACTCGGTGGCGGGGATAAATGCCAATTCATTTCAGAATAAATATCTCAATCCTAGTGTGGGTTATGAGTTAGGGCTTAGATACTTAGTTTGGGAGAATAAATCATGAAAGAATGTATATCTACTATCCTTGTGTGTGGGGATAAATATAGTTAAGCAACTTAAGTGTCCAAATTCAACTTTTTTTAAACATACTAGTTGTATGTATGCACTCTTAACTTATGATAAATTAGAACTTGATTTAGAATATGATAATGATCACAATTAATTAATTAAGTAGTAATGTGATCAATATGTGGTAAAGTAAAACATAATTAATATATGAAATGTATGTAAGTAAACAGTTTCATGTGTAAATCCCTAAATATTGTTGCATTAAATAAATATGCATATTAGGAAGTGTCAGAATATAATATTTAGACAACAAAGGGAATAGCTTTTCTGTTAATTGAGATTTCTGGATTTTGGTTAATTAATTTCTTCAATTTTGGCATAACATAAAATTGCATAAACATGACATTGCATTAGCGGCATGATTGCAGCACACCTAAGCTCTGCTAGTAATGCGATTCAGAGCATACATTGAATCAGTGGGATGCAGTTCATGCATACGGGTTATGCATACATGAGGCATATTCAGTGGCATCTTCAATGGCATATTCAGCTTAATATATATTACATTCCATTTTAGTAGTTTATTCGATTTATAATTTTACTTACAACAATCTTGATTTGTAGACTTTTATTCTATTTTTAGTACTTCTTAGTTTCAATTATAGTCTTATTTTTTAGAACTTTTATTTTACAGTTACAACTTTACTTTTAGTTTTATGCAGTTTCAATTTTGTTGATTTACACATATTTTTATATGGTTCATTTCTTTTGTGAAGAAGTAATGATATTCTAAAATACTAATAATTTATATAAATTAAATTGTACTTAGACATTATAAGTATAATAATTATCTTTTATTTTATCAATTTTCTACATTTTTTGTATGGTCTATGGATGAATGATGTGGAACATGCCTAGATATTCTTACTTTACTACACTACTATACTTAATATTTATGACAAATCTTGCTAATAAGATGTTAACACCATAATGCTGATTTTGTTTGATTAACTCAACAGAGGGGCATTACAGTTAGTATTAGAGAGATCCAAAATTATACAAAATTGAAAGTAAGGTAAAACAGTAATGAAAGAACGAAGTACTAAAATAGATAATCTATAAAAGACTAAAATTGAATAAAACACTAAATAAAATTATGCTGAATGTCACTATATATATATCTGAATATGCTACTAATTTATGTTACAATTATGCATTTGGTGTCACATGCACCACAAAGAGACCCTAATATCCATGATGCTTGCTACATCTCGTTGGTCGTACTCAGCTTTGATGCAAGCTGCATCCCATAGTTCATAAATGATTCTTGATGCTTATGATTATAATTATGCAGTTTATGCAAAAATGCTTTAAAAACATTCTGATTTCCTTTAAAATCACTGAAAACCAAGAAAAATAAACAAAAGAAATCATGTCTTTTTGTTAACTAAATATTAACCTTGATTACCTTAACAACATGTTTACTTGATCATAAGAGTTTCTATAAACAAGATTTATTCAACTAAAATTTGATGTTCAATTCTACTATATTCTTATAACTTTATAAGTTAGCATATATTGGGAGTACATATATATAGTTAATATGTTTCTAAGAAAGGTAACTTGAAACACATAGTTTGATTAACTGTACATATCATTGTGCACAAAGATAAGGAGACAAAACTATTTTTACAATTTATTCTCTCAAAATAAGCTGTTTAATCTCCTACTAATAAAAATAACTTAAAAGTGTTCTAAGAATGGTGATTTAAAATACTTAATTTGTGTAACTGTACTTATTAATGCGCATAAATAGAAGGGGACAAAACCCTTTTATTTTTTATTCTCTCAAACTAAGCTGTTCAATCCATTACTTATAAACACACTAGCTAGAAATGGGATATTTATCTTGAATTATACTTGTATATTCATCTAAGATAAGACTAAAATTATACAATTCATTTAGGATGAATCAACTAGTTCTATATCTTTACTGAATTAAATCAATTTTATGAATACTCTGTATATGATAATACTAATGTAATCATCTCTTATAGTTCTACACTGACTAGTTCAATAAATAAGGAATTTCAAACCATTGAATCCATTTTTTATTGTAGTAGGTTCTAATCAATTGGTTCCAAGGAGGTGACATATAAGTCATTCAAATTGGGTGAACTACCACAATTGAATAAGTTCAATCTACAGTTAATTGGATTATTGCTACCACAAGGTAAAAGATCAATTATCTATAGTTCATGAGATTCATCTAAGGGCTTACCTCAATGTGTGTTCAATAAGGCATTTCCTACCTCAATGTATTCATAGCTATAGACATAATTTAATCATCTTAATTATATTACTTAACTTATCTCTTAAAGATCAAAACTTCTTAATCATGCCATCTGCTATTTATAATTTGTAAGACTAAACTAAATTCATGCTAAGTATGATTCTATGTAAGGTTATATATTAAATCATTCATTGAAAGAGTCAAATCAAAGATGCAATTTCTTAATATTAAATCTCTATAAGTTAACATTAAAATCATGAGATAAGCCAGTACAATCTTAGGATTAGATTATTTGATAAATCAAATATCTCTTAGTAGTTAAGTAAAGATCATTACATGTTGGTTCTCTTATTTAAGAAAAAATCAAGAAAGTTTAAAATCTTGATCAAGATAATAAATCACATTAATCACAAAAATCTAATTTTTTATTTCCAGAATAATTACTTTACTGATTTAAGGAAAATGAAATATTTATAGGACTTAAGGGCATCAAAACTTAGGCAAAATTATAAAAATGCCCCTCCTTAAGTGTCAAATGAAACTTTAAATTTAAGGCACAAAATTAAATTTTATTTATGCCAAATGATTTTTTACTGTCTAATATGAAGATAGACACTAAGAACACTCAATTTGGTTAAGGATTAAAGCTAATGAGCTCAAATTAGGGTTTATGGATCATTAAGTATTGACTAGTAAAATTACTTAAGAAAATTTAATAATTATCATTTACTTAGGTTCTACGCAATTTAAGGATTCCATGGAAACTAACTTTGCTAAATTTTGAGGTCAATTATTAAGGATATGAGCAAAATAAGATTTAGCCTAAAAGTGTAATTAAGGAAGATTAAGAGTGGGGTTCAAAAACCCAACTTCACTAATTGGTGTCCAGATTGAGTAAAGTCAGTAGCTATGGATTTCCTATAGCACATTAATCACAATTATAGTGAGTTTTCTCAATTTGAAGCTCAATTAATTAATCAAGGCCCTAATTAGAATTTAGGGTGATTAATGACTAATTAGACTAATTAAGAAATATAATTACTAAAATAAAAATTTTCTTACAATGTATTATTATTTGCATTCTCCTGATCAAAATGGTATATTTGATCATATAACTATGTTGTATGCCACTGAAATTATGTATCTAAATGTGCCACAATACTATATGTACTAATATGCAACCAAATATCACTAAACTACTATGAGTCATACAGTCCAATGTGTACATACATCCAGTTAGGAATATAGTTTACTGTGATGCTGATGCATCCTAAAATTTCCCAGTCAATATATGCAATATTTCGTAACTCATAAATTATTACTGATACTCATACATCATTACTGATACTCAAATATCATGCTTATGCTCATGCTCATGCTTCTAAGCTACATGAGATAAATCTAGAAATCTAAAAAATGTTTTGAAATCTAATAATGAATTCAAGGTCTTTATTGTGCAGAATCCTACCAACAAAAAGGATTCTCACTCATAGATTATAATCTTGATAATTGGTTAAAGTTGAGAGCTTACTTAAAAATCATTAAATGGGAAGGTTGTATACACATATTTAGTATGTTTGCATGAAAGGTGGTTCTTAAAACTTAGTTTGATTAAGCCACCATAACAAAGCGATCTTCGATAGGAGGTATCACCAATAACAATTAGTATCTCAATCTAAGTTATTAAGATGCCCAACTCACAATCACACTTAGTGTCTTAAAGAGGGTGACTTGAATTACTTAGTTTGTTTAAGCCACACCTATTGAAGCAATCTTCGCTATGAGGCATCACCCGATGGCGATTTGTATTTTAATCAAACTAAGGAATGAGTCCCTATTTATAATACTCTTAGTCTTGGAAGATTTACTCTAATGGGACTGTATTCATCTAATCCCTCAGGATAGCACCTGATCATAAGTCTACATTAGAGTGAATCAACCAATCCTGAGTACTACTAAAAGAATCCAGTACTATGGGTATACTATACTACACCAACCAATAATCTAGGTTTAGATAATTCTAATTAATCAACAAGAATTTATCAAAGCTATTATTCCTCACTCTAAATGGGTAAGTCATATACAAGGCTCCAAGGATATGATCAAAAGATCACTCAAGGTAGATTGCTACCACAAGTAAAAAGTCCCATTTTAAGTACTTTAGGTGATTTTATCATAAGGTATCAAGTTCAATTTCTAGAGTTATGAAGGATCATCTAAGTTTCCTACCTCAGTAAGTTACAATAGTTCTTCGTACCTTAATGTATCATTAATTAAAGTCTTTAACCATTTCAATAACGATCCTATAGCAAGACCCTTAAGATCTCACTTTTCTGCTTCTTAAGCTAACATTCAAGATTTATTTACTAGTTTGGGTTAAAGTGATCAGATCATATGAATAAGATCCATCTAATCCTTTCATATTCTATAATCATGGGATGAAATTGAAGATCTTATTAGAGCTAGATCATTTCATAAATTATTATAATTTTATTATCCACTTTATGCTAATAGTCTTATATAAGAGAAAATCAAAGATCTAAAGTTTAGATTAAGATGATTCAATCACATAGATTAATATTAACCTTAACACTTCTAATTTAATAATTTAAGATCAATACTAAATCAAATGCAGTATTGGAATAAGGTCGATTGAATTATCTTAAATCAAGTTAGTTAATTAAGTGATTAAAGTTTAGATCTTAATCAAGACAAGTTAGGGTTTAACCCCCAACCTTTCTATCATTAAGATAAAAGGTTAATTTAAAGGTCAATGTGTTATTAGTATATTATTGATGATAATTTTAGGTTTAGATTAAGTATAATCCACTTAATCAAATTATCAAGATTCTTATGTTCAATTATAGTTTAATGTTAACTAAATACATTTAAGTTTCTAAGAAAAATATTAAAGTCCTCTAACATACACACTAAGATCATAAAAACATATAAATGTAAAGATGACATATAATCAAATGTAATTAATGCTAATCAAATTCTAAATCAAACCAAAAGGATTAGCACTTGATTTTAAATCTAAGTTTCATGCTATTTAGTTGTTAAGACATATCTATTCAACACAAGCATTCAAGGGTTCTACTATTTAGCATTTGGCACAAAAATCCTTAAGGCACATAGTAGATTTCTGCACATATCATAAGGGGCAATTTTTCAAAGTTGATTTTTCAATTATAATTTTATGCAAATCTCAAAATTAACTAAAATAGGCTCAAATTTGATATAATTCAGTCCCACCAGGGTCATAGGGACCTTAAAAATGCAAAAATAGTGAAGTTTTGGCCATTTCAGCCAATTTTGGGCAGTTTTCAGAAAATTCTGGACATTTTTGAAATTCGGGTGCTACAGCGCGCTGCATCGCTTCTGGCACTGTAGCGCGCTGCAGCGCTGCAGCGCGCTGTGGCGCTTCTGTCATTGCAGCACGCTGTGGCGGTTTTAGCGCTGCGGCGCGCTGTGGCCCACTATGGCGCACTGCAGCGGTCCAACTTCTGTTCAATTAATTTTATTTTTCTGACTTCTTAAAGTTTTCCTGAAATTCCGCTACAGCCCGCTGCAGGGCGCTACGGCGCGCTGCAGCGGTCCATTTTGATTTACTATTTAATTAACTTAATAACTAATTTATAAGATTTTTGCCGAAATGTCGCTGCAGCGGCTCGTTTTGCAACTTTGGGCGCTGCAGTGCCATACGACGATTTTGCCAGAATGAAACATGTAAGGCCTACTTTTAAGCTTAAATACTCCCAATCCAGAGCATTCCATGAGCGGTGCCATATATTAATGGAAAGGTCTTTCCGATACCTTTCCATCAACACCAAAATCGGTACAAATGGAGCATCCCAACTATACAAAAAATATGGATAAAGAATAGGATATACAAAATGGATGAAAATAGAGCATACATTTTTCGAATAAATGAGCTACCTCAATGAGCTTTAATGGCTTCCATACATGTTTATAGACTTCTAGAGATACATTCAAGTATTGTAGTAACATGAAGGAGACAAGGAGAGGAACAAATGGGTACCTTAGCCTTGCAAGGGGGTGGAGGATGAATGAACCTTTGTCTTTCTTCAAGCCTTAGAGATGAGCTTCTTCTTTCAGCACAAGGGATCAATGGAGGAGAAGATGAGAAAATTTTCAGCAAATAAGAGAAGAGGGGCTGTGCTCTCCTTTTAAAGGAGGAGAGTGAGAGGGAGGCTCCATCATAAGCTAGGGGCTAGAATGTGAAGAGCCATCCTACTTGCCTAGGGAGGGCATGGCTAAGAGGAGAGGGGAGGGATGGCCTCAAGTGACTTACATGGGGGAAAAATGGCCAACCAAAATTAAGGGAGGAAAGAGGGGTTAAATGCAAATTAAGGAATAATAAATTATTATTCATAATTTTTAATTTATTAAAAATTCGGATTAATTAAACGTGCTCCGAAAAATCTCAAAAATTCACCCATAGCTAATTTGGGGGTGAGGAATTCAACGGTGAAGTCGGATTTCGATCCGATGATTATTTAATTATGCTAATTTTTGGGTATTTAATTATATTAAAATATTCGCAAAAATCCGACGACTTCCAAATGCGTCCAAAACATCACCCCTAGCTAATTTGGGGGTGACGATCGCAACGACGAAGTCGGATTTTGATTTCAAGGTCAAAATAAATATCTTAATTTTCTAATTAATTAAGTATTAAAATATTTCAAAATAATTGACTGGGCTCCGAATTGCTCTAAACCTTCAGGGTTTGGTTCTAATGACTAGATGAACTTAATGAATGATAATTAAATATTAAAATAATCCAAAATATTTGATTTAGCTCCAAATTGCACTAAATTTTTAGAGATTGATCCTATAGGCTAGATGAACTAAATTAAGCTACGTTTAAGCTAAAATCAAGTTGGGTAACAACCTTGGGTTATTACAACGGCAGATTGCGCTGGCAAAATACACCTGGCGCAGCAGAGGGTTACGCGCCGGCCTGAATGAATTCACGCGGGTCGGGTCTGACTCCTTTCGGCCCGCCACGAGATCTTAATTCCGATGGAATCTAGTGGTAGAGAACTAGGGCACGAGAAATGGAGGTCGTCCCGACCTCGCTGGAGGCCGGCTCGTCCGCAGTTGGAAAGGTCTCGAAGAGACTTTTCGAATGGCAGTTGAAACTCTGTCGGAGAGACTGGAGCTTCAACACACCTTAACCCTAGGAAATAAGGTTTGGGGAGGACAACACTACTGTGGACGATTGCAGACTCTTCACGAAATACGCCCGATCGAGCTCGATCGGGCTCAATCAAGTAACCATCCATAGCATGAAACAAACTTTCAAAATGAGATCGAAAGCATTGCGTGAAGAAATTGAAGAGATTGATGATACCTCAGTTCAACGGTGCAGAGTGCATGGGAACTTCGGGATGCAGCCGGGGCAAAGCTTTGATTAAGGTTCAAACGGTGAGTTGAAAGCTAAGGAGATGAAATTGGGGTAAATCGTGGAGCTTGGAGGCTCTTAGGTGCCTGTTAAGGCTGCATGCACGCAACTGTGAGGCCACAAGGGAGAGCTGCGCCACGTGCAGGGCGTGAGAGGCACAGCGGTGGAGACGAGCCAACAACCGTCCGATCGGAACAACATAATTGATCGGACGCTCCCGAGTGAAGCACCATTAGATCAAATGGCGCCAAATGGATGACGGACGGCGCAAAGAGGGAGTTAACGAGACTGTTAAGCTTAAATAATAAATACTAATTAAATAATAAATTTCAATTTCCTTAATTAAAAATATATTATTAAACGACTTCTAAGAAAATCCCAATAATTCTCCCCTTGCTAAATCGAGGGTGAGGAACGCAACGACAAAGTTGAATTTTGATTTCAACGATAATTTAATTATTTTATTTTTAGAGGTATTTTAAATATATTAAAATATTAGAGAAAAATCTGACGACTTCCAAACACTTCCAAAACATCGCTCCTAGCTAATTTGGGAGTGATGAGCGCAATGAAGAAGTCATATTTTTGATTTGAGGCCAAATTAATTATCTCATTTCTCAGATTATCTGGATTTCCCATAATTAGGGTTTGATCCGATAGACTCCTGATTTGAACCAAAATTTCAGGATTTTCTCTTAATGACTTATTAAGACTATTGGAATTAAGATAAGGACTTGGTTTAGTCCATATTATGCAAGATAGCAACCTTGGGTTGTTACACATGGATTGATCAACTCCACAATAATGGTGATCGATATGCTCTAAGCCATAGTGATAGAATTCAAGTTCTCAATTCTTTTTTATAAATCTTGATCTCAATTAGGTGTTCATGACCCTTTGGTCATTCCTCTAGAAGACTGCAAAGGCATTTGGAATATACATGGGTAATTTGCATGATGAGAACTTTCAATATAGTTATGTTGGTTGTGGCAAACTAACACTCCTTTGCCTCGGTGGAAAACCTCTACAACATATTAAATTATTGCAACCGTGTGTAAAGGATAATAATTACCATTTGCAATGTTAAGAGTCACTCTTGGCGAGGTAGTTATTTTTATTGATGCTATGTGGTCCTTTATTATTTTTTTGTTGCCTCGCCAAAGTTTGGAGGATTCAATCCACTATGAGTTTGGCACTACTGTAGGGGATGATAGCCTTTGTGATAGGCCATGCCTTCACCCTTTGGAAATGAGTTAGTTTCATTGCAAGATTAAGTACTCAATCCACCCTCTTTGAGTTAATAATCTCATGGACTCAAAATCATTTCTATTAGTTAATTGTTTCTGTTTTTACAAGTATTTTATTGTAATATTATTCATTCTAGTTGTTTTGATTATGAAATGTGAACATTTTCTATGCTTATTATAATGATGATTAATTGTATTGTTTCTATTATTAAACCAACATAGATGCAAATGTTAAATATTATATATAAAATTATAAATTTTTTTTTATATTTGCTCCAAGCAAAAAGTGAATTGCACCGATTATATATTTACACATAGGATTGTTATATTATCTTCATTTTAATATGCATATGATATGTAAATGTAAAAAAATATATTTAGAATAAAAAAAAATTATTTGATTTCTACTTCTTATTCGTAGTTAAGCATATCACATGCCGTAAATGCACGTATTTTACGTGTGAATAGAGCTGAGCTGCCAAATTTGTTCATATTCTTCCCGTCCGACTCACGAGAAAAGATGTGTTTTTTACACCGAGCTTGTTTTCTCATTTATAACTTTGTGGCTTTTCTGCCGTAGCTTAATTTTCATAATATTCTATTGAAGGAGTGGGCTTAGCCCAAGGTTTATTAATAAAAAACAATTAAGTAAACAGCTACGAAAAAGAAAATACATGTACAGGGATAGCCGTACCAGTATCCGCACAGGAGAAGAGCCGATCAGTATCCGAGCAGGAGAAGAGCTGACCAATCCTCGAGATCTCAAACGACTTGATTTCGTCGTTGTCCATCATTATCCCAGTTTGGATTCATTGCATATCTGCGCAGGAGGAGAGCCGGCCAATCCTTGATATCTCAAACGACTTGATTTCATCATTGTCTGTCATTATCTTTAGTTTGGACATTGCAGTAACAAAAGAGCATATATCTCCAAGAGAGTGAAAAGCTTTTAATGTCTTTCATTTTTGAAGTTCTTAGTCTTAAAAATCATTAAACTGAATTTAATGTTAATCTATAAATAGTAAAGGGCTTAATGAAATAAATATGATAGCTAAAATGTATACAACTTAAATATTAACAAAATTAAAAGTCCGACAAGCTAAAAGATCTTGGAATCCTCATAAGCTTCCATCTTCAAACGTTATTCCTCACTCTTCATGTAAGCTTAGTGTACTTCAATTCATTTTTATTTAAACATATCGAAACACTTGATAAGGTTGAAGTTAACTTTTATAGAATAAGGTGAAATAATTATTCTCTTAATAAGATAGTAAAATACTAAATACAAAAATAATACTGTATTTTATCATCACCAAAAAATATATATGTATATATGTATAAGTATGCACATGGAAATAAATAAAAATAATGAATATGTTCAACTCGATATATGCTGAGTAATTGTAAAAGCAATGCAAGAAATATAATTGTAAAACTGTATAAAAAATATTATGTAGTAAATTGTAAGTAAAATTGATCTGTAAAGTACGAAAGTAAGAATACGTAAAGTGATTTCAGTCTCTAGGACTGAATAAACTGTAAGGCGCAGTCTGTAGACAGTATAAAGTAAAAATTATATACAATCAATGAGATTGTGTTGTAATGTAAATATTGTTTTATTTATTTTATTTTAATATATTATGTGGGCACGACAGAGCAAATGAGGAGTTAGGCATATCTGTCCAACTATATGTAGCGGGGTCTCCTGTATAACTACATACTCCATCTCTAGGATATGTATACTCTCCCGATCACTCCATAACATGCCATAGCTCAACAATATCAATACAGATTGATCCACTAGTGTGAAACCCCTTAACTAAATTATCTTTTGTTTTATTTAATCACAATGTATGAATGTATGCTAAAGATTTAGTCTCAATACATTGAAACAATCAAGTATTTTCAATGTTAAATGTAAATCATGTGATATCTGTTGTTATTTTATTAATTATATAATTTTAATGATTGGAGCTAATTAGGCCCCCGATGGACTTCAAACATTAGCTGAATATCTTAGTCAATTATAGTATATATATATATATATATATGACTTTGAAAATAACATTTTAATTATATTAATATTTTAATAAATGAATCTAAAATCTAACTTAGAGTCTATTCTAAATTATGAGTATTAGAGTTATCTAAGTTTCCTAATTAAGATTTCTAACCATACTACCTTCCAATTTCTAACTTAAATACCCTTTTAGGTTTACTAACTCTCTGTATTATAAAGAGTTTTCCATGATCTTATGTTCAATTTATTTCTTAATAAGTTTATTTATAACCTCCTACAATGTAACATATCTAAGTTCTAAAGAAGGAGGAGCTATTCTTTAGATTCATCTAAATTTTCCCTAATCCTAAGCTTTTGATCTATATTTGTATTTTAGTGATTGATTAATCTAGAATGGTTCTAAATATTCTACTTTCTATCATCATGAACATCTAATAGGTTGATTATCCACTTCCCTTATTTACTAGCCTACAATTGCATACCTCTAAAAAACTCTTAAGAGGATATGTTATATTCTTGTTTGATCTAGAATTATCTTACTTGATCTTAGATTTCAATTTTATGTTGATCATAGTCTAAATTAACCTTTTAATATTGCCACATTATAGGTTAGATTAGTTCTTAAAATTATCTAAGGATTGATATATAACTAAGCCTGGCCTAAAGGTAGTTTACAATAGTCCTAAAAGTGATATTTTTATTTTGATGGCAAATCAATATATCAATGTTCCTTAAGATTTAAGGAATCCAACAATATAAAATTTATTACATTTGGAGCTTTCTAGGCTCAAATATGTGCTAATCACCTTTAATGGTGATTAGAAAAGTCATTAATAAAATTAATTATTAAAGTAAAATTTTTTATCATATTATTGTTCTACTCATTTTTTGATAATTTGGATATATAATTTCATTATATTTGGATTTATAATTATCAATTTATTTCATTAATTTATTATGTATTAATTCTTATAAAGTTCATAATTATTAAAATTGAAATATTCCTAAGAATATTATGCTTAATGATAAATTTATGGAAACAGACTGGTCAGGCAACGGGGCTTGACGGGCTGAGAATATTTGACGAATATTTGATGAATATTCCCAGAATATTGTCTGCATAGTGCAGCACGGGCTACAGTCTGGCCCGCCCAGCATTATGCTCCCCTTGTCGCACATGTCAGGGAAGAAATAATGAATTAGGGTTTCAAAGCAACTGTAATTCCTCGAAGCACAAAATGTCTTAGGATGCATATAAGTTATCAAAACGTTGCTAGCTATGAGATCTACTAAATGGAACAAGAAGCCTTAAACGAGACGGCATATGTTGTCTTAAGCTTCTTAATCGATCAAGAAACCTAAGGTTTACTATGGAGGGACAATGACTCCTCCACAACGAACCAATTGACTCAGTTAAGATCCCATTGCATTCCTTGGGTCAAGGTCGACCTAAGGAACACCTAAACAACAATGGAGGTAGGGAAAGTCATCAGAAGGTCTTAGTGGGACTCGGGCACTATACACTACTGTACATGCCCGAGTTTATCGAGCCCCAATTCAGCTCACTCGAGTTCACATGGGCTTGACAATCATGGAATATCAAAGGAAATAAAGAAACATAATCTTAAAGCAGGAACTGGTGTTGAGATATGCATAGGAAGAGCAGTACCTTAAGTTCTCTTGATTGTAGCTTCGCTGATCATTTGTGTCACTATGAGGGGCTAAGAGTATCAGTGAGGCTTCCAAATGATAGTGCTGAGTGAGGTGAGTCAAATGGAGGTGATAAACAAGTTCTTGGGTTAGGAATTTAGCGAGGGAGGATAGCCGTAGCACGGCTTGCGTGCGATTGTGTGCGTGGGGCTGTGCTGGAGGATGGAAATAGGGGTACAGTGCATGATCGATCCTGGCCACTCAATCAATCCAACATCCCCAATTTAATCTTGGGAGCTGATTAACGGTGGAGTTATTCTTAGTTGTTGGATATGGGCCATGGTTCAGTGACTGAGATTAGATCAGCTCACGGATCTAATCTCATTCGCTTGATCTAAACTAAGGAAATGGCAGGACAGCTTAGATCTTACTATCTGGCCATCCTGTGTTTGCCAGAACGCAGTAGCAAATGATAATGACTAATTAGCAGATAAGAATTCAAATTTAAGTTAATTTAATTACTTTAACAATACAAATTATATTAATCAAAATATGTTGTCCAAATGAGTTTTAAAAATTCTCAAAAATTCGCCATTAATTAATTTGGGGAGAGAAATGCAAAAATGCAATCATATTTTTGATTGGAAGTTATTTCTTATTTTTCTAATTATTTAAATTGATTTAAATATTTGATTAATTCAAACAACTTCCAAATTAGCTCAAAATTTTGGAGTTTGGTCTTAGTGATGTTTATAGCATAATGATGAAGTTTTTAGGCTAATTAGACTAGTTAATTTTTGTAACAATCTTGAGTTATTACAACTCCTTACCAAATATTTTAAAAATTAACATATTTGGAGAAATTTTATTATTATTATGGTCTTATTGATTTGTTAACTTTTATATGTGTATAATTATATCTATTAAGCCGCTGTGTAAGTTGAGTAGCCATAGGGAAGGGTCTTTAAGTGTCACCTCAATAAACTTAATTCTTAGAATGTTTATCTCACATAAGCTTACATAATTGACTGATTATCATTTACTTAATATTTTAAACATAGCATTAATATTATTAATGAAATTAAGAAATTTAGAACTATATTTTATCATACTCTTAAATTACAAAAGGTGAGTGTAAGTGTAATAGTAAGTTGATCTAAGCTCATAATAGTTCTTAAGTAAGCTAACTCTTCAATCCTAAAGTTTAAATATCACTTCCTAATGCATATGGACATCACAAAAATTGAAAAGGATGTCTATATAACAACATTTTAAATTTTAAACTTGAAGCTTGGGGCATAAATATAGGTTGATCTAGCTATTAAGTCTTCACATAGGAAAGGTTATTATAAACACTTACACGTACCCTCTTCCAAAATCTCATTTACGACTCATAATCTTCTCGCTACAAATTTTCAAACTACAAATTTAGCAAACTCACCACTCTTAAGTATATGTTTAAGAAATCTATTTGGGTTAGATTATAGCAAGATCAACATAAGGGTAGTTTCTTATGGGTTTAAGATTATCTTAGTTACTTTTTATCTCATCTTATCCATAGCTCCATCCTTATGTCTTAGATTTTCTTGGATATATATTAGATACTCAAAACAATATAATTAATAATGTTGTTATCTAGATTTAAATCTTCTTATAATCTAAATCAAAATACTAATAGTTAAATAAAAAATTGATAATTTTCTAAGAAATTTAATTATTATGTTAATATCTCCTTAAAATAAGTAAAGCATTATAAACCTCACTTCTAAAGAATAATTCAAATCACATTAATCATTTTCTATAAAAAAATTCAATCAAATTCTTAATCTAAGCTAACATAGGCATAAGATGGTTATATCTCAATGCACAATATCATATAATCATCTATACTCCTTTAATTATTACAAAATTATTAACAGCATTCTAGGGATGGTGTAAACTTAATAAACCTAAGGATATAAGAAAAATTAAAGTTCAAGATAATTAGAATTAAATCATAGTTAAGTAATATTTTTGAATAATGAGGGAATGGGTGCATAACAAAGTTCTAGGTTCAAGTTCAACAAAAATATGAATATAAATGCAACTTAAAAGAAAATATAATTAAAATGGAATATAAACCTCATCCCTTGAACATGTTTTGCTTCATTTTGCTTATGATATACCAGCATGTTACCCTTACTTTCTTTAGCTTTTGAGGCATACATTTGAAACCTAAAATACTTTCAACTTTACTTCTTGCAAAATCAAAGTAAAATAACAACCATCACATAATTAAAACAACATAAAACTATATTTTTATGTACTATATATTGGTAAGTATTTTCACTAAACATTTTTTAGTTATATACCTAATATTAGACATTTTGAGTATTAGGAGTGTAATGACCTAGTGTCAGATTAGATGTCATAATCCAACACTGAGCATCACTATAGTTCTTAATATTGGGTTAACACTTTTTAACCCACTATTAAGTACTATGAGGGGAAAAGGATCTATAAGATAGAAAAGATAAACACATTTACAAACATATTAATAAACATTATCAATACAATCATGCAGATAAATAAAAGAGAAAAACATTCATCTCAAATTTACATAAATAAAATATCCCAAATATGTTTAAGTCTAACACAGCATTTAATTAAATAAAAGAGCTCTCATCCTCTCATGAAAAAGAAAAAAAACTAAGTATTAACTTCAAGTTTGCTCTTGATCCTCCAGCACCACTCCATGCTCACATATTAGGTTAACTCCAAGCTCCTAAACTACCATATTTGGTTTTTAATATGGTATAACACAACTAATAAAAAAAAAGTGATTAAGTACATTTTAAGGCTTAATAATTTATTTAATTGTTGATGATATCACATTTAACAAGCAGGATATATGGGACACAATGCAATATAAAAAGGAATACTAAAAGCAAAATAAATAGTAAGACTAATACAACAAGTAAGTATGCAAACGTACACAACAATTCCCTGCAATAATTAGATTAAGCAATAGCAATAGATAAAGTATGAGATGAATAAGTAAATGTTAACAACTAAAATACAATGTAAATAATGCTGTAATAGTAAAGCTGAACTAAAGTAAATAAATGTAAAATTGTAAATTGTAAATCTATATTTTTATTATTTTTTTATATTTTATTCTATGGGCATATACAGAATAACGATGAGTTTGATATGTCTACCAAATTGTATATATGGGGTCTTCTGTGCAACCACACATTCCATCTCAATGATATATGTGGTCTCCTGATCACTCCATAGCCAATGCACGCTGGCTTATTAGTGTTTGTATAGACTAAATCACCATGAATAAAACCCCTTCTCATAATTAATTATAGTTTATATTATGCATATAAGTTGGTTGTTATGATCAAGAAAGTAAGGTTCTCAAAATGGTGTTGCATTTCATAGAATTGCCAAACTTAACTACAAAATATGTGATATCTATTTGTTATCTACTTTAAATTATCTACCTTAATGATTGAGATCAATTGAACCCCAATTGACTTAAGGCATTAAACACATGTCTTTAGTCAATTTAGTTTATATATATATATATACTCATAAAATAATAACTTGAAAATACATATATTTTGATATAATATTCTTTATATTATATTATAAATGAATGTTTCTAACACCTAACCTAAACTAAATATAATAGTTCCCAAATTCACCTAAATTCTCCTAAGTGTGACTATCAATCACCACTATCAATTCTCACCTTAGTGTCTACAAGCTCTCTAAGGAGCTTGGGAATGTTTATTAATTACCCTAAATTTCTTTTAAGTCTCATATACTAATCAAGTTATAGTTTATCTCCCTAAATAAGGCCCAAGCTCTCTAACACTCCTTTATCCAAATCCCCAAACTTAGAATTTCCCACTACCATAAACCCTCATCTCTAAGTCTTAAGAAAAGAGGAATCATTAACTAAGTTCTTTAAGTCCATGATATTTTCTAGCTTTACATTTATAGAAGTAGCCTATTAATTGATTTAATCTAGGTGATTCTAAGTTCCAATTCTAAAATTACCACAAATATTTAATATTTGTTCCTTTACTTCTCTTAACATCTATGCTACAAAACCTAACTCTTCTACCAAACATTAAAGATGAGAGTATTATAATAATCTAACTTAAGTTCTCCTCTCCTTAAGAATACATGTATAGATAACCCTTATCCAATTTTAATCTATCATCCTAACATATGTACCCTTTAAGTTTAACAATTCTACTAAGTACTTATAGGTGGAGAATCTATAATATCTACATATAAATGTTACTCTCCTATTGTTATAAGTTTTGACAATTCTTTTCCTATTCCAAATCTAGCACCTACCATTGTTATTCTATAGGCTAAGTTGCTGCTTAAATCATCTAAGGATCTTATATGATGCTAATTAGGTCAAGGTTCAAAAATAGAATATAACATCAATATTTTCCAAGTTCATAATTTGATATTTTGATTTACAAGTTCAAACTATATAAACATAGTGAATTATTAATCCTCATAGCATAGGGATTTCAATGACTAGTACTCTAGGATCAAATATGTGCTAATTAATATAATGATGATTAGAAATGTTATTTATAAAATTAATCATCAAATTTTTTTTAAGGTTATATAAATGTTTTACATATTTTTGTGAACATTTTGGTATATAATTTTCCTATGTTTGGATTTATATTTAGAAAGCTTTTTAATTAATTTAATCTTCATTAAGCCAATCCTAAAATCAAAATTTGATTTTAAAGGGAATATTTGATATATTCTATATAATATTCTCTATTAATTCTTCTAAATGGTGTGGCTAGAACCTCAGGTAGATTGGCTAAACCGTGGGTCAAGAGGTCCTGGACCACACATTACCATGTGGTTTATGGCTGAACCGCGGGTATTGTGCATCCTTGACGCTCTAGTGCATCACAGACAAGAATCTAAAGCTTCACAATACTCCTAGGCCAACCCTACGAAATTAGGAGGTGTCAACTTTACTCTTGAGGCAAGATCTACACTTTACACATGGAAGCCCTAACCATCAAGCCCTTAACATGCCAAACCTAAATTGTAAACTAAATGATATAGAGTTTATTGTGGATGGAAATACTCCCTCCATAGTTAGTCGATTGGTCAGGTCTAGATCCCAGTGAGTTCCTTAGGTCAAGGCCGACCCAAGGAACACCTAATTGACAATGGAGATGACTTGGATGGTCGGGACCCTCTTCATGAGCTTAGACAATGTACATTACTATATAGACTGGAGGCTATCGATCATCAATTGGACTCACCCAATCCAATTTACGACAACATTTGATGCACTGTGGATAATAATGGAAAAACAAATTCCTAAGCAATGAATTGAGGGCATAACTAGTACGTAAAAGAGGTGACCTGTCATCCGTCATTAGCCGATTCACATAACCTTAGCTCTACTTAGTTTAGTCCATTGAGCTCCTAAGCGTATTGAATTATCCAAGCCAATGTAATGGAGAAGGCTGATCAGAGTATGAGAAAGTGAAGGAGAGGTTCTGACAACATGTCCCAATCACAGTGGTGTTTTGCAAAGACAGCTCGGAGGAGACGGTCTAGAGCAGATCCTGGCCATCCAATGAATCAGATGACCCAAATCAGATTTGGAAACTGATCAACAGTTTTTATCTTATCAAAATTTTTGAACAATGGGATGACCCAGGTTCACTGATCTGGCTATTTCTTGTTTGCTGTGAGACAACGGATCGCCTGCCGTCCAACAGTGAATCAATGGCTGAATTTAAATAAATAAATAAATAATTAATTAATTAATTTAATATAATAAATATAAAAATATAATTTAAATTACTTGGAATACATTGAACAAACAAGCTCTAAAAATTTTACTCATAGATAATTTGGGTGTGAAGAACTCAAAAATGAAATCAGATTTTTGATTGAATGCCAAAATAATTCTCATTTTTTCATTGATTTAAATTGATTCAAATATTCACTTTAATCGAATGACTTCTAAACTTCACCAAAACTTTGGGGTTTGGCTTTAAGGCTATTTTAAGATAAATAGAGAGGTTTCAATACTAATTAGGCTGTTAATAATAAGGTAACAACCATTGGTTGTTACAAATTCCCCTCCTTAAAAGAGGTGTCATCCATGATGCCAAAATAATTAAAATAGAATGGAATTGAGAAATTACTATTTTATTAAAATTCCTACTTAAGAAAATATCTTTGGGTATTTATTATGTAAGTAGCATCTTCAACTGTGTTATTTTTCCACTGAATCTTAACCATTTGAATGCTACGGTCTCTCATTTATTTCTGATCTCTCCCTAAAATTTTTACTAGCTTTTCCACATAAGTCAGATCAAGTTGTAGCTCAATTACAAGCATCTGAATTTGATGGCTTGGATCTAGTAGACGCTTCCTCTGGGAAGATACATGAAAGAAGCTATGTACAGCTGAAAAATTTTCTGGCAAATCTAGTCTATATGCTGATATTCCTACCTTAGCTGATATTTGAAACAATCCTATATACCTTGGACATAGTTTTTTAGACACTATAAATCTATACATTCCTCTCATCAGACTAACCTTAAGATAGACTCTGCCATCTACTTGAAATTTTAGCTAACAATATTGAGCATCATGATACTTCTTCTATCTGTCTTGAGCCACTTACATTCTCTTCTTTATTAATTGTAATTTCTTATTTTTTCTTCAATCAATTCATATTCATATAATTGTACATCACCCACTTCAGTCTATGCTAGGAGTGTGTTACATCTTCTGCCAAATCGTGCTTCATAAGGAGCCATGCCTATGCTGGTCTAGAAATTATTATTATAAGAAAATTCTATTAAAGTTAAATTCTTTTCTCAATTTCCACCAAACTCTAAAATACATAAATGCAGCATATCTTCCAAAATCTGATTAACTTGTTCAATTTAACCATCTGTCTGAGGATGAAATGTCGCAGCTAACGCTAAATTTTTCCCAAGTATTGTTGAATGGCTTACCGGAAATGAGAGGTGAATCTTCCATCTCAATTTCAAACTATTAGTTTAGGAACTCCATGGAGATGAATAATCTCTTTGATATATATATTGGATGACTTTTCAATTGAGTCTATTTATTTGATCTATATATAATGAGATGATTTAGTCAATCTATCAACAATCATCTGCAACTATTTTAGGAACTACATCTGCAACTATTTTACCATGAGGTAGACCCATCACAAAATTTATAGATATATATCCACCTCCATTCTGGTAATTATAAAGACTTAAGTAATCCACCAGGTTTTTAGTGTTCAATTTTCACTAGACAATAGGAGTGCCACTTAGCTACAAAATTAGTTATATCCTTCTTCATTCCTTGTGTAGCAACTCTAGTGTTGTTACTTATTATTGGATAGTCTAAATAGCTTAAAAACTTCTCCATTAGATTATTGGTGACATTAGGAGGCAACCCCTAAAATTTAGTGCAATTTGGAAATCATTAGATTTTGATGTTTATTTTGAGCAATTTAAGTGAAATGCCCAAAGTTAATCGTCAACAATAATGAGAGACACTAACTCGAGATAACCCATCCTAACCTATCATTAGCTTATCACTAATGCAGAATTGATTATGATCAACTGAGTTATCTCTAATTATTTTAGCAGCAAAGTCTAATCCTTAAGATAAGTTCAATCTCTTTATCTTAAGTATTTGATAAATCACCCCTATACATTGATGATATGATAATTTATGAAGAGGTAATACATATGAAGTAAGTGCCAGTAACAAAATGATCACATCACAATACTGAGTATAGGATAGTATAAAATCAAAGTGTTGAAGCTTAAACATTCATCCATAACATTCATCACAGAAGCTAAGTAAGCATTCGTCTTAAAAAAGAAAGTGAAAATACATATACAGTTAATTATTATAACCCAAAATTAAATGTTTAAATTAAATAATCCTCTCATCTCATTATGAAAAATAATAAACTAAGCACAAAAATCAATACTCTAGTGGCTATTGCTCCTCTATCTCATCTTAAAGCTCCTAAATCTCCTAAAAAATAGGCTCCTCGAATACCTCCAAGCATGACATATCAGTTTCATATGCTAGGGTCCTTCCAAAAAGAGAAAATCTTGTATTAGAAAATAAAGTACATTTTAAGCTGATTATAATGTTTTTTTAATCATTTAAGGATATTACACAGCATAATTGCAAATAAATAGAAAAACTAAAACTAAACTATAGAAACTAAATTAAAATTATAATTGTAAATCAAACAGATAAAAATAGAGACAGTGAAATTGGAATAGAGCAAGTGTGCTAAATGTAAAATAACCAAAAGTAAGATTGTAAATTGAATAAAAAATGAAACTAAACTATATTGTATGCCATTGATATGCATTTGAATATACTATAGAATATGCTACATGTATGCATAATCTTAATGCCAAAAAACATCCCACAGATCCTAGGTGTGCTCTGAATCGCACCACTAACATATCTTATGTGTGCTACTGTAACAACCCCATGGTTGTTACTTTATTTTAGATATACAAATTAGGTTAAAACCTCCTCCATAAATCTCCAAGTAATGTTTGGAGCAATCCCTAAAAATTTGGTGCAATTTGGAAGTTATTTGGATTTATCAAATATTTTAATGCATTTAATTTATCAGAAAATAAGAAAATTAAATTGACCTCCGATCAAAAATTCAACTTCATTTTTTAGTTCCTCACCCCCAAATTAGCTAGGGGTGAATTTTTGGAAATTTTCAAAGCTCATTTGGTTATCTAATTTTGAGTAATTAAATAGTTATTATTTATTAATATTTAATATTTAAATTAATTACATTAGTCAGCAAACAGCATCAGACCCGTCTGATAAGAGGCAGGTCCAATCCCATTTGTCACTGTACGTCTCTATAGCACACGATCATGCTTGCGCAGAAATACAGGCCCGTACCCTATGTCCTCCACTCCAGCCTCTTTCCCACAGCTTTTAGACCTCCTCAACTCACCATTACTTGGCATTCATCAAAGCCGAGGCATGGAAGAGTCTTGAAAGTGTTGGAGTTATTGTAGGTAATGGGATCTTCAACCCTAATTAGGACCGATAAAGCCCTAATGAGCCTTGAATCCCTCTAATCTAATTGTGATTTCCATTAATTTCTTTTTGTTTGGCCATTTCACCACGTTATAAATGATTGTTGAGCTCCAATCCAGCTTGATTAGCGCTCGATAGCTCATTGTTAAACATTGTTCAATAGTAAGCCATAACCCTCCTTGATTTAAGGCATCCATAAAAAGAAAGTTATGGTTATCGTGGGATGGAAATCTTGAGCTCAGAGTGACAGCCATGGTGAGAGCTTCACATCAAGGTGTGGTATGTGTCCTAGGGTCCTAGGGAGCTCGGGATAACGAGAACATTGATGCCCTATGTAATAGCCTAAACTTTTAAGCACCAAGGTATTGTCTGCTTTAGCTTGAAAGGCCTCACAATTTTGTTTTCAGAAGATAACTTTCCTATAGGTTACCAATCCTGGGAGTACTCTGACCTGAACACGCCTAACTTTGGATTTCTTATCAAGAACTTCACCGTTATCTGAAAAGGTGCATCAGTATTTAAGAGTTTCACTTATTACCACTAAAGTGGGCCTTTACAATTTCCTAAACTTAAGTATCTAACATCCTCATCAGTATCCATACAAAGATCCAAGAACCATCTATTGGGAAGATAGGACTAAAGGTGGCCTCTACAGACTTAAGAGGTACATATAACCATGTAGTACCTTAAGTATTATGGGTTCAAGAGGCTGCTCATATGAAGTGATACTTTAACCTGTATGGCACTTAACTACTATCAGATACCCTATGGCCTGCTCTAATACTATTTATAACTGCCCAAACTATTAAGCACAAAGATATTACTTGCTTTGGCCTGAAAGGCCTCACAATTTTATCATTAGAAGATACCTTCCCAGCATGTCACCCATCCTGGGAGTGCTCCCACATGAGCATGCTTAACTTTAGAATCAGGAACTCCACCATTATCTAAAAAACCGTCTTGATATTTAAGAGTTTTACTTATTACTACTTAAGTGGGTCTTTGCACCATAGATCCTACTGTTTGGTCCCGACTGAGTATCGAAGGGGATGAACAGTGCTGGGCGGGTCAACTCGATCCGCACAGTACTGGCACCAAGTCGCGACAGCGGCGTGCGTGCGGCAGGAAGCTTATTAATAGTAAATACATTAATTAATTAAATACAATTTAAATCATTTTAATAACTTTTAAAATATAATTCCAAATATATTGAATATACATCATTTTGATCAAAAAAATGTATAGAATATTAATATGAAATTAATTTTTTATTTTGATATTTAATTTTTCTAATGACCTTTTAAGTATCATTAAGAGCATTAATATTTAGATTAGCCATTTAATATCCAATTTGACCCTACTCAATATTATTATACTTGTTATGCTATGAGGAAGTTATAGTCTCCATATTTGCATTATTTGGATATCAAATGGAAAATGTGAGTTTTTGACCCTTTAATTAATTAATATTTAATTTCCAAAATTAGGATTTTTTCTATTTATGTCTCTTAAACCTTAGAACACCTTAGAACACTTAACTTATGATATATTTCAACATTAAATGATATTTTGAGTAGGAAAATAACTAGAATAACCTAGTTTTGGCTTAGGACTAGTAAACCTAGGAAAGAGCGTTAATATAAAGATGAGAGACTAAAATTGAGAGGTTATTATGGTTCCTTATCATTTGACTTAACTATTGAGTATTGTACCCTAAGTTGGATAACAATAGATTTGTTCCCTATGATTATGAGATTCATTAGTAAGACCTTTAAAATGTTAAATTGAGCTTAGTTTAGCTCATTACATCCTTTAAGTGTAGTATATTCCTAACTACCACAATGTGTAATGTAGGGTTATTAGCTCATCTTAGTAAGCGTAATTGCTTAGCTAGTTCTAGAACTCCTAGTGCACTAATGTGAACTTAGAAGCTAATAGTTAGAAAAACCCTCACATTAGAACCCTTCATATTTAATCTACTAGAGAGTAGTTATCAAATGGGTTAGTTAATGAGTTGGGATTATTTAATCCTTAGTTTCCATAGTAAGCTTAAGGCTAGTAAACTTACAAACTGACTTTCTAGTTAAGAACACTAGCACTAGTCAAAGTTTAGTGGCTTGAGAGAATAGGAAGCTTAGTAATAAGCTAGGTTCTTAATTCAATTTGCATCCATACTCATACTTATACATTATTTTACATCTAGATAACTTACATCGAATACTAAATCTTAGGAGAGAGAAGTTATACTTCAAATTTAGATCTTGTGAATTACCTAGAGTAGTATTAAGTAAATATTAGTTTAGTATAAGTGTCCATATCATGCTAAGTAAAATCTTAGAATCATTTAAAATAAAAAATTCTTAAGACTTAGAATTCTTTAAGTGTTAATCATCATAGTAAAATCTAAGACTTTGCGTCTATAGCATTATGACTAGCAATCTTAAGATTAATAAAAGAGACTTGATGTTTAGATTAGTAACCATATGTAAAGAAAATTTGAACAACTATAGCTTATGTAACGACATTCCTTATGTCTTGCTAATAATAGGCTAGTAGCCATGCCTGCTAGTAATATTATGGATAATCTAGCATTAACTCACTAGTAACATATCTAAGGTTAATACAACCCAAGTAGTAAGATAAAAGGACCTTCTTAAGCATAGAACCTCATGATTATAGTGAGATTAAAGTGATTAGAGAATAGTATTAATATTAGAAGATTGAATAGTGTAGTCAAAGAAATTCTATGACCTAAGTAGAAGGACTTATGGAATATGAGATAGTTTAGATAAGTGTAGTATTAAAACATTGCAACTATATCTATAAATAATTTTGCCACATAAATAAGACCTTAATCAAATCAGTATTTTAAAAACCTCATTTAAATTGCATATTATTATATATCAATTTATTATAATATTTGATGAATATCTAAGCCAAATAAAGGGCTTGCTTAATTCTAATTATAGGATGGACAACTAAAGTAGATAACAACGGATATCATATGGTTTATAATTAGCTTTGAACATACTTGACTGCTGCAACATATTGTGACTAAATCCTTGATAATATTCATCAAAGGCAATGTGCATAAAATTAATGATATAAGTTTACTTGGGGTTTTATATGGTGGACTATGATGTACAGTTATTACTGAGAGTTAGGGTAGACTATGGAGTGATCAGGAGACTACATAGATCTTATAAGGGGGAATGTGTGTGTTTATGGGAAACCCCGATTACTTTTGTTGGGTAGACGTGCTTGACTCAGCATTTGTTCAATAATTTTTCCTGCATAACAAAACACATGTTTAAATTAATATAAATAAATGAAATTTACAGTTACAATCCTTTATGACTATATTTTCATACTACAATTTTTATGATTGTATTTATAGTTTATCCAATCCTTAAGACTAAAATTTCCTTACTTTCACACATTATTGTTTACTTATATTTACATTTATTTTACATACACTTTGTAGTGTATTTCAGTTTATATATTCATTTTCTTTACACTGCTCTTCTTACTTAGAATATGTCATTTGTACATATTTTTACTATTTTTATTGAACACTTGTATTATAGCTGTACCTACTTTCCTTACTTACATATTTGATGTAGATTGTATGCCAACTTTTCTCTTTTACTGCATTTATCTTTTTAATTGTTATTTACAGCCATTACTTTACTTCTCCTTTTTTGTGCTTTGTGCTCCGCTTATAAAAATTGTAGATAAGTAATGTGATATTCACTAAATCTAAAATAACTTAGTTGTCTTAAAATGTACTTAGACTTTTTAAATATAATAACTTGTTTTTTTTTTATTGGCAAATATGGCAGTAGTTGCAGCTTGAAGACTTTACTTTTACTATCATTTTCTTTACTTTAATTATCCTATGAGAATGAGTGTCATTACATCAATATTTATATAATTTTAATTAACTCTGAATGTTTTACTTTACTATTGTGTGATGTATTTTTTTTTTTCTTTTTTGGATGGCTGGAATGGTATATATATATGTTATATTATGCTTCAAGTTTTCCCTTTTAAAGTTTTCCTCTCTCTATAGTGCTTAAAAGTGGGTTAAGACTCACTAACCCAATATTAAGTACAATAATAACACCTAGTGTTGGATTAGATTACTTAATCCAACATTGGGATGTTACAGCTACGTATTGCACCGCTAATGATATGTTATGCTTATGTAATTCATGTTATGCCAAAAACTGAAAGGATTAAATAACCAAAATCCAAAAAATAGAAAATATATCCCTTTTATTATTTATATATTTAGCCTACCATATCCTAATGTGCATATTATATTAAATACCATATTATTCAGAAATCTGATTCATAAGAATCATCTAATTATGCTCATTCAAATCGTAATCACACTTTATTAAATTGGTTCTATAATCATGATGCAAAATTATCCTAATTTATTATACATTAATAGTACATACATATAAATAGCATGTTTCAAGGAAGCTGAAATTGGACACTTAAGTTGTTTAACTACACTTATCCCTGCGCATAAGGATATGAGACATACATCCTTTCACAGTTTGTTCTCTCAAACTACTATGTCCAAACCTTAACTCATAACATACCTTAGAGTTGGGATGTTTATCTTGACAAGAATTGTACTTATCTAAATTCTTAAGATAAGACAGTAACTCTACAATTCATTATATGAAACATCAACCAATTCCTTAAGTCTATCAAGAAATAGAGTTAAGTTATATATACTCACTTCCATTCCTATATGATAATGTTGATATCAACAATGGGTTAAGTTCTAAACAAGATATTTAATGTTCAAGGATTTTTAAAGTTACAGGAGATATAACTTATATGTTAATAGTTTAACACTAAGTGTCAAGAAAAAATCAACTAAATTCTTCATTTACTTACTACCATAAGAATATGAGCTCAATAAAATTTTTATTGGGCTACCACTACCACAAGAATAAGTTAAATTCTTAGGGTTCAAGTGATAAATCTAGAGTTCTACCTCAAAGTATCACAAATAAGGTATCATACCTCAATAATTAACTTAATCATAGTTTAATCAGTATATGATCTAGTCTTATCTCTTAAGGATTTCCACAATATTCTAATCCTTCTAACTACTAAAAGTAAGCTTATAAGATTGAAACATAAATCATAATGAGTCTTAGATAATTTAAGAGCAAATACCATTGATGTCTACTAAATAGATTTAGATAGCATAATCAAGAATATAAGTTCTCTTCTTTAAATTGCATTTTTAAAGGTAAACACCTTATTTCTTTAAATGATTTCTTATAATTAAAATTTGGTTATTGAATAATCAATGTTGCTTGATAACTGCTAAATTAGTTAAATAATCTAAGTTATTGATTTTAGGGAGGAATCATCAAGAATTGAGAATTTATCACTTAAACCTTAGAATCCTTAATCACACTAATCCTCTTTAATGGTTTTAAAGTCTAACATGTGGAATTGAGTTCAAGTACAATATTTAATGTTATTAAACAATTACTTGCTATATAATGAGAGTTTAGATAGTAAGTAGACTAAATTTGATTAAGTGGATTTCTTAATATTGGCTAATTAGGTGTGATTATCAGTTTTATTATCTAAAAATAGAATATTAAGCTACTATTAAGTTATTTACTAATCATAGAATCCATAGGCACTTAAAACATTTAAATCAGATCACAAATAAGGTTAATATTTACTAATCAAGGTTTGAGATAATTAATGAATGATTAGCAAATTTAATTAAAGAAAAATTATTCTAACTTTATAATTACATTCTCCCCTACATAATGAAGAAATGGAAACTATAAACATGCAATTTAGCTAAGTAACCATCCTAATATTCACTAATCATGCTTTAGGATAATTAGGGCATAATTTAAAAAATCCATCACATAAAGTGAATTTTTATTGCAGTTTAATATTCTACATAATTTTCTGATCAAAATAGCATAAAAAATTATAAGATTTGGATGCATATTGACTGAAAATGAGCAAACCCTAGTTTTCATTAATTTCCCTAAGTTAGGACTTTAGGTTAAATCAAATAATTTCATATTTATTTTCATTACTGGCGCTAAGGCTCCATCAAGTCGACCAGGACTCGATGAGTTGACGCCTTGCCAGATAGAGCGGGTAGGTTGGGGACCGACAACCCGCTACTGCCGAACAATGAGGATCGTGGGCTGGCCCGACTAAGACTGTTATTCATTATTCGAAGAATGAGAAATTGCGTTGGGAATTTAATGTTTCGAAAAAACCCTAAATTTTTTATACATAGAGAACTTAACCACCTGTTTAAGGACTTAAATTAAACATATGGTGGAACCCTACATGATGGAGCTCAAAGCCTCATCTGAGGTGCTTTGGAACTGTCGACTCCAAATCAAATCTAATGAACACTAGGGTTTACTATGGAGGGGAAATTCACCCTCCACGGTCCACCATTTTATCATGACTCAATCTGAACACCTCTTTGGTTCCATAGCTGATCCAAGAAACACCACTATAGCTTGGGGGTGGTCTGAAACCGTGGGAAGCTATTGTGGCTTGTGTATTGTACCCCAATATGCAGGCCCGAGCCAATTGCTGCTCAATCGGGTTTGATCAAACCTAATCGCCATAGCAATCACCCTTGGATAGTTTGCAATAAACATTCTCACCCTTAATCACATGGATTAAGGATTTAAAAATCAAGAATTGGGGTACCTAAGCTGAGGTAGAAGTCGGCAAGCTGTGAGAGATCGGGAGCAGACCAGGGACTGGACGCTAATGCTGGAGCTTCACTGAGTTGTTGGCTAGCTTCTAGTGATTTGAACACCAAGTAATGCCCACTATTTCACCAAGACTGAGAGCTAGATTTTGCCAAAAAATTGGAGAGGGAAGCAAGTAGAGCAGCTAAGGTAATTGAGACTCCTAGTGTGAACAAAGAAGCTCACTGGGTAATTATTTGGCTATTTATAGTCAGAGGAAGGCTTAAGGTGAATGAGTCATGGCTACTAGGCCCAAACTTGGGGTTTGCCTCCCAGCAACCAATTGAGGAATAGTCGGGCCTTGTGGCCTGGCAAGATGCCTTCTCCATTAATGGAATGAGAAGGCAACGATTGTTGATGTGGAAGGGGGAGTGGGGACAGTTCTAATGAGACTTTATGGAAAGATCTTCTCTACCGGACGTAGACACTCTGGAGACAAAGATGAACAATGCCCAACTTCAGTTGACCATTTGATTGATCAAAGACGAGGGAGGAATGATTTAGATGTATCGGCTTGTAATGGCCAATCGCGGGAGAATTTGAACCATCTGATTTGCACTAACGGATGGTCCGATAGCGCTAAATTAGGCCGCAGTGTGGACCAGGCTCCACAGAGATCACCCGTGGCTCGCACAGAGGATACGGGTGATCAGTCAACTGTTGAAGGACAATAATACAATTATTTGAATTGTGGATTCCTTTTGTGCAATTCCCCAATTTAATTTTAAGTGAATTAAGGCCTAAATGACTTCCAAATTTTCACCCTTAGCTAATTTGGGGGTAAGGAATTCGAAAAGCAATTATAATTCAATTTAAAGATTAATTTAATTTAGCTAATTTTGTAGGTCATTATATTGACTAATTAGTCAATTGCTCCGAATGGATTCCAATTGTAGAAGACTTGAGAGAATAGGTTGAGTTTAGTATAACATCTTCCATTCCTTAGATGTAGGGGTGACCTAAGCCTATATAGCATTATAGATGTTTAATTAGTAGTTATAGAAGATCATTAGAAGTCAAACCATTTAGCAACCTTAAGGTTCCCAATTGGAAAATTAGGACTTAGAGGTTAATATTAGTAAAACCTTCAAAACCCTTCTTATTAGATTGCTAGTGAATAGTTACCAAGTTAGTGTAGCTATAGAATTAGAAATATCTATATCTAAGATACCTTAATAGACTTAAAGTTTAGTAAGGTCCTCAAGTCAACCTTCTAGTTAAAAACTCTAACACTAGTCTAAACTTAATAATTTAGGAAATAGAAGGTATAATAATTGTAGATCTAAAAGTAAGATAGGATTTTAAATTATAACTTGCATTTATATATAAATATACTAAAATTATTTTGCCATCTAAATAACACTTAATTAAACTACTATTTTCAAAATAAGATATATATATATATATATATATATTATTGCACTTCAATTAACTTAGAGATTGATAATATCTATGACAATTGAAAGCTTGATTAGCCCCAAGCAGTAAGGTAGTTAACTAAATTAGATAATAATAGATATCACATAATTTATAATAAAATTTGAATACCTTAATGTTGCACACATTAAGATTATAATTATGGATATTCATTAAGACATTGTGCATAAATAAAACCTTAAAACATTAAACTTAGGGGTTTAATATGGTAGATATTTAAGCTAGGGTAGGATATAGAGTGATATGTAGGCCACACATATCCTAGAGAGGAGTGTGTGTGTTATGGGAGACCCATTATTCTAGGTTAAACATATGTGCTTAACTCCTCATTTATTTTGAAATGTGCTCGCATAATAAAGCCCTAAATAAGATAAATAAATTATCTTTGCATTTTTCACAATCCTATTAATTGTGAATGACTTATCATAATCTTATGACTATGTTCACTCAGTCTTTTGAGACTGAATTTTATTTTACTTCATTATACTATGTTTTCTTCTATTTTGAATTGCATTCCATATAGCTTTTACTTCAGTTTACTTGTAGTGTATGTTTGTTTAATTACTACCATTTAATCTTACGCTGCTTTACTTTTACTATTATTTAGCATAATTTTTATTGAACATATATTATTTTCTTCATGCTTCATATGCATGCTAGCGTTACTAGTTGTTAGATATAGCTTCATCCTTGCTTATTTTGTGCAGATTAGAGCAACCTATTATGAGTACTTTTACTTTCTTTTACTTACTTTTTCAGTCTTTATATACTTTTGTACCTACTTCCTTATTGTTGCTTAGTGCATCGCTTTACTAAGAAATTGTAAATGGCTAATATGATATCTACTTAAAATTAATAAAAATTTTGTGTAATCCTAAAACATGCTTAGACTTTTAAGTCAAATCACTTGTTTTTATTTTATTGGCTATGCCCTACCATATTAATAATAAAATATGATAGATCAGGAGCATATTGTGGAGCTTGGAGCTGGAGCTGATCCTAACCTTCAGTAGTGCCCTTAAAGATTTGTTTTTATTATTATTTGTGAGGATGAGTGAACTTTTAATATTTTATAAATTATTTGTAATAATTTAAACTCTGGATGTTCTTACTTTTCTTTTTTGTGATGGATCTTTTTTCCTTCTTTTGTTATGTGTTGTTTGGATGATATATATAGATGTACTTATATATTGCTCTATTAATTACTAAATTTCCATATCTTAAAAAGATTATTGGACACGTAGTGCTTAATAGTGAATTAGCTTCCCACTAATTTAGTGTTAAGTACTACACTAACCTCTATTGTTGGGTTAGTGCTTATTAACTTAGCACTAGAGCATTACACCTGGTCACCAGAATGTTTGAGATCCTAATACATTTTGCTATTTTCAAGATGAACTCTATAACCTAAATTGTGTGCCTCAGCTAGAACTTTAATCTTAAGTTTATTAGGTATCCATACTCTACTTCCTTGGTAGATTAGTTCACCATCCTTCAATTACAAGTCATCCTTTGACCACTTTCAATATATGCTTTAAGCTTAGAATAATAATCATCTTTCCTTTGAGCTGCCACAATTCTTAATTTTAAGGTAGGTTCAGCTTCACATACTGCTAAAAGATTGCATAGATCAATTCTTCTAATTGGTTCGATCTTCAACCTTTCAAAATCCTCTGTTATCTCACAAATTGTAATTAAGGATGATAATGTCATTTTTCTACTTAAGGCATCGACGACTACATTCTCTATACCATGATGATATTGGATTTCCATATTATAATCACATTTGAATTCCAACTGTCTTCTCTATTTAAAATTTAGTTCCTTCTATGTGAAAATGTACTTAATAGTCTGATGGTCTATAATTATCTCACACTTAACCCCATAAAGGTAACGTCTCCAAATTTTTAACACAAAAACTACACCTGCCATTTACAGTATAGTTTATTTTGTTGGGTTTTAATTGCTTAGAGGCATAAGCTATAACTCTTTCTTCTTGCATTTGGACACATCCTAGTCGCAATTTTGAAGCGTCGATATAAACTTGAAAACTTTTTCCTTCTTGTAGTAATATTAACATTGGAGCAGTAGCCAATTTCTGCTTTAACAACTGGAATGCTTCCTCATAATCTTGACTCCATTCAAAAGGTACTTATTTAAATGTTAACTTTGTTAGAGGTGCAGTGAGCTCAGAGAAACCATTCACAAATCTTCTATAGTAACTAGCTAATCCCATAAAACTTTTAATTTATGTTACTATTTTGGGTTGAGTTCATTTTTGGACTGCACTAATCTTCTTCCGGTCTATTCTTATTTCATATATCAATAATGTGGCCTAAGAATGCCACAGACTTCATCCAATACTCATAATTAGAGAATTTATTTTCTCTTAGTAATTCCAAGGTTGCCTTGAGATGTCTCTCATGTTCTCCTTCAGTCTTAGAGTAAATTAAGTTGTCATCTATGAACATTATGACAAACTTATCTAAGTATGGTTTAAGGATTCTTTGCATTAGTTCCATAAATATGAATGGTGCATTGGTGAATCCAAAGGACATGGCCAAGAATTCATAATGTCAATATCTGGTCTTAAATGCAATTTTGGGTATGTCTTCATCTTTAACCTTGATCTAGTAGTATCATAATCTCAATTCGATCTTTAAAAATACTTTGGCTCCTGCTAACTGATCAAATTAATCATCTATCCTTGGAAACAATTATATATTCTTTAGCTGTCACCTTATTTAATTCTTGATAATCTATACACATTTGCATAGATCCATCATTCCTTATCACAAACAGAACTAGGGCTCCCCACAAGGACATGCTAGGTCTTATAAAATGTTTATCTAAAAATTCTAGCAGCTGTTCCCTTATCTATTGCAGTTTCTTAGGCACCATTCTGTAGGGTGCCTTTGATTGAGGTTGAGTTCTAGAAATCAGTTTAATAGAAAATTGAACTTCCCTTGCATGAGGTAATCCTGGCAATTTATCAAGGAAAACATCTATAAATTCTTTTACAACTATATTTCTTCCATCAGCTTCTCATCCATATTTTCTCCCATCATGGGCACCAAGTAGGCAACACATCCTCTACTTAGTAACATATTGGCTTCTATTTCATTAGTTATTAAAACATCATTCAAACCTTACATTGAAGATTTCTTCCTTACTTTTACATTGACTTTCTTCTTATTACAATCAATAATTGTGTTATGTTGAATCAACCAATTCATTCCTAAAATTATTTCAAAGTTTGTTATTGGTATGTTTTTGATTTTTGCACCAAAGGTCTGGTTGCTAAAATCTTAACTCTGTTGGTAATTTGAGGCACGAAGAACTTCCAGCACACAATATCCGCAACGGAAGTGATTTGATAAAGGTGCGCTCTCTTCATTGAGGATTGGGGTTGCATTGACAATTACCAAGCATATTGAAATAAAAAAACTACAATAATAAAATTACAACACAGGCATACATGAGATCACAGCACACAAAATATCAAAACACCAAAGATTACGTGGAAAACTCAAGAATGGGAAAAACCACAAAGCCACACCACATAAAAATCCACTAGAAAGACTTTAAAGTCATAGAGTTACAAAGAGCTTATCTCCTTAGCTGAAATATACTAAATCTCACTATAATATGGTGAGGAGAGGAAGCAGCCACCACCAGGAGTCTCTCCTCCAACATGCAAGGGATATCTTGCACAATAGCTTCCTTAGTGCTTCACCTACGGATCTCCTCCTCACAGCTAGCACAAGCCTGCAATTGAAAATACCAACATTATAATCTCCTCCTAACTTCTTTGCTTAAGTACTTAGCTAAAGATTGGACCCTGCAAAGTCCAAAATGCCCTCCAGTTTTCTTATGAAGAAACATGGACTAAAACATATTCCCACTAGGCACTACGATGCACCTTAAAGCGTTTGTCTTTCAGGTTGGGACATGTTGTGGCGCACCGTAGCGCTCGTGTCTTGGTTTGGCACCCGCTGCAGTGTGCGGTAGCGCTTGCATCTCGGGTTGGCATCCATTGGGGTGCGCAGCAGCACCCGTGTCTTGGGTTGGCACATGTTGCAGCATGCGGCAGTGCCTGCGTCTCGGGTTGGGTCCACTGCGGTGCGCTGCAGTGCTTGGTTCTCTGTTTTCCAACTACTGAGGTGCGCGATAGCGCCTTTGTCTCAGATTGGGATTACCAGAGCGTGCTGCGGCAGGCCACGGCGCACTGCAGTGCCTGTGTTGCTTCTGGACTTCACTTCTTACTCCAAATCGCCACAAAACCTCCCGGAAGCTCACCGGAGCACAACTAGTATTTCCATGATGAACTAAATTGTCTCCATAACATAAAAATCTCCCACTTGAAGACCTTTAGGAAATCTCCTCCCCTCCCAACTTTGATTCTTCATTATGTTCTTCCATTCTTATCAAGAACATGGTGTGTCTCACCCTCGCTCTCTCTTCACTTACCAAGACCAACTGAAACTGCACATAGCTTCAGTTTCTCCACTGTTACTACTTTAGTAAGCATATCAGCTAGATTCTTTGAAGTGCGGATCTTCTCCAATCCAAGCTATCCTTCTTCAACCATTATCCGGATGAAATAATAATGAAGCTGAATGTGTTTTGTCCACGTATGAAATGCTACATTATATGCTAGGTGAGCTTCACATTCTCCTTCTCCTTACCCAATTCATCCATAAAACTCTTCAACCAGATCATCTCCTTGCTTGCCTCTATAATGGCAATTTATTCTGCCTCAGTGGTAGATAGTGACACGATATTTTGTAGCCTAGAGATCCAGCTCACCGTTGCACTTCCTAATGTATACACATAACCTGTAGTGCTTCTCCTACTATCAACATCTCGTATAAGATATGAATCTACATAACCCTATAAAATAATGTCAGATCTTCCAAAGCATAAAGCTTTGCCTATTATACCTTTTAAATAGCTTAGGATCCAGTTGACCATATCCCAATGGTGCTTTCCTGGGTATCCCATGAATCTGCTAACCACTCCCACTACATGGGAAATATTCGATCTCGTGCAGATCATCATGTACATCAAGCTCTCAATTGTTGAAGCATAAAGTACCTTCAACATATGATTCTGCTCATCTTCAAATTTTGGCATTTGCTCTATTGATAAGCTGAAGTGACTTGCTAAGGGAGTGCCCACTGGCTTCGCTTCACTCATGTTAAATATTTTCAGCACTTTTCAACATATTATTTCTGTGATAACTTTAGAGTTCTTGCACCTCTTTCCCTATTGATTGTCATTCCAAGAATTTGCTTGGCCGACCCTTTGTCCTTCATGTCAAACTCCTTTGACATAATCTCTTTTAGCATACTTATCTCCTCCATATCCGATCCTGCGATCAATATATCATCTACATACAGCAATAGAATGATATAGGATGACTTACACTAATTTATATAACAATAGTGATCCACCTGGCATCTCTTGTACCTTGATTATGACATGAACCTGTCAAATTTAACATCCATTTTCTCCATATACAAATTTTTAACTACCATAATGTTCAGCACAACTCTGATAATTGTCATCTTCATAACTGGGGCAAAGATCTCACTATAGTTGACCCTATGCCTTTGCTAAGAACCCTTTACTATAAGTCTTGCCTTTTAGCATTTGCTCCCATTCAGTTCTTCCTTCACCCGACAAACCCACTTATTCTAAAGAGCATTCTTCCCAGTGGGTAAGGGTGCCAACTCGTATGTCCCATTTGATATGAGTGATGCCATTTCATCATTCAGGGCAACCTCCCACTTGATTAAATCTTCAATGTGAAGTGCCTCTTCCAAGCTTACTAGTTCATCTGCATCCATTAGTAATAAATAAAATAAAGAAAGAGAGTACCTCTGTGATAATTTTGTGACTCTTGTGGATCTTCTAAACATGGGTGTTTGTGATTCAACATTGACACCCTTCAGAGCTTCTTCTTGTACTTCAACATCTTGCTCAATGATGTTATCAATCTCTATGTGCTAGGGCTCACCATCTAAAGCATCCTTGGAGTCAGTCTTGACTCCAGTACAATCCTTGTATATTTCACTTTCATTGAAAGTGATATCCCTACTTCTGATGACCTTTTGGTTCTAATTGTCCCAGAATATGTAACTAAAATTGCCCGCACCATATCCAAAAAATGTGCACTTGATCACCTTTGCGTCAAGCTTGCTTCTGGATCCTGCATCAATGTGCATTTAAGATGAGCAGCCAAATACTTTGAGGTGGTTTAGTTTCAACTCCTTTCCACTCCAAACTTCCTCAGGAATCACTTCATTTAATGGTATAGAAGATCCCCGGATGATTAGATATACCACCATGTTAACGGCTTCAGCCCTGAACTACTTTGGGAGACATGCATACAATCTCATGCTTCTGGCTCTTTCTGTGATTGTTCTATTCATCCGTTCTACAACACTATTTTGGTGTGGTGTCTAGGGACTAAGAACTCCTTCTTAATTCCTCTCAAGGCACAGAACTCCTTGAACTCCCTATCACAATACTCACAACCATTATCAGACCTTAAATACTGAGGCTTTAATCCTATCTCATTCTCCATCAAAGCTAACCACTTTCCAAGCACATCAAACACATCAAATTTATGTTTTAGAAAGTAAACCCATACCTTTCTCGTATGATAATCAATAAAGGTGACAAAATATGTAGCTCCACATATGGAAAAAGTAGGAGCTAGCCCCATACATATGTATGTACCAACTCAAGTTTCTTGCCTTTCAGCTCTCTTCCAACTTTGGAGAATGAAACTTTCTTCAATTTTCCTAGCACACAATCTTCACAGAAATCTAAGTCTACTGACTTCAGTCCTTGGAGCTTCCTCTTTGACTGTAGGGATTTTAATCCCCTCTTGCTCATATGGCCAAGCCTCTGGTGCCATAAAACTACATCTATCTCTTCTGTAGTTGCAATAGTATCAAACACTTTATTGATCAGATAAAGTATACCTTTCATATTGCCCAGTACAATAATGAGTGCACCCTTAGTGACCTTCCACGAGTCTCCTGTGAAATAAGTGCTGTAGCCTTCTCTAGATAGCTGGCTCACACAAGTCAGATTTCTCCTTTGAAATGGCACATGTCCAACATCCTTGAGCTTCCAAACTGTGCCGCTTGGTAGATTAACATCCACATCACCTCTACTAATGATGTCGCATGCCTTATCATCTCCAAGATACAATTTTGCCAAGTCACCCTTAGTGTAACTCTTAAAGGCACTCCTAGAAAGAGTTGCATGAAAGGATGCGCCCGAGTCCACAACCCAGGACTCTGTGTAAACAAGTGAGAAGATCAAAACATCCTGATCCTCCTCAGCTAAAACATTCATAGTGGGGTTCATAATCTTACCACCATCACTTGATTTCTTCAAGATAGGGCAGTCCTTCTTGAAGTGACCTGCCTTCCTACAGCTCCAGTAATCCGACTTTGCATTTCCAGGTCATGATTTTCCTTGTCGTGACATTGACCTATTTCTATTATGTCTCCTTTTAGTGTGTCTTCCCTTGCTCTCAGAATTCAATGCTGAGGTAGATGCCTCTCCATGAGATTTATTTTGCACCTCCTTATTCAGCACAAGCACGACTATGTCATCGAACCTCAATGACATATTTCCTGATGAATTGTTGCTGGCTGTAACCAGCCCATCCCAACTGCTTAGCAATGAAGAGAGGAACAATAACGCTTGGACCTCATCATCAAAATTGATTGCACACTGAACTTAACTGGCTCATCACCATGTTGAACCCATTGAGGTGTTAAGTTACTGAATGTCCTTCCATTATCTTGATGTTAAACAATCTCTTCATCAAGAAAACTATATTCGAAGCTGAGGGCTTCTCATACATCTTTGTCAGGGCATTCATGAGATCCACAGAGTTTTTTCATTAACAATTTTAAAAGCAACAGAAGAAGATAATGATAAATGAATCAAATCCAGTACAGTTCTATTGAGAACTTCCCATTCTTCATCAATCATAGCTGCAGATTTTGTGTTGGCTCCTTTCAATGGAAGATACAACTTCTTCTGGTAGAGCAGGTCCTCTATTTGTATTTTCCAGAACACAAAGTTTGTTTCACTAAATTGTTCAATCTTGTGTCTCATCTCTTCGGCCATTGCTCTCACTCAAACATCAAACCCTTCTAAGGACCAATAAGGTAACCTCTCTTGGATACCACTAGTTGGTAATTTGAGGCACGAAGAACTTCCATCACATAATATCCACAACATAAGTGATTTGATAAAGGTGCACTCACTTCGATTGAGGATCGGGGCTGCGTTGATGGTTTACCGAGCAACTTGAAATCACAAAACTACAAGAATAAAATTACAGCGCATGATGCAGGAGATCAAAACACACAAAACATCCAAACATTAAAGATTATGTGGAAAACCCAAGAATGGGAAAAACTATGGACCACACCATAAAAAAATCCACTAGAAAAACTTGAAGGTTACAAAGTTATAAAAAGCTTATCTCCTTAGCTAAAATACACTAGCTCTTAGTCTAATATGGAGATGAGAGGAAGTAGGCACCACCAGGAGTCTTTCCTTTAACATGCAAGAGATATCTTGCACAGTAGCTTCCTTAGAGATTCACTTAGGATCTCCTCCTCATAACTAGCATAAGCCTCCAACTGAAAATGCCAATATTATAATCTCCTCCCAACATTTTTGCTTAAGTACACAGCTGAGATTTGAACCCTGAAAGGTCCAAAATGCCCACCAATTTTTTTAGGATGAAACCTGGACTGAAACAAATTTTTTCTAGGCGCTTCGGTGCACCGTAGTGCCCGACTCTCAGGTCGGGACCCGTTGCGGCGCTGCCGTAGCGCCCACGTCTTAGGTTGGAACTCGCTAAAGCACCGGCAGTGCCCGTGTCTCGGGTTGGAACCTGCTGCGGTGCGAGGTAGCGTATGCATCTCGGGTTGGGTCCGCTGCGGTGTGCTGTAGTATCAATTTCCATTGCGGTGCGTTGGAGCGCATGCTTCTCTGTTTGCTGACCGCTGAGACATGCAATAGCGCCTCTGTCTTGGGTTGAGATCGCGAGAGTGTGCTGCAGTGCCTGCTTGTTTCTAGAATTCACTTCTTGCTCTGAATCGCCTCAGAACCTCCTAGAAGCTCATCGGAGCACTACTAATATTTCCATGTTGAACTAAATTATCTCCATAAAATAACAAGCTCCTGATGGTATTAGGACATGCATTGATTTGCCTAATCTGTATCGTTGAAAATTTAACACCAAGACACATTTCTCAAATATAAATGAATGGCTTGCGCTCGTATCGATTAGTATGTCACATGGTTGACTGTTAATATAGGGCATTCCCAATTTGGAGAATTTAAGCAGTAAACTACCTAAGGTGATTAAATAGAAGAATGCAATATAAAAAATAAATAAATTAAATTACACTGAATACATACCTAACACCACTTAATTATCTTCATATGCAATTATTAGTGAAGGCATAAACCCTTGGCATAGCAGAAGGGTGGTTTGATGCTCTCTCTTTCTAGAAACTCCTTGCGGCTAAATTTAGGGTTTTTTAGGCAGGTTGAGGTTCCCTTCTATGTTTTGGAGTTGATCTTGCTATAAGTGGAGGCTTAATAGCTAGTACAGGTGCTTGGGTTATGACAGGCATAGGGTTGTAAGTATTGAAAGGGTGGTTGATCTTTTCTATATCCACAGTTCAACGTGACTGACATTCCTAAAATCTATGCCCAAGCCTTCCACATGTGTAATACTTATTTCCCTGGTGGTAACACTTACCATATAATGGGGCCTTTGGCATCTTGGTGCTTGTCCTGTCTGTTGCTAGCGATACATTTGATAAAATTTTGGTGGCGGTGGCATACTCCTTTTGCTTCCATCAATTCTAGTCGGAGATGGCAATGCCCTCTTCCTTTGCTCCTTTTTCTATAGGTGATGCTCTATAAATCAAGCTCCCTCCAATAGCTTAGTGAAGCTATCATGATGCTAAGAGACTAAATGATCTTTGATAGAATCCTTTACTACACTCAGGATTAAGCTGTATGTTGTTGCCTCCGTTCTGACCAAGTTTGGTGAGATTATTAACAATCTCCTAAATTTCATTTCATAAATTAGTACTAACTTGTTGCCTTGAGTTAGTTGCATTAACTTATCCTCAATGATAGTTTGAGCAAGAGATGGAACAAATTCTTCTATAAACACTTCAAACTCTTCCCATGAAATGTCTCATATTCCATGCCTAGAGAATCGGGAGTTCAGTTCACTTTCCCACCAAAATTCTATATCTTCAACTAATAAGTGAGTAGTTAGACGAACCTCTTCAATGCCAAGGAATTTGGTACTTAATATGTTCTTCTCAACTATCATCAACCAGTTTACTACCTCAATGAGAGTAACAGATACGTTGATTGTTGGAGGACTTAAGCGGAGAAAAGTGAGCAAAGCTTCATCCACAGTAGGTGCAAATGTTGTATAGGGATTAATTTGCGTAACTTTAGGGCTTGATGGGTTTAGAGACCTCTATGCTACTTGAGTCTAAGTCACTACAAGGATCTTGAATAACTATACTAGTGCCCTTATCTCTTCAGAAGTTGAGGATGACTTTGATGTTACAGTCATCTTGATTGGAGTGGAATAAGGGTTTGAGTCGGGATTCATTTTAGTAAAGGTAAGAGCAAGAAAATAATTTAGAAAAAGGAAATAATAAATTCTTTCATTAAATCCTTTGAATACATAATGGGATATTTTGAAATGAATAAAAGAATAATAAAGTCTACCTAATGTCATAAGTACATTCATTTGCACATTTTGGCAAAGAAAAGTAAATAAAACTCTATGAAGGTGGGTGGACGACGACATTTCTTGCCTTCCTTGACCATTTCTCTACAAGCACGTATCCACCAATCTTCTGCAATTCTTTCCAAGAGCTAATCCAGTATTTGAAAATGCATACAGTCTGAACCTCCAAGGGCATCAAAGGTGTCAATAACTTTATGAAGCCATTCTCTTGCTAGTGGGGCAAGATCACTCATTTATAAATAGGGGACTTGAGTATCTTAATAAGGACATTTGCTCTGGTTGGGCACACTACATAAGAAGATATTCCAAACTTGATGTAGTGAGAATGTCTACTATCCAATACAAATAGAAAAGTCTAGTATAATAGCTCAAGTATGACTCATTGTTTGCCATTTGTTTAATATTATAGACTCTTATAAACTCTACTTAAAAAATTTACTCACAAATCAATACTAGTTTATCCCTAATTGGCCTTACTATGCTTTTCTTATATTTTAATGATGTGATTGCAAAGGTAATTCCTTATGCATATACTTTTCCCCTTCTCTTAACCCCTCTGATAGAAACTATAACAATTTGGTGTCAGATTAGAGGTCCTGATCCAACACTGAGCATCACTGTATTACTTAATACTGGGTTAGCACATCTTAACACACTATTAAAGACTATGAGGACAAAGGATCCATAAGATGGAAAACAAAGAAACATTTACAAACATATTAATAAACATTACTAATACAATCATCCAGATAAATAAAAGAAAAAATATTCATCTCATATTTGCATAAATAAAATTTCTTAAACATGTTTAAGTCTTGCAACATTTAGTTAAATAAAAGAGCTCTCATCTTTTCATGAAAAGAATAAATAAAACTAAGTAAGAGCTTCAAGTCTGCTCCTGATCCTCTAACACCACTCCTGGCCCACATACTAGATCAACTCCAGCTCCTTATATATTATATATAGTTTTTAATACGATAGGGCACAACCAACAAAAATAAATAAGTGATTAGACTTACATAAGTCAAGTACATTGTAAGGCTTTATAATTTATTTAATTATTAAATATATCATATTTAATAAGTAGGATATATGGAGCACAATACAATATAAAAAGGAATACTAAATTAAAGTACTAGTAAGATGAGTATAGCAAGTAAGCGTGTAATGCACACAACGGTTCCCTATAAGAAATAGATTAAGCAATAGCAATATATAAAGTGTGAGTTGAATAAGTAAATGATAACAACTAAAATACAATGTAAATGATGTTGTAATAGTATAGTTGAACTAAAGTAAATAAATGAAAAAATGTAAATTATAAATACAAATTTTTTATTATTATTTTATGTTTTGTTCTATGGGCACGTATAGAATAATGATGAGTTAGGTACATCTACCCAATTATATATTAGGGACTCCTGTATAGCCACACATTCCCCCTCAAGGATATGTCTGGTGTCCTGATCACTCCATAGCCAGCCCTGGCTTACTAGTGTCTATATAGACTAATCCACCCTGAATGAAACCCCTTTTTAGATTTAATTATAGTTTATGTTATACATATAAGTTGGTTGTTATGATCAAGAAATTAAGGTTCTCAAAATATTGCTGCATTATAAGGAATTGCCAAACTCAACTACAAAGCATGCGATATCTATTTGTTAACTACTTTAAATTATCTGTCTTAATGATTGGGGTCAGTTGAACCCCTAACTGACTTAAGGTATTAAACACATGTCTTTAGACAATTGAGTTATTATATATACATACATATATATATATATATATATATATATATATATATATATATATATATATGCTCATAAAATATAACTTGAAAAAGCATATTTAAAGCTAATACTCTTTTATTATATTATAATGGAATGATTCTAACACATAACCTAAACCTAATATTCTAGTTCCTAGATTCACCTAAATTCACATAAGTGTGACTACACTATCACCAACCATCAATTCCCACCTTAGTGGCTACTAGGCTCTCAAAGGGTCTTGGGAAGGTTTATTCTTATTTATCTCCCTAAATAAGACCCGAGCTCTCTAACACTCCTCTATCCAAATCCCCAAACATGGAATTTTCCACTACGTAAATTATCATCTCCAAGCCTTAAGGAAAGAATATTCCTTAACTAAGCTCTTTAAATCCATACTATTTACTTGCTTTAGATATATAGAAGTAGCCTATTAATTAATTAATCTAGGTGATTCTAAGACAAATATTCAATATTGATTCCTCTACTTCTCTTAACTTCTATGTTACAAAATCTAACTCTTCTACCAAACATTAAAGATGAGAGTTCCTTAATAGTCTAGCTTAAGTTATCCTCTTCTAAGAATATAGGTATATATAATCCGTGTACAATTTTAATCTATCATCCTAATATATGTACCCTATAAGTTTAATAATTCTGCTAAGCACCTATATGTGGAGAATCTATAATGGTCACATCTAAGGCTTCCTCTCATACGGTTATAAGTTTAGACAGTAGTTATTCTATTCTTATTCTAACACCTACCATTGGCATTCTATAGGCTAAGTTTCTACTTAAATCATCTAAGGTGCTCATATGATTCTAAATTAGGACAAGATCCAAAAATGCAATTTACTAACAATATTTTCCATGTTCATAATTTGACATTTTGATTTATAAGTTGAAACTACATAAACATAGTGAATTATCAATTCTCGTAGCTTAGGGATTTCAATGACTTATAGTATGTGAAAATTAGAGCTCTCTAAGCTCAAATATGTGCTAATCAACCTAATGGTGATTAGGAATGTCATTAGTAAAATTAATTATTAAAATAGAAATTTAAGGTTATAGAAATGTTCTACATACTTTTGTGAACATTTTGGTATATAATTTCCCTATGTTTGAATTTATATTTAGAAAATTATTTAAGTAATTTAATATACATTAAACCAAACATAAAGTCCAAACTTGATTTAATAGGGAATATTTTATCCAATATTCTCTAATAACTCCTTTGAATGACGCAGCTGAGACCTCGGGTAGACCAGCTGAACCACAGGTCAACTGGCCCTGAACTGCATAGTACCACAGGGTTCACGGTTGAACAACAGGTACTGTGCACCCCTATCGAACTTGTGTGTTACAGACAGGGATCTAGGGCTTTACAATACTTCTAGCTCAAGCTATCCAGGCGAAAGTAGGAGGTGTCAATTTTACTCTTGAGGCGAGATCTACACCTTGCACAGGGAAACCCTAACCGATACAACATCTAATGAGTCTACCCTAACCACTAAACTAGGTGAACTGGGGTATACTATGGAGGGGAAATACAGTCATCCAATTGAACAGGTCGAGGTCCCAGTGTGTTCCTTGGGCCAAAGATGACCCAAGGAACACCTAATTGCCGATGGAGATTACTCGGATGGCCAGGACCCTCTTTTTGAGCTTGGGCACTATACATTACTGTATAGGCCTGAGGATATCAATCATCAATTGGACTCACCCAGTTCAATTGACAACGACATTCCATGCACCATGGTTAACAATGGAAAAACAAATTACTAAACAAGAAATTAAGAATGTAACTAGCAGGGAAAGGAGGGTACCTATTGTCCGTCAATAGCCATTCGCCGAACCCTAGATCTGTCTAGTGCAATCCCCTGAGTTCCCCAGCGCTTGGAATCAGCCAAGCAAATGTAATGGAGGAGGTTGGTTGGGCTTTGAGGAAGCGAAGGATCAGTCCCAATGACCTGTCCCAATCGCCGTGACGTTTCACAAAGACGACTCGGAGGAGATGAACCAATGCAGATCCTGAATCGGATGGCCTTGATCAGATCTGGCAGCTGATTAGCAACTATCGTTTGATCAGATTTTCAGAACAATGGGACGACCCAGATTCACTATCTGGTTATCCCGTATTCGCTGTGAGATAGCGGATCACCCGCCTTTCGATAGTGAATCCAATGACCAAATTTATTTAAATAATAATATTTAATTACTTAAATAAATATAATAAATATAATTTAAATTTATTACAATATATTGAACAAATGAGTTTAAAAAATTACTAAAATTTCAGTCTTAGTTAATTTGGATATAAAAAACTCAAAAATAAAATTAGATTTTTTATTGGATATCAAATAATTATCTCATTTTTCCATTGATTTAAATTGATTTAAATATTCACTTTAATCGAACGACTTTCAAATTTCACCAAAATTTCGGAATTTAGTTTTAAGGCTATTTTAAGATAAATGGAGAGGTTTCTAGACTAATTAGGCTAGTAATAATAAAATAATAACCATGAATTATTACAAGGAGAAGAATAATTCTTTAGAGTAAGTGAAAAATTAGGAGAGGGCTCATGTACTTACACTTTATTAATAATATAGATAGAATATTATTTTATTAAAATATTAATTTAGATTTTTTTTTTTATTTTTTTTTTCACATGATTCATGAGTATTGTACTACTTGTGAATCTCATTTATATAGTTAGGTAGAATGCTTGAACATTAAGATATATTTGAGTTTACAATAAAGTTTCTAATAAGAATTTATAAGTTAAGCATGCTTATGTTGGAGTACTCTAAGTGCGTGATTTCCTATGGAGCTATCTTTTAATGACTAAATTATGAGGCCAGTTAAGCCAAAGTAATGAATAACTTGATGATTAAGATATCGTGTTACTGGAAATATTATTAGAGTAGTACACTGGGGTTAGATCAGAGCTATGTTTTATGCAACAAAGTTCCATGTTATGGGAGCATCACTTGAACTCATGATAAGTTAAAGCATTGCATGATGGGGGACACCTCTTGAGCATATAAGGACCATAATTAGAGTTCTATTTAATAGTGAATGGTTCCTTAATTTGTGTATGAAAGCTAAGAAGGATGTTAACTATTTATATAAGGGTGATTAAGAAATATGTTTAGTTAAGCACAACTTTTAAATATCAAGGTGCTTTTTCATATTATAGTAAATTTTTTATAATAACTCCAAAGTAAGTATGCTCATACTAGAGTACTCTAAGGATTGACGACCTCTTAAGTAATATCTTTTAAGGACAAAACTACCAAGCCATGCTAACCAAAGCAGATAATATTCTAATAATTAAAAGTTCAGCTGGTTACATCACCTTTCTTAGGAGTTTGCTATTCTTATTAGAATTTCTAAAATTTTCTTAAGATATGTATTGATATTTAAGAGTTAAGAGTTTCATCATAGTTGGAGTTTAGGAGGATACATAAAAGTTAAGAGTTCATGCCATTACATCTCATCATTGTGCTTTGTAGCAACAATGCATAAAAATTTCAGCTTAATACTTAATGTTAAATCTTTGGTTTGAATCCATGCTTCACTCCTAATTCGGTTTTGATGATCATAAAGTTTTATTTTATTTTTTTCTTTAGACTAATAATTTTATCTTGTAACTATTAATTGAAAAATTTTATTAGCTTTAATTTTAATTTATATTTTATAATATTATATTGAGAGGTAGCATATCATAGCTTAAAGATATTGCTTCTTGAAGAGCTAGCTGTCTACATAATGGTTTCATATTAGCCTACAATCATGCCCATACACAAATACAGGCATGTCTCGATGCATGTGCCCAGGCTCAATACGCCCCGAGGTTCCAGTGCCCAGTTACATCAATCACACGCCTAGATGCATTCTAATTGGTGTGGGCTAGTTTGTAGCAAGGCAGTACACTCATAATTATCTAGCCTAAATGTGCCAAATTGAGTACCAAACCCAAGCTTTGCTGGCCCATTAAAGGATAATTCAAGTTATGATTTGCCAGCTCATACGCCTAAATGCGCTATTTCCATCGCCCAAAATCAGATTCTGCCTTAAATCGACCCTCTCATCTCACCTATGAATAAGGGTCTTAACAAATCTCAAAAACATCATACTAAGCATCTTAAGGAACATCTAAAGCACTCTAAGGAAGAACAAAATCTTTCTCAATGTGTAGGAAGATCCTATCCATAGGGACTTTCTTTTGTTTTCTAACTATACTCTTGTAGTATATGCAAGAGAAATTGTGGGTTTTGCTGAACAAGATATTTTGCAGAGGGAACAAGGAAGCTCCGCCTTAGCAATGAGGGAAGACTCCGCAACTTTCCGACTATAGCTTGCAAATCAGGGATCGAGGACCCTTGGCCTTGACACTACTTTGGGAAGGAAGGAAAGCACGGTAACGGCCAAAGAGTGTGAATGAGGGACAATCAAATTCTAGTGCTTTTGCTGATTTTATTGTTATTGGATAATCAAATGCTCATAATAAGCTCATATTGAGTCACTTCACTTTTATTTTTGTAGATTAAATCCCAATTTTATGCATTTTTTTATAATTAATTATTAAGAAAACTTTGTTTGAATACTAAATATTTATCAGGATATCTTCACAAATAGTGTCCTACAATTATAGCTCCTGTTTTTTTTTTTTCTTTGTTTTTTGAATTTGATAGCTTCGCCGTAGATGAACGCCGGAAGCGAAGAACACAAACAGAAGATCGAATTTTTATTCGAAATAGCAGCAGTATTGTAGTGTTATTTATATAATATCGGGCGGTGGCAACAAAATAGCCCTTTGGATTCCTTGAGAAAATCTCAAATATTATAAAAAAAAGGAAGAAAAATGCTCCCAGCTAGAATCGATTTGTGCATCAGCGTTAAAATTTATGTCTCGCGACTTCGTTGGAAAGAATATGCACAATCTTTCCCCTTCAACAAAATGCACATTCATCAAATTCTTTCATCACATCTGTTATATACAAATACTCGACTGCAAATGTCAGATCTATAGGGCCTTTTTGTTGCAAGTTTTACTTTTGGGGGGGAATGATTGGTTGCAGGATTAAAGAGGATTCTGGTGTTTATTAATCCCTGAGCATTCTTTTCACATTCAACAAGATTAAGAAACTGGATTTTGTGTATAAATTTGATTCAGGGAGTAAACTTTACTCTTTTTTAAGTGTAAAAGACATTGAGATCCGAGTTCGCGTAACACGAAAGCACACCAAATTGAAAGATAATAGAATACACAACAAAAAAGAAGTCCCGATACAACTCAAAATAAGGGCAAATTATGGCACGATAAAAAATCCATCCCCACCGACACATCTTAGGGATCTAGATCTGATCAATGCCATGAAAAAAAATATAAAAATAGGGGAATCTGCCATCGATATGCGCACACTACAACGAAGAGGAAGACACAAAAGATACCGGATCGATGCAGTTGAAAAGACGAAGCTCATCCACGGAATGCTCCGGAAATGAGCGCCGCAAAAGAAAGAAGGGAAGCCGTGGCGATTGGGATGGAAAGGGCAAAAGCACCGGAGTCAGGTTGCGGGGCCGGCGACGGCGCTTCCGATGGTGCATCAAGGCCAGAGACGGTGGAGACGGCGATTACGGCGATGGTGAAAAGCACTAGAGTCTTAGATCTGAAGGACGCCATAGCTGCCTGATCTCGAAGAATCTCCGAAAAGGAAGCCTGCTTGTGAAGATAAGGAAGTAGCTCAAATGCGGTGGTTCAAGGAAATATGTAGTCCTATTTATAGGACGCCGAACAAGTTTTTTCGCTCAAAAAGGTAAGAAACCTCACCGTATCCCGTTTGTATTATTTTTCCCCCAAGTATTTACGAATTTGACGACTCCAGTTTATTATTTAAAATAAAGTTGTGATTTATGGACTATGACAAAACACTCTCGTATACCTTTAAATGTATCTTATATTTTTATTTTAATATTAAATTACACTATATTTTTTATACTTTTTCTATTTTGTGAGATTTATCTTTAGATACAAGCTTATAATTAATTTATTAAATAATTTACAAAATTTTTTTTATATTATATAAAATTAGAATTAAAAGTAATTTTATTTGTGAGACACATGTACACTAAAAATACATATTTTAAAAAGTGTTGCTACACTTACAAATATTTGCAAAATACGGTGCAGGCATGACCGAAGCCGGCGAGGAGGACAAAAATTGTGCTATGAATTTTAGCTTAGTTGGCTGTAGTTTAAATTATGTCTTGATAGTTAATTTTGTTAATTACCTCCTAATTATTATTAAGTGTAATTAAGACTTAATTTAATTATTTGAAATTTAAATTGACCCCACTTATTATCATTGTACTCCTTATGCTATAAGGAATCTATAGGCACTGACTTCATCTCATTTAGACACCAAATGATAAATATGAGTTTCTGACTCTTCATTAAATTAATATTTAAGTTAAATATTTGGAGATTTCTCTATTTGAGCTTCCTAAACCCTAGGATTGTATAGAAAAACCTAGATTATGACTCGACTGAACCTTAGAGCATGATTTTGATAGGGAAACACTTAGATTAGCCTAACATTAATTTAGCACTAGTTAACTTAGGACTGAGCCACAACTTATTAGGAAGGAGAAAAATGGTGAAAACATATGACTTGATTAGCGAAATGGTAATGTGATAGTTCTAACCCTCAAGTAGGAATTGATTGGCTGGTGTCCTATGTTCAAATCTCTTAAGATCCAATTATAAAAGTCTTGAGTGATTAGATTAATCCTAGTTTAACATCCTCCCTTCCCTAGATTTAGGAGTGATCGAACCTATTCTAGCACATTGTAGATTGTAGGTGATATTTAGGGATTATAGTGAAACTATTAGTAGTCTAATCTATTTAGTAACCTTTAACTTTTTATTGGAAAGATTAAGACTTAGGAAGGTAATGTTAGTAAATCCTCCATCTTAGAGCTCTTATTTGAAAGTTAGTAGAAGGTAAGTAGTGTAGTTGTAGAGTCAAATAAGTCTTAACCCTAGTAACCTTAATAGACTCATAGTATAGTAAAGCCTTTAATAAGTATTTTAAGTTAAGAACTCTATCACTAGTCTAAACCTAGTAGCTTAGAAAAGAATGTTTAGTAGCTTGTAGTCATTAGATCTAGGGCAGTGATAATGAAACTTCATTATTTTACTTATTCAAAACATTATATTCTAATCATTATTTTTATATATTATATATATATATATATACATATATATATATATAGACATATATATATACATATATATATATATATATATATATATATATATTATATTCAAGAATGATGATGGCTGAAAGCTCGGCGGGCTCTAGGGTTAGGAATTGCGAGGGGCGCCATGACACTGGCATGCCCCTCCTCTCCGACCAAGAGTTCCCTCCTCTACCGCGGCAGGTAAATAAGTTAAACTTTGTCCCGACAATCTCGGGCTCCACTTTATTGACTCCGATCCTTTCGCTCTCTTGCTTGGGAGGTGGTTTTTCTATCTCAGCAGTTTGCATTAAGGGCTGGATCTCCATCTCCTCTATAAACAGTTGGCTGGATTCTTTTTGTTTGGGTGGTTTTTGGATAGTCGCAGCTCCTCAAAATAGTTTTTTGATTTCTCTAATTCTTTTTGATGATTTTGTGAATCTACTTTCTTCTCGGTTTTTGAGGCTTGGTAGGGGAACATTGAAGATGTTGGTAGAGAAATGGGATAAAGATCCTGCAGGCTCTTTCTTTGAACCGCAATGGATCAATTTCCCTAATCTCAGGCCGAAACTAAACAATCCCCATCACCTCTGGGCGCTTGCTAGACTTGTGGAGCTCCAATAGCGATCGACAAAGCCTCAGGCTATTGGCATGCCCCTAGGGCTCATGTTCTAGTTGACATCGATGTCTCTAAACGCTGCCCCAAATCTGTGATAATTTCAGGAAATATTTTTGAACAATCTCAAAAGGTTGTGGTGGAACAAGAATACGTGAAATGATCTTGTTGCCGTCTCTGTGGGCACGTCTCTTCGGAGTGCCGTAAGATTCTTAAGAAGGTATGGAGAGTCAAATAACCTAGGTTAGAGCTTCCAGCAAAAACTGTCGATGCGCCTCTATCGTCCAATACTCAATCTATTGTCCCCTTTGTCAACAAGAACCCTTCTCCAGAACCTTATTTTATTCAAGAGCATACTGTTATTGGTGACCCGTCTCCCTCTCTGTGTGATGTCAATTCTATTATTCTCCAATCTTTGGAAAGAAATAAAAAAGATCTGGTTTTTGATATTCCGAGACCAATGGACCCAGACTCCTCCTTGGAGGAGTGGGAATCCCGTAAGAGGAGGTCTAGGGCGCCAGGAGGTCTCAAGCGGGGCGATGTTACTTGTCCGGTCCCATCCTAGGAGGTCTGCCAGGTTAAATTCATGCTAGATAAATCTATTTTATTCTGGAATGTGCGGGGGATCGCAGCTACTATTACTATAAGAAGACTTAAATCTATTTGTCGAAGGAACAATGTTGTTTTCCTTAGAATTTTTGAGCCCCTTCTAAAAAGTGAGGCTATTGGGAGGCTTGCTTCATTTCTCAGTTTTTCTTCTTATGTCTATAACTCTTGTAACAAAATCTGGCTTTTTTGGAACGATTCTTTTAGTTTTGTGGTTGAGGTGAATGAGTATCAGTGTATCCATGGGTCCTACATCTAGGGGGGTCATGTTATGAGGGTTTCAGCTGTTTATGCTAGCTGCTCTTACATTCTCAGGAGGCAACTGTGATCCTCTATTATTCACTGGTGCAATTCTAGGGATTCTCCCTGCTTGGTGGGGGGGGGGGGGGGGGGATTTCAATGTGGTAAGGAAAGCCCCGGAAAGAATTGGGCTAAGCAAATTTGCGCCGATTGCATCTTTTGAGTTTAATGAAATGATTTGTAAAGGGGGGCCGGTGCAAGTTAATTTCCAGGGCTCAAACTTCACTTGGTCAAATAATTCCTCAGTATCCAGAATTGACAGATTTTTGGCTAATCCAAACTGCTTGGGTCTATTTAATGGTCTTCGTGTCTCTCACCTCAGCCGGTTGGGCTCGGATCACGCCCCCCTCCTTCTTCCTTTCGCTTGTTCTTCCTTCTCCAAAGGCAGGTTCAGGTTTCAAAATATGTGGGTGAGGCACCCGGTTTCTTGGAAGTTGTCAAATCTTGTTGGGGGACCCCTCTTGATCTGGTGGCTTCCCCTATGATTCTTCTTTATCTTAAACTTAAAAGGCTCAGGTTCTCCCTGATCAATTGGAATAAATCCAATTTTGGGAATATTTTTGAGGAGGTTAGTAAAGCAGAGGCTGAGGTTGCTGCTCTTGAAGCGGCTTTCGATTTGTCAAGGTTAAAGAGTCTTTTTACTAAACTTTCTCAAGCCCAAGACCACCTTAATTCGGTTCTAGAAATGGAGCAGGATTTCTGGATCCAAAAATCCACCTTGAAAAAATTCAAGGAAGGAGAAAGAAACAAAAAGTATTTCCATTCCTGGGTAAAAGTAAAACAGGCTTCTAATCTTTGTCGGTTTGAAAGATGAGGCTGGAGGATATATTCCTCAGGAGCGGCTGGGTGAGTCTGCTTACGACTTCTTTGCCAAATTGTGGTTAAGCGAAGGTTGTGATCTTATCCCTCTAAATAATGACATCCCCTTTCCCTCGATTTTTGGAGAAGATAATACAATGCTGATTTCTCCTCCCTCGACGCTGGAGATCAAGGATGTTATCAAGTCCTTGAAAGAGGATTCAGCGGCTGGGCCGGATGGGTTCTCTCCACTATTTTTTATCAAATGCTGGGATATTATTAAGTTAGAGGTGGTGGAAGCTGGTTTAGATTTCTTTTCCTCTCAGTACATCTCTAAATTTGTCACCTCCACTGCTATAGCCTTAATTCCCAAAGTTCAATCTCCAAAGGCTTGGTCTGATTTTAGGCCTATTAGCCTTTGCAATGTTTTTAACAAAATTTGCACTAAAGTTTTGGCTATCAGACTTAGCGCTATCCTTCCGAAGATTCTTTCTCCCAACCAAAATGCGTTTGTCAAAAGAAAGCTGCTATCTGATAACTTCCTTCTGGCTAAGAAGCTCATTCATGATTTAGACAGGCCTTGCTTCGGAGGAAATGCTCTTATAAAACTTGATGTTATGAAGGCGTTTGATAGAATTGAATGGAGATTCCTATTTGCTATTCTTAGAAATTTTGGCTTCTCTTCCGAATTCACTCAATTCATTTATAAATCGATTTCTAATGTGTGGTTCTCGGCCCTTATCAATGGGCAGTGCCATGGCTTCTTTAAATCTTCTAGGGGCCTTCGACAAGGAGACCCCATCTCCCCGGCTTTGTTTATTATAGCTAATGACTATTTTTTTAGGCTTCTTTCCTTCTAGTTCTCGGTGGCAATAGGAGTTAATTTTCACAATTCTGATAAAACAATTGTCTCCCACCTTGCATTTGCTGATGATACTATCATTTTTTGCAGAGCCACGATTAAAGCATTCACTATTCTCTTATAAATTTTGGACCACATGTTGATTGTTTCTGGGATGAAGGTTAATATGAGTAAGTTGAATGTGGTCTTTGGGAAGCATGTATCCTTAAATAGAAGAACTGAGATCCTATGACTATCGGGTCTCTCAAGGGCTTCTCTACATATTGTTTACTTGGGTCTCCTGTTGTCGAAAGGTAGGGTGGCTGGCTCTCTTTTCTAGCCCCTCCTGGAATAAATGTCCATGAAAATTATTGGCTGGGCCTCTAAATGTCTATCATTTGGTGGCCGGATTGTGCTGCTTCAATCGGTTATTAGCTCACTTCCAAACCATTTTCTGGCGGTGTTTAAACCTCCTGTTAATTTCATTAAACAGGCATACAAACTTTGTAACAGTTTCCTTTGGGGGGACTTTGGGGCTAGAAAAGCTGTTCATTGGTCTTCTTGGAGGAAGCTCTCTTGTCCGAAAGCTGATGGAGGTCTGGGCTTTCTCCCATTTAATCTCATGGCCTCTGCTGTCTGAATTCGGGACTGGTGGAGACTGAGAAAAGGGATTGGTAGCTGGGCTTCATTCATGGCAAGCAAATATGGAAAATCTTTACATCTATCTGATAGAAGCTGGAAGCAAAATGATTCTATTGGCTGGAAACATCTTCTAAAAATCAAAGACTTAGCTGAGGCTAAGATTCTTTGGAAGCTGGGGAAGGGCTTTATCTCTTTTTGGTTTGACAAGTGGTGTGATGAGGTCCCATTAGCTTCTTTCTTTATGGTTAGGGGATCTCCCCTAGCTTGCGTGGCTGATTTCTAGGCTGGTGGTTGTTGGATAGAGGACAAACTAAGAAATATAGGAATTAGTGATGATTGAATCCTCAAACTCAAAGACTCTATTTCCATTAACTCTCAATCTAGAGATAAGTTACAGGTGGTCATTGGCACCAAAGTTCGAATAGCAGTAAAATTAGTGCGAAAGCTTCTCCACATTCCTGGAACTTCATCCCCCCGGTCTTGGTTTAAACTCCTCACCCTGGCTATGTCCTTTTTTATTTGGAGAGTTATTGTGGCGACCGGGGATCGAAGTTCGAGAGTCTTTAAAGAACAATTCATATAAATATTCTTATAATTTAAAAAGGACATAATAAAAATAAAATAATGAAATTCATAGTCCTTTTTTATACATAGAGCCAAAACATATATGAAAAGTTACAACAGTTTGTTTTATACAAAATCTGAAATAAGAAATTCTACATTCTTCTTGCTTCTTTAAATTCTTCTTCTTTTAATTTGGCAGATCTTCTAAGTTCTTTAAAAACCTGAAAATTTTTCAGTTTACCAGTCAGGTAGGAGTACGCAAATTGTTCTTATAAGAATAAATTTAGCATCCTATAATAGGTATAAATCATATATGAAAATGACTGAAAATAAAACTGCAAGTAAAGTAAGAAATTTCCAAATGCAATTTCTGCCCTGCAAAATAGCTGAGAAAATCAACATATATGAAATAAATTTTATCAAAAGCATATGTAACAATAAGTCGAGTCCGGAGACCCCTAAGCCCAAATGGGTAAACCCATAGGCATAATCTGTAGGAAGCTTATCTCGCCACCCGTCGGTAGCTTACTCAAATTAGGAACTGATGGTGTGTCTTTCCTCTGGATTTGCCTACTTCCTACAAGAGGCTAAATCCCTCCATATAACTCCCAGGGGCTTGCCAGCTAGCCCAATCTGTACAGATTCCAGTTTTGCATTCTACCCTCCAAAGACAAACACCACAAAATATATATATATAAATTCTTTTTGTTACATGCTTTTTGATATAATTCTTTTGCAGATTAAAATGCGGTAAGCAGTGCAAATAATACTCAAATGGAAAAATGGCTCAAATAAGAATACTGAATTAAGACTTATAAGTAAATTTGCGTACCTGACTTGTTTTGTCTCAAAATCAATCAATTTAATTTGTTTGATCTGCCAATAAGTAGTTTAAGTCATTAATTTGATACTTCATGATTTGTAATAATAGGTTTTTATGATATTTGATTTGGATTCATTGAAGTAATTACTTTATGGTTAATATTTTCAAGTGACAATTTATATGAAACTTTTAGAAATATGTGTAAACATCTATATTTCCTATAATTTTCTAAGTCCTAAAATTCTTAAAAATTTCGGCAGAGTCTCCTTTATTTTTGTTCAATTTTCCAAATTTTATACAATCAAAATATAAGTCAATCCATTGACTATTTCCAGTTCTAAAGTAGAGTTCAATCCTTTTTATAGGATTGCTCATTTCTAATTCTAAAATAAAGTTTATTTCCAATTCTAATATATATTTTAATTAAACTAAGCAATTTATATATCTCATTTTTAGGAAATACATGACAATATTTGATCACATTAATTTAATGGACAACATTTGATCACAAAATTTAATGGACAGTATTTGATCACATTAATTTAATGAACATCATTTAATTTGTTAAAAGAAATGAAGACATTTTATACCATGACTTTAGAAATAAAGGCAACATTTGATGAAGTGCAAATGACAATTCCTAGTAATAGACAACCAACTAGTACAGCCTATACAGGTCTCTAACATTTTCAACAGCTTTTCCCAAGTAAATAAGCTCATTATGAGCAATTTGTTAAGCTGCTAATGCTGTCAAAGGAAGTACAAGCTATCACATCATGCCAAAAGGTTTGCATTCAAGTTGATATTACATGTGTACCTTAGACTCAAGATCGACTAAGGGAAAATTAAAATGGACCCCACCAAGATTAAGGTCATTCACAATTAGTCAAGATTAGATGATGCATCCAAAGAAGCTTCATTTGTTCTGATGTCTACAAAAATTCATAGTAAATTTCGCAGTCATTACCAACTTAATCAATTAACAAAAGTGTGTTGATAATTTTCATGGAAGCCAAGTTACAAAAGAGACAAGCTAAACATTGAATCTAGCCTTATCAACCTTATAAAAAAAAATGGCAATCTTGTGTCGTTCAAGAACATTATCAATGTTGAAGGAGCGACAAGAAGAGTTCTAAACCTGCAGAGATGAGGTATATACCTTTGAACACTACTAAATTAAACCAAGATGCTCAAATTCTTATTAGTTTATGAGATCATACTAGCAATGATGAATACTACGATGAAGCGAAGCACATGATTCTATTTATAGATTGAAAGACAAACTGAGGCGAATAACTAAACATAAAGGTTACATGATACAATTTCTACACAACAATTGTACCTTTACTCGAGTTTCCTAACTAAACCAAGTATTTGATATTTATAACAAATAATTATAGCAAAGTTAGTTGTCACACAGTTAACACAGTAGATGAGAATATGTTAACTACTTATAATTTGAGTTGAAATAAATGTTGTTCAAAACTAGCACTTCTGCAAAAGTTATTATGCAACAAGGTAAGAAACATCAAGAATATATCTAAATAATTGCAAACTGTAATATGAAGTCAAAGGTTATGATTATCAAAAACTAAAGACACTTTCCAATTCTATGAAAGATTACAAAACTAATCGCTTAGCATAGTTTCTATTTCCAATGGATGCATCATAGGTTGAGAATACTTTTCCCCAAGTCTATAGCCATTAAAATCTGTAGTAATTCTTTATTAACAAAACCATTAAACAAGAAAATGCTAGTAGAAGACTCAAAAATCAACTTTCTCAAGAATAAACATTCAAAATTTTTTTTTATTTTGGTGAGAGCTGATTTGCACTAGCCGAGTATATGCTGCTCAACATGAAAATATTATGTTGTCATTATCCTGATGTTTAGTGATATGTACTTCTTATGTTAGTAGTTTGACATTGCATTTGTGCTAGATTAGATCATATTCATCAGATCTAAGTTTTCAGAATAAGCTATGGTTAGACTGATTTATTTTAATATCCATTATCTCATTCATTTTACGTTTTATATGAGAGTCAAATCTCTCCATTAATGGCTTCTTTGTTAATCTTAACATTAATGGCATTAATGACTTCAATTTCAAATCAATTTATCCAAGTTATATTGAATAAAAGAATATGCATACTTCACATGATTAATTTATCAGTAAGAAAAGATGAAGATAAAAGATAGTTAATGGTATTCCTAGTTTATCAATAAAACTCTAAAAGAGATTATTGAACTAAAAGATGTTTATATAGTAATTTAGGGAATTCGTAATTTTGATAAATCTATCAAAAAGGAAGGGAAATATTTAGTTAAGTTTATCTACATCTCATATTATATTACCAGAGATTCTGTAATTATAACAATAAGGAAAAAAAATGATGAAAGCCATTAAAAAATTACAAACACCTATGATTTGAGCATTAAATCATTAATTATCCCTTTTCAGAAGAGATAAACATTAATGACAAGAGCATTGCATACTCAATGTAGAATGTAACATAAATCCGGCTGTAAAGTCTCCAAATGAAGGAGATTGGTTAAATGAGATGGATTCAACCTACTATAAACACATCAAAAGAAAAGAAGATGGAGATGTGGAAGTACCTTTGTTTCTTGAGATTTAACTAGAAGGGTTCGGCTAGAAGAGGTGTTCGACAAGATGGAGAGGTTTCGGCGAGTGGGGGGGGGGGGGGCGTTGGCGAGTGAAGATGTCGATGAGAGGAAGCTCGGCGAGTGGATGGTTCGGCTTCGAAGGTTCCCGGCTAGAGGAGATTTGACGAGATAAGGTGCGATCCGATGAAGGAGAAACGGCGTAGGATTCGTTGTTGTCTTCCTTCGCATGCACCTATCCTTTTTATAATGCTCTTTTCGAAACTATAAGAAGGATAGGATGAAGCTGAAGCTTATCTTCTCGGCGAGGACAGCTGGAGTGCGTATGGAAGGAGATATCCCGAGGAGGAAGGAGGGTTCTCGGGCGGGAGAGGCGTGTGTGCGTGCGAAGAAGATAAGGATTTAGGTTAGAAAATTAAAAAGAAGAAGAATGGATTTATATATATATATATATATATATATATATATATATATATATATTTAATGATTTCTGATTTTAATTTCATTTTTAAATGATTTTCAATAATCACCGAAATATTCACCCCTAGCTAATTGAGGGTTTCTGAATACAATGGTGCACTCGAATTTTTGATCTGGCGAGTAATTAATTACTCGTATTTTCAGGTATTTAAATAATATTAAAATATTTGTCTAAAATTTTACGATTTACAAATGCGTTCAAAACTTCACCCATAGCTAATTTGGAGGTGGTGAACGCAATGGTGAAGTCAGATTTTCAATCTGAAGTCAAAATTATTTAAATATTAATAAATAATTTGAAATGGAATTTTGGTATTTTATATTCTCTCCAACTTAAAAGAGATGTCGCCCCGACATCAATCTAAAATTTAAAGATATTTACAAGGTTTAGAATTACTTACTTAATGGAATAAGTGAGGATATGCTTTCCTCATACTTGATTCTTCTTCTCATGTAGCTTCTTCTTTGCGACAGTTCTTCCATTTGATCTTTATCATGGGAATAGTTTTACTTCTTAACTTCCTTTCATCTCGATCTAGGATCTCTTCTGGTTCGATCGCATAGCTGGGATTTGGTTGTAAATTAATATCTTCTACTTCCATTCTCATTGAAGGTTCAGATAAGCACTTTCTTAGTGAAGAGATATGAAACACATTGTGCATCAGACTTAGACTGTGCTGGAAGCTTGATCTGATATGCCACTTGACCTACTCTTTTCAAAACTTCAAAAGGTCCAATAAATCTTGGACTTAGTTTCCCAGAAACTCTAAATTTGGAAACTCCTTTAAACGGGTTCACTTTCAAATATACAAAATCTCCAACAGAAAATTCAATATGATGATGATGAGCATCAAAATACTGCTTCTGTCTGTCTTGAGCTGTTTTCATTCGATGCTGAATTATTTTTATCTTTTCTGTTGCCTGAATAATCAGATCTGATTTTAATATTCTGTTTTCTCCAACACTATTCCAGGATAAAGGAGTGATACACTTTTTTCCATAAAGGGCTTCATAAGGAGCCATTCCTATGCTTGCCTGAAAACTGTTATTATGAGAAAATTCAATTAATGGAAGGTGATCATCCCAACTTCCTCCAAAATCTAAGACACAAAGGCGAAGAAGATCTTCTAGAGTTTGATTTACTCTTTCAGTTTGTCCATCAGTCTATGGATGAAAAGCTGTACTTAAGCAGAGCTGTGAACCAAGATCTTGATGAACTGCTTTCCAAAACTTTGAAGTGAATCTACTATCTCTATCAGAAACAATAGTTTTTGGAATACCATGCAACCTTACTATTTCTTTTAGATAGATTTTTGCCAATTTGTCTACTGAATCTGTTTGCTTAATGGGTACAAAGTGTGTTGATTTTGTAAGCCTATCCACAATTACCCAAATAGAATCATTATTGAATTTTGAACGAGGAAATCCAGTGATAAAATCCATAGAGATATCTTCCCATTTCCATTGGGGTATAGCTAGAGGTTGAAGTAATCCTCCTGGTTTCTGATGTTCTGCTTTTACCAGGTTACAGGCTTCACACTTTGATATGAACTCAGCTATACTTCTTTTCATTCCTGGCCACCAAAAGTGTGATTTCAAGTCTTGATACATCTTATTATTTCCAGGATGAATTAAGTATCTAGACTGGTGAGCTTCTTTTAATACTTTAGTTCTTAGCTCATCTTTATTTGGTATCCATATTCTGGATCCACACCAAATATTCTTATTTGAATCTAAATTCAATTCTAATTGCTTTTCTGATTGAATGGATGCAGATAAGGAGTTATATTCTTCATCCCGGTGTTGAGCTTCTTTAATTTCATCAATTAATGAACATTCTATAGTCATCTGAAATAGCTTAGCATTTGATGGCAATTTGACTTCTAACTGAAGATCTTTTATTTCTTTGAGTAGTGTAGGATTAGAAGTCAAAACATGTAAATGTGAAACTGCCTTCCGACTTAGTGTGTCTGCTACTACATTTGCCTTGCCCGGATGATATTGAATTGATAAATCATAATCTTTGATTAATTCTAACCATCTTCGCTGTCTTAAATTGATCTCTTTCTGAGTAAAAATATACTTCAGACTTTGATGATCTGTGAAGATTTCACATTTTACTCCATACAAGTAGTGTCTCCAGATCTTTAGTGCAAAGACTATTGCAGCTAACTCCAGGTCATGAACTGGATAATTCTTCTCATGAATTTTGAGTTGTCTAGATGCAAAAGCTATTACTTTTCCTTCTTGCATGAGAACACAGCCTAATCCAATTCTAGAAGCATCACAATAAATCTGATATTCTTTTCCTTCAACTGGCAGAACTAGAATAGGAGCTGAGGTTAGACACTCTTTTAGTTTCTTAAACGCTAATTCACAAGATGAGTCCCAAACATAAGGTATATCTTTTTGAGTAAGACGAGTAAGAGGGATTGCAATTTGAGAGAAGTTCTTAACAAACTTGCGATAGTACCCAGCTAAACCCAAGAAGCTTCTTATTTATGTTACTAAAGTAGGCTGGGGCCAATCTTGAATTGCACTTATCTTGCTGGGATCAACTGATATTCCTTCTTTGCTAATTATATGGCCTAAGAAGGCGACTGAGTGAAGCCAAAATTCACATTTTGAGAACTTGGCATATAGTTGATGTTGTCTTAATAAGTTCAAGGTGATTCTAAGATGCTCTTCATGTTCCTTAGCATTCTTAGAATAGATTAATATATCATCAATAAAGACGATAATAAAAGAATCTAGATAGGGTTTCATTATTCGCTGCATTAGATCCATAAAATAAGATGGGGCATTTGTTAACCCAATTGGCATTACTAAAAATTCATAATGCCCATATCTTGTTCTGAATGCAGATTTAAGAATATCTTCGTCTTTGATACGAAGTTGGTGATAACCAGATCTCAGATCAATCTTAGAAAATATGGAAGCACCAACTAACTGATCAAATAAATCATCTATTCTTGGCAATGGGTATTTGTTCTTAATAGTAACCTTATTTAATTCTCGGTAATCGATACATAATCGCATACTTCCATCTTTCTTTTTAACAAATAAAACTGGGGCTCCCCAAGGAGAATTACTTGGTCTTATAAATCCTTTTTCAGTCAACTCTTGAAGTTGATTCTTAAGTTCTTCTAATTCTTTGGGTGCCATTCTGTATGGAGCTTTAGATAAAGGGTTCATTCCTTGACTTAAATCAATGCTGAACTCCACTTCTCTTTGAGGTGGCAAACCTGGAAGTTCATCAGGAAATACATCTGCATATTCTCTTACTACAGGAGTCTCTTCTAAGGTTGTAGTTTTAACCTCAGAACTTGAGAGTAAAGTTAAGAATAAAGGATACTTCTTTCTAATAAATTTCTCAATTTTGTTTGCTAGGATAAGACTAATAATTGCACTTCTTTGACCAATAAAAGTTACTTTCTTATTTCCATTATAAATATATACTCTTTTCTTTGCACAATCAATTAATGCCTTATTCTGACTCATCCAATCCATCCCAAGAATAATATCAAAACTAGTTATAGGGATGACAGTGAGTTTAGCTTCCCAAGAATTTCCATTTATATTAATCTTGCAATTACAGAAGATGTTTGTTTCTAAGAACTCTCCTGAATGGTAGATTAACTTTAAGGGCTGATGAAAGTTGTTCTACTGGTAATGAATATTGTTGAACTATTTTCGATGCAATAAAAGAATGCGTAGCTCCAGAATAAAAAAAAACTGAACATGGGTATTGAAATAATAAAATGGTACCTGTGACCACATCAGGTTCTTCTTTTGCCTTTTCTTGAGATAGGTTGAATATTCTAGCTTGAGCTTGATTGTTTCTTAGATTACTAGAAGATGCAATATTGCTTTGTTGATTTACTGGTGGTCTTCCTTGATTCTTTATAACTGATTTTCCTTGATTTGGGATTTGATATCCATTGACTGTATAAGTGGCACGACAGAATTTTATGGAATGGTTTGTTCTTCCACATCGATGGCATTAACCTTCACCGGTGAAGCATTTATCTGTATTATGAATTCTTCCACAAAACCTGCAAGTGTTTGGTGTTCTCGGAGCAGGTCTACTTGAATTACATTGAATATTATATACTTTTCCTTGAGGTCTGGAGAAGTGTTGCCTCTTGGATTGAAAATGAGGAGAGAAAGATGGCCTTTTCATCCTGGAAGAATACTGTTATTCTTGAGCTTCCATAAGTTTGGCTTTCTCTATTAGTTGAGCAAAGTTTAAAATCTGAAGAGGTGTTAGGATATGTTGAAAGTTGTTCCTTAATCCATTAAGGAATAGATTGCATCTGACTTCTTCAGTAGTAACCATTTCTGGGGCAAAGCTGGCTAGACGAGTGAATTCCTCTTCATATTCAGTTACTGTATGACTTCCTTGTTTCAAGTTTAGTAGTTCTATTCTCATTATCTATCTGGCAGACTGAGGCACATATTTGCTTAAAAATGCTTCGCAAATTCCTCCCATTGGATCTCTTCTTCTGTTCTATTTTGGAATGTAGTGTTCTTGGTCGTCTTCCACCACTTCTCAGCACTTCTGTCAGAAGGTAAGTAGCTAGAGATACCTTCTGGTCTTCTGAACTCTTAGCACATTTAAACTCTTTTTCTATTCTTTGGATCCATTCCTCAGCTTAGGTAGGGAGTTGCTTTGCTATTAAATCTGGGTGGCTGAAGTTTAAGAAATACTTGCATGTCTTCATTTACTGCTTTTCTCTGAATAGGATGAGGGTTCTGGATTTGTTGATTGTTCATGAATTGACTCATCATATTCATGAACTGGAGCATCTGATTTGCTCTACTATGATCAAAGGGATAGACTGCTTCAACATTAGGTGAAACAGTCTCATTGTGACTAGGAGTGTTTTGAGGAACATTTTTCTCCTGTGATTAATTGTTATTGTTGTTGTTTTGACTATCCATAATCTGGAAAATAATAAACTATACTTAGTTGGCTCTCCAACTTAAAGAATCTAACTTCTAATAACTTAGTAACTATATTCATATAGTTGGCTCTTCTATTGAATTATTCTTTAAATAGTCTCAAACTTCGCTCTGATACCAATTTCTGTGGCGACCGGGGATCGAAGTTCGAGAGTCTTTAAAGAACAATTCATATAAATATTCTTATAATTCAAAAAGAACATAATAAAAATAAAATAATGAAATTCATAGTCCTTTTTTATACATAGAGCCAAAATATATATGAAAAGTTACAACAGTTTTATACAAAATTTGAAATAAGAAATTCTACATTCTTCTTGCTTCTTTAAATTCTTCTTCTTTTAATTTGGCAGATCTTCTAAGTTCTTTAAAAACCTGAAAAATTTCAGTTTACCAGTCAGGTAGGAGTACGCAAATTATTCTTATAAGAATAAATCTAGCATTCTATAATAGGTATAAATCATATATGAAAATGACTGAAAATAAAACTACAAGTAAAGTAAGAAATTTCCAAATGCAATTTCTGCCCTGCAAAATAGCTGTGAAAATCAATATATATGAAATAAATTTTATCAAAAGCATATGTAACAATAAGTCGAGTCCGGAGACCCCTAAGCCCAAATGGGTAAACCCATAGGCATAATCTGTAGGAAGCTTATCTCGCCACCCGTCGGTAGCTTACTCAAATTAGGAACTGATGGTGTGTCTTTCCTCTGGATTTGCCTACTTCCTACAAGAGGCTAAATCCCTCCATATAACTCCCAGGGGCTTGCCAGCTAGCCCAATCTGTACAGATTCCAGTTTTGCATTTACCCTCCAAAGACAAACACCACAAAATATATATATATAAATTCTTTTTGTTACATGCTTTTTGATATAATTCTTTTGCAGATTAAAATGCGGTAAGCAGTGCAAATAATACTCAAATGGGAAAATGGCTCAAATAAGAATACTGAATTAAGACTTATAAGTAAATTTGCGTACCTGACTTGTTTTGTCTCAAAATCAATCAATTTAATTTGTTTGATCTGCCAATAAGTAGTTTAAGTCATTAATTTGATACTTCATGATTTGTAATAATGGGTTTTTATGATATTTGATTTGGATTCATTGAAGTAATTACTTTTATGATTAATATTTTCAAGTGACAATTTATATGAAACTTTTAGAAATGTGTGTAAACATCTATATTTCCTATAATTTTCTAAGTCCTAAAATTCTTAAAAATTTCGGCAGAGTCTCCTTTGTTTTTGTTCAATTTTCCAAATTTTATACAATCAAAATATAAGTCAATCCATTGACTATTTCCAGTTCTAAAGTAGAGTTCAATCCTTTTTATAGGATTGCTCATTTCCAATTCTAAAATAAAATTTATTTCCAGTTCTAATATAAATTTTAATTAAACTAAGCAATTTATATATCTCATTTTTAGGAAAAACATGACAACATTTGATCACAAAATTTAATGGACAGTATTTGATCACATTAATTTAATGAACAGCATTTAATTTGTTAAAAGAAATGAAGACATTTTATACCATGACTTTAGAAATAAAGGCAACATTTGATGAAGTGCAAATGACAATTCCTAGTAATAGACAACCAACTAGTACAGCCTATGCAGGTCTCTAACATTTTCAACAGCTTTTCCCAAGTAAATAAGCTCATTATGAGCAACTTGTTAAGCTGCTAATGCTGTCAAAGGAAGTACAAGCTATCACTTCATGCCAAAAGGTTTGCATTCAAGTTGATATTACATGTGTACCTTAGACTCAAGATCGACTAAGGGGAAATTAAAATGGACCCCACCAAGATTAAGGTCATTCACAATTAGTCAAGATTAGATGATGCATCCAAAGAAGCTTCATTTGTTCTGATGTCTACAAAAATTCATAGTAAATTTCGCAGTCATTGCCAACTTAATCAATTAACAAAAGTGTGTTGATAATTTTCATGGAAGCCAAGTTACAAAAGAGACAAGCTAAACATTGAATCTAGCCTTATCAACCTTATAAAAAAAAAATGGCAATCTTGTGTCGTTCAAGAACATTATCAATGTTGAAGGAGCGACAAGAAGAGTTCTAAACCTACAGAGATGAGGTATATACCTTTGAACTCTACTAAATTAAACCAAGATGCTCAAATTCTTATTAGTTTATGAGATCATACAAGCAATGATGAATACTACGATGAAGCGAAGCACATGATTTTATTTATAGATTGAAAGATAAACTGAGGCGAATAACTAAACATAAAGGTTACATGATACAATTTCTACACAACAATTGTACCTTTACTCGAGTTTCCTAACTAAACTAAGTATTGGATATTTATAACAAATAATTATAGCAAAGTTAGTTGTCACACAGTTAACACAGTAGATGAGAATATGTTAACTACTTATAATTTGAGTTGAAATAAATGTTGTTCAAAACTAGCACTTCTGCAAAGTTATTATGCAACAAGGTAAGAAACATCAAAAATATATCTAAATAATTGCAAACTGTAATATGAAGTCAAAGGTTATGATTATCAAAAACTAAAGACACTTTCCAATTCTATGAAAGATTACAAAACTAATCGCTTAGCATAGTTTCTATTTCCAATGGATGCATCATAGGTTGAGAATACTTTCCCCCAAGTCTATAGCCATTAAAATCTGTAGTAATTCTTTATTAACAAAACCATTAAACAAGAAAACGCTAGTAGAAGACTCAAAAATCAACTTTCTCAAGAATAAACATTCAAATTTTTTTTTTATTTTGGTGAGAGCTGATTTGCACTAGCCGAGTATATGCTGCTCAACATGAAAATATTATGTTGTCATTATCCTGATGTTTAGTGATGTGTACTTCTTATGTTAGTAGTTTGACATTGCATTTGTGCTAGATTAGATCATATTCATCAGATCTAAGTTTTCAGAATAAGCTATGGTTAGATTGATTTATTTTAATATCCATTATCTCATTCATTCTACGTTTTATATGAGAGTCAAATCTCTCCATTAATGGCTTCTTTGTTAATCTTAACATTAATGGCATTAATGACTTCAATTTCAAATCAATTTATCCAAGTTATATTGAATAAAAGAATATGCGTACTTCACATGATTAATTTATCAGTAAGAAAAGATGAAGATAAAAGATAGTTAATGGTATTCCTAATTTATCAATAAAACTCTAAAAGAGATTATTGAACTAAAAGATGTTTATATAGTAATTTAGGGAATTCGTAATTTTGATAAATCTATCAAAAAGGAAGGGAAATATTTAGTTAAGTTTATCTATATCTCATATTATATTACCAGAGATTCTGTAATTATAACAATAAGGAAAAAAAAATGATGAAAGCCATTAAAAAATTACAAACACCTATGATTTGAGCATTAAATCATTAATTATCCCTTTTCTGAAGAGATAAACATTAATGACAAGAGCATTGCATACTCAATGTAGAATGTAACATAAATCCGGCTGTAAAGTCTCCAAATGAAGGAGATTGGTTAAATGAGATGAATTCAACCTACTATAAACACATCAAAAGGAAAGAAGATGGAGATGTGGAAGTACCTTTGTTTCTTGAGATTTAACTAGAAGGGTTCGGCTAGAAGAGGTGTTCGGCAAGATGGAGAGGTTTCGGCGAGTGGGGGGGGGGGGGGGGGGGCGTTGGCGAGTGAAGATGTCGATGAGAGGAAGCTCGGCGAGTGGATGGTTCGGCTTCGAAGGTTCCCGGCTAGAGGAGATTTGACGAGATAAGGTGCGATCCGATGAAGGAGAAACAGCGTAGGATTCGTTGTTGTCTTCCTTCGCATGCACCTATCCTTCTTATAATGCTCTTTTCGAAACTATAAGAAGGATAGGATGAAGCTGAAGCTTATCTTCTCGGCGAGGACAGCTGGAGTGCGTATGGAAGGAGATATCCCGAGGAGGAAGGAGGGTTCTCGGGCGGGAGAGGCGTGTGTGCGTGCGAAGAAGATAAGGATTTAGGTTAGAAAATTGAAAAGAAGAAGAATGGATTTATATATATATATATATATATATATATATATATATATATATATATATATATATATATATATATATATTTAATGATTTCTGATTTTAATTTCATTTTTAAATGATTTTCAATAATTACCGAAATATTCACCCCTAGCTAATTGAGGGTTTCTGAACACAATGGTGCACTCGGATTTTTGATCCGGTGAGTAATTAATTACTCGTATTTTCAGGTATTTAAATAATATTAAAATATTTGTCTAAAATTTTACAATTTCCAAATGCGTTCAAAACTTCACCCATAGCTAATTTGGAGGTGGTGAACGCAATGGTGAAGTCAGATTTTCAATCTGAAGTCAAAATTATTTAAATATTAATAAACAATTTGAAATGGAATTTTGGTATTTTATAGTTATCAAGAAATTTATCTCTGTGGATGACATTCTGAAAGAAAGAGGAATCTCCCTCGCCTCTAAATGTGTTCATTGCTAAGCTAAGGAATCTTTGTCCCACCTTTTCAGGGATTACAATTATGCTTCGAGCATTTGGAAGGGCTTTGCCTCCTTCCTACAGGTGGATGAAATTTTAAGCATGGGTAATATTTTAGAACTGATATTTAAACTAAGTAATGTTGACCCCTTCTCCTTTTCTCTGGCCTGCCGGATTCTTTGGTAGTTATGGCATGTTAGGAACCAATTTCAGTGGAACAATTACCTTGTCTCTATTCCGAAATCTATTTTTTCCATTGGCAAATATATTCAGATGGCTATCTCTTTCGGATTCTTACCTGCTAACGATATCTTCTCTACTTTATTTGTTAATGTGGCTTCAGTTTCCTCAGTTCAGTCCAAGGGCTCTCTGTGTAAGCTGCTGGATGGACACTCCTCCCTATACATTTACTTCACCATGCTTAACTCTGGAAGGGCTTGGATTTTGAATGTTTTATGGATGGACCACTCGGGCTAGTGGCTTACTAGATCCTCTGGTACTAGGATTTGGATGATTCCATGGATGGTTTTGGATATCTTATCATATCTCTCTGACAGATTAAGTAATTTAGTGTTGGTTTGCAACAACAATTCCCTTCTCCAACTTTTACATTTTTTAAATGAATTTCAGCTGCTTTTCCTGGCTTAGTTTATGTGGTGGCAACGTCTTAGCCACACGGATGTTTGGTGGAGTTCTTCCCCCTAACTCTTGTTTGGTTTGGGATGAACTCTCTCTTGGGACACCCATGCGGCTTGCATCATGATTGGCCTTTTCTGGAGGCTTGAATTGTAACCAAATGGCTTCTCATGATCTCTCCTCTGGGGGCTCTCTAGGGGATTCTTGTCTTCTCCTCTGGAGGATTGGTCTTCTTAGGTTCTGGGAGCTGTTGTTCTGTTCTTCTTGATACCCGCGTTGCCTCATGATGCCTTCTGGGGACGCCGTGATTGATTGGCGACCCGTCCCGTCCCCATTAGATTGCGCTCTTTAGAAGATTTTTTTTTTCTTCTTTTCCATCGCTTCAGCTTCTGCTCCTTCGTCTATTTAAGCATTCGTAGTTGGCACATCTGTCTAGTGTTTCTTTGTAGTGCTGCCCGATGGCTTACTGGCTTCACTTCAAACTGCAAATTTTAATTGTCCTCTCTCCAGGCACTGGTAGGCTGCTCTTTCATCTTTACCTTTGGAAGATCTTCATCGACATCCTCTTAGTTTGCCTGTGGGGGAAACTCGCCCACTTCTGTGAGGTTGTGGCTTCTGCATGTCTCAACCCTCTGTTGTTCGGCCTGCCGTGCTCCTTCTGGCTCAGTTCAGTAATGCTGGTGCTCTTTATTCTCCTTCTTGAATCTCTGCCTGGTGGTTGCCTCCCGTTTCTCTCCGTTGTAGGATCACTCTGGTTCGCCGCTTGGATCCGATCGGTGTTGATCTTTTCAGACTTCTGACGCTCGGAAGTGTCGCTGATTTTGTTTGTATGGACTGTTCTTTTGCTGCAAGTTTTATTTTGCTTTAAGTTTTTGCTGAGTACCTGAAGTGATCTGTAATCAGGTTCCAGTTAATTTTGTAACAATCTGTTGATGAAATGATATTGCAGGCCAATATGACATTTCCAAAATATATATATATATATATATATATTATATTCAATTGACATTGGATTAATAATGTCTAAGTCAATTAGGAGCTTAATTAATCATAATTATTAAGGTAGATTACTTAATTAGACAATAATGGATATCACATAATTTATAATTAAACTTGAAATCCTTGAATACTACATCACATTGAGATTACAACATTGAACATTCATTAAGATATTATGCATAAATAAATTTTTAAAACATTATACACATGGGTTTTATGTGGTGGATATTTGTAATAACTCAAGTTGTTATTTGAGTCAATTAGAACTAAACCAAATCTTGATTGTAATTCTAGTATGTTAATTAAGTTATTAAGAATTTATCACAAAGACCTAGTCCAAATCAGAATGTTAAATCGATCAGATCCTGATTTTGGGAATTTCAAGAACCCTGGAATCTGACCTATTTAATTTGACCTCAAAATGGAAATCTAACTCCGCCATTGCGCTCACCACCCCCAAATTAGCTAGGGGTGATGTTTGAAAGTATGTGGAAGTCATTGGATTTTTGGCGAATATTTTAATATAATTTAAATACCTCGTAAATTTGATTAATTAAATACTCGTTAGAATCAAAATCCATTTTTACCGTTACATTCATCACCCTTCAATTAGCTAGGGATAATTTATTAGAAATTTTTGGAGCGCATTTAATTGATTAATCTTAATTAAGAAACTAGGTTTAAAATTAATTAAATATTAATACATTTAAATTCACTTTTAGTCGGCATCGTTCGCTTCTTCCCTCCCACGTCGTCTAATCTAACGGCTCTCCTAACTCGTTCGATCGGGGAACAAACAATCCCCACTTCATCTCTATGCGAGTCAGCGCTTATCGTGAGCAGCGAACGCGTGGCACATTCCACCGGTGCCAGATGTTTCCACCGCCTTTCAAGCTTCGTAAATCCCTGTCTTATTTCCCTCCTGAGCTCTATATTCATTTAGGATCGCTCTGGAGAGAGACCAAGGTATGAATTGATGGATATCTCCATTTTTCTCGATCGAGGACTGAGCAACCATCAACTCTCAGGTACCACATCATCCTTACCTACTTATGCATTTTCTTTCGTTTGATCCCATTATCTATTTCACAAACATGACAACAATTTGATTGATCTGATCATATCGAGATATGGTTGATCGAACGAACTTTCCCGATCATCCACAGTAGTACACAGTACTACACTGTCTTTGTTCTGTCTTAGTTCTAGGATTAACTATCGTGGACAGGTCAGGCCACCTCAAGTTGATGTTCAACCAGCGTTAGGGAGTACTCTTCGAGCCCCACTAGCTGTCATGCGAGTCGACCTCCGGGGATGCCATTTGGATCTCTAAATCGCATGCCCTAGATGCGCCATTAACCTCCTTCGCGGGTTCTTTCCGCTGCGAGAGGCGAAAAGAGGGGGCCCCGCCTCGTGTCCGTGTGTCCTCTTCTGAAGTCGAGGCGGTGGGGCCCACTTCTGCACTATCACCCGTCGATGTAAGCATTGGGTTCCCGCTTGTCCTGTCCGCTAAATCGTGGGACCGCCGTTGTGCAATTCAGGCAGAAGGAATAATTAATTTAAGGATTTATTTGAATCTAATTTACTTATATTAAATATAATCAAATAAATTAAACTCATAACTTTAAATCCTTATAAATGGAAATCCATAAATCCAATCATATCAAATATATATCTCATTTTAATCAGAAAATTGAGATGAGCATTTTGATAGTGTCTAATCTCTGTTTGGTTAAGTATTTAGCATAGTGACATATAGGACCTCTAATTAAAGCCCTAAATGTCATTAATGATCAAACTATCATAACTTTGCACACACTTACCTAAACATAATCAATATGTGTAACGCACCGTCCCGTCGCCATGCGCAAAGGACAAGTGTGATACATAATTCGGCGGCGGAACGATACGCTACTCGGGAATGGTGGGCCATACAAGCAAGTCCCATCATCCCGAATAGGCTAGAGAGACGGAGCCATACTGAAGGCTGCTGACTCGAATCCTAAGAGTAGGATCGAGAGTCAATATCTAAGATAAGACTGAAATACTTATCTTAGGTATTAGACTAGTACGTACACAAGGTTCAAGGAAGTGGGAAAGAACCCATGTACGTTACAAAAATACATCAGCATTTTCAGTATGCTGATCGCATCACAATACTAAGTATAGCAGTATAACAGAGTGTGGAAGCTAAAAAGCAAAACATCCAGAATAGATTCATCTCAAGCAGTAGTAAATATCCATCTCAGAAAAAGAAAAGTAAAGTACATCTAGAGTTTATTACAAACTATTTAAATACAGAAATATAAAGAGTTTATCTAAAATGCTGAAAAGAGCTAGCAAGTAAAAGTAGATGCTCGGTCCACTACAGCTCCAAATGCTCCTCTTGAGCCTCTAGTACGCTCTCCTGACCTGTCTCCAAAAACTGCTCAGGATCTAGCAAATTGCCAGATCCCAAAAGTATCCCGTGTTAGACAAGAAGTCTAACACATCGAAACTAGCTATGCAAAGCTAAACTAAACATAACAAAGTATATAAGTAAAGCAAAACCATAACAGAGCTGAAGAAAAATATGTAAGCGAGTAAAAACTATAAGTACTGAGTAAACATGATAGTAAAAGAGCTATAAACTGTGGAGCTATCACCAAATAGAACTGAAAGTAAAACAAATATTATGCTGAAAAAGATGCTATAAGCTGCACTATATGCTACTGAAACAATGCCCATAGATATGCTATACCACGGTATATCACAGAACTATCACTGAAGGTTTTATGAGTAGTATGGTCCAATATAAGCACAACAGTTAGGAAGTCAGCATGGTGACGCAGATGCACCCTGAAATTCCCTAGTCTGTGTATATAACATTCCGTATCTCATACTGTATCACTGATAACCATGTGTCATAATAGAAGGAATGAGTTCAACTCATGCTTATGCTTATGCTTATGCTATTATGTTGAATGAATGAAAATCCTGAAATTAATGAAGAGTTTAGTATGAAACAATGATGAATTCTAAGTCTCCACCGTGCAGAATCCTGCTTTAGGATTCTGACTCCTAATCTCTAAACGATGGTTGGTTAAAGTTGTTTATTTACATTAAAGATCACTAGACGGGGTGATTGTATACACATATTAAATATGTTGCAGGAATAGAGTTCTTATCACTTAGTTTGATTAGGCCACCCTAACAAAACGATCTTCATTAGGAGGCATCATCCGATGATGATTTTGTATCTCAAGCTAAGTATTAAGTCACTAAACTCATAATCATACTTAGTGTCTTAAGAAAGGTGGATCCCATTACTTAGTTTATTTGAGCTATACCTATTGAAGCGATCTTCGCTAGGAGGCATTGCCCGATGGCAACTTGTCTTTCAATTAAGCTAAGGAATGGGTACCCATTTAATACACTCTTAGAATCGATTGATTTACTCTAAGCGAGGTTATATCCGCCTAAGCCCGCAGGATAACAACAAAGATAAATCTCACTTAGAGTGACTCAACCAATCCTGAATATTACTGGGGACCAGTAATATGGGTATACTATACTACACCACCCAATAATCATGGTTCAATCAAGTCTAATTAATTGAACAAGGATTTATCAAAAACTACAAGTCCTGAACTAATAGGCAAATCCTATACAAGGGTTCATCAATCAAGTGTGATTAAGGATCACTTAATATGAATTCTATCATAAGGAGATGTATCTATTCTAGTGCCTTAACGGATTACTACCACAAGGAGAGTAGATCAATTTCTAAGGTGATGGGATCTTCTATACTTCTACCTCAAGGAATCATACAAGGCTTCCTACCTCATGATATATGAATTTAGGTCTTTTAAATAATTCAAGATGATCTTATGAAGAGATACTCAAGATCTCCCTTCTAGATGTTGATATTAATCTCATAGGTTCCGTTTTAAGATTTGATTTAGGATGATTAGATCAGATGATTAGGTCATCTGATCACACTTAAACTAAAATTATGGATCTAAATCAAGCATATTGTTAAGGATTTGATCACTTATTAAATTAATATAGCATTAGTAATCGTTTTATGCAAATTTATTATTTAAGAGAAAATCAGGGATCTTAAGGTTTGATTCAGATAGTGAAATCACCAAGAATTGTTATTAACCTTAATTTGTCTAATTCAAATGGTTAGAAACAATAATAAATCAAATGCATTATTGGAAAATATTCAATTCATAGTTTTGAAATCAAATCAATTAAGTTAGGGTTCTTAAAGATTTAGATTTCACTTAAGTAGATTAGGGTTTGATCCCTTCTCATGCTGTAAGTAAAATCAAGTATGTATTTAAGATCCATGTCAAATTAGTGGATTAATTATGTATTATTGGTGGCAATCTCAGACCTAGATCAAGACTTAAGAGCTTGATCCAAATCTTAAGATTTCTTAAGTTAATTAAGATATTTAAGATTCTAAATCCTTGGATTTATTTAAGTACACTCAATAAGCTTATCTAAATCAATTCACTACACTTAACTTACTGTTATAAGTCAGATTAACAATTAAAGTTTATAAAATAGAGGGTACTTAGTGCTAATCAAACCCTAATTCTAATCAAAAAGGATTAGCACATAAGTATAAATCCAACCATTCAAATTACATGATATTTGGCATGCAAGTTCTAATTAATTATATAAGTAATCAAAGCCTAAGTTTGCTAAGATCCAGTGAGTATAAACCATAAAATTTACAAATCATGATTTAACAAGATTAGGGCATAATTAGAATTATAGAACTCAGAAAAATATTCTACTTAGCACATGCATTCTAATTATCATAAGTAAACTAATGACATCCTAAACATGCAATTTGGATAAGTAAAATTACTAATTTACCCTAATCAAGATCCATTATAATTAGGTAATAATTAAAGATCTAATCATCAAATGCATGATTTTCTTTTATATTTAGGTTCCTGAAATTTTTTTGATTATTTTCATATATGATATCATAGGATTTAGACCAGTGGATTAAAAGGTATTTAAATAATACATTATGTATTTTTATTTAATCAAAATCCTATGATTTGAATAATTGAATTATTTTCCTTAAGGAAAATAATTCCAAAATTTCGATTTAATTAAAACGGCTCGGCCCAAAATCAAAATGCGCGGGTCGACCGGGGCCCAGAAGACCCAGCACTGTTGCACAACACAGGTCGTGGGTCGACCCGGTCCGCACAGTGCCGTCGTCCCCGCTCCGTCGTCCCGAAGGAGGGGACCGATTAGGGAAACCCTAATCGCCAACATTTGGCACATCCAGCCCACGGCTCGGCCGGCACTCGATCGCTGATCGATCACCGTGGTCAGACGCGTCGATTGGGACTCGAAGCCCCTTGTGAGATGGTCTGGATCGGCCAGACCTTACTCACCCGAGTGCTCCTCCATTGGAGCTACTATGAGGAGATAATTCTCCCCACAGAGGCCACGCCAGACCCCGGGCCCAATCCCTACACCATCAGGGAGGTGAGGCGGATCAAAGCCACCCAATTTGGGGGTCTGGGATGGTCTGGATCGCCGGGTCCTTATTCGACCGAGGCAATCCTAGAAGGAACTTAACCCGATCGATCGATTCGATCGATCGGGGCTAACCTAGATCCTAATTACGATATCGTTGGGTTCGTAATGACAATATGTACAAGAGCGCATCAAATGGACTAAGGTTTGAGCCTCATTGGCTCAGAACCTGCAACTGGGGTACCTGGCTTTGCGGGAGGGCTTGTAGACAATGCAGAGAAAATTGCTGACTGACTGAGCTCCCTAAAGCTTCTCTGAGAGTTCCTAAACCCCAGGAGACTCTCCTATCAGTGGTACGCAAGCTCGGGAGCGCCTGGAAGAAGCTCCAACAATCGGCAATGGCGGAGAAGGAAGCTCGACTCCAATTGATCAGCAAGGATCAAATGGAGGAGAGCTGAGGCTATTTATAGCCTCAGGGAAGTGCCGTGAACCTTCCAGAGCCTTTAATTGGGCTGAGGAGGGTCGGAGGGGTCGGGCCATGGCAGAGCTCTCAAAATTCTATTTCGGGCTCGGCCAGGCCACGAGGCCCGATTGGGGTCCCTTGGTCATTAGGGGAAGCTCAGCAACAGCTTGCTGAGCTGGAGGCGCGAGTGGGGGACAAGGGGCAGCTGGCAGTACGGGAAATTCTCCCTGTCGGATTCGCGAATGGGCGGGGATGAAGATCCAAAGTGCCGGGTGCCCTGGTTGCCGTCTGATAGATCGATCAGAAGGCGCTACGGCTGGGATCGCCCGGATCCTAATGGCCGATCGCAGGAGCGATTCTGGCCGTAGGATCCACGATGCAGATCCAACGACGGATCAGCGGTTCCGCGGAATTGAATCCTGACCGTAGGTTGAAAAGGCGGAACAGTCAGATGCGCGTGATCCCGTTGTCGCGTTCCCCGGGCTCCGCAGCAGATCGCCCGCGGTCCGCACAGCAGATGCCGGCTGTTAATTTAGTTAAATGGGTATAATTGCAAAATTAAATTGTTTGGAACCCTTTTATGTAATTGAACCATTTTAATTTAAATTGAATTATGGTTCAAATGAATTCCAAATTGCACCAAATTTTCACCCTTAGCTAATTTGGGGGTGAGGAATTCAAAAATGTAATCAGATTTTAGTTTTGAGATCAAAATATTTTAGGTATAGACTAAATCATCTAGATTGATCAATTTACAAATTTTGACTTAGAGAAGTCCAATGAACCTCAAATCTTCTATATAGGCTTAAATTGATGGTCTAAAGGCAAGGATACTAAAAATTAAATTTAAGAAACCCATACTTTGCATGGTAATAACCTAGGATTGTTACAATATGGGTCTTAAAATAATTAGGAGAATCTCTAAATTACTTTGATAGTATCAATTTCTCTATTTAGGTTATATTTTGCCTAATCACTTTTAGGACCTAATCCTACTTAACCCCAATTAACCCTAGAACTTTAATTGACCATAACTTAGTTAATTGAGCTCCAAATTAGGTTTTTTAGTATACCATTTTGATTAAAAAGACCTAATAAATAGTAAACTGTAAGAAAATATATAAAATTTGATGGCTAGATCTCTTAATCAAGCATAATTATTCCAAAATTTGATTAGTGAATATAAGCACAATTAGTGATCCAAATTGAGTGATTCAAGTTTTTTATAGTTCCTTGAGTATATTAGAACCTAATAGTATGGTTGGTTTTGTGATTTTGTAATTAATTTTACTAATCACTCACTAATTATTCTTAACTCTAATTAGGTCATAACTTGACCAAATGAGGTCCAAATTGGGTCTACTCTTAGTTAAGGTAATCAGTGTATTATAGGGAAGCTATAGACACTGAATTTATTGAATTTGGACTTCAAATGGAAAAGTTAGATTTTCAACCCTCATTTTAAGAAACCCTAAATTACATATTCAAACTCTTGACTTGTATTGGCAATAACTTAGCCAACACATATCAGAATTTAGTAATTTTAGATTATATGGAAATCTTAGACATTAAGCTTTAATAAATTGATAGAAAATATATATTTAATTAAGACAATTTACCAATTTACCCTTATGTGTTAATTTTCCTTAAATTGAGCTCATAAGGCTTAATAATTATCCAAATTTGGTGTACATACTGTATATCTTCAAGTTAGACAGTAAGTAATCATTTACCATTAAAAATTTCTAATTTAGAGTCCAAAATCAAAAAGTAGATTCTTAGACCCTTAAATTAGGGGCAAAATAATCATTTTTGCCTAAATTTAGGTATAAGTATTTTTAAGCCTTAGATTCATATCCTAATCACTAAAATCAGTAATCATAGTGATTTAGAAATTAATTCCTATGATTAAAGAAGATTCCAATTCAAAACCCTAATTTTGATCTTAAATAAATTCTAAATAAAATGTTAGTTGTATGATGTGAGATTCATCTCACATCATACCCTTCTTTGAATCTTCTAGTTCATCTCTTAAGCTCTAATAGCATTAGTTAAGATTTGTGTGTCTGAGTGTTAATCTTAGTGCTTAAGAGCTCTTTCCTTAGAAATTAGAAATAGATTTTATGTTAGAGTTAATCTATTGGGTAAATTGGGTAACTCAATATGTGAAGCCTTAGTTTTGGTAGTTTATAGAATTTTATAGTTTATTAATGATTATTTGATCTTTTAACCTTAGATTTAAGAATAGAGATCCATCCTATTGAGTTTGACTTCTCAATAGGATTTTCCTTAACCTTAATTTGTGAGATTGGGTTGTAAGATTTAGTCCTTTAGGATCACATTTGGATTAAACAATTAAACGCCAATATTTGGAGTTTAATTCTTAATCTTTCCATCTTGAGTTGGCTTAATCAGGATGAGTTTGGGTTGCTTAAATTATCAAAATAGGTCGATTGATTTACTTATTTAACTTATATAGTTGACATTGATTTAATAAGATTATAACATGATCAGTTCTAATTATTTTCAGCTTATAAGGTCGTAAGGCTGAGTTACACTCGATAGTAAGAATTGGAGATCCTGAAATTGTATAACTTAGAATAGATAGAACAAATAAATTAGATAACAATGGATATCACATGTATCTTAGTAGAGTCTCTTGCTCACTTTGATATTTGATGCTTTGCTTATCTTGTATTTAGCTTTATACCTTGGTCACATGTATCGAACATAGGATATTTGATGAGTATCTTATGTCAACTTTGAAATTGCATAAATACCATTTGAATTTTTATTGATGCTTTCAATTTTTTGGTTTTCAGTTCAGTAGATTGTGACCTAATCAGTATGCCTCTTCAGTTCGTTTGGGTCCGGCATAGCACAGCAGCTGCTAGTGTTCGGTAAGTCTATCCATGCCTGGTTGAGTGATGGCTGCCTAAGGTGGTGAAAAATAGACTTTTTGCCCGTATGACTTTATTAGTCAGGTTCTAATATTGTAGTACTAGATGTAGGTGCACTTTTACTCTGTGTTTTTGCCTTAGCCCATCAATCTAAGTGAGTTTGTGCATATTCAGTTCAGAACTTCTGCCTTAGCCCAGCAGGCTAAGTGAGATTAATGTTACTTTCAGTTTGAATGGCTTGTTCAGCCATAGCAGTTTTTAATTTTGTATTTACTATTTTCAGCTTACTTTTTTGTACTTCAGCACTTTCTTATTTAATGATTTACTAAGTGGAAATCTCTATCGCGCGACTTGGGCTTTGCAGCAGATCGCTTGCGGTCCGTACAGTGAATCCTGGACGGATAAATTAGTTGAGGGTATTTTTGTAAATTTAACTTTTGTGGAACCTTTATGTACAATTTTTCCCAATTTAATTTAAATTCAATTAAGGCATAAATAACCTCTAACAACTTCCAAACTTGTACCCCTAGCTAATTTGGGGGTGATGTGGTGACCCGACCCTACTATGGTCCTATTAACTCCTAAGTTAACATGATTATGGTGAAGTGGTCACCAAATGACAAGTTCCTCACTTATAATAGATTAGGCACACATCATAATCAGCTGGATTCTTAGAAGTATGGATCTTTTTCAATTCGAGTTGCCCTTCTTCTAACAGTGTCAGGATGAAATGGTAATAGAGTTGAATGTGATTTTTCCTAGCATGAAATGTTGTATTCTTTACTAGGAGAATAGCACTCATACTATCACTGTAAAGCTTCACATCCTCCTGCTCCTTGCCTAATTCTGCCATAAAACTCTTCAACTAGATCATCTCCTTACTTGCCTTTGCAATGGCAACATATTTCGCATCCATGGTAGATAATGACATAATCTTTTGTAGCCTGGAGATCCAGCTTACTGATGCACTTCCCAATGTATACATATATCCTGTAATGCTTCTCCTGCTACTAACATTTTCTGCAAGATCTAAGTCTACATAGCTCTATAAAGTAATGTCAGATCTTCCAAGGCATAAATATTTGCATGATGTACCTTTCAAATACCTTAAGATCCACTTGACTACATCCCAATGGTGATTCTCTGGGTTTCTCATGAATCTGCTGACCACTCCCACTACATGGGCAATATCCGGTCTCATGCAGATCATTGTGTACATCAAGCTCCCAACTGCTGAAGCATAAGAAACCTTCAGCATATGTGACAGATGGAAATATACATCTATGTTTGCACGTAAGTGTACGTGGTCTGAAGTAATAAGTGGAAAGTTTAGTTTCCGGGATTTATCGAACTTCAGGGAACGATTGTTTTGATACCGAGTTGCATTTTCTTTCACTAATGTCTAGATGCAATTTTGATTGATTTTTGTTGGTTTCTAATTAGAAATACACAAGACTTTGAGTAAAAATACGATTTGATTAAAAAGGAGAGAGTTGAGATTTCATTGAAATATATGTAAGGGTTGGTTATATGACTTCATTATTTGAATCTATACGTTCAATTTAATTGCTTAATTAAATCAAGTGAATAACATTGGAATTGAAGTATCCTTCAATTATATTGGGTTTAAGTTTAGTGCACAATAAAACTCCTTTTGGGTTCCTTTTTAGCACATAAACTCTTATGAGATCTAGTTTTATTAATTTGATTTTGACTTCCTACGTCTAGGTTACCAAAAATATCTTTTAATTAAAATGATATCACAAGCAAGATTCCATTTATCGTGTGTCATGCGCTCCACACACAGTTTAGCTAGATGGGAGGATGCATTGGGTCAATGGATTATGTCACATCATCCAATGAAGTTTCCAATGTCCTCTCATGTAGCGCCCCGCCCCATCGCCGTGCGCAAAAAGAAATAGTCATAATTAAGTTTGGCGACAAAACGGTGCGCCACTCGGGGAGGAATAACCCGTCTCACCGAATAGCTGAAAACTAAGCCCATTTGAAGGGCTACTGACTCAACCTCAAGGGGGGTTGAGAGCTAATACTTAAGATAAGAGTAGTATCCTTATCCTAAGTATTAGATAAATACATACATTGGATTTAGAATACAATAGGAATTTAATATATGTATAGTATATCAGCATTTCCAGTATACTGATCACATCACAATACTAAGTATAAGTAGTATAAAATAGAGTGCGGAAGCTTAAAGCAAACATCTAGAAAACATTCATCACAGAAGCTGTATGAAAACATGCATCTTAGAAAAGAAAAAAAATACATCTAAAATTATTACAAACTCTTTACTGAAATAGACATAAAACTGAACTGAAAATACTAAGCAAAAAATAAAACTGGAGGAGAGTCCACTAGTGCTCCATGGGCTCCTCCTAAATCTCCTGAGTGTCCTCCTGTCCTGTCTCAATATACTACTCAGGATCTAGCAAATTGCCGGATCCCAAAAGTACCTTGTGTTAGACAATAAGTCTAACACATTAAAACTAATCTAACAGTTCTGATTATTCATTTAATATTTACATAATATAATTAAATCTGTAGAAACACTGTAGAGGTAATTGAAAGTACAAAACTGTACAAAACTGTACAAAATTGAAGCAATGTAAAGTAAAATTGAATTGTAATTAAATACTTAAAATAAATCAAAACAGTACTTAATCTAAAACTGAATAATCATATGTACAACTATGTTGTATGTCACTAAAACTGTACATCTGAATATGCCGCAATACTGTATACTACTGATATGCCACCAAAATATCACTGAACTGTTATGAGCAGTACGGTCCAATGTACACATACATCCAGTTGGGAATATTGTCTACTGATGATGCCGATGCATCCTAAAATTCCCCAGTCAATGTATGCAATATTCCGTAACTCATAGATCATTGCTGATACTTATACATTATTCTAATACTCACACATTATTCTGATAGTCACACATCATGCTTATGCTCATGCTCATGCTTCTAAACTACATGAGATAAATACAGAAAGTGCTTTAGAATCTGATAATGAATCCAAAATCTCCATTGTGCAGAATCCTGCTGAGAGGATTCTGACTCCTAAAATTCTAACTTCGAGAATTGGTTAAAGTTGAGAGTTTACTTAAAAATCATTAGCTAGGATGATGGTATACATGTATTTAGCATGTTTGCAAGAAAGATGGATTTAACCCTTAGCTTGTTTAAACTGCACTTATCGAAGCGCACTACGATATGAGGCAGAACTCAGTCACAGTTTACATCTCAAGCTAAGCCGTTAAATATCATAATTACAAGCATACTTAGTGGTCTACGCAAAGTGACTTAAGATACTTAGTTTGCTTAAACTGCACATATCGAAGCGCACTATGATAGGAGGTAGGACCCGGTCACAGTTTATATCTCAAATTAAGGATCTTGTTTACTAATTGTAACACTCTTAGTGTAACAACCCTAGATTGTTACCCTAGCTAAAACTAGAGTAATTAAGCTAAACCAAAGTTTGAATTTTGATTCCATTGGATTCAATGGGTCATTTAAACCTAAACCTAGAAATTTGAAATCAATTGGAGCTAAATTGGAAAATTTGGTATTTTTGGCTATTCTTAAGCCCTGAAAAATACCTAAATTATTTTGATCTCCAAATTAAAATCTGATTTAATTTTTGAATTCCTCATACCTAAATTAGCTAAGGGTGAACTTTTGGGAATTTTTGGAGCTCATTTGGTCCTAAATTGAATTTGGGAAATTTTAGAATAATTAATATTTATTTAAATGGATTTTAATTAATTAAATTAAATTATTTAAGAAAATTAATTCTGTGGGATTTGCTGTCGGGACCGCGGCAGATCCCATGCGGGGTCCCGACAGCGGCACACGGTTTTAAGCCAGTAGGATCTCTGGCGCGCATCACAGCGCAGGATCCAACGGCCCGCGTCACTCCACCCGTGATTTGATCTCAGACGCTCGATCGGCATCTGGGATCCGACATCTGAGATTCAATCTGCGTGGCCGTTACCCAGGACTTCCATCAAGCCGTCCAATCCCAACGGCTTCGCGCATCAGACGGCCCCCGATCTCCCAGTCGATGTTCACCTTCGTCTTCGCAGAGATTCGGACGACAGTAGAAGTTCGCCACGTCGATTTTGTCTGCCACTCTCCTGCCAACTCACCCAAGACATTAGCGCCTTCCTGTTTAGGGTCGAGCCTTCGAAGGGAACCCAGAGGGTGGGATCACCCCATTCTGGGTTAGCTGAAGGAACCTCTGGTCCGAGCCCGAGGCCTTGTCCCAGCTTCGGTTTCCACTCCTAAGTTTTGCCTCAGCCTATAAATACCCTCCCTGAATCACAGTGAGCTCCTTTGCTCACTGTGATCCCTGCGCTAGCCAACTGAAGGTTCTAGAACTTCTCGGCGAACCAGGCAGCCATTCCTGCTGTAGCTGCTGATAGAGGGCGAGGTCTGGAGTTCAGACCCCCTTGTAGAGCTCCTGGAACCTCTGCATGCACTCGAGACGGCCTGCATTCTCTGAGAGTCTCCAAACCGAGGAACAGCCTCCCCCATTCTCAGTAGAGTTGGTTTTAGCTCGTTCTGCTCTCAATTGAGCTTAGGTGCTGTGTTAGGACCTTTCCTTAGCTCCTAGTGGTCGTCCTGGACCTCTAGTGAGCCTTGGCAGTGCGCTAGACGGCCTAAGCACCGTCTGAGGACGCACTGCCAGTCGAGCCAACCCGCACGAATGCGGCGTGCTCCCGAGCCATTTTAGCCCTCTGAGTAGTATCGAAACCCTCAGAGCAATAATTGTAATAGGTATCGAGGGTTGGGTTCGACCAGATAGATCAATTCGACTGAACTTGATCGATCCAGTCAAAGCGTTGAATGGCAGAAAATGCCAAGCAAGACCCCAAAGATTCAGACCACCCCAAAGCCTCGTGTGTTGCCCTATCACTTCCTCCTTGATCCCTGAATGTGTAGGGATCAAGATCAAGGCGACCCGTGCTCTCTGTGAGGAGAATTATCTCCTCACAGGTGCGCCAGCCGAAGGATTTAGGCCGAATAGGCATCCAGCGAACCAGAGCGTCCCAGTGAGGGCTTCTTAGCTCAATCGACGCGTCTCAGGTCAGGGATCGTGTAGCCGTCGAAATCGCGGCGCGGCATGACCGGAGTGCGGCGAATTTGGCGCTGGAAGTCCGCCTCGGGAATTAGGGCTGCGGGCGCGATCGGGTGGAAGACGAAGACGCGATTTTGGGCCGGGCCGAGCCCCGACCCGCGCGGTTCTGATTTTGGGCCACGGTTAATTAATATTTATTGGAGTGTATTTTTAAAAGTTATGATTTGAATTAATTGAAACCTATAGTTTTAATTTAAATAAATATTCAGAATAAATTAATTGAATAACTTTAGATCCACACATCCAAATGGTATGATCCAATATACCATTTGAATCAGAAAAATTCCAGGAATTTGAATATAAAATAAAATTCCAAATCCAATGGTTGGATTTAAAAATATTAACTAAAACTTTTTTGTTCTTAAATAAATCATATAAAATCACCTAATTATCCAAATTGTAAGTTTAAGGGCTCTGATTGCTCCTTATGACCTAAGGAACAATTCTAGACCCTTAAAATCTATTTTAGGTAATTAATTTTCTTAATCACTCCTTAATCACCCTAATTAAGGATTAGTGAACTTAACCCTAATTAAGCCTCTGAATTGAGTGAGGGTTGTTCCTAACCTTAATTAAGTCAATTAGAATCTAAGTGTAGAGTTGGATTGCCCTAAATTGCCTTAATTTCACTAATCACCCTAAGTGGCTTAATTAAGTGATTAGTGCTAATTAAGATCAATTAGGTCTTCAAAACCTAAATTTTGGGTGTTTCCCACTTTACTAAGTCATGTGAAACATATTAAAATAGATTAGAACCAATTTGGGTAAGTAAACCCTAAAATCCCAATTTTAGCCTTAAGAGGGGCATTTTGGTCATTTTGACCAAAATGTGGATTAATGTCCCTCAAGGATTGAAAATTTCAGTAATATACTTTAAATTAAATTGGAAATGTTCTCCGAAATCTTAGAACAATAATATTATTCATATGATCCTTAAATCATCAAATCTTCATTTAATCCTTAAATAAGATGCTTAACTCTTAAGCGTTCCATTTAAGGATCATTTGACCTGAAAATTGAAATATAATAATAAGAATTGTCAATTGTATCATTAATAAACTCAGATAAGATAACTTAAGAGCTTAGTATCAAAAGATAAGGAATTGGAAAAGTTTAAGTTAAGAATTCAACTTAAGATCTAAAAGTGATCAAACTTAGACTCTTAGATCTTAAGTAATCTAAAGAGATTATTATGAGTTAATGGTTAACCTAATGTTTAGAACTATTAATCCTTATAGTAATAAGCCCAATATAGCTAGATGTTGAACCTAATTGCTAAAGAAAATGCAATTGGAATCTCCTAAGCTAATATCTAGTTTTAATGTCTATAGTGATCAAATCTCAGATCTTTGGATCTTAGATCTTAGACTTAGATCTTCAATTTGAATCAAACCATCTCCAATTGAAATTCTTTAATGATTGATTGTTTAATCTTTTGAAACCTTCCATGCAGGTATAGGATGATTCAATCAATAAGATAATAAAATTATCTTAAAGATTGAATATAGATCTTAGAGTCTCAAGTTCTTAACTGATTATTTTATCTTATAATTAATAGAATATCCTTTCACTAAGATCGTAGTTACTGAATCTTTCAACTTATAGGATCCTTTACCCTTGGGATTAAGTGAGAAACCTAGATCCTATTTTAGTATCACCTTGGATTAAGAATTTGAACTCAACATAGGGTTTAAGTTCTAAATCATTAAATCTTGATTTATTTGATCAAGATTTGGGTAAGAGAGTAAAATATTCATAAAATTAGGTCATTAATTTGCTTATTTAAACCATATAGTCGTCACATGATTTTTGATTAGAACTTGTTAAGTTCTAATATTTGACTTTAATGACGTAAATCTGAGATTCTACTCGATAGCTGGATATCAGAGATCCTAAGCTTGTACTTTCTCAGAGTAGTTAGATTTGGAAATTAGACAACAACATATATCACATAAGTCTAGATTGAGTCTCTTGCTTACTTTGATTAGATTGCTTTGCATACCTTGGATTTTGAGCTTTAGCCCTTGAGCATAATAGGAAAACTTAGGATGATGTATCCTAAGCTAGTATTGAATTTACATATCATTCAGTTTTGTTTTGTTACAATTAGTAGAATATGACCTAGTTTAGTCTGCCTCTTCAGTAGTAGTATTGTATAGACTGGACTCAGACCTAGCATATTTGGATGGCTAAGATGGGGATTGACTGATTGATTGATATTGGAGGCCCTGTATGGCCTATTGGCTGGTATGGTAGTACTATAACTTAGGCATATTACTACTTTACCTATATTGTATTGTTTTGATTTCTGGTTTATTTTGCCACATGCTTCAGTGGCCTTATTTTCAGTATTTGCTCGCTTTGCCACATGTCTCAGTGGCTTCACTTATTATATATTGCTTTGCTTTTCGCCACATGTCTCAGTGGCCTTTCTTTTCATATTAATCTGCATGTTGTATGTATATTTTATGGCTTAGATATATGTATAAATGGCATGTTTAGGATGCTAGAATTTTATTATATTCAGTACTCGTGTTCTTTTATACTCAGCATGTTTTACTTCGATCATAATCATGTTAGGATCATGTTTATTCAGTAGTTGCAGTTATTTTTGCTCTTTGCCTTACCTTGCTTATTTTGAGTCTGTATGTTACTTTACATACATGTTGCATGCTATAAATATATAGTTTATAGTATCCCAGTTCTTTCATAGCTTATTGCACCCCTTTATTGCTGCATGTATAGTTAAATTTAAATGTGATATCCTTTAATATTCAGTTCACTTTAAATAGCCTAAAATGTACTTAGACAATTGTCTAACTGTAACCTTTTTATTTTGTTGGTTGGGGCCCTAGCATTTGTGATACCAATAAATATCAGATTCAAACTTGTTCGTGGGCAGTGTCGCTAAGGAGGAGTCAGTTCAGGAGGAGGACCTTCCAGCTGCTGTCTAGCTAGCTTTGCCTTGTTATTCTAGTGAGGATGAGAGTCTTTCATTCTTCAGTTATTCATTTCAGTTTGTAATAATTAAACTTTTTGGATGTACTTTACTTTCTACATTGTGATGAGTTACTATATCGCATTTTCTTTTCCTACTATGTATGCTTGTGGATGTTACTCTATGTTATATTGCTTCCGCCACTTTGATATTTATATTGATGAATGTTACAGCACTTGGTGACAAGTCCTTATCTTAAGGCAAGTTGGGTTCGCCTAACTTTACTTAAGTTGGGGATTTGCCACAGTTGGAGCACCGTACTTCCTTATTGTCAGTACGGGAGCCCCATAGTTGGTATCAGAGAATACCATAAGGTGTCAGAATTGGATCTATGATTCCTTTCTACCTAATGGATCATTCTTCTGAAATACACGCATCAATATAGGTGACATCCATAACATAGTAGTGCCAGTAACTCTATTCATAATGAAAGAGGAGAATACTCCTAACCTAATAAATTTATTAAATTAGGGTCTAACACAAATATAGTAAAATTCTGCTCCCAGAGTCAGATGGGATCTGAGGAGTCCGATATAGACTACTATCAGCGTATCTTCAGGAGTGCTTGGGATAGTAGCTTCAAATGGAGGCAGGAAAGCAACTGGCAAATCGAAGGAGTTTCATCAAGAGGAATTTTGGTCCTGGAAAAGCTTCTACGATAAATTGTATATCGAGGCTCAACTTTCCAGTGTATGCGCAAGAATAGCTGAGCCGAGTAGAGTCCCTTTTGGAGCACATAGAGTGTCCCGAGTCACTCTATGTAGATATGGTGACTGACCTGATGGTGGACTATGCCGGAGTATGGTGGTACGAGACTATGGAAAAGCTTGAGAAGAAGCGTAATAGGAAGCGGCGAGAAGTCACCTTTGAGGATTTTTGTGTAGCCTTTAGGGCTGAGTACATTGATAAAGTCTAAATAATAGCTAGATTAAATGTTATTTTAATTTCAGGCAAACTTCATTTAATTTATAGTTTGACATTGTAATTTCAAAATTTTATAATTAATGAGAAATTTTGATTTCCTTCCTTAGAGTAAATTCTGAGTTGTTCTTTTCTTAATTAAAACTAGAATGGATTCTAGGTCACCACCCACTTTTACTCCAATCAAGAACACTGTGGCCTCCAGTAATTCTAACGACGAGGTGGCTCATCTGCGAGCCATGGTGGCAACTCTCCTAGAAAATCAAGCTCAACAGGCACTGGTCATGCAGAAGTTGCTGAATGATCGCGTAACTCCAGCAACTGTCGCTGCTCCAACAGTCCATGCTCCACAAGTTGCTTCATCTTCACACCATACAGCAGATAATCTCCTCCATAATTTCCTGAGGTTAAGGCCTCCAACCTTTGGCGGGAACTTGTCCCCAATGGATACGGCCGATTGGCTGAAGGCCGTAGAAAAGGATCTAGTTGGTCTGAAAATTCAAAACTCTGAAGCCATCCATCTCACCACTCATCCGTTTCATGCCGAGGCGGAATATTCGTGGGAAGGAGTCAGGAACACCCAGTTCCTCGATTATGAATTAGACGACATTCCTTGGGATGCATTTGTTGAAGCCTTCAAGACTGAGTTCATTCCCCCGTCCGCACAAAACATGATTACAGATACGATCATGAGGTTGACACAAGGAAGTCGCTCAGTGGCGGAATACGAGAGAGAGTTCCGTAGATTGATCCATTTTGCACCAGAAGTCACCCACTCTGAGTCAGCAAAGTGTCATCGCTTCCTTTGTGGACTCAGAAATTCGTTGAAGAATCAGATAGTGCCACTATGTCTAACTAGTTTCTTCAAACTAGTGGAAACGGCCAAGGTGATTGAACATCACCAATTCGAAGAAGATCATAAGCGAAAGGCGCAAACCAATCTGAACCAGCGAGGAAATTTCAAAAGGCATGGGTCTAACCCCGCGAAAGTATATCAGCTGGAAGCTGCACCTACAACTGAACAAATTCAGAACTGTGCCAAGCCACATCCATATGGCAAGTGTTATCACTTTGGCCAGAGGTGTTTTAATTGTGGGCGCACAGGCCATCGATTTTATCAGTGCGACCACACAGAAATAATAGACAGAGTTCAAATGAAGCCGTATCATAAGAAGCAGGTGTTCCGGGCAACTCCACTGAATCGGAGGGACCAAATCTAGCCAAAATGCCAGCCTCTGCTCCTGAAGTGGCTCACACCCAGCCACCAACACCCAATTCTCAGAATTTCCTGCTGACGGCAAAATAACAATCGTACTGCTGGACCTGCCCGAGTGTATGCTTTAACTCCTATGAAAGCCGCGGAAGATAACAACGTGATTTCAGGTACACACTCTTAAACCTCGCTTGTTATATTGCCTTTCTGTATGTTAAATCTTTTCAAGCTGTTAATGCAAAACTGTGTAATTTAGGCACACTTTATTTCAATAACCAACCTTGTAACGTATTGTTCGATACGGGTGCTAGTCACTCATTCATCTCAGAACAATTTGCTAATAATCTTAAACTCCACACATGCAACCTAGCACAAAGATTGAGTGTTGAACTTCCATCGGGAATCCAACTAAGTGCTCAGAAATTTTGCAATATCAAAGTCCCGATAAACGATCAAGAATTTCAGGCTAAGCTAATCGTTTTACCGATAGTAAACTTTGACATCATCCTCGTGATGAATTGGCTTAGTGACAATTATGCTGTGATTAACTGCCTTAAAAGGAGAGTCACTCTCCACTCTCAGGGTAAGCCTGAAACATTTGTAGGAAAAACTAGCATGTAGTTATCTTTAATAAATGCCATTAAAGCAGAACAGTTGATTGTCAAAGGTGGTAGCGCCTACTTAGTCACCATGATGGGCGAAACAAAAGAAAATATCTCCCTTGCTGATTTTAAGGTAGTTAAAGAATTCGCCGATGTATTCCCAGAAGATTTGTCTGGTGTACCTCCTTCCAGAGAAGTGGAATTCTCCATTGAATTGATTCCTGGTACACAGCCAATATCCAAAGCACCTTATAGAATGGCACCTAAAGAGCTTCAAGAACTCAATGAGCAGTTGCAAGAGCTCCTGAATAAAGGTTTTATTAGGCCAAGCATGTCTCCTTGGGGAGCGCCAGTTTTATTTGTGAAGAAGAAGGATGGATCTATGTGTATGTGTATAGAATATCGTGAACTAAACAAGGTCACCGTAAAGAACAAATATCCACTGCCTAGAATTGACGATATGTTCGATCAATTATCCGGAGCCATGATATTTTCTAAAATCGATCTAAGGTCTGGATACCATCAGTTGCGAGTAAAAGAAGACGACGTAGGGAAGACTGCGTTCCGTACTCGTTATGGACACTTTGAGTTTTTGGTAATGTCGTTCGGACTCACCAATGCACCGTCAATCTTTATGGATTTAATGCAGCGAGTGCTGAAACCATATCTGGACAAATTCGTAATCGTCTTTATTGACGATATCCTCATTTACTCCAAAACTCTGAAAGACTATGAAGAACATCTGAGGTTAGTGTTAGAAACCTTGCGTGAGCATCAACTTTATGCCAAGTTCTCCAAGTGCGAGTTCTGGCTTAACTCCATTGCATTTTTAGGACACGTAGTCGATGCACAGGGAATTCGAGTAGACCAGAGCAAAGTAAAAACTATTCAGGATTGGGCTCAACCTAAGTCTGTCACCGATATTAGAAGTTTTCTGGGATTGGCAGGATACTACAGGAAGCTCGTTAAGGGCTTTTCTCAGATTGCTTCGCCGTTGACTAAACTAACCCAAAAGGCTGTCCCATTCATTTGGAGCCCAGAATGCGAGAATGCATTTCAAACCCTTAAGGATGCTCTATCTACCGCTCCAGTTCTTGTTCTACCAAAAGAAGGTTTGAATTATCAGGTGTATGCCGATGCTTCTGGAATCGGTCTAGGTTGTGTTTTGATGCAAGAGGGTAGGGTAATTAATTACACCTCTCGTCAACTAAAACCCCACGAGAAAAACTATCCAGTTCATGACCTTGAACTTGCGGCCATAATATTCGCCTTGAAAATATGGCGTCACTACTTGTATGGAGTACAATGTTCAATTTTCACTGATCATCAAAGTTTGAAGTACATCTTCACCCAGCGAGAGTTGAATTGCCGTCAAAGAAGATGGTTGGAACTTATGAGTGATTATGATCTCAGTATCCAGTATCATCCAGGAAAAGTGAATGTTGTGGCCGATGCTCTTAGTCGTCGTGCTACTCTAACCTCTATGATTGCCTCCAATTTCTTAGAACCTGAATTTTGTAAGCTCGAGATTACTCCAATTAATGGCGATATGCTGAGTTCGCTATTAGCAAATATTAATGTGGAACCCACTTTCCACCGAGATGTCTCCATCTCGCAAACCAAAGATGGTGAGTATCTGAAATTTAAAGCAGATATCGAAGGTGGTCGTCGTCAGGATTTGCAGTTGCAGAATGGTGTAGTTTATCAGGGCAATCGATTGTGGATACCTAAATCTATGCATCAAGAGGTTTTAGTCGAAGGTCATAATTCTGGGTATCATATTCACCCAGGCAGTACTAAGATGTATCAAGATTTGAAGCAATCAATTTGGTGGCCAGGTATGAAGAAAGATGTAGCTGACTTTGTGGCCAAATGCCATGCCTGTAATCTAGTAAAGGCCGAACACCAAAGACCTGGTGGTCTTCTGCATCCGATAGATATTCCTGAATGGAAATGGTTCGATATATCAATGGACTTCGTCATGGGATTGCCTCGTGCTAAATCTGGTGCCGATGCAATCTGGGTTATTGTTGATCGATTAACTAAATCAGTGCATTTCCTTCCTATTCGTCAAACTGATTCAGTAGAGAAGTTGGCAAAGCTCTACATCAAGGAGATTATCAGATTGCATGGAATTCCAAAGTCAATTGTATCTGATAGAGATAGCAGATTTACTTCCAAGTTTTGGCAGGCTGTGCATCAAGATCTGGGAACGACTCTAGCCATGAGTACAGCTTTTCATCCTCAGACGGATGGTCAGACTGAGAGAGTAAATCAAGTTCTGGAAGACTTGCTTAGAATCTGTATCCTTGATTTTGCTGGTTCCTGGGAAGATCACATCCCATTAGTGGAGTTTGCCTATAACAACAGTTTTCAAGCCAGTATTAAGATGGCTCCTTATGAAGCTTTGTATGGTAAAAAATGTAGTACTCTGCTAGCTTGGTTTGAAACAGGAAGTGTTCAATTGTTTGGTTCAGAATTGGTAGAAGAAACCAGCAGCAAGTTCAGGTTAATTCAGCAGAGAATTCGTTCAGCTCAAGATCGTCAGAGTAAGTATCATGACTCTTACCACCGTCTCTTAGAATTCAATGTGGGAGATTCTGCTTATCTGAAGGTCAGCCCAATGAAGGGTGTTTTTAGATTTGGTGTAGCTGGGAAACTCAGTCCCCGCTATGTAGAACCTTTCAAAATCTTGGCCAAGGTAGGGTCATTTGCTTATCGGCTAGGCCTACCTGATGGCTTCGCAGCCGTTCATAACGTATTTCATGTATCCTCATTGAGAAGATATCTTCGAGACCCTTCTAATCTCGTTCAACTCCCAGCAGTAGAAATTCAACCTGATCTTTCGTATGCCGAAGAACCTATCAGAATCTTAGCTCATGATCAGAAGCAGCTGAGAAATAGTTCAATTCCTATGGTCAAAATTCAGTGGAAGAACCGATCGTTGGAAGAATCTACTTGAGAAAAAGAGGTGGATATGGGCAATAAATATCCCCAGCTCTTTGCAAATCCAGGTACTATTCATTTCTTCTCCTTCAATTGCATCTAAAACTCGTATTGTCGCAATAGAATATTTCTTCACTTAGGCGATGTCGGGGATGACATCGTTCTTAAGTGGGGGAGTTTGTAACAACCCTAGATTGTTACCCTAGCTAAAACTAGAGTAATTAAGCTAAACCAAGGTTTAAATTTTGATTCCATTGGATTCAATGGGTCATTTAAACCTAAACTTAGAAATTTGAAATCAATTGGAGATAAATTGGAAAATTTGGTATTTTTGGCTATTCTTAAGCCCTGAAAGATACCTAAATTATTTTGATCTCCAAATTGAAATCTGATTTTATTTTTAAATTTCTCATACCCAAATTAGCTAAGGGTGAATTTTTGGGAATTTTTGGAGCTCATTTGGTCCTAAATTGAATTTGGGAAATTTTAGAATAATTAATATTTATTTAAATGGATTTTAATTAATTAAATTAAATTATTTAAGAAAATTAATTCTGTGGGATTTGCTGTCGGGACCGGGGCAGATCCGCTGTGGGGTCCCGACAGCGGCGCACGGTTTTAAGCCAGCAGGATCTTTGGCGTGCATCACAGCGCAGGATCCAACGGCCCACGTCACTCCACCCGTGATTTGATCTCAGACGCTCGATCGGCATCTGGGATCTGACGTCTGAGATTCAATTCGCGCGGCCGTTACCCAGGACTTCCATCAAGCCGTCGAATCCCAACGGCTCCGCGCATCAGACGGCCCCCGATCTCCCGGTCGCTGTTCACCTTCGTCTTCGCAGAGATTCGGCCGACAGCAGAAATTTGCCACGTCAATTTTGTCTACCACTCTCCCGCCAGCTCACCCAAGTCGTTAGCGCCTTCCTGTTTATGGTCGAGCCTTCGAAAGCAACCCAGAGGGTGGGATCACCCCATTCTGGGTTGGATGAAGGAACCTCTGGTCCGAGGCCTTGTCCCAGCTTCAGTTTCCACTCCTAAGTTTTGCCTCAGCCTATAAATACCCTCCCTGAATCACAGTGAGCTCCTTTGCTCACTGTGATCCCTGCGCTAGCCAACTGAAGGTTCTGGAACTTCTCGGTGAACCAGGTGGCCATTCCTGCTGTAGCTACTGATAGAGGGTGAGGTCTGGAGTTCAGACCCCCTTGAAGAGCTCCTGGAATCTCTGCGTGCACTCGAGACGGCCTGCATTCTCTGAGAGTCTTCGAACTGAGGTACAACCTCCCCCATTCTCAGTAGAGCTGGTTTCAGCTCGTTCTGCTCTCAATTGAGCTTAGGTGCTGTGCTAGGACCTTTCCTTAGCTCCTAATGGTCGTCATGGACGTCCAGTGAGCCTTGGCAATGCGCCAGACGGCCTAAGCACCGTCTGAGGACGCACTGCCAGTCGAGCCAACCCACGTGAATATGGCGTGCTCCCGAGCCATTTTAGCCCTCTGAGTAGTATCGAAACCCTCAGAGAAATAATTGTAACTGGTATCGAGGGTTGGGTTCGACTAGATCGATCAATTCGACTGAACTTGATCGATCTAGTCGAAGCGCTGAACGGCAGAAAATGCCGAGCAAGACCCCAAGGATCCGGACCACCCCAGAGCCTCGCGTGTCACCCTATCGCTTCCTCCTTGATCCCTGAACGTGTAGGGATCAAGATCAAGGCGACCCGTGCTCTCTGTGAAGAGAATTATCTCCTCACAGGTCTGCCAGCCGATGGATTTAGGCCGAATAAGCATCCAGCGAACCCGAGCGTCCCAATGAGGGTTTCTTAGCTCAATCAATGCGTCTGAGGTCAGGCAACGTGTAGCCATCGAAATCGCGGCGCGGCATGACCGGAGTGCGGCGAATTTGGCGCTGGAAGTCCGCCTCGGGAATTAGGGCTACGGGCGCGATCGGGAGGAAGACGAAGACGCGATTTTGGGCCGGGCCGAGCCCTGTCCCTCGCGGTTCTGATTTTGGGCCGCAGTTAATTAATATTTATTGGAGTGTATTTTTAATAGTTATGATTTAAATTAATTGAAACATATAGTTTTAATTTAAACAAATATTCAGAATAAATTAATTGAATAACTTTAGATCCACACATCCAAATGGTATGATCCAATATACCATTTGAATCAGAAAAAATCTAGGAATCTGAATCTAAAATAAAATTCCAAATCTAATGGTTGGATTTAAAAATATTAACTGAAACATTTCTGTTCTTAAATAAATCATATAAAATCACCTAATTATCCAAATTGTGAGTTTAAGGGCTCTGATTGCTCCTTATGACATAAGGAACAATTCCAGACCCTTAAAATCTATTTTAGATAATTAATTTTCTTAATCACTCCTTAATCACCCTAATTAAGGATTAGTGAACTTAACCCTAATTAAGCCTCTGAATTGAGTGAGGGTTGTTCCTAACCTTATATTAAGTCAATTAGAATCTAAGTGTAGAGTTGGATTGCCCTAAATTGCCTTAATTTTACTAATCACCCTAAGTGGCTTAATTAAGTGATTAGTGCTAATTAAGATCAATTAGGTCTTCAAAACCTAAATTTTGGGTGTTTCCCACTTTACTAAGTCATGTGAAACATATTAAAACAGATTAGAACCAATTTGGGTAAGTAAACCCTAAAATCCCAATTTTAGCCTTAAGAGGGGCATTTTGGTCATTTTGACCAAAATGTGGATTAATGTCCCTCAAGGATTGAAAATTTCAGTAATATACTTTAAATTAAATTGGAAATGTTCTCCGAAATCTTAGAACAATAATATTATTCATAGGATCCTTAAATCATCAAATCTTCATTTAATCCTTAAATAAGATGCTTAACTCTTAAGCATTCCATTTAAGGATCATTTGACCTGAAAATTGAAATATAATAATAAGAATTGTCAATTGTATCATTAATAAACTCAGATAAGATAACTTAAGAGCTTAGTATCAAAAGATAAGGAATTAGAAAAGTTTAAGTTAAGAATCCAGCTTAAGATCTAAAAGTGATCAAACTTAGACTCTTAGATCTTAAGTAATCTAAAGAGATTATTATGAGTTAATGGTTAACCTAATGTTTAGAACTATTAATCCTTATAGTAATAAGCCCAATATAGCTAGATGTTGAACCTAAATGCTAAAGAAAATGCAATTGGAATCTCCTAAGCTAATATCTAGTTTTAATGTCTATAGTGATCAAATCTCAGATCTTTGGATCTTAGATCTTAGACTTAGATCTTCATTTTGAATCAAACCACCTCCAATTGAAATTCTTTAATGATTGATTATTTAATCTTTTGAAACCTCCCATGCGGGTAATGAAATTATATTAAAGATTGAATATAGATCTTAGAGTCTCAAGTTCTTAACTGATTATTTTATCTTATAATTAATAGAATAGCCTTTCACTAAGATCGTAGTTCCTGAATCTTTCAACTTATAGGATCCTTTACCCTTGGGATTAAGTGAGAAACCTAGATCCTATTTTAGTATCACCTTGGATTAAGAATTTAAACTCAACATAGGGTTTAAGTTCTAAATCCTTAAATCTTGATTTATTTGATCAAGATTTGGGTAAGAGAGTAAAATATTCATAAAATTAGGTCATTGATTTGCTTATTTAAACCATATAGTCGTCACATGATTTTTGATTAGAACTTGTTAAGTTCTAATATTTGACTTTAATGACGTAAATCTGAGATTCTACTCGATAGCTGGATATCGAAGATCCTAAGCTTGTACTTTCTCATAGTAGTTAGATTTGGAAATTAGACAACAACAGATATCACATAAGTCTAGATTAAGTCTCTTGCTTACTTTGATTAGATTGCTTTGCATACTTTGGATTTTGAGCTTTAGCCCTTGAGCATAATAGGAATACTTAGGATGATGTATCCTAAGCTAGTATTGAATTTACATATCATTCAGTTTTGTTTTGTCACAGTTAGTAGAATATGACCTAGTTGAGTCTGCCTCTTCAGTAGTAGTATTGTATAGACTGGACTCAAACCTAGCATATTTGGATGGCTAGGCTGGGGATTGACTGATTGATTGATATTGGAGGCCCTGTATGGCCTATTGGCTGGTATGGCAGTACTAGAACTTAGGCATATTACTACTTTACCTGTATTGTATTGTTTTGATTTCTGGTTTGTTTTGCCACATGCTTCAGTGGCCTTATTTTCAGTATTTTCTCGCTTTGCCACATGTCTCAGTGGCTTCACTTATCATATATTGCTTTGCTTTTCGCCACATGTCTCAGTGGCCTTTCTTTTCATATTAATCTGCATGTTGTATGTATATTTTATGGCTTAGATATATGTATAAATGGCATGTTTAGGATGCTAGAATTTTATTATATTCAGTACTCGTGTTTTTTTATACTCAGCATGTTTTACTTCGATCATAATCATGTTAGGATCATGTTTATTCAGTAGTTGCAGTTATTTTTGCTCTTAGCCTTACCTTGCTTATTTTGAGTCTATATGTTACTTTACATATATGTTGCATGCTATAAATAGATAGTTTATAGTATCCCAGTTCTTTCATAGCTTATTGCACCCCTTTACTGCTGCATGTATAGTTAAATTTAAATGTGATATCCTTTAATATTCAGTTCACTTTAAATAGCTTAAAATGTACTTAGACAATTGTCTAACTGTAACATTTTTATTTTGTTGGCTGGGGCCCTGGCATTTGTGATACCGACAAATGTCAGATTTAGACTTGTTCGTGGGCAGTATCGTTGAGGAGGAGCCAGTTCAGGAGGAGGACCTTCCAGCTGCTGTCTAGCTAGCTTTGCCTTGTTATTCCAGTGAGGATGAGAGTCTTTCATTCTTCAATTATTCATTTCAGTTTGTAATAATTAAACTTTCTGGATGTACTTTACTTTCTGCATTATGATGAGTTACTATATTGCATTTTCTTTTCCTACTATGTATGCTTGTGGATGTTACTCTATTTTATATTGCTTCTGCCACTTTGATATTTATATTTATGAATGTTACAGCACTTGGTGACAAGTCCTTGCCTTAAGGCAAGTTGGGTTCGCCTAACTTTACTTAAGTTGGGGATTTGCCACAGTTGGAGCACCGTACTTCCTTATTGTCAGTACGGGGGCCCCACACTTAGTCTTGGAAGATTTACTTTAACGGGGCTGTATTCGTCTAATCCCTCAGAATAGCACTTGGTCATAAGTCCACATTGGAGTGAATTAACCAATCCTAAATGTTACTGAATTACTCCAGTACTATGGGTATACCCTATTATGCCCAACCAATAATTTGGGTTCAGCAGATTCTATTTAATCGACAAAGATTTATCAAATCTATTTATCCTTACTCTAAGTAAGTGTATCCTACACAAGGCTCCAAGGATGTGATCAAAAGATCACTCAACATAGGTTGCTACCATAAGGAATGAGTCACATTCTAAGTAATTTAGGTGATTCCTACCACAAGGTATCAAGTTCAACTTCTAAAGTTATGAAGGATCAACTAGGTTTCTACCTCAATAAGTTATAAAAGTCCTCCCTACCTCAATATATCATTAGTTAAGGTCTTTAACCATTTCAATGACGAATCCTATAGTAAGACCCTTACGATCCCACTTTCCTACTTTTTAAGGTTTACTAGTTATACTTAGGTTGAGGTGATCAGATCAGATGATTAAAATTTTATTTGATCATTTCTTATTCTACAATCATGGGATAAAATAAAAGATCTTATTATAGTTAGATCATTGTATAAATCATTATAATTTTATTTCCATCTTATGCTAATTATCTTATATAAGAGAAAATTAATGATCTAAAGTTTAGATTCAGATAATTCAATCATACATATCCAATATTATCCTTAGCACTTCTAATTTGATGATTTAAGATCAATATCAAAACATATGCATTATTGGAATAATGTCAATTGAATTATCTTTCAATCAAGTTGATTAATTAGGTGATTAAGATTTAGATCCTAATCAAGACAAGTTAAGGTTTAACCCCTAACCTTTCTATCATTAAGACCAATGTTAATTTAAAGGTCAATGACAAATCAATGGATTGTTAGTATATTATTAATGTCAAACTTTAGGTTTAGATTAAGTATCATATACTTAATCAAGTTATCAAGATTTATATGTTCATGTAAGCACATTTAAGTGTTCAAATAAATATTAAAGTTTTTTAACATACATCCTAGTATTATGAAAACATGTAAATGAAAAGATGACATATCATAAAAAGGTAATTAATGCTAATCAAATTCTAAATCAAGCCAAAGAGATTAGCACTTAATCACAAATCTAAAAGATCTAAGTTTCATGCCATTTAGGTTGTTAATGTTTGCCTATTTGATACATGCTTTTAAGGGTTCTATTACTTAGCATTTAGCATGACATATATTTAAAGTACATAGTAAATTATTGAGCACATTAAGAATGGCAAAGTTTCAAATAAAATTTTAACATAGAATTTTATGCAATGTTCAATTTTAGTATAACTTAGCCTCACTAGGGTCCTAGGGGTCCTAAATTACTAAAACAAGGTAGTTTTGGCCATTTCAGCCAAGACTAGGCAGTTTTACAAAATCTGGGCAGTTTTTGAAATTTCTGGGAATTTTGCAAACTTGGGCGCTGCAGCGCGCTGAGTGCGCTAGAGGGCTTTCCGCGCGGCAGCGCGTGGTAGCGTTTCCCTCGCCGAAATGCGTTGCGGTCTGCTGTAGCACACTATGATGCGTTGTAGTGATCCGATTTGCAAAATCGTTGTTCAGTTACTTTCACGATATGGTTTTATGATTTCTGCGGAATTACCGCTGCAGCGTGCTGGAGCGGTCCATTTTGCAAATTACTGTTCAATTAATTTATTTTTGACATTTCCTAAACCCCAAAATATTTCCGCTATAGTCCGCTGCAGCGCGCTACAGCGCGCTGTAGCATCCCATTTTGCAAATTACTGTTCAATTACTTTTATGGCCATTTTCCTAAGTCTCTCATGAAATGCCGCTGCAGCGCGCTACAACGCGCTGTAGCTGTTCATTTTGCAATTCTACTGTCCAATTAATTTTATTAATGTTTTCCCTAAGTTTCTGCCGAAATGCCGCTGCAGCCCGCTGCAGCGCGCTGTAGCGGCAGACGGTGATTTCGCCAGGTGCGAAACCCGTGATGCCCTTCTTTCAAGTTTAATTACTCCTTATCTAGAGCGTTCCATGAGTGGTGTCATATATCAATGGAAATGTATTTCCGATACCTTTCCATCGACATTAAAATCGACACAAACGGAGCATCCTAGCTATACTAAAAATGTAGATGAATGATAGGGTAAACGAAATAGACAAAAAATAGAGCATATTTCTTTGAAGCTTTTAAGAGCCTTAATGGCTTTCATTCATGCATATGGACTTCCAAGGCTGTATTCTAGCATAATAACAACATGTAGAAGGCAAAATGAGAGGAGCAAATGGGTACCTTTATGTTCTTGGAAGGAGAGGAAGAGGAAGGGATCTTTATCTTCCTTCAAACCTTAGGTAAGAGCTTCTTCTTTCAGCTAAGGGAGGAGAAATGGAGGAAGGTGGGGAGCTCTAGATGGGCAACAAGGGGAGAGAAGAGGGGTTCAAGCTCCTACTTAAAGGAGAAGAGGAGGAGGGAGGCTCCATTATTGGCTATAGAGGAGCTAGAGGGGGGAGGGATGGCTTTAGCATATAATGTGCAAGGGAGGTAAGGGGGTCAGCCGCATGTAAGGAACTGCCAGCTGAAAAAAAATTTAGAAATAGATGGGGAAATTGCATTTTGAGGACCCAAAGATTGCTTATTTATTTTTCTTATTTATTTAAAAATTCAGATTTTAAAATGTGTTCCGAAAAATTCCAAAAATTCACCCCTAGCTAATTTAGGGGTGATGAATCCAACGGCGAAGTCGGATTTTGATTTCGAGGTCAAATTAAATACCTCAATTTTTTAATTAATTAAATATTAAAATAATTTAAGATATTAGATTTAGCTCTGAAATGCTCCAAACCTTTAGGGTTTGGTTCTAATGACTATACAAACTTAATGGAATGATAATTATAATATGATTAGGCTAAAATTAAGTTGAGTAACTACCTTGGGTTGTTACATCTCATCCCATCTACTTTGCTGAGCAGTAGAGCATGGTTAATGGAGAACTTAGTTCTCAAGTATCAATCTTTTGAGAGAGCTACCAAGGGAGGGTGCAAGTGAGCTTGAGAATTTTGTCACATAATTCTCAGCTCTACTTGCACTACCTTCCTTGCTCTTACCCAATTGATGAGCATTGGAACACAAGCTCTTTTAATTTAAATAAATAAAAATTTAATTCATCCAAGCATTCATTCAATATAAAAAATTAACAATACAATAAATAGTTTTTCATTACAATTAAACAATATCATCATACACCAATATTTCCCTTACATAATTCTATAACTACATCTCAATCCTCTCCAAGAGGTTCTTAGCCTTCCATACTAAGCAAGAAAGAACATACATGCAAAGAAAAGTGAACATCGCCATCAGGTCACTACAAAAAATTAATCAAGAGAGTTTAGGAGAAATACAAGAAATCACTCGGAGGTTTTCTAGGGTTCTCTTTACTTATCTTGCGCTGTCCTCTTGAAGCTCCACCCTTCGTTCTTTGCTGTCTATTCTTCCTTCCTGTTCTTGGACCTCTATTCCCCTTGGAGAGTTCTCATTCTTTTCTCTTCCTATAGCCTTTCTTTTGGTCTTTTGAGTAGCAAAGGTTGGAACCCTTTCAATATCTGAGATTGGCCCTTAAATAGGGATGCACTCAGCCTCAAAGCCTTTAATGTGTGACATTTCCTCTTCCTTGATTTAATTCCAATCCATTTTAATGTTTTTATATATTTAAACTATTAAGATTCAGTAGGGATTTAATATATCAGTTTTCAAGAGGCTGGGGGTGTGGCGCCCCACCCCTTAATCCACAAGATTAAGCTAAGGGGTGGTGTGTTACTCTAGCTAACCCCTTCACTTATTATTGGATTAGGATGAAATCCATAATCCACCTAATAAGGGAAGGAGTAAGCATATAATCAAACATTCAGTCACTTAATAAGAATTCATTACATAGTGCGAAAGCGATTTACAATAAGAAACATCCGAGCATCACAACATCAATATAAAGAAATACACATCTCATAATATAAGCATAAAATCTAAATACACAGTCATGAGTACCTTTATTATTTCATCAATTTAAGTTCAAAATAATAAAGATAAAGTGCGCTCATCCTCACTAATAAAGGAAAGACTAAATAGCTGCTTCTTCCACAGGCTCCCCCTCCGGATATGGCTCCACACCTAGCTCCTGATCGTCTAACTGAAGAGGATCTGTCATTGCCAGTTTCACAATATAGGGCCCCCAGCCAAAAAAAGAAAAATCTTATGTTAGACAATTGTCTAAGTACATTTTAAGCTGATAAGTTTTATATGTGTTTTGTAATATCACCATTTTACCATTTCTAAGCAATAACCATACAAATATAGGAGCAACTAGTAATGCCAAAAAGGAAGGAAAAGCTATAAATAATCATTTATAACTTAAGTAAAAAGAAAGGCTAAGATATGCCTCAAATATAAGCTAAACAAGGTAAGGGATAAATATAGATAATCAAATAAGTACTATAAGAGAAATACTATATCCTAGATATGCTGGTGATCAAAAAAAATATGTCAATTAAAATAACAGAACTCAGTGATGATACATATAAATAGCAGCAAAGTTCTAACATCCTAAAATATATAAGCAGTACAAAGGAAATAGTTGACTGAATAAAAATGTTGAAAAGTGAACAAAACATCACAACTGCATATATATAAATATCTGTGTATCAACTACCATACAAAAAAGAGCTAATCTAGCCCACCAGATATTGAAGGATCTTAGCACCAGTACGGCTAAGGTACCAACGGTGTACCCCTAGTGTCAACAAAGAGACTAGGCAATCAGCACACCACGAAACAACAGAAGATAAGGTCTTCCCCTAGTGTCAACAAGGAGACTAGGTAATCAAAAGACAATACTGAGAGGCAGCTTAAACACATACAATTATTATCTTCAATTAATCACTTTAATATTTTTATAAAAAATCTAAGGAGTATCCATATTTTCCTAATATTTTATTTATACATCAAAGATCTTATATGATTTGCTCAAAGAAATATGGCACAAAAATACAAAGAATGTGTAGCAACAAACATCAAAGTAAGCAAGGGACTCTACTAAATATGGTGATATTATTTATTTTTTAATTTATCCATTCTAACTATTCCAAGTTACATAAGTTCAGGATAACCATTTTCCTACTATCGAGTGTAACTTAGAAATTCATCCTTATAAGTTAAAAAGGATTAGAACTGATCAGATTCTAATCTAATTCAATCAGATAGACGATTATGAGTTGAATCAATAAATCATGTCCTAATTTTGTGAATTTATACGTTCTATCTAAAATCTGATCAAGATCTTTTAAACCTATAGATTATGGATTAAACACTACGATATTTGGGTTTAATCATATAATCCAAGGTGGGTAAGACTAAGTTCTAAGTTTTATTCTATAAGTGATATATCAGTTAAGGCTAATCCTATTAAGTAATCAAACTTAATAGGATGAATCTCCTATCATAAAATCTAAAGTTAAAAGATAAAATAATTAGAACAAGTTGTAAAATAAAAGGTAAGTCTAGAAACTAATAAAACTAAGGTTTCACCCATTGAGTAACCCATTTACCCAATGAATGAACTCTAACCTATGATCTAGTCCTAGTCTTAGGAAGGGTCCTTAAGGTGTAGTGTTAAGATCCTATGAGACTTAGAAGGATTTTTAGGGATTTCACAAATTTGACCTAAAGACTGATCTTACTCACTCAAAAGTTATTAATACAATTATGACATTAGTTTTAGAGTCTTGGAATGTTAATTAAAGTTTAAGAGTACTTAGTCCAATCTTAGGGCAAAATGACTATTTTGCCCCTACTTAAGGGTCCGAATAGTTAACTTTTGACTTAAGGGTTCAAACTAAATTTTCTTAGTTCCAAGTGATTCCTTACTGTCTAACTTGAAGATAGACAGTAATTACGCCAAATTTGGACTACAAATGGTCAAGTTATGACCAAAATGAGGCCAATGGTATTTTAGTCATTTTCTAAATTTCTAGAATTCAGATCCTAAATATTATTTCGGTTTATTAGTGATATTGAAATTCTAAACTAGTTAGCATCTTGAATTTTTGAATTTGGAGTTGGTTTGACCAAGTTATGGTCATTTGAATTCTATGGGCATTTTGGTCAATTTTCCCTAAAGTCAACTAGGAATTCTAAGGTTGACTTTTTGTTCTGATGTTTAAATGGGAAAACTAATACTACCACAGTGATGGGGCCACTCTCTTGAGTATTTTAAGACCCATATTAACTATGTTTGGTTAACTAGGTCAAAAGTTAAAGGATCCTAAAGAGGTCCTAAAATGTTATATTGTTATACATACCTCGAAATTAAATTCTGTATTACGCCATTTGATTCTATTTATTTTTCTAAGTATTTTGAGACCTATATTGGCTATGTTTGGATTATCCTATAAAAAGTTATTAAACTTTTAAGTTTTACTATTCAAAAATATAATTTATATTATTTTACTGTTCATTTATTCAAATTGAATTAACTTACTGTTCATCCCTAAAGTTATATATATAAATTCTGAAATTATTAATTCTTAATTAATCTGTAATTAATTAGGGCTTAATTATCAATTAGAATTAATTAATTCAATAATTAATTAATTTAAATATTATTATTTTACTATAGAAAAGTAATTAAGTCTAATTACTATTTAACTAACCTTAATTACCTATTAATTAATTTCAGTTACTATTTAATAATAGTTAATTATTCTAATTATTGTTTAAGATTTAATTAATATTAAAATATTCCTAATTATTCTTTAATTATTAATTACAGTTAATTAATTATATAAGTTACTGTTTAAAAGTAATTAGCACTGATTATAATTAATTAACCATTAACAGCAATTAATTAATGACTAGTCAATAATTAATTTATTTAATTATCTATCTGAGATGACAGTGGGCCCCACCTATGACACGTGGCAGCGCCTAATTGGGCGCTGCATTATGTGTGGGCCACACGGTACACGTGGCACACACAGTGGCTGCCACGTGGCTCTGTGGGCCCTACAGGGAAGTCGAAAGGTTTCAGGATACCTGACAGTGGGCCCCACCTGATACCTGGCGTGGTGGGCCCCACGGCCGTAGCCGAAGGGTCGCGGGCTCTGCGTGTGGGCCCCACGTGGCACGTGGCGTGCCCGGAGGCTGTCACGTGGCGTAGTGGCCCCACCTAGGCTTACGCGGACCCGACGCGGTCGGCTCGGGCTCTGGTCGACCCGGCCCGACCCAGACTTTGTCTCCCTTGCGGAGGCGTCCCGATGGCACCGGGCTAGGGCACGGCTTTTGCCGGCCTTCCTGGTGCTAGACCACCTCGGCCCGCACGGCCGACGGTAGCCCTTGACGAGGCCAACACGTCGGCGGGCGGACCTTCGCCGGAGGTGGCCGGAGTCACCGGCAAATCCTAACCCTAGGACCTATTACTCGGGCCAGCTACGGGTAATGGATTTGACTGTGGATCCTACCCCGATTCCGGCCGATCGAAGCGTTGATCATCGGATCGGATCCATCTACTCGACAATCAACGACATGGAATAGCTATGCGAATTTGTATCGTAGCAATTCAACGAGAATCAGAGGGTTTTGGGGTATACCTGATCGACGGTCTACTTCCTTCGGGATCTCGAGAGGAAGGGGCCGCACCCTTCGATTGCTCTGCTCGAACCTGGAGAGTACTAGAGGTCGAGGAGCATCCCCAGGTTCTTAGGGAAGGTCCCGGTGGATTCAACAAGAATCGGAGGGGTTTTGGGGTATACCTGATCGACGGTCTGCTTCCTTCGGGATCTCGAGAGGACGGGGCTGCACCCTTCAATCGCTCTGCTCGAACCTGGAGAGTACCAGAGGTCGAGGAGCATCCCCGGGTTCTTAGGGAAGGTCCCGGTGGAGGCCACGAGGTCGGGGAGGGTTCGGACTGGCCCGGAGGGGCGGCGGGGATGGAGAAGCCGAGGAAGACGCGTCTGAGCCGTTCGATCGATCCTGATCGGACGGCTCGGATCCGTCTGATCCGATCCGACGAAGGAAGCGACGGTGTCGACTGAAACTGACGTCGCACGCGGTTAAGTGAACTGCGCCATCAGTTAATAAATAAAATAATATATAATTAATATTAAATAATTAATTATCTAATTCCCAATTTAATTTAGATAATTAAATTATTTCCAGAAAAATTTCAAATATTCATCCCTAGCTAATTGAGAGTGAGAAATGCAATGGCGAGGTCGGATTTTTGATCCGACGAGTATTTTAATTTCTTAATTTTCGGGGTTTTTAGATATTATTAAAATATTCGTCGAAATTTCGACGACTTCCGATTGACACAAAAACATCACCCCTAGCTAATTTGGGGTCAATGAACGCAACGGCGATATCCATTTTTTGATCGGAGGTCAATTTAAATAGGTCAAATTTTTAGGTATCCGGATTTTCCAGAAATCAGGATTTGATCCATTTGGCTCCTGATTTGGATTAGGTCTTAGAGGTTGACTCCAATTGACCTAATTAGCACTCATGATTATATTTAAGACTAAGATTAGTCCTAATTGACTAAAGTAATAACCTGAGTTATTACAGGGGGAGGCCAAAGGTCACATTTTTGTGGCCTTCCCTAAGCTTCTTAACTGCTATTTTCTGAAAAATTATGGGTCGTCCGCTGTGGCGCGCGGCGGCATCATCGTTTCAATTACTGTTCTGCTGCGGCGCATTGGCAGCCGTGTTTAATTCCTGTTCCGTTGTGGCAGTAGTGCTTCAAACGTATTTCCAGCACATAAGTTAGTATCTTTTTCGTTCGGTCGTTGCAGCGTACACTGAGGTGCGCTGCCGCGCCCTACAGCGGACAACTTGCGGAATCACTATTATTTAGTTTTACTACAATTTTATAAAATGAAAATTCACCTACTGCGGCGCGCTACAGTGAACAACTTGCAGGATCACTGTTCAATTACTTGTTTATAAAGTTTTAATAATCAACGATAAATAATGCTGGAGCATGCTGTGGCGCACCGTGGCGCGCTGCGGCGTGCAACTTGCGTATTTACTATTCAATTACTTGTTTATAAGATTTTAATAATCAACAAGGAATGACGATGTAGCATGCTGCTGCGCGCTGTGATGCGCTGCAGCGTGCAACTTGCATTTTTACTATTCAATTACTCATTTATATGGTTTTAAATTATCCTTATCAATACGATGTTATGGCGCGCTGTGGCGAGCCGTGGGGCGCTGCAGCGGTCTTGCTCTAGGTTTGCAGTTCTACTTTAAGTAAGACGTTTTTAAGGGGACGTCATGGCGCGCTGTAGCGCGCTGTGGCAATTTTTGTCCAAAATTTGGTAAATCAGCTATTGCAGTTTGTTTTCTTCATTTTCCTAAAATGACATCCATTTATACTCAAAGTATAGGGAAATACATAGTGATATGAATGTTTAAACACTAGAGTTTTGCTACAAATTCCGGCTATATCAATATGCTCCTTCTCTTCTTCAGTCTTCGGCATCTACTCCTTTGATAAGCTGAAGTGACTTGCTAGAAGAGTGCCAACTGGCTTCACCTCACACATGTTGAATTTTTTTAGTACCTTTTCAACATATTTTTTTTCTGACAGCTTCAAAATTCCTGCACTTCTTCCCCTATTGATTATCATTCCAAGAATCTGCTTGGTCGGCCCCAAGTCCTTCATGTTAAACTCTTTTGACATTAGTTCCTTCAGCATCCTTATCTCCTCCATGTCCGATCATGCGATCAACTTATTATCCACATACATCAACAGAATGATATAGGAGGACTTACACTATTTTATATAACAACAGTGATCCACCTAGAATCTTTTGTACCCTGATTCTAACATGAACCTATCAAATCTCTTATACCACTGCCTTGAAATTTGTTATAAGCCATAGGGACTCTTCTTGAGGTTGTACACTAGCTCAGCTTTTTCTTTCTCTTGAGTTTTGTACCCTTCAGGTTGTTGCATGTGCAGCTCCTCCTCAAGCTCTCCATGAAGGAATCCAGTTTTGACATTTATTTGCTCCATATGCAAATTCTCAACTGCAATAATATTCAACACAACCTTGATGGTTATCATCTTCACAACTGGGGCAAAGATCTCACTGTAGTCAGCCCTATGCTTTTGCTAGAAGCCCTTTACTATAAGTCTCTCCTTGTAGAGCTTGCTCACATTTGGTTATTCTTTCACCTAATAAACCCACTTATTCTGAAGAGACTTCATCCCAACTGGTAGAGGTGCCAATTCTCATGTACCATTTGACATGAGTGAGCCATATCATCATTCATGGCAGCCTCCCACTTGATTGAATCTTCAACTTGAAGTGCTTCTTCCAAGCTTTCTGGTACACCACCATCTGTTAGTAACAAGTAAAGTAAAGAAGGAGTGTACCTCTGTGGCGGTCTTGTGACTCTTATGAAACATTTTAGCATGGGTGTTTGTGATTCAACATTGACACCCTCCTGAGCTTCTTCATGTACTCCAACATTTGTCTTAACACTACCATCAATTTCTATGTGCCAGGGCTCAACATTTGAAGCATCTTTAGAATCAGTCTTGACTCCAATACAATCCTTGTACATTTTACTTTCATTAAAAGTGACATCCCTGCTTTTGATGACCTTCTAGTTCTGATTATCTAAGAATCTGTAACCAAACTCTCTCGTTCCATATCCAACAAATGTGCACTTGATCGCCTTTGTGTCAAGTTTGCTCCTATATCGTAGATATGATGAGCAGCCAAAGACCTTGAGGTGGTTCAGTTTCACCTCCTTTTCGCTCCAAGCTTCCTTGAGAATCCCTTCATTCAATAGTATGAAAGGTCCACGATTGATCAAGCAAACAGCTGTGTTAGTAGCTTTAGCCCAAAACTTTTTTGGGAGACCCGTATGCAATTGCATGCTCCTAGCTCTTTCTGTGATTGCTCTGTTCATATATTTGGCAACACTATTTTGCTATGGAGTTATTAGGACTGTTAACTCCCTCTTGATGCCTCTCAAGATACAGAACTCCTTGAACTCCCTATCATAGTATTCACCGCCATTATCAGACCTTAAACACTTAAACTTTAACCTTGTTTCATTCTCCACCAAAACTAATCACTTTCAAAACACATCAAATACATCATATTTATGTTTCAGAAAGTAAACTCATACCTTCCTCATATGGTCATCAATGAAGGTGACAAAATATGTTGCTCCACCTATGGAAGAAGTAGGAGCTCGCCCCCATACATCTATATGCGCTAGCTCAAGTTTCCTACTTTTCAGCTCTCTTCCAACTTTAGAGAACGAAACCTTATTCTGTTTGCCTAGCACATAGTCTTTATAGAAATCCAAGTCTACTAACTTCAGTCCTTGGAGCTTCCCCTTTGACTATAGGGATTTCAATCCCCTCTTGCTCATATGATCAAGCCTCCAGTGCCATAGATCTGCATCTATCTCTTCTATAACTGCAATAGAATCAGACACTTTATTGATCAGGTAAAGTGTACCTTCCATATTGCCTCGTTCAATAATGAGTACATCCTTGGTGACCTTTCACGAGTCTTTAGTGAAACAAGTGTTGCAGCTCTCTTTGGCTAACTGGCTCACAGAAATCAGATTTCTCCTTAGACATGGCACATGTCTAACATCTTTGAGCTTCCAAATTGTGTCACTTGGTAGCTGAACATTCAAAACACCTCTATCAATGATGCCTCATACCTTATCATCTCCGAGGTATACTTACCCCAAATCACCCTTGGTGTAGTTCTTGAAGGCACTCCTTGACGGAGTCAAATGAAATGATGCGCCTGACTCCACTACCCAGAACTCCGTATTGACAAGTGAGAGGATCAAAGCTTCCTGATCCTCCTTAGCTGAGATATTTATAGTGGGGTTCATCATTTTAACTCCACCACTTGGCTTCTTTATGATAGGGTAGTCTTTCTTGAAGTGACCTGCCTTCCAACTGTTCCAGCAGTCCGGCTTTACTTTTTGAGGTCTTGATTTTTCTCATTAAGACATTAATCTATTTCTATTATGTCTTCTTTTAATGTGTCTTCCTCTGCTTTCAACATTCAGTGTTGAGGTGGATGCCTCCCCATTTATCATAAACCCAACAATGTTATTGAATCTCAACGACACATTTCCTGATGAACTGTTGATCGCTATAACAAGCCCATCCCAACTATCCGACAATGAAGAGAGGAACAATAAATCTTAGACCTCGCCATCAAAACTGAAGACCACCGAACTTAACTAGCTCATCACTATGTTGAGCCCATTGAGGTGTTCGGTCACTGAATAGCACTCCATCATCTTCATGTTAAACAATCTCTTTATCAAGAAAACTTTTTTTAAAGCCGAGGGCTTCTCATACATTTTTGTCAAGGCATTCATGAGATCTACAGTAGTTCTCTCATTAATAATGTTAAAAGGAACACAAGAAGACAATGATAAATGAATCAAACCCAGTGCTGTTCTATTGAGAACTTCCCATTCTTTGTTAGTCATAGTTGCAGGTTTTCGGCGAGCTCCTTTCAATGGAAGATATAACTTTTTATGGTAAAGCAGATCCTTCCATCCGCATTTTCCAAAACTCAAAGTTCGTTCTGCTGAATTTCTCTAACTTGTGTTTTATCTCATTGGTAAATTCTCCCACTCAAAAAATAAACCCTTCCAACAAGGTAACATCACGCTCTGATACCACTTGTGGGAGAATAAACTCTCAGCACCACCGAGCACACTCTCTGCAGCGAAAGCGGTTTGACAAGAGCGCTCAATTGAAAACTGGGGTTACGTTGATGGTTACTAAGCAAATCCAAAATCACAAAATCACTTATAAAAAATTGCAGCACATGTATGCAAAGACAATCAATCACAAACATGCAAGGCATCCAAACACAAAAGATTACTTGGAAAATCTAAGAATGATAAAAACCACGGAACCACACCACAGAAAAATCCACTATAAACTTGAAGATTACTGAGTTACAAAGAGCTGATCTTTTAATTGGAATGCACAAGCTCTTACTCAAATATGGAGTGGAGAGGAAGCAGCAACCACCAGGAATCTCTTCTCTAACATGCAAGAGGTTTTTTGCACAGCAACTTCCTTAGGGCTTCACCTTGAAATCTCCTCCTCACAGTAAGCACACACCCTCCATCTGAAATGTCAATATTGGAAACTCCTCCCAACTTGTTTACTTAAGTACCCAGTTCAATTTTAGACCCTAAAAGGTCCAAAATACCCTCCAATTTACTTAGCACGACGTAGCACCAGTAGCGCCCGAATCTCGAGATGGAACCCACTGTGGCGCGCGGTAGCGCCCGCATCTCGGGATGGAACCCGCTGCTGCATGTAGTAGCGCCCGCCTTTTGAATCACCTACAACTTGGAATGGACCTGCTGTGGCGCGCGATAGCGCCCGTGTCTCGGGATGGAACCCATTGTTGCATGCAGTAGCGCCTGCCTTTCGAATCGCCTACAACTTAGGATGGACCTACTGTGGCGCGCTACAGTGCTGATTTTAACTGCGGTGTGTCGTAGTGCTAGTGTTGCTTCTGAACTTCACTCCTTATTTTGAATCACCTCGAAACCTCCTAGAAGCTCACTGGAGCACCATTATCATCTTTATAATGGACTAAGTGGTCTCCACAACACAACAGGAACCACCCGAAAGCACACCGGAGCACTATTAGCATCTCTAGGATGGACTAAATGGTCTCTACAATATAATAGAGTCCTGGGTTGTGGATTTGGATGCATCCTTTCATGCTACTCCTATGAAAGATGTCTTCAAGAATTACAATAAGGGTAACTTGGGAAAGGTGTATCTGGGAGATGACAAGGCATGTGATATCATCAGTAAAGGTGATGTGGATGTCCAGGTACCAAGCAGTTCTATTTGGAAGCTAAGAGAAGTTAAGCATGTGATGTGTATAAGGAGGAACCTCATTTTAGTTAGCCAGCTATCCAAGTATGGCTACAGTACAACCTTTATAAGGAACTCATGGAAGGTCACCAAGGTGCACTTATTGTTGCACATGGCAATATAGAAGGTACACTTTACTTGATCAATAAAGTGTCTAATTCTATTGTTGCTGCACAATAGATAAACATGGGTTTATGGCATTGGAGGCTTGGCCATTTAAGAGTGAAGGGTTTGAAATCCTTACAATCAAGAGGAAGGCTTCCATAACTGAAGTTAGTAGACTTAGATTTCTATGAAAATTGTGTACTAGGCAAGCAAAAAAATGTTAAATTCTCTAAAGTTGAAAGAGAGCTGAAAGGCAGAAAACTTGAGTTGGTGCATATAGATGTATGGGGGCCAGCTCCTCCTTCTTCCATAAGTGGAGCTACATATTTTGTCACCTTCATTGATGACCATACAAGGAAGTTATGGGTTTATTTCTTAAGACATAAATTGGATGTATTTGATGTGCTTAGGGAATGGCTTGCTTGGTTGAGAATGAGATATGGCTAAAGCTTAAATACTTGAGATCTGATAATGGAGGTGAATACTATGACAAGGAGTTTAAGAAGTTATGTGCCTTAAAAGAAATTAAGAGGGAATTAGCAATTCCAAGAACACCACAACAAAATGATGTTGCAAAACTGATGAATAGGATTATCTCAAAAGGAACCAAAAGCATGAGGTGCATGTAGGTCTCCCAAAGTAATTCGGGGCCAATACTGTTAATATAGTGGTATACTTGATCAATCAGGGACCTTCTGTACCTCTAAATGAAGGGATTCCCAAGGAGTCTTGGAGTGGAAGAAGGTAAACTATACCACCTCAAGGTATTTGGTTGCTCATCTTATGTGAATATTGATGCAGGATCCAAGAATAAGCTTGATGCAAATACCATCAAGTGCACATTTATTGGATATGGCATTGGCGAGTTCGGCTATAGGTTCTAAAAAAATGAGAGCCATAATGTTATCTTAAGCAAATATATCACTTTCAATGAAAGATGTATAAGGATTATTTTGAATTCATGACTGATTCCAAGGTTGCTTTAAATAACGAACACCGACATATGGAAATCGGTGACAGCATTGAGCTAGAGGAGCATGTACAAGAAGATGCTTAGAAGGGTGTTGAACATATTGAACCACAAACAACCATGTTATGGAGATTCACAAGCATCACTAAACTGCAAAAGTTCTCTCATTCTTTGTTTTATCTGTTACTAACGGATGGTGGTGAACAAAAAGCCTTGAAGAGGTGCTTCAAGTAGATGATTCTATCAAGTGGGAGGTTTTCATGAATGATGAAATTAAATCACTCATTTTAAATAGGACATGGGAGTTGGCAGCACTACCAGCTAGAAAGAAGGCTCTTCGAAATAAGTGGGTTTATTGACTCAAGGAAGAACCAGATTGGATCAAACACTACAAGGCCAGGCATTTTGGGGTATTTTGGACCATTTGGGGTTCAATTAGCGCTTGAGTATATAAGGGAACATTATGGAGATATTTTCTAAGGCTTTTGAAGAGGATATCAACCTTAATCAGTTGGTGGCTGCTGTTATTATTCTTTAACCTAGGTGAGAGCTGGTGTTCCCTGGAGAAGAAGAAGTCGATCTGGAGGCTGTGTAAGCAGTAAATCTTTCTTGTTCTTATGAAAGTGAAGCTCTATGTAACTCTGTAATCATCTCGTTCAAAGTGGAAATTTTTTGTGCAGTGCGGCTCCATGATTTTTCCCGTCATTGGGTTTTCCACATAAAAATTCTTGGGTTTGGATGCTTGTGGTTTTATGCATGTGATTATGTTGTGTTCTACTTTGTTTGTGCTTGGATAATTTTGTCTATTGCTTGGTAACCGTCAACGTAACCCCGGTCTGAGCTCAAAAATGCTTCTGCCGGGTGCTCACAACAATCTGTCCATGCCAGAGGAGTTGTAAACTTCCTTCCATGTAATATCTTGTATTGGGCCATACCCATGCTATATTGATAACTATAATTATATGCAAGCTCAACCAGTGATAAGGGGTCATCCCAAATTTCTATAAAATCTAGTACACATAATAGGAGTTAATCCCCTAAGGCTTAATTCGCCATTTTGATAGGACATTCATTCGAGGAGAGAAATTTTATGCTCATTCAGACTTATAATTTAAGATCTCGTTGTACTGTCTAGCATAACCATAATGCGATTATACTATTTTTGTTAGAGATGATAACCATGGGAATTTCATACAATTGTAAATCATCTTGAAGAACAGTTTAGCAAGCTTTTCAACTAGGTTGGACTGTCAAATCAGTAGAAAATGTGCATAAGTTGTGAACCAAGTTGTAATTACCTAAAATTGATATAGAGAAAATCAACTATAAAATTCATGAAGATGCTTTCTCATTTCCACTACAGGATAAGTAAGGGCTGCATAGGTCTTTGATAATATGACATTCTTCCTTTAGTAAGTAGCAGGATTCACAGTATGACACAAATTCAGTACATCTCTTTTTAATCCAAGCCACTAAAAAAATAGTCTTTAAGTCCTTATATATCTTTATACTTCTTAAATATAGATTGTACCTTGCATGATAGTCCTTATTCAAATTTAACTCCACTATATTCCCATAGTGAATAGAAAATACCAACTGAGCTTATTCTAAACTTTAAGCTCCAACTTATCCATCTCATAGATAAGAGTCTCTGTGATAGTTAATCCATGAAGATACCCATGAATTTCCAACTAAGAACATTTACCACAACATTAGCCCTTCCTGAATGATACTCAATGGAAAGGTTGTAGTCTATGGTCAACCTCCTCTATCTCGTAAAGTTCCTTATGTGTGAAAATGTTCTTCCTACCTATATGATACTCAATGGAAACAGAACATACCCATATAAAATCAAAATAAGAATACAAAAGCAATGCTGGTTTTGCTATACCCATCACTATACATTCTTACACGTTCAACTTAAAAATTGTTCCTAGATTCTTATGAGACACCATCCCATCTATAGCATTGCTTCAAATGAATCAAATGCACTTTCAGCTTTCTCTGGCCATCCATACATACAATAAAGGGAAATTAAGATTTATTCCACATTGGATACTTCGGAATACCTGAAATTAAATTACTCCTCTCCCGGATTCGAACCTTTGAAGACATTATGATTGTCTTTCGGCATGCTGGCAAAGGAGAGAGGAGCATGTCTGCTCATCGATGCCTTAAAAGCTGTTCTGAAAAACATTCTTTTTTGGAAAAGACAGCACTTTTTTGTTCTTAAGAAGACGCAAATACCAGATATTGAACCCATACTATAAGATACTCAGAGCCTTGAGCATTTATTTTTATTTTTATATATTTCTTCATAAATGAAATAAATTTGTCAAAATAATAATGTTAGAAAAATGATATGCTTACATAAGAATATACACCTAAAAAGTATTCAGAACTAATAAAAAATTTTCTTTTTTTATAATTTTTGCATATAGATCCCACAAAAATGTATTCAATCAATCATCTACTTACACATTGGATTGACACATCATCTATATATTTTGGTGTATACTAGTGTGTAAGTGTAATAATACTCATAATATTAATGCTTTCTAACCTGGAATTAGGCACCTAGCCTAATCCTAATTGTGGTGTAGACTTTTGTTTTTTAATTAATAATTTCAAAAAATTTAACTTTATTAATATCAATGCTTTCCTATGAAGATATAATAAAACAAAATTGTTTGCGTGTATTAAGATTACATATGAACTTTGCATAAATATTAGGCTTAAATGTAATCTAACCTAGCATGGGTCAAGTTTAACCTAAGCAATTAATCTCATATTTAATAGATTATGGTTGTTTACATATTCATTTTAGTCTAAATAATATTCATAATGTGCACTTACAAAAGACTCTACAAGAAGCTTTTCTTGGATATGGCAACTAATAATCTTGTTAATTTAAGCACAGTAATAAATCTCTATTTGTAATTACTTAGTCATCATTTTTGCCTATAGGCTCGAGTCGACCCAATAATTAGACAACAAAAAAACCTGACAAATTCTCTTAAGAAATCAATGCATACATACATATATGCTTTACACTTCAATGCCAAATGTTTAGAAAATTTTATACACACATACATGACAAATTCTCTTAAGTATCGATTGGATTAGAAAAAGCACAATAACTAATTTAAAAATCATTTAAACATAGTAATGGATTTGTTAAATTCATAGCAAATGTGATATTTTAAGTATTTAGTGTGGTCTAAAACGTAGTAATTTTCAGGCTATACTTTAGCATTCATATCAACTTAAATTTGACACTTGCTACAAATTTGGACAATATAAAAACTTAATTAAATTGGAATGTGTGTCACAAGAGTTACAAGTAAGATAGAAAAATAGCACTCCAAACACTCGCAACGACAAGCACAACTTGCTTGTGAGGTATTACAGTGTGTACAGTGCCTCAGTACTCCTACAGAGTAACAAAATACTTTTGAAAATTATAAATTTGTTTTCATCTGAAATTAGCTATTTATAGGATTCCTGAATGCATATGGTCGCACTAGTATTGGTACAAAACATTACAGCTCATTTAAATACAAATTTAATTGAAAGTTACTGAGAATAATAATAATAATAATCATTAATGGTAATAAAAATAATAAAAATAGTTTAAATTAGCAGAAACTCACAACCTTCCCCTCACAGAGGAATGTCATTCTCGGTATTAAAACTAAGAAAATCATTGATAAGAGAAATTTAAAAAAATTGGATTTATGCAAAAAGGATAGAGTAAAATTTATGCATGCCTTATTCATTCTTCGACATTGCTTCTTCTCTTCGAATTCCTATACTTGACTTTAACCATAGGTTTGACTTACTCTTGAGCTTTCTAACATCAAAGGCTAGAATTTTCTCTTGTTCATATTCATGCAACAAGTTTGGTTGCAAATCTATATCTTTTGTGGACACTTTAAATAAAGGATCTAGTTCGTGTCTTTGGGATGAGTAAATGGAAACACATTAAGGACTGCACTCAAATGATTGGAAGTCAAGGATGATAGCCATTTTGTCCAATTTCTGCTTAAACTTTAAATAAACCTACATACCTTGGACTGAGTTTTCATATCTCCAAATCTATTTATACCTTTTAGAGGGTTTACCTTTACATAAGCAAAGTCTCCAAATTTGAAACTAATCTTATGATGCTTTAGATCAAAATAGTCCTTTTGTTGATTCGTAGTGGCTTTGATATTGTTCTAAATCAATCTCACCTTAGCTATAATAGCATCAATCATATATGATCTGAGTAACTAATTATTCATAATCTTTGACTAAGAAATGGATGTGGTACACTTCCTTCCATACGATGCTTCATAAAATGCCATTCTAGTATTGGATTTGAAACTAATCTTCCCAATTACTTCCAAAATCTAAATTACCCAAATAAAGCAAAACCTCAATAATTTGATTTAATCTTTTTATTTTATCATCCATTTGAGGATGAAAGTTTATGTTTAAACATGATTTAGATCCTAAATCAGCTTATATAGTGCATCAAACTTAGAAATGAATGTGCTATCTTGATATGATACAATATTCTTAGGCACTCCATGCAATCTAAAAATTACTTTTTAATAAATCTAATCCATATTCTCCACTGAATTTTTTTGTTGACACAAATAAAATGTGCAAATTTTGTAAGACAATCTATCACCACCCAAATGGAATCATTTCATATTTTGAAATAGGGAATTACTATCATTTTGGAATTAGGATTGAGTGAAGTATTCCTTCTGACTTTTGATGCTCTATATTGATAAAATTTTACAATTTAAAATTGGCAATGTATCTTCCCACACAAGTCTTCAGCCCAATCCACCAAAATAATATCATCAAATATTTAACATCTCTATAGTTTTCAAATGGATTGTGTAACCTGCCTTGTGAATTTCTAATAAAATAAGTTCTCACAACTCTGCACTATTTGGAACTCATAATATGTTACCTTGATATAAAATATTCTTTGCATCCAACTTGAGCTCAAATATGCTCCCATTATGTATCAAATCTACTAAAATGTTATACTCCTTATCCTCCTTCAACACCAACTTAAGTTGCTCTACTAAAGGAACTGATACTAATAATGGGTCCAAAATAACCCAAGTTTGCCCTTGTGTAGCAACTTCTAACTTTCCATTATTTTCTGAATAAGAGTACCCATTGAAGCAATTTGATGAAAATTGCCTAAGGATTTCTTGCTTAAAATACTAGTGAAGAGCCCCATATACATAGATATTTTTTTAGTTAAAATAAGTGTTTTAGTAAGATCATATGCTATTTTAGTGCGTTTTATGCGTTATGTCAGCTCAAATGAATAATTCGCATAAAAGAAGGCCAAAGATGAAATTTTATGAAGAATGGCCGCCACAGCGCGTTGGAACAAGAAGTAATCGTCATAAATTTGCTACGGTGCGCTGCAGCGCGAAACAATCACAAGAAATCCGCTACAATGTATTGTAATGCAAAGCCAGGAAATGTAGATAGACGCCATAGCGCGCTACATCACCAAACATTAAAAGCGCACCGCCACTGTGCGTCGCAACGTGATCCCAAGAAAAAACAGTACTATGAGCCAAGCGTCATAGCGAGCCACAGCATCAATCGCCTCAAGCAAGATGCCAGAGCGCACTGTAGTGTGGGACAAAATTCCTAAAGGCGCATGAGCTTCATTTTCAGATAGAGAACTCAGCGCCACGGTATGCCATGATGCCCGCCGATGAATTTGCACATGAAATCTGAAGAGTTAGGAACCCAAATGGCTGAATTAAATTAAATCCTACATGTCCCAAGATAAAAATGCAGAAAATAAGAAGATATTTCAGCTTCCAAGGGATAACAATAGAATATTTTAGGAATTTACATTCAAATAATCCAAGTTTCAAGGATTAATTAAAGGAGAAATTAAATTAAAAATTTGGAGATGATTGCTTGAAGATTATTTAAGATAAATAATGAAGAACAAGAATCTTTTTGGACCCATCCATAGGGGAGGAACCATCCACCAAATTACCGTCCAAATGAATTCCTAAGGAAAAAGGTGACAACAAAAGGAAAGAATAAAGATATAGAGTCAAGAGAAAAGGATCAAAAGAATGCTGGGGAAATTTGTTCCTATATTGTATCTCTGTTCTTTTACTTTTTGTTCTTAAGTCTTGTAAATAAATATGAATTTATTGTGTTGCATCTACATTTTCTTCTTAATTTTTATTATAATGTCAGCTTAAACCCTTTTTTGGGGGAGGTTTGGTGGAGAACATGTGAAACATAATAGTCCTTGTGCATGTAAGAGAATTTGAGTTTAATGAAATATAATAATTTTGAGCCAAATGTTTCATATTTATTTGAATGAAAAATTGTTGTATAATTTCAAATGATAATATTAAGTAAATTAGTTTCATTTCTTGAAAACCTTCATTCTGCTCATTACTTTCCATGGATTAAAAGCATATGCACATAGAGCATTTACGCCGCAAACGATGTGACATACGTTTGTTGAGCATGACTGCTCGTGCATAAACTAGAAATAAGAGGCTTGATCTTGTCGTAAAGAACAATCTAATTAGCTCAATCTTTGACACAAAGAGATGGGCATGTTAGATAGTGGATGATGTGACATAAATTCACAAAGGCCATTGTTATTCTCTAAGTTAAGTCAATAATTTGATGCATGTGAGTCGAGAACTATCTATTGAGCTACACTACTCATTAGTGACTTATGCGAGATTCTTAGAGAGCGACAAGCCACTAGTGATGCGACATAAGCTCACTGAGCTTCACCACTCATTATCTTAGCCAAGTCAAAAGTAGAAGCATGTGAGCTATAAATCGAATCAATACTTTGTGATAACAAGATAAAAATGTGAACTTTGTCACTTAGACATAAGGATAATTTTCATTAATAAAATGATCATAAAGATATTTATGTGCTCGATTTGAACTTTTGAGAGTTCAAGATAGCACTAGAATAAAATTAATGTTTAAATCATGACAAAAGGTCTTTTGATAGTTAAAAAATCTTTAATAAATAAAAGAGAAAAATAAAAATAAAATTTAAATGAATAATTTTTATGCACAGATCTATGGTAAATTGCATGTTTACAACCTTACCCTCCCCAATTCTATCCAACTAATTAAAAATAGAATTTAGGATAATCTAGCATAATCTTAGGACAAAAGTAAACTTATCATTACTTTAAACATTATTAAAAAGAAATATACTTTAGTAACAAACACACACCATTCCCAGATAATAATAAATTTAAGAATTTTATCATCCCTTATTATTTCAGACCACGTACACTTACGTGCAAGTGTAGACACTTCATTTTTGGTCTATCAACTGGCAAGTACATTTCTTTCCTAGAATGATATCGAATGTTTAAATTAGTCTTTTATAAACTTTAGCTATCTTCGTTGTCTAAGGTTTAATTCCTTCATAGTGAAAATATATTTTAAACTCTGATTGTCTACATGTATTACACATTGTCCTATATATGTAATGTCTCCATATTTGTAATGCAAATATGTTGGATGTTAGTTTTAAATCATGCACTAGATGATATTCTTAGACTCTTAATTGTCTAGATGCGTACGAAATTACTCATCCATCATGCATTAACGCACATCCTAAACCACATAATAAAATATTATTGTACAATTAAAAATTATTTCCTTTAACTGAAAGTATCGAGATAGGCATTGATGTTAAGCAATTCATTAATTGTTAAAACACCAAATAAAAGAAACATCATTTGTAGTCAACCTAGTTAATGGGATTATTATTTGAAAAAAATTATGTGCAAACTTTATATATTAACTTACTAATCCCAAACTATTTCTTACTTTTGATACTGATGTTGGTTGTGGCCATTCATTTACAACATTGTTCTTCTTAATGCTCACTGAACTCTATTCTTACTAATGATATGACCAAAAAATTGTGTCTGATTTTAACCAAAACTTGCACTTTATATATTTAGCAAATAATTGATTGCTTTTTAGGATATTAAATATGGTTGTAAGTGTTCTGCATGTTCTTTCTTGCTCTTTTTAAAAATATTAAAATGTCATTAAAAGATACTTTAACATGGGTGTCCAAATAAAACTTTGGGATTTTGTGCATCAAATATATAAACGCTAAAAGAGGATTGGTTAAACCTAACTGCATAACTAGAAATTCAAAATGACCACACCAAGTTTTGAAAACTAAAAGAGGTATATGCTCTTCCTTGATCCGAAGTTGACAATAACTTGATTGTAGATTAATCTTTAAGAACACTTACTCCAATCAACTGATCAAATAAGTCATCTACTCTTGAAAAAGGATATTTTTTTAATAATGACCTTTATTAACTCTATAATAAATGTGCATGCTCATTGATCCATCTTTCTTTTTAACAAATATTGGCGGCGCTCCCCACGTTGAAGTACTACGATGAATGAGGCCATGACATAACAAAGTTTACGATTACTCTTTTAGCTCTTGAAGTTATATTAGGGTCAAACGAAATGGTGTTATTGACAAAAATGGGTGTTTGGTAATAATTCAATAGTAAACTCCATTTCTTTTATTGGTGGTAATTAGGAAAATCTTCAAGAAAAACATTTGTAAATTATCTAGCTACCTCAATTTATTTAAGCAAAATGGCAAGCTTTTCAACTCCCAATATTGAAACTAAAGATGCTACACACCCTTTCTGAATCAATCTACTCGCTTGACTTAAAACTAATAATTGATGACAACAAACTTCTACATCCAACACAAACTACCTTCTAATCATTCAATGTCAAATTAACACACTTTCTAGAATAGTTAGTAAGTGCACTAATAACTCAACTAATTTATTCCCAAATTAATATAAAAATTGATGGTTAGTAAGAAGATTAATTTAGCTTGAAATTATTGTTGGCAAATATCTAATGCATAATCATAATATATTTTGGCTACTAAATTTTCTCATGATTGCAAACCTACTTCGTGTGGTCTTATGTTATCGTATTAGGTTGTTTAACAAAAGTTTCCAAGGTAAAGGAATGATCGACTCCCGAATCAATATATATATATATATATATATATATATATATATATATATATATATATATATATATATATATTATAGTAGTAGCCATTTCATGATCTTTGTGTAACTACAACTGAGTGAGATTGTAAACATGCGCTTGCGCTAGAGCTCGATGGACATCATTCTTCTTAACTACATGTGTGTGTTCATTCTTTTGAAGTTCTTGTCCTGTTACAATAGCAATAACTTTGTATTTATGAAACTTGTGGCCTATACAACCACACTTAAAATATTTACTCTTCTTATCAAAAGGATGAGGCTGGTAACAACCTTGCACAATATTTGGTTTAACTAGCTCTCTAACTATATTGAAAGATGTACTTGTAGGAATTGCCTTACATTTCTTGAAATGACTTGTATTTTGGTGTGTCGGTGGTATCCTTCTTTTGTGCCTCTGTACAGTAGATGAATCCTAACTCTCCATTAATTTTTCTTGCTCCATTAAATCTATAAAATCTAATATATGCAGAGGTACAAAGCTTCTTCAATTTAATTCTTGAGTCCTGCCTGTAAATGACTATATTTCTCTTTATTTGTATCATCCAACTTTGGTGTATAATGAGCCAATTTAATTAAATTAAACTCGCATCTAGCTATTAATATATTCCCTTGGATTAAACATGTAAAATAATTATACATCATTACTCTAGTAGAAGATATAATATACTTCATAAAATACATATCTACAAACTCATCCTAGGTATTTTGATCCATACTATAATTTCTAAGTTTCAAATTTTTCATCAGAGACCACCAAATATTCAGTTTGCCTTCGAATAGATAAGTTGCCAAACCTATTTTTTTATTGGGGAATAGCACATCTTCTTCTCAATTGATACAACCAATATTTTGCAATATTTAGAGTAACAATACCACCAGAATGTTGTGGCTATAATTTCAAAAGGCTTGAAGAGTTTAATCCGCAGCAGACTGAGTTAATGCTTGAGAGCACAAAAACTGAGCAAATATTCTCATAAACGAATTCATTGGTGATCCTACAATAAACATTATATGAGATTATTGTTGGAGTATCATTATTCTTTATTGTTATTTCAAAACTTCTATGATCCATCTAAAGTATTAACAGTACATTTTTATTAAATGCCCTTGAATAATTTTTGACAAGTCCTAAATTATTTTAAACCCAAATTGCTCTATATTATTTTGATTAAGTTTTCTCAATGGTGATTTAATACTCATTTATGGGGCTCTTATTAAAACAAAAATAGAAATATTTACTCCAGATAACCAATATATATATATATATATATATATATATATATATATATATATAAATGTGAATAGTGTTGCAACTCAATAGTTGAGATCCAAAATTTATTATCTCAGATCATAAGTTCAAATCTCACTGCTCATATATAAGAAAATAATAATAATAAATAAATATAAATAAAATAAACATATATATATATACATATATATATACATCAAAATAGTACTGGATTCAATTTGAGTTTGATCAAATTAGCTTAAACTCCTCCAATTTTTCGAGTTGAGTATGACTCACTTAAATTGAGTTCGAGTCGAGTCAATTTTCATTCAAAAAATAAAAAAATATGTTTTTTATATAAAAAGCACAATTTTGGTCCAGAAGAAAATCAATCCTGAAGTTAGAGAGTTGAAATTGAGACAACATTACCACAAAGATGAGCAATTTCTTTTGCATATAATTTCTATATAAATCAAGCACATGCATGCTTACACACCCTTGGCCTTAGGGCATGTTTGTTTGATATCTGCTAAAACATTATCTCCAACTTTTTGTAAGAACTGGTCTATGTTGTTACTTTTCTTACCTCTTATTTTTTCAATCCCTTACACTCACCTTTTTTTTATTAAATTAAGTGAGCTTCAAATATAAAACACTTATCTGAGAACAGACAATCAATTTGTAAGCCTTGTTATATTTTGTAACTTTTCAAGTGAAAAGCACTTGAATAGCTTGCCTACACTCCTAACATTATGACATGATAAACAAAAGTAAATAAATCAAAAGAACGAATCATTGAACATCTATCTCCTCAGGCTTCTGATCAGTCTCTTTTACAAAGACCCATTGCCAGAAGTTTCTCTTAGATGCATGCAAATTTTATAATGTTCTACGATTTGATTGGTTCACATTAACTTCTCAGGTCAGATTCACACTTTATCACCAAAAGATTATCCATCTCTCCTCTTACCACTCACTGTAAACAAAGAAAATATTTTGCATCCAAATTTGCAGCAGCTAAATTCTGGGATGTTTCTTTCGTTCCAAGTTAGCGCAGCAGAAGAACGGAATCAACGTCTAGAATTCGTCGTGAGCTGCCGCCGGGGATTGCGCCTCGAGCAACAATTGGTGAGCAAGAGAAGCATGCAGGGCGGCGCCATACGGAAGCACGTCCTCGTTGACGGTGAACTGCGGAGAGTGGACCAGGCCAAGAGTCTCACCGGACTCGCCCTGCATTCCCAAAAAGTAGTAATACGCGCTCGGAACGATGTCGGCAAAGAAGGCGAAGTCCTCGCTGCCCAGCACCGGATGCCGATCACGGACGTTGGCAGTCCCCAGCATCTCACCCGCAACTCTGCGGAAGTGAGAATGGAGGGTGTCGCTGTTGACCGTCACGGGGAAGAATGGCTGCTCCTTGTCGAAAAAGTTCACCGTCGCGCTGCAACGCTGCACCGACGCTTGCGCGATTATCACCTGTTGTTGGTTTTACAGGTGACCATAGGAAGGATCATGAGAATAAAAGATAGAAGTGTGAATGATGTTATAGTATAGTAGTTAAAATTCTATAAATTAATTATCTCATATTATGAGTCCAAGATTTATAGGTCATATATTTACTTCTTTGATTCGCTGTTTGAGCTGCAGAAAGCTTGCTTTGGAGAATGCCCTGAAAGTACCACCAATGGTGACAGAATCAGGGATGACATTGAAAGCTCCTCCTCCCTGGAATTTTGCCACTGTCACCACCTGTAGAGTGTCATTGCTCAAGATGATTAATATCACATTGCATGAATGTTGATGTGATATCTATCAATCTATATTTTTTAGTTTTTTTAATTTTTAACTATCCCCCGTAATCTCCCATCCTCTGCTTAATCACAAAAATTGAATGATGTATATTTGTGCTTCTTGTTTCACTTGTCATCTTTTGTTATAGAAGAGTCGGTAATTGAATTTTGAACGTCTATTTCTTCAAGGAAACAATCTGTGTCACGAAATGATGCACAGCTCTAAAGAAACTTATAAGAAAAACTTCTACAATAGAAAAGCACTCAAAGCAGAAAAATCACAGTATCATATGCTTCCAAGATTTGAAACAAGAAAAAAAGAGTAAATACACGTGAATTCGATGGGTACCAAAATAGAAGAAAAAAAAACCTGAATGGAAAATAAATAAAAACTGTGCAAGAAAATAGCGGTACAAAATCAGAATGAAAAAAAAATTTTACCTGAGAATCCAAAGGGTCGGCTTCACGTGAAACAAGATGTTGCAAGCTAACAATCACATTAGAGGCGGCAACTATTGGGTCAATTGTATGCTGCGGAATGGCTGCATGACCGCCCTTCCCGTATATTACTGCCTCGAAGAAGCCACTCCCAGCCATAGCAGGCCCGGCTCTGGATGAAACCGTCCCAATTGGCGCATCAGGAGTAACATGGAATCCAAAAATAGCATCAACATTATCGACCGTTCCGGCTTCAATCATTTTTAATGCACCACCGCCGCCTTCTTCAGCTGGCTGGAAAAGAAGCACAACTGTTCCCTACACCCAAAAGAAGCACAGTTTCTGGCTGGGTAAATGCGCTTACATGTTAAAAGTGCTACCCTACAGAAGACAAGTTAATTTCCCATGCAGTGAACTGTAATAGTCAGCAGTGGTTTTGCAACAAGTTTTGCTTGCAGAAATACACAGTAACAAAGAAATCATTATCTGCAGGTTCTCATGCAAAATCAAATGAAATACCTAAATAGAACTTAATAAAAAAATGAGATCATGAATTAAAATGTAAGAGCATGAATAAAAATATCTTTGAAAATAAAGGCCAATTATAGAAAAATATATAGAAGAGCAAATTATTTGAGGAATATCATCCAACGTATTGAAAATCAGATCCTAACTTCACTCTTTTAGGATTTAGTTTCACCTCTTTTATATGACGTGAGGCATAAGATATTTATAATTTTTACTTTTTCAAAGTTAATATAATTTTGAAAACTAACAATATGAATGAATGGAAAAAGATTGTGATTCCTGTTTACAAAATAAAGACAATAAGAGGATTTGTACAAATTATATAAAAATTAGATTAATTGAGCCAATTTTAATAACGTAGGTAGAGAATGATCGAGCACAAATTATAATGGGATATTAAGGCTTCATAAAATCAATTTGATTTTACAGCAAGCAAATGAATTATGGAAATTATACATTTGCTGAAAAAAGTTTGATGGAGAAATTTATAAATAAAAGAAAATATCCATTTGATCCATTTATCAATTTTGAGAAGGAATATAATAATGTACCAACAAAAGTTAAAAGAAAAAATGTGCTGTTTATTTGAAAGTTATTAATAAAACTACATCAAGGCTTATATCTCTTTGCATTAATTATTGATATTCTTACTCAACACATTCAAGAGGAGGTGCCTTGATGATTTTATTTGCAATTATATTTTTCTTATTGATAAAACTAAAAAAGGGGTTAAAGAAAAGCTTTAGCTAGAAAAATATGCTCTTCAATACAAATAAAATGATTTATGAAATGCAAGTTTAATCATTATAAAAATTTTAACATCGAGGACAAAAAGTGAAGATTGTGTTATCAAAAAGTAAGAAGTTCAAATTAAACTTAAGAAAATATGATGAAAAAGAAGAAAATGTGATTAATAAGATTCAAAAAGTTGGACAATAATGAAGAGGTACTTTTGAGCTATTCTGCAATTTAAAAATCTCGCAAACTTAAAATTCTATATAACATCTAAAAAATGATATTATTTGAGTAGAATGGCCCTACAAAGCGGAAGCATACTAATGTAATAATCGTTATGGTGACGAGAATGTTAAGATGGAGTTGACAAAAGATTATCATTAGAAATGGTATATTTATAACAAATATTGGTGTAGTTTTAGTTGATACAAAGTCATAAAAAGTCATCTTAAATAGTTCATACATTAAATATAATGTTCTTGTTGTTAATAAAAATACCAGCGATGCACAAGATACCTAATGCAGAATGGAACTTGTAATGGCAACAACAAACCAAAGTCCAAAGACTTTGAGGATCGGGATGCGTTGACAGTTACCGAGCTAACTTAGAAATCACAGAATCACAGCAAAAAAATCGCAGCACATACAAATCATCCAAACACCAGCATAAATGTGGAAAATCCAAAGATTGGGAAAAACCACGGAGCCACGCCAACGAGAAAATTCACTACGAAAAAGCTTCAAGGTTTACAGAGTTACAAGAGCTATATCACCTCAGCATACAAAGCTGTAGCTCTACTCTTAAAATGGAGAAGGAAAGAAGCTGCTACCTCTTGAAGTTTCTTCTTCAAACAACAAGCATTCTCTTGTTCAGCAGCTCCCTAGGGTTTAACTTAGGGTTCTTCTCCTTCAAACCTCCAAACTGATTGCAAAAACCTTAGGTTTTCCTCCACTACTTTGGCTTAAGTAGCTAGCTCCATTTCAGACCCAAAAAGTTCAAAATACCCCTCAGATTTCTTCAGATCAAGACCTGGAACGAAACAGAACTCCGTCTGCCGCTACAACGCTGTGTAGCGGTCGACTTTCAAAATTGCATCCGCTATAGCGCATTACGGCGCGCTGTGGCCCACTGTAGCGCCCGCGTTTGATTCCGTTGTGGCGGGCTGCAGCGCCCGCTTCTCGATTGCTGAACGCTAAGGCGCACCGTGGCGCCTCAGCTTCAGGCTTGGTTCCGCTGTAGCGCGCTGTGGCGCGCTGCAGCGCTTGTGCTATTTTTGGACAATGAAGTCTGCACAACACAACAATCTCCCGCTTGGAGACTTCCAGGCAACCTTCCCCAGTTTCCTCCATTGAACCTTCACTGTCTTCTTCTGTGTCTGTCAAGGATTGTAGTGTGGCTCACCAGCGCTCTCCCTTCACGTACCGAGGCCAACTGAAACTGAACATAGCTTTAATTTCTCCACTGTTACTGTTTTAGTAAGCATCTCGGCTGGATTCTTAGAAGTACGGATCTTCTCCAATCCAAGCTGTCCTTCTTCCAACAGTGTCCGGATGAAATGGTAACGGAGTTGAATGTGCTTTGTCCTGGCATGAAAAGCGGCATTCTTAACTAGGTGAATGGCGCTCATACTGTCACTATAGAGCCTCACATTCTTCGGCTCCTTGCCTAATTCAACCATGAAACCCTTCAACCAAATCATATCCTTGCTTGCCTCCGTGATGGCAACGTACTCTGCTTCCGTTGTAGATAGTGATGCAATGTTTTATAGCCTGGAGATCCAGCTCACCGCTGCACTACCCAATGTATAGACATGGCCTGTAGTACTTCTCCTACTATCAACATCTCCTGCAAGATCTGAGTCTACATATTCCTACAAAATGATATCAGATCTTCCAAGGCATAGAGCTTTGGAAGATCTACCTTAGGATCCACTTGACCACATCCCAATGGTGCTTTCCTGAGTTTCCCATGAATCTGCTGACCACTCCCACTGCATGGGCAATGTCCGGTCTTGTGCAGATCATCGCGTACATCAAGCACCCAACAGCTGAAGCATAAGGAACCTTCATCATATGTTCCTTCGCCTCTTCAGAATTCGGCATCTGTTCCTTCGATAAGCTGAAGTGACTTGCTAGGGGAGTGCCCACTGGCTTTGCTTCATTCATGTTGAATCGTTTTAGCACCTTTTCAACAGCATCCTTCTGCGACAGCTTCAAAATTCATGCACTTCTTTCCCTATGGATTCTCATTCCAAGAATCTGTTTGGCTGGCCCCAAATCCTTCATGTCAAATTCTCTTGACATCTGCTCTTTCAGCATCTTTATCTCCTCCATGTCTGATCCTGCAATCAACATATCATCTACATACAATAATAGAATGAAATAAGAAGACTTACACTGCTTTATGTAACAGCAGTGATTCGCCTAGCATCTTTTGTACCTTGATTCTGACATGAACCTGTCAAACCTTCTGTACCACTGTCTTGGTGCCTGCTTCAAGCCATAGAGACTTTTCTTGAGCTTACACACTAGCTCAGAATTCTCTTTCCCTTGAGTCTTGTACCCTTCAGGCTGTTGCATATAAAGCTCTTTTTCCAGTTCTCCGTGAAGGAATGTAATTTTAACATTCATTTGCTTCAGATGCAAATCTTCAACTGCAACTAAATTCAGTACAACCCTTATGGTTGTCATCTTCACAACTGGGACGAAAATCTCACTGTAGTCGACCCCATGCCTTTGCTGGAAACCTTTGACTACAAGTCCCGCCTTGTAGCGCTTGCTTCCATTCATCTCTTCCTTTATCTGGTAAACTCACTTATTTTGAAGAGCTTTCTTCTTAGCTGGTAAGGGTGTTAACTCCCATGTCCCATTTGGACATGAGTGATATCATTTCATCATTCATGGCAGCCTCCCACTTGCTTGAATCTTCAACTTGAAGTGCCTCTTCTAAACTTTCTAGTTCACTACTATCAGTTAGTAACAAATAGAACAAAGGAGGTACCTCTATGGCGGTCTAGACACTCTTGTGGATCTTCTTAACATGGGTGTTTGTGGTTCAACATTGACACCCTCTTGAGCTTCTCCAACATCTGACTCAGTGCTGTCATTAATCTCTATGTGCCGGGGTTCTCCATCTGAAGCATCCTTGGAGTAAGTCTTGACTCCCATACAATCCTTGTACATCTCACTTTCATTGAAAGTGACATCCCTGCTTCTGATGACTTTCTGGTTCTGATTGTCCTGAAATCTATATCCGAACTCACCCGCTCCATATCCAACAAATTAGCACTTGATCGCCTTTGCATCAAGTTTGCTCATGAATCCTGCATCAATGTGCACATAGGATGAGCAGACAAATACCTTGAGGTGGTTCAACTTCACCTCCTTTCCGCTCCAAGCTTCTTCGGGGATCCCTTCATTCAAGGGTACGGAAGGTCCCCTATTGATTAAGTATACATCCGTATTGACGGCTTCAGCCCAGAACTGCCTTGGGAGACCTGCATGTAATCTCATGCTCCTGGCTCTCTGTGTGATTGTATGGTTCATCCGTTCTACAACACCATTTTGCTGCAGTGTTCTAGGAACTGTAAACTCCCTCTTGATTCCTCTTAAGGCACAAAACTCCTTAAACTCCGTATCACAGTACTTGTCGACATTATTAGACCTTAAGCATTTCAGCTTTAACCCGATCTCATTCTCCACCAAAGCTAGCCACTTTCCAAACACATCAAACACATCAGATTTATGTTTGAGAAAGCAAACCCATACCTTTCTTGTATGATCATCAATGAAGGTGATGAAGTATGTTGCTCCACCTATGGAAGATGTAGGAGCTGGCTCTATACATCTGTATGTACCAACTCCAATTTCTTGCTTTTGAGCTCCCTTCCAACTTTGGAGAATGAAACTTTCTTCAACTTGCCTAGCACACAGTCTTCACAGAAATCCAAATCCACTGCTTTCAGCCCTTGGAGCTTCCCTTTCGACTGTAGAGATTTCAGCCCCTTCTCACTCATATGGCCAAGCCTCCAGTGCCATAGATCTGCATCTATCTCCTCTGTAACTGCAATAGTATCAAACACTTTATTGATCAAGTAAAGTGTACCTTTCATACTGCCTCGTGCAATAATGAGTGCACCCTTGGTGACCTTCTATGAGTCTCCTGTGAAACAAGTGTTGTAGCCTTCTCTGGCTAACTGGCTCACTGAGATCAAGTTTCTTCTTAGACATGGCACATGTCTAACATCCTTAAGCTTCCAAACAGCACCGCTTGGTAGCTTCACATACACTCACCCCTGCCGATGATATCACACACCTTATCATCTCCAAGATATACTTTCCCCAAGTCACCCTTGGTGTAATTCTTGAAGGCACTCCTCGACGGAGTCGCATGAAAAGAGACGCCCGAGTCCACAACCCAGGACTCCGTGTTAACAAGTGAGAAAATCAAAGCATCCTGATCCTCCTCAGCTGAAACATTTACAGTGGGGTTTAACATCTTACCACCACCACTTGGCTTCTTTAGAGTAGGGCAGTCCATCTTGAAGTGACCTGCCTTCCCATAATTCCAACAATCCAGCTTTTCTTTTTCGGGTCTTGATTTACCTCGCTGAGACATAGACCTATTCCCGGTCTCAACATGTCTTCCCCTGCTCTCAGTATTCAGTGCTGAGGTAGATGTTTCTCCGTGAGATCTCTTCCGCACCTCCTCATTCAGCACTAGCCCAACGATGTAACCAGCCCATCCCAACTGTCCAGCAACGAAGAGAGGAACAACAGGGCTCGGACCTCGTCATCAAAACTTACGTCAACCGAGCTCAGCTGGCTCGTCACAGTGTTGAACCCATTGAGGTGTTCAGTCACTGAATACCCATCCATCATCTTCATATTAAACAGTCTCTTTATTAGGAAAATTTTATTCGAAGCAGACGGCTTCTCATACATTCTCGTCAGAGCATTCATGAGATCTACAGTAGTTTTCTCATTAACAATGTTAAAAGTAACAGAAAAAGATAGTGATAAACGAATCAAACCCAATGTGGTTCTATCAAGAACCTCTCATTCTTCATCAGTCATAGTTCCAGGTTTCTTGTCAGCTCCTTTCAATGGAAGATAACACTTCTTCTGGTAGAGCAAATCCTCCATTTTCATTTTTCAGAATGCAAAGTTCATCCCGCTGAAGTTCTCAAGCTCGTCTCATTTCTTTGGCCATAGCTCCCACTCAAACAAACAAACCCTCCTTAACAATAAGGCAAAGAACCTGACGCTCTGATACCACTTGTTAAAAAAAATACCAGCGATACACAAGATACCTAATGCGGAATGACACTTGTAATGGCAACAACAAACCAAAGTCCAAAAACTTTGAGGATCGAAGTGCGTTGACAGTTACCAAGCTTACTTAGAAATCACAGAATCACAGCAAGAAAATAGCAGCACATACAAATCATCCAAACACAAGCATATACGTGGAAAATCCAAAGATTGGGAAAAATCATGGAGCCACACCAACGAAAAGATTCACTACAAAAAAGCTTCAAGGTTTACAGAATTACAAGAGCTATATCACCTCAGCATACACAGCTGCAGCTCTACTCTTAAAATGGAGAAGGGAAGAAGCTGCTACCTCCTGAAGTTTCTTCTTCAAACAGCAAACCTTCTCTTGTTCAGCAGCTCCCTAGAGTTTAGCTTAGGGTTCTTCTCCTTCAAGCCACCAAAAGCCTCCAAAGTAATTGCAAAAGCCTTAGGCCTTCCTTCTCTACTTTGGCTTAACTAGCTAGCTCCATTTCAGACCCAAAAAGTCCAAAATACCCCTCAAATTTCTTCAGATCGAGACCTGGAACAAAGCAGAACTCTGTCGGTCGCTACAGCGCGGTGTAGCAGTCGACTTTCAAAATTGCATCCGCTATAGCACGCTGCGACACGTTGTAGCGCCCGCGTTTCAAGCTTGCATCCGCTGTAGTGCGCTACGACGCTGTGGAGCATCGTAGTGCCCGCGTTTGATTCTGCTGTGGCGCACTGCAACGCCGACTTCTCGATTGCTGACCACTGAGGCCGTGGCGCTTCAACTTCGGGTTTGGTTCCGTTGTAAAATTTAATGGCAATTGGACAATGAAGTCTCCACAACACAACAGTTCTCACATAAGTTTAAAGAGTTGTTATCTGATCAAGCACTATAGAAACAAAGTAATCATACAATTGACCCTATTTAATAAGACTAAGTTTTGATATAGTTGGTATGCAGCCATATGGAACTGAGCAATAGGCAACAAGTAAGGCAGGCTTGAGTTAATAAATTTAAACTAGTTATTTTTCAAATTTTAATCAAGAGAACAGCTGAATAGCATTAAGAGATGATGCTGGCTACAAAGCATCAAAGGCGCTCTAATCAATCACCAACAAAATGTTGGTTTGAAATCAAAACCAAAATATTTACAAAAATACAATCACTCAAGTTCATTATAGCAGAGCAGGTGGGATGACCCTAATTACATGCTGCAATTTTCCTAGTGGGTAATTGTTAAGTGGCACCAACTTATCAACCGGTGGAACCAATTAAGCCAAAAATTGAGATTCTATATTTCTCAAGACGGATGGACATCTGTTGTTCTGCAATCAGCAATGAGAAAAAAATAATGTTATTGAGGGGTAGTAGATGAGCTGAGATGACAATTGGGTATGAGCGGAGATGACAATTGTATATGTGTGAGGAATTATCGAAACATCCATCAAACTAAGCACCCAAAATCAGTTCCGCCAAGGAGACTGCCAGACCTGCCAACTAGTTTTTAACTATCAAACTTAAAACGTCCCTTGACTTCAAATTAAGTATATAAATAGATAAAATCTATTCTATTTCAATAAAATGGATACAACACATGAGAAAATTACTTAAAGCCATAAATCATAAGCTTAACAATCAACCTCTCAAGGGAAAATTTGAATTTATTCAAGAATTTTCCACAAGAGCCATTTGTGTTGAACATTGACATTTTAATTGTTTTTTTTTTCTTTAAGGGGCTGTTTGGCACGAGAAAATCTAAGAAATTTGAGTGTAAAATATCTGATTACAATGAAATTTGATTACAATGTAATCAAATTACTTTAGTGTTATTTGTAGTTTTACAAAAAATTTAATATTTTCCTATTTGAAATGAAGTAATCTGTGAGTGCAATATTTTAAGTAAATTGAAAGAGTAAAATTACCCCCAAAAATATATTTTTTACAATTTTTTTATAGTTGATCTGTTCGTTCGAACCAAATCGATTTTGTTCGAAATTGATTTCATTCGAACTTAAAAACTCATTTGTTTGAAATCAATTTCTCACGATTTCGTGTGAAATTGTGAAATCGATTACATTCGAAATCAAGAAAGGCTTGAGAACGGATTTGATGGCAAAGTAGTGAACGAACAAGCGGTGAAGTCGTAGACAGAAAAGATAGACTCGAATGGCGAAGTCGTTGATGAACGACATCCGTTTAGGGTTTAGATGTTTCTTCGTTTGAACGAAAGCTTCCGTTTGAAATGCACATCAATGCATAAAAAGTATCATCATGATCCTTGTGGTACTCAATTGCTTTACCTTAGCATCATTGTAGATTCGTTTGTAGCTTAAAGAAGCAGAAAAATTATAAGAAAATCGTTAAAAAATATGCTAGTGTGCATCAGGTAAAATGTGGTGTGGTTGTGTAGGAAGGAATGCATTCTCATGCAATTGGAGTATGCAACAGCAATGTACAAATGTCGATTAATTCAGCCAACAAGGCCAAGAGAATCGGACGATATGATACCTAAGAGTGCTCAAAAAATACGAGCCATAAGATTTGGTCAGTGGTATTTCTGCTGAGACTGTATAGTTCAACAACTCAGAGGGTAAAGAGTGCACATACATTGGTTCATCAGATGGGTTATATGTATCAAATAGCTTGGGAAGTCTAGCAGTAGATTCAACAAAAAAATATGGATATCAAAAAAGAGATTTTCAAATTCTTTAAATGTAAATAACCAAATAAAAAAATTTATAGATGTTACACCTTTTACACAGAAGTTTTAGAACTTGTCACATATAAGATGCCAAAATGAAATTTTGAGGAAGCTATTTCACAAAAGCTTCCTAAAAAGCAGTAGGCCGAGGCTTCTTCTCATTTGAAATTAGCATGTCACCCCTTGCAATTATTCTCCATCATTTTGCCCCTGCTAGCCACCTCCACCAACACCCCCGCTCAATAGCTAGTCATCATTGTTGCCAACTGCCTTCCATCAATTGCCATTGCTCACCACCTTTGGCCCTCATTGTTGTCCATCTAAGATGCTACGCCTAGCCTTTGTCATTGATCACTAAGGCCAATTTCCACCACCATGATCGCCCCAAAAAGTGCAAACATCTCCACCTTCTAAGTTTGGCTTCATGGTAGATTTTTTGTGGTATAGACTTTAGTTTTAACCAGAGTTTGATGGGGGTTTCAAGGTTTAGTTCGATCTAGGGTCAATGATTTCCTATAAGCACAAGCTCTTTTAGTTAATTATCTATCCTAGCCACTTAGGAGAAAACTCTCAATTAAGGAGTATTAGTATCTTTCAATTAGTGTTGGGAACTTATATCCCATGATTTCATCATCCCATATGACTTGTGGTTCAATCTGCTAACAATAGAGAGAACATTATCCATAACATCTCAGAAGTCCCGAAAAGACTGACTGGCATTTATTGATGATTTAGGTTTTAGTATCTTGAATTTGGGGTTTACATTCATTGGAATGACTAACTTGATTTACGATGGGGACTTATATCCATTTGAATGTCTATGTATGATTTAGTATGGGGCCTACAGTATTTAGAATGCCCAATATTTAATTAAGAATGAGACTTACATCCGCTGGACTGCCCATGATTTATATTTGGGATAGGACTTATATTCATTGGAATGACTAAATTGATATTCAAAATTGAGCTGACATCTATTTAGAATGCCAATATTTAGTTTGGGATTTAGCTTATATTGTTGAAATGCCTAAATTTAATTTAGGAATGAGCTTACATCTGTTTAAAATGATAGAAATTTATACTTGGGATGAGACTGACATCCATTGGACATTTTAAATAGATGTAAGCCTCATCTTGAATCACATTTAGGCATTCCAACAGAATTAAGTCCTATCTCATACTAAACTCAGGCAACTGTAATTGATTTAAGATGGAGATTTTATTCATTTAGAATGCCCAAGATAATAAGTCTTACAGCCTTATCAGTTAGACAAGGTATCCTAAAATGGTTTGTATTTTAAATCTTTAGATTTTCATAAATTTGATCAAATAAATTTAGTTAATGTTAGATCATTTGAATATTAGAGTACTTAATTTGATTTGATTCAACTAGGACATGTTAAATCTACTAGGAATCGAATGGCAACTCAACTAGGACCATTTAAATCAACTAGAAATTGTGATATATGTTTCTTTTGTGTTGTCTTTATTGTGTTGCTTTACATGCATGTTTTTCCATACACGCCTTTTCATTGTCTGCAGCACTTGTGCATTTTTAGCACCCTTGCAAATATTTTTATGATCATTGATTTGTCTTTTGTGTACAGGTAACAAGCAAGAGGTAATAGTACTCGGTGGATTCGGAATTGATGCACTAACAGTGGTACATGGTGGCAAGAAGGTGGAGCACCGATAGTGGTACAGAGTAGCTTGAAAGTAGAGCACCAACAATGGTTCAAAGTAGCTTTAGGATTTAGCTCATATGAGGATATTGAGAGCAGTGATCTTATATTTTGAGTGGTGGGAGTCTAGAATGTTTATTTGCAAAATTGTGAACATCCCTCTTCTATTTTTTGTCTATTCATGCCAATTTATAATGCCCCTCTATCCAATGGCAGCAATCATCTATGCCTCACTTTAAAGCTTCAATTAAACTTCAATCTTCAAATTAATTAATTAATTCAATTAAATTGTAATATTATATTATTAAATAATTCATAATGTAATAATTAATTAATTAACTAATCAAATAACTTTTAATAGTATTAAATTGATATTACTAATTAATCAATGCTTAATTAATTTTAATAATTTAATCACAAATTATATTAATATTATCAATTAATTAATAATTAAATTAAAATATTATTTAATTATTTATTTAATTAAATTTTAATTATTTAATATTTTAATTTAATATTAATTAAATGAAAAAAATTTCATGTAGAATTTCAGCAGTATAACAACAAAATTCTGGGTGACAGGAATTTTGGACAAAATTTTGGCAATAAAAGTATAAGTATTACTAGGCTCGTATATATAAGATCATCTAAGATGAACAGAACGCAAGGTCTTCGAGCTTTTCTTCGCAGTTGAGGCAGACAAAGGGATTATTTTGTTGACTGCGAGCTGAATCTTGAAGGCTGTGAGCTGCAAGTCTCTGTTTCAGCTTGAGAGGTGATTCTTGAATGTTCTTTTAAGTTAAGGATACTTGGCTAAAAAGTTCTTGTGGACAGGAGACAGAAAGGAATTGTTGAACTGCAGGTGTTCTTGTGTGCTGAAGACAGACAACTAGAGGGTTCTTGAGGAAGAAATCGAGAGATGACTGGCTGGAGATTTCTTGAAGCTGGTGCGTTCTTTGGAGAGGCTGAGACAAGGAGGGCTAGAGATTAGGTAACTGGAGAGGTGACGGGCTGGTGGTGTTGATGTTCTTGATAATGATTGAAGAAGATAGAGTTGGAGGAGAGACCTTGCTCTGATACCATGAAAGATGACTAGCGACTAAGAGAAGGTCAGATTGAGGAGAAGATATGTGAGAGAAGAGGGTTCACAGCACAAACAAATGAAGATCTTAGTATTTCATACCAATAGAGTTACATGGCATTAGTATATATATAGAGTAAGTGAGGGGTATTCTTGTCACGTTCGGCCAAAGCTAAATTCAATGGCATGTGGGGTCTTCTCCGATACATGTACTATGTTCTAAGACATATACCTGCACATGTACCATATTCTAAGACCTGTACCTGCATTTGTACATGTCCCTGTACCTGCATCTATTCATGCTTTTGTCCTACATCTTTACATGTTTTCTAAAACCCTTTCTTGTACTTTAACATTTTTTGGCCAAATACTCCACTACACTTCTTCACAGTTAATTGTCTGCTCTTATGACATGCTCACCCGAATTCGCATCATAAAGGGGAAGTGATTGGCATTTATAGAAGCGAGAAGCAATGGTTCCATGACGATCCCCCTTGTGGTAGACAGCAGTTGTCTAGCGGTGGACAGCAGATGTCTAGCGGAAGCCATCGGGTCTCTCGATTCGTGGGCAAAGGCGAACACGGCTTGCGTCCGTCAATTCCTCCACTGCATTTGTCAAGTGCATTTTTCAAGCTTGATGGTGGTTTACTGAATTACAGACATGCAGAGCTAGTTCTAGCTGCTACATCAGATCCTTAATTGATCAAAGGATCCAACGTATTTGTCGGGCTTGTGCGGCAATTTGCTGAATTGCAGACACGCAAAGCTAGCTCTAGCTACCGCTTCCATTCCTTGACTGATTAAACAGTACGGCACACCAATCAAAACTAGTAAGAGTGCACGTGACCGCTGGTTGGGTCGCAGATCCATGATAGTGGGTTGAGTCATTTGTGTCAGCTGATTGTATTGATTAAATTCACAAGATCATAGGTGATTAATCAATCGGGCATGCTACATAAGCTGATTCTTGGTTTGATTGAAGCTGACCATTGACTCCAAACATTGTTATATATTTGTATTTTACAATTATTATCATTATTCTTATATAGGATAGTTGCACACAAGGGCCAACGAAGCCAGCTGAAACTTCGAGGTACCTCCTTTGGTCTACTAAAGAGTCATCATGATGTGATTTGCAACTTTGACATATTCTCTAATCATTTGCCCATACTGATGCACTCATTTGTTTAACCGTTCCATTGTCCATTTAGAAAGTTCAGGTGGCGGAGACCTCCTTTTGAGAGGATCTGAAACGCATGATCCCCTCGGGTTAGGTCATATGAAGGATCATTTGGAGTAGCTAGGTAGTGACATTTATGATGAAGTTTTCACCCATTCTTCATGTCTGAATCCCTCAAACTTGAAAACTTCTACTAACTATGAACTAGTTGATTAGACATCCAGGAAGAGGCTACGCCATGAAGATCCTCGAGTACTGAAAATGTTTTCAGATAAAATGAGTAATGATGACGTCGATCATACTAGTGTCGCCCCACTCCTAAGTTACATATTACTGCATCACAGAGAGGAGGGTTGGAGACCAGAGTCATTGTTGGGAAGGTCCCCTAAGGCTCTCAGTGCGTATGTGTATTGAGTTCATCGTACCTTGAGGACACATCAGGTGGCTCTCTGGCAAGCAAAATTATATTATGTGATTCACGCTTCTTTATTTGATTATAGCAAACTACCTCCTTCATGGATCCGCGGTATTATAGAGCTGGGACAGTAGCTCAAATATTGTTGGATCCATCCCCATGAGATGACAATTACATTGTGGGATCTAGCATGTATTAATGTGCAAACGATCTATGGTCTCCCTTTTGAGATGTGTGTGCCTCCAGATAAAGAGCTATTTCAACAATGAGCTGTTGAATATCAGGTGTGTGGGGATTTTGTTTGTTCATAAAGCTTACACCAGCCTCTTGACACTACTATGAGCTCACCAAGTGGTTGGAAGGGCACATAGTCACCATGTCATCATTCTATTAGATTACATCGATGCAAAGCTTTTTACGAAGAGACCACACTTCATTCGATTTGCACAGCCCCAAGACCCTATAGGCATCAGCCCCTTTTCAAATACAAGTTCCCTCAAAGACTTATTCGAACCTGGGATCACTGCTGAGATGTCATGTGCTGAAGTGTGGTATTGATGCAGAAATAGCCTTGGTTGGATTTATAGCCACTTGGTTATGCTATTATTTTTCTTAGGTGAAATAAAGTCCTTTGCCATGGGACATTATTGATTGTCAATACAATATCTCATGGTGGCAGGGTGTATTTGGAACCTTCTGTGTCAGCTCAGATTTACAGGGGCTCAACCATGCCAGTATTGTCGCCAGCTCATGCCGTCAAAGCCCGGACATTCCTTGGCACTTTTTGTAAAGCTGAGTATGCATCCATATTGTTGGCTCCTTCAGCTAAACTGAGTAGGCCCCATATTATAAGAATAAAAAAATCCCTCTGATCATGTATCTCGTGGGACCGCTACGAATAGAATTTAATACATTTGTTCTTTTTTGCTCTTCACCTGATGGTTGACCAATTCAATAATTTCCATAGGACTCCTATTGGGCGAGTACTCTCATGTGGTATATGGCATATTTTTATGGATTTAGCGAGTGATGATGGCAGACCCATAATGTCGTCCTGACTTATTTATAGACCAGTTTTGGAATATCTTATCAATATCAGGCCATGATGGCTATACTACAGGCAACATGAGTTTATTATCGTAGAGGGGTATAACCGGGATAGAACAGCTCGCAAATTCGGCTTCACAAAGTCACCCCACAGACAGTATTCCTATGATTTATGGAGTAATTGATTATAGAAGCATGGGACTTTATATCCCAGGATATGCTTGGGGATCGCTTCACTATCATAGGATTTCTCATGTTATCAAGGACTGATTATCAATTTCATATAGCTCTGATCATTGCTCCTATAAGCATTGGGCATGTGTTTGATTTGAATCTAGCATACTTTTGTGTCGTTCTTTGAGATCAGAACTTCACCTTATCATCGATGATTAGAACGATTGGGAGTAACTCTAGTTCCTTCACATGCCCAAGTTCAATTTCAAAGTGTACCAGAGCATATTCTAATCCTGACGTGGAATTTTGCTGAGAGTGCTACCACTTCCTAACCCAAGGAATCTTCAATTGGCGGATCGACGACAGTGCGGTCAAGATTCCCTTGATCAGGAATACTTCCTTCCACTTCGGTAACGTTTCCCATATCTAGTTCCTCAATTTCCACATCCATTGTCTCCAATCCCAGATTTCCCGAAAAAATCCTTTAGCATTTAGGCCCGTAAATCTGTTTCCTCGAATTGCCTTTTGATACGGTTAGACCCTGTGGGGTAATCTGATCTTTTAAGTGAGGGTGTAATTTGAAGAAAGTGGCTTTTTGTGCCCAACTATATTACAATTTGTGCAATAAAGAGGTATGTTTGCAAAACAAACCTATTGGAAGTATCCATCCACACAATCTTATTCTTCAAAACATCTATCCATCAAAATGTTTCCTTTTTCCAGTTACATTGATCATAGTCTATACTTTACACCAAAATCAAACAAGAAAAATATTCTCTACAGATGCTTTATAGGAAACCAAAATACTACAAAATTGGAATGAACGTCGTTCAAAATATTATTTACTTTAAATAAGAAGTTAAGAACTATATACATTTTAGAAATAAAATTTTAAAATTATTTAGGTTTTTAATTCAAAAAAAAAATCAACATGCTAACATGAAATTTCCTTACTAGACTAGAAAAGAAACACTAAGGGTAAATGAAAAGGATCGATTGCATTAAAATTGGATAACAAACAGAAGTCCTGATTGGTTTCACCTTACAAAAAAGGCAAATGCCATGGGTTCATTTAGTAGAAGAGTACAGTGCTTAGTCATTGTCATCTGAGTTGTTGGGATCACGTTCATCGGTTGTTTGATCCTACAAGAGATCTTGAAGAGGGGTAACGTAGAGGGCCAGTGCCTAAAGCAAAGGGCGGACAAGCAGTCCCAAAGTTTAAAACAAAGGTTGAAGGGACCTATAATGAAGAATCAAGAATACTTGAACAAAAGTTGAGGTAGGCGAGATGAGAGTTGATTTTAACTAGACTACCATTGGGAGACTATGGATGGCACTGCATGACAACGCATTTAGAATTTGATCGATCTTTTGTCAAATTTCAAATACAAGGAAATGAACTAACTTGACTGCATCAAACTAAACTTACTGCAAAAAAATAAACATTATGATTTACAAATTGCAAGTATAGTTTGTGGTTAACAAAACTTTTATGCTCAATAAGAAATGATAATTGACAAAGTTCACTAAAATAATTAAGTCGTAGATGATATTCATGAGTTGCAAAGCACATTCAAGAAAAAAAAAAAAAAAACTAAGAAAAAGAATGAGCGCAGGTAGGAAGCTTGCTTTTCGAGCATGTAACCAAAGTTGATGTGCAGTCTTCTCCCTACATTTTAATGTCATAACATCAAGCAAAATTGATCTAATTGTAATGTTCATTCTTTAAAGGGAAAACATCATTTTGCCACCATCATCTTTATCTCTCCTTTAAAAGTTGATAAATGACTGAATACAAAGCACAACACCGAGATTGCAATAATGAATAATCCATACATATATGGTGAGAAATATTGCACAAAATATTTGCATACAAAAATAAAACCTTTGCAAGGATCACTTAAGACAGCTACATTCCATGAATATCCATAATCAAGTGATGTTAAGAAGTTCAGATACACTACAACCAATTTCTTTAAAATTTTCAACATTGACTTCAAAAATTCATTACATGGCAATTTTAAAAGCAAAAGCCATACAAAGAGAATTGATGGCCTATAAACTAATGTAGCAGTCCAGTAACATGGCATTCAAATTTCATCTAGTAGTATTTAAATTATATTAATCGTTATGTAGATCAGTGCATGATTGTTAGGACATGCAACCAAAATCTCAAAGTAGCAGCATTTAAATAACACTTGTATAAGAAATTCCAGAAAAGCTAATAAAGACCTAAAACATGCCATCCACAAGTAAAATTATTAATTTGATTCTAAAGACATGTTCAAAAAGCATTAAAAAAATCTATGTGCACCTTAGAAAAAAATACCTTGAGTTCATTCTTGTGCTCTTGAAGAATCTTCGCAGCTCCCAAAAGCATCGCAACATGAGCATCATGGCCACATGCATGCATCTTTCCATCATTTTTACTCTTGTGCTTCCATTCGACACTTTCCTGCATACATCAAAAATTATATCTTAGAATAAATCAGTAAGAACCAACGATGCTGAAGTTCTCCCAAAAGTGTATGATCATGTAATAAACATCACAGTAACAAACGGCCAATCACTCTAACTCAGAGTTCTATTCCAATACTGTTATATTGCAAGTAGATGGGATTACTTGAGTGCTTACATCTGTAAGTAGATTTGGGTATTGCATTGAAATGAATCTCTCTCTTTCTCTCGACAGCACACATTTTTTTTCACGATTAGTGTCCACCTCTCATCCCCAACAATTCATGGATAATTTTAAATTGAGCCACCTAATTTCAAACATGTAGAGGTTACATGCTCTCAGTTGGTTACGTGCACTCAACCTCCCATCAGAGGGTTTCCAAAATCAAAAAAGCATGACAGCAGCAGCAAATATAGAGGACATAACATCCTTGCGACTAAATATCAATTCTATTTCTAGCCTCCAACAACTCCTGAGCATTTTATTCAAAAATAAATACTAAAGCAAATAAAAAACTTTGATCCTTAAAACAGAAGGAAATCATCAGGGAATCCTTCCTCGATACAAGTTGTATTTCCAAGAATCAATATGTCAACATGTGCAATGGCTAGGTTAATCTGTGGGCTTCCACTACAAAACCCATATCTGAAACCAAAGATTTTGACGCCTCTGAGACCTTTCCAAGATTTGACAGGTAAAGAGCTTGGACCAAAGGATGCACTTTGTACAACATAAAGTGCAATCATTAATCCAATGCAGTAGTCCATTCTTTGACAATCTTTGAACTCAAATTTTAGCTATCAATAGAGGCAATAGTTCAACCACTAACAATCTCAAAAACTAGTCACTATCACAAATGTGAGGACCCGGTGTCGGGTCAGCGGGAGGGAGCTAATCCAGCACCGGTTGCTTGTGGAATAGCAATAGCAACATTAACAAGTCCTCTAGCCGCAAGATCATATTGAGCGATTTAAGAGACAAAAATATAGACATCAAACATAACTCATTTATTTATTAATTCATTAGTCTTGGATACAAAAGATCAAAATAAAAGAAAAGTTACAAACTTTTAAAAATAGATAGAGTCAAGAAGGAAGCGGTGGATCAGCAGGTAACAGTATCAGCACTGCTCAGTTCTTAGCACCTTTCCTCGAATATGAACTCCTGATCTGGGCAAGTTTCAAAAGTGCGGGCATTCGAATACCAGTTAGTTGTGAAACTAAGTACTAATAGATGTCATCTTTACAAATATTAAATAATAAGCAAAATAATCAATATTTGATAGAAAATAAAAGCTGTACAAACTTATCCCTGCAAACCTGTTTCAATTGCACTTGAAACTTAGCATAAAAATAATTGTAACCACAAAAATAAATACAGAATTTTAGCATTTAATATCTGAGGCAAAATATGATTTTGTTGGGCGAGTACAAAATCGAGGAAAAGAGGGGTTCATTTTTGTGTTACATATCCCAACTTCCCTCTATGTCTGCCCCCTCAAAGGCTTATCAGTGTAGGCTCCTTATGACTCCCGATGTCGGATAGCCTCGTCCTAGTAATTGTCTGATCAGACAAAAAGTATAAATCAACATGGAACCCTTGCTTCTCACTTATCCAAACTTATTCATATATCATTTTCTGTGACTTTAAAAAATACTTTTATCAAATTTGTGTGATGCTGAGCAGAAAAGCATATTTAAACAAAAGTAATAAAAGACATCCGGTACCTTGTTCTATAAGTTCAAAAATTCAACAGTTCGGATGAGTGACAGTTCGCTCAATCTGCATTTAGATTTTTGATATTTTAAATAAGCCTTTTTAGCCAATATTATTATTTTCGTTTCTATTCTGTTTTTCTTTCATTTTTTCAATTTGATAGAAGTCCGTATTTTTAAGTTGCTGATGTGGCAATAATATTTATAATAGCATTATTAATATCATTTTAATAATAATAATGTACAAAAGACATAATGGAAATGACTATATAAGTTGCAGAATGTAATAATAATAATAATAATAATAATAAGAAAATGAAAATGACAGAATAAAAATGCTTGAATTGACATAGACAGTCATTTTATAACATATGTATAATTTTCATTATTAATTAATGAGAACCATATTAATGTGAATGATGATATTTTATCATTATTATTTTTATAATAATGATTATTAAGTATATAAAATAAAAGAACGAAGAAATAGCAAAATAATTTCTCCTCTTTTCTTCTCACTTTTTTTCTTTCTCTTATACTTCTCTTCTTACCTTAGAATTAGGATTGCCGGAAAGTGGAGGAAGGTTGGAGTGGGGTTGCTGGCCGGGCTGCTAGCCGGAATGGGGTGGCCGAACGGCTACTCGCTGGCCATTGGCCGGCTACGGGAGGGTTGCGGCAGGAGGGAGCTGGATGCTAGGTGTCCGCTGCCACTGCAGAAGGCTGGCTAGCAAGGGATGGCTGGCTGGTAGGGAGGGGAGGACTGCTGGATGCTGGCTAGGGTTTGGAAGAGGAGGGGGCTGTGGGAGAATAAGGAAGGGAGGGGAAGGGTTTATGTAGAGGGAGAGGAGGGGAGAGGGGGGTCGGCCAGGTGGGCCGACAAGCCTGCGCCAAAAACGGCACAGGCAGCCCTTTTCTGGCGCGGAAGGTTCCGCGCCAGTTGCGCCTGCTGCGCTGCCGAGCGGGGAAAGGGGGGGTTGCAGAAGAGGAGAGGAAGGAAGGAAATAAAGGGAAATTTTAATTAAAATACTTAAAGTTAAATTTTTTGCATTTTTCCGCCATTTGGAGACAAAAAATAACGAAACTTGACACTGAGGTGTGTTATGACATTACGAACACCCTCGCTCCGAAAATTTTTCGATTCGAACAAATGTTTTATTTTTAATTAATCTCTGAAGTTTAAAATTTCAAAAATTAACCACGATCAACCCGACGCTCGGAATTTGATGAAACTTTTCGAGCAGCCTTTAAATAATATACTTAACACGACACTGAAAATGATGAATTCAGACACGTATTTCAATATTCTTGATTTATTGGATTTAAATAATTCAGAAAAATAAAGCGAGAGTTTTTGTTATCCGAATTCTCCCAAACTAGGACACTTTGATCTTAAAATTATTCTTATCCAAGGGTATTTTTTATTTGCCCTAATTCGAAATTCCTCGGGGTCCTGTTGTATGGGACGGGTTTTGACCTAATTCAAAAAATAATGACATTGGATCATTACAACAAAGATGTCTACTACCAACAACACTAGTGATTGATTAGCACTTCCACCCATAATCCATCTTCAGCAATAACCATCAACCACTTCCCCAAAACCGTTAACCTCCATCTTTCATTGTAGCAAGTAAATATTATCACAGCCACCTATACATAACCCAACAAGCCAATCATCCATAATCATTAGCAAAAGTACAATCCACTTCTGACCACAAACTTTGTTAACATTGAAGAAGTTTGATCTGCAATCAGTCAATTGACTTTTCGGTGTTCCCAACTCAGTTGTAGAAACCTCCAGACTCAAGTCAGCACTTGCCTGAGTGACTACAAAGCACATAACTGAAAATGTACTTCAATCAACTCACCAAAACTCAACTACCATTCTACAAACCTTGAATCTGGAGAATAAAGGTGTAAATACTCACTTAAGTAGTATTAAGCAAGGATAACTTGGGCAGTAAAAATTGATCCTCAGATCCGTGGCCCATGAATCAAGATAATGATCTCACTTCTATGAGTCAACTTTAAGTCATGAGGCTTCTCTTATACCTTCTCCTAGTTGTACCACCTAGACTTATTAATAGATTTCCCTTCCCAATATTAGGTTCCCTCACTTCAAGCAGCTCATCTTTGATGAGCTTCTTTTCTTTTCTGATGTATAGTTTATCTATAGTCAGCAACACCAATTCTTCCTCCCCATTTAGTAAAGAAAGCTCAAATGACTTTAAATTCTTCATATTTATTACAGAACACATTTGTATACAGATTAGCAACACTAATTGATAAGCATCATCACTAATCATTTTCAAAATTTTGAATGCTTCATAACAATTTGACTTCAACTCCCAATTGTCATCTTTCAATCAGTCCTTATATATAGTTTCAACTGTAATTTCTCTACTCTATATTCAGCAGTCAATACTTGCATTTTGGTTGCATCTTTAGTAACCATTCATCAACTTGATAGTGAAACCTCCTGATTATCACAAAAACATAGTCGCCTAACTACACTAGGTAGAGTTGTCACTATTGGCAGATGCCTCTCGATTAACAATTACATATCAAATAAGCTTCTCAATAGATAACCCAAACATGCATAAAATGAAAATATTATAGTTGAATCACAATACTCAGCTGAATATAAATTAGATGTAGAGCAAGCTCACATCCCAAGTCCTAGGCTTCTTCTTGTAGAACTCTTACGGGTGAACAATGGTTAAATTGTCTATCTTAGTTTGCCCATCAATATGAACATTAAAAATAATGCTATGCTTAAGAGTAGTGCCCATCTAATTCAAGCGCTTCTAAAATAGACTCAGCAATCATGTACCCATCCAAAAATTTTATAAGTCGAGAGGCTAAAATGCACCCAAGCGTGCTTAAAGAATAGCTCAACAAGCTCTTATTGCATCATGACAGACCTAAAATATGTAGTATGCGCTTGCACGCAAGTATATGTGGACTGAAATAATATGGGATGATAAGATCCCGAGATTTATCGTCCATTGGGAACAGTGTTATGTTTTGTTACTAGAGTATACTTAATTTCACTAATATTTAAGTATTAAAATGGTATGTTGTTATTAGTCCTAATGACAATTTTAGAGTTCCTTGACTTGAAATTGCTTTTGAAAAAATTAGAGAGAGTTGGAATTCAACATGCAAGTTCATATGGCTTCATGCAAGCACTCTTCTTCTCAACTTTATGTTGATTTAATTGGATTAACTTCATATTTCTTATTCAAGAGACTTAATCTTCTCTAGTAAACTTATTGAATGTATTAAGTCTTGTCCAATGCTCTGAAATGAATACTAGAAGGTTCAATTTCGGCACACAAACATACATGTGATATTTATCTTATGACTTCATTCCTTACGTTTAAGTTATGAAATTTATGTTTTAGTTTTAGTATCACATGAACTTGAATCCACTAAAGGCTCACATGCATCCCCTCTTGATTTAGCTATGGCAATGAGCTAGTAGACTAAATAGGTTTATGTCACATCACGCATAGCACTTAGCACATCAATAACTTCGCTTAAACCTAGAGCGAGTTATGGAGTTCAATTAGTGGCTCTCAGCTCACATGCGTCTACTCTTGATTTAGCCAAGGCAATGTTCTACGTAACTAATTGAGCTTGTCACATAGCTCAAAGCTTAACGTGCAACAATCACCTATCGTAAATCAGGAGTGAGCTATGGAGCTCAGAGAGTGTTATCATTTCTCATGGCTCGATTGATCAATCCTTGTCCAAGATTGTGCATGGGCTGTTTTCGCACAGCGAATGTTGTCACAGACATTCGCAGCGTTAACGCTCAAGCATGCTCAGCCTTAGGACAAGGCGATCAATAAGCTCTATGAGGGTTATACTATGAAAATATATTTACTGCATATATTTATATAATGAATCATAAAAAATTCCAACTCTTTTATTCAAACAACATTTACACATCCAACATGCTAAACAACAATCATTGATATGAAGAGTACATTGCATTACATTCATATGTTCTTACATGCTCATGTACAACCTTCCCCAAAGAGAGTTTAGGCTACCATTAAATTGAAAATATAAAGAGAGAAGCAAGAGAAATTAAGCCTTTGCATAGATTTTACAAAAAAAACAAAAAAGAGTAAAGGAATGGTACAATACTAGGGAACAGTTGTTGCGTTCTCCTGAATCTCTCCTCCTTGGATCTCCTTAGCTCCTTGCTCTCTGTTCTTCTCCTCTTCTTTTGGTTGCAGCTTTCTCCATCCTTGGGTAGGGGACTCTCTTCCAATGGATCTCAGCAGCACTCAGGGTTAGAAACTCTTCCACTAAAATTTAGAACATTTTATAAGTTTTTAATTTTTGCTTTTATAATCCCTTAAACAACATCTCAGCATTTACACAACCAACATTCTCCTTTTTGAAAGTTGAAATTGCATTTAAGTTCATTCTTTTATTCCATTGGTAATGAAAAGTTTTTAATGCAAGCATTTGATTTATGTTGTGGGGAATAAAAAGAAATTAAATCCAACTGCTTGACTAGGAGGCATTCTCCATAGCATAAATAAGGCAAGCACTGCAACACCAGGCTTTCGGCCCGTCAGGCGCTACGGCGCGCTAAGCACCTAGCTCTCAGGTTAGGTCTACTACGGCACGCTGTAGCGCTTAGCTCTCGGGGTTGTATCCGCCAGGGCGAGAGCTTGAGCGCCTGGCTCTCGGGAATGATCCGCTAAGGAGCGCTTGTAGCGCGTTGCAGCATGTATCTCACGGGGGTCCTATCCGTCAGGGCGCGCTGTAGCACCTGGCTCTCGGGTAAGACCCACTACGGCGTGCTGCAGCGTCGTGCTCTCAAGAAATACCCACCGAGGTGCGATGTAGCGCCTGGCTCTCGAGTAAGACCCACTACGGCGCGCTGCAGCACCGTGCTCTCGAGAAACATCCATCGATGCGGATGCAGCGCCTAGCTTTCGGGAATTCACCAGCTGCAACGCTGCAATGCCTTCCTTTCGAGTTTATGGCCGCTTAAGGCACGCCATAGCGCCTAACTCTCAGGCAACGTCCGGCACGCCACGTTTTATGCACGTCGTTGGCGCTGTAGGGCCACTCATTGCCTAAGTTTTTATATTTTCCCAAATTGAGTTCTTCTTCCAGAAATGTAGCAAAAACACCCGTCAAAGTACAACTAATCATATGAAAAACATAAATTCTAACATTAAATCATCTATATTTATTTGGTTCATCACGTCACACTATTCTTTTGAGAAGTTAAAGAGATCCTTTGAGAGTCTGTCCACTACCAGTAGAACCTAATTATGGTTCTTACAGTCAACAGTCCTCAATAAGAAATCATCAAAATGCTCTCCCACAGCCTTCTTGGGATATGTAAAAGGAGGTTCAATCCTTGCTTCGGTTGGATGGATGCACAACAAAACATGCATGCTCTAATGCACTTCACAATATTCTCATGCATCTTGGGCTAATAAGAAAACTTTTGCAATTCAATATATTTAATAAATGATCAAATAATTAATGTTTTACCGACTCTAAAGTGGCCTAAATTCTTGGTGGGCTTATCTAGCCCATCTCGAACAGATAGGTTCATTTAGGCTACATAATTTATCGCTTTTGTAAGTAGATTATCTCAGCAGCTATATTCCAGTATGGCTGAATTTGTGCTTTCAGAATCATAAGTCATCACTCGGTCAGATCCAAACTTCAATCAACAATCTTCCCAGATTTTCTAAAAATTAAGATCTTCAATATATGATTCTTCATATTCTTCAAAGATTGTGTCAGCCTTCATAACTGTCATCATCATTACATGCAATTGTAAAACAGATAAGGTAATGTGCTACACTAACAACCCAAGTTGCTTGGTCGATAAATGACCCAAGTGTTTAAACAATCATCAATTGGATCATTTAACGATGAGAACTTGGTTAAACAAGCCAATATATCTATAAATCAAAGAATAACCATATCACCCTTTTGACAAATAATTATGAATTTGTTAGTAAATCTTGGCCATCAATATAAAATTGGACGGCCATGATTTATTCATGCAGTATCCCCACCTTAAGCCATAAGGCTGGAAAAGGGAGGGTTTGGGCCGTTATCTTCCACCCAAAACCCTAAAATACCTCCGCTCTCCTCTCTTCGGTTAACCAAGACTCCAAGGGAGTTTTTGAGAAAAGTCAATATGGTGGCGAGCTTATTCTAGTCTGCCTGTGTTCGATTCATTGGCAACATCATGTGGATTCCTTCATCTCGACATTCCAGTAAGCATAGAACTTCTGAAAATCTCTACAGTCATTGATTTCAAATTCTGTGGAGTTCAATGAACTATAGCACTGGCATCTTTTAGTAAAATTTTGTCGAACAATTCGTATCAATTCAAAAAATTACACATCCTGTCAGTCCAATTGTTGGGCCACAACATTCAACGTACCCGTCAAATGATCAATCGTTTGATGTGGTCATAGAACAAAGAAATTTATAACGCTTACTGAAGTCCCAAGATCATTCAACCGTTAAACATCGATCATTTGACAGGGATATGGAATGATCAATCCAAAAACTAGGATAAATCTAATTGATAATTTTGTAATTTACTCTGTAAATGTTTTTGTGAGTTAGGCCAAGCAGCGAGTCACTGGGACCCATGGATTTGTGATGAGAGACTATGATGTGAACTCAAGTAGATTAACTATTACAACTAATTTTTTCTTAATAAAATTATATTGTATAAAATATCTGATATTGGAATATTTCCCAATCTTTCTTGCTACATGGTACTAGACCTTGACAAAGGTGATGTGTCAAATGATGAGCATTGGTAGTGATTATGCTCTGTATTTAAGAACCTTAGTTTCTTTTTCTAAGAGCATAGCTCCAATTCTATTTATGGAAATTCTCATATTCTAATTTTGTTCTGTTCTATTTTGTACTTTTACGCAAAAGGGGGTGCCAAACCAAACATTAACAATTACCTAGACCTAATAAGAGACTGGTCGAAAATATATGGTAAGGGATGTTTCCCCAAATACAGTAGTGCCCAGATGTGATGGCAGCCGACTATTTACGACTAAGCTTTCAAACTGCACATTCACTTTTTGTCTAGCTTCTATCCATAGCGTTTGTTTTTTCTCCTAGTTTCTCCTTCTATTATTATTTTTCCTCTTGTTTCTAGCTTTTCTACTTCTATAATTATTGCTCCTAGCTTTTTTTCCCTGCTCCTATTTATATTCTACTTTTGATTTCTAAACTCAAACTTTGTCTTTTTGGTTTATGTTTCCAGCTCCTATTTTTAAATTATGAGGTTTTAGTTTTGTTTTTCATTCTAGGTTTATATTTTTATTCCACTTTCTAGTTTTGGTTACTAATAGTTACTAGGACTACCACTGTAATGGATGATTAATTTAATTTGTTATAGATAACTCTTTTCACTTTCTATGGTGTGCTATTGTATTGGAATGAGACAGCAAATATTGAAGAGGTTTGTGGTCTACATGAAATAGAATCTCCTTCCCAAATATGTAGCACCACTAGAGCTTCACTAACTAGTACAAGGCCAAAAGGTCATTGCCATAATTTGAATATTTAAGTTATGAACATTGTAAGAATTTCCAATAATATGAAATGAATCTTCGTTATGGCTTTATTACAGCTCCTATTGAATAGCATGAGGCATCAATCTATATCTCAAACATTTGTGCAAACCAAAGTAAAGGCAAAAATAATATTCCCACTTATTTTTTACTTTAGCTTGGCAAATGTTGCTCATTGAATTCCCAAATTATTATTACAAGTTAATGTAGAGGAACAACAATAATGAAGAAGTTTTGAATGAGCTTCCTAATATCTTATCATGCACCGAGAAACTTTCGTCTCTGTAACATTTCTAAGTTGCATCCAATCAATAATAGCTTTTACCTTTGCTAAGTCAATGTAATCTCTTCACCCAATCTCAAAGCCAAGATATTTTAACTTCCTCTTCCAAATCTGCATTTATAAGGTTTGAGGTATAGTTGTTGCTAGAGTATATTGAGTACCTTAGTGCTCTGAATAAGCCTCCTCACTAGAGTTGTAACTCAAATAAACAAGAACAAAATCTTCCAAAGAACATCTCAGGATATCATTCATCGGGGGCATAAAGTATTCGAGGAATTACAGAGCTCAAATGGTATCACAAAGCTAGAATGCATTACAAGACATTCATTAAACCATGTCAAGCCATAAATGTAATCTTCCAAGTGCTATTGCATTTACTCTAACTTGATGATAGATAATTTGCCTTAAAATTCAACTTAAAGAAGACCCAACCAACTTGACTTGATCCAATATTTGCAACAAGAGAAATCTATACTTTACAAAATTTGTTCAAGGCATGGTAGTCCATGCACGTGCATAATCCCTCATCCTTCTTTAGCAACATTACAATTAAAAAATTACAAGTTAAAATACTTGGTTGGATTCTTCACTATGAAATTCAACTACTATTTCTAAAACTCCTCATCCTCAAACACAAAATTCTGCAGACACAAAAATAATGTGCAGTGTGTAGTCAAAATAAAATTTTATATCATGTTCCACTATCTCTTACAGATGCAAACCCTTTGACTCTAAAGTAAGTTCACCAAACTTTTCCTATAGCTTGTTTAAATGTTAACTAGGCTGCCTTCCTGACAACACAGTTTTTGACGGAGCCAGAATTTCACTGACTCGGCGGTCCCATCTCACCTTCCCAAATGAACAATAGAAAGTATTTTTCAAAAGTATGTATTGCATGGTTGATCGCATCTATAGTCAACTAAAAAGGTAAATCAGGTTATCCCAATATAGTTTATACGTTACTCTTTCCTACATCAAGAAGTACTTATGCAAACAACACTAAGAGAATGTGTGTTTGTTCCATAATTAAGAACTCCCAAAGATCACCAAGCAGATAACTAGTAGCACTACATCACATATCATTTCATCAATAAATATCCAATTAATACAGAACTTTACTCAGTATTGTTCACTCACAATTAGCTCGACACTTCCTTAAATCCAACCATATGGGTACGGTTGGGAATGTGGGAATTTGTCTCTAAACTAACTATTCATAAATAAAGTTCTTTGGACATCTAAAATCAAAATTATAATGTCAATCTCACTTTTCGCTTGGATACAAGTGGTGATTAATTCTTCCTTGTTCCTAGGTCATTAGCTCAACTCAAATCTTTCTCCTTCAACCTTGCAGTCAAGAAAAAAGTGAATTGGGTCATTTGCCCGAACACTTTAAGATCTCTAACTATAATATACCCTTTTATCATTCAACCTTTTCCTTATATTTAGACTCTGCATGTCTGTCTTCTTACAATAACTATAAGCAAATAATTTCATGAGTTAAAAAATTATTCTTCTCACTGCGCTTCCAAGTTTCCCTCTCAATAAGTCTCTTAGCAATTAATTTGCCTTTGATTTTCTTCTCTATTTTTAGCATCGTACCTACCATCCAAAGATGTATCCATAATAAGAGCTAATTGTCAGAACATGATTGTCTTATGTTAAACCAATTGATCTCCTCTGCCTGAGGTTATACTATTTCTGTCACATTTCAATTTTATCGTCAATTAAGTAAAATACTTCCCAAATCAGCAGTTTAAATTTCTACCAAATAAGTATCTCAACAAATACACTCTCCACCTCAGCATCCCATCATATTAAAGCATATTTGGTCATGGCTGACTTGCAGTCCACAAAATTCTCCCAAATAGAGAATTGATGCAGTTCAAAATAGGAGTCTCCGGCTAATACATCCAAAAATTAAGTCACTTAGTATCCTGCTCACCTTCATATATCAATAGATTAAATTTTGTCTAGACCCTTGGAACAACCTGCTTGTTGTCTCTTCCTTCTCCAAGTGTTAAGAATATTCTCACTATCTTCTCCGGATAAGATTTCTCTGGAGTACCTGGCTATGGCAGATTCAACATTCTTCAAAATAAATGTTACTAGAAATTGTACCTAGTTGCAATATGAGCTTAAATTTGAGATTAATATTGTGTTTGAAATCTAAACAGTCCATCATCTTCATTTGGCTTGTTAATATAGGTAATATCTACTCAAACATAATTTTATCACTTGAACTGCTAAAGGAAGCAATAGTCTGCTCCCTTTCTCTCTAGGCATCATCAAGGTTGATTGTCTCCTCTTTGCATATATTAAATCCTCTTCTGATATGCACCATGATTGTTCCTTTAGAAAACTCTGTTTTGATACCATAATATGATTCATTATTCAACTGACCTTCAAGGTTTTTGACCCCATCACAAAATCTTCCTAACTTAAACAGCACTTTCAAGGCAAACTCCAAAACATGTAACCAACAGAGAACACAATTCAGCCGATTCACCGGAACTCAACAACCACCTTGTGGACCTCAAATCTCAAGGGCTCTAACGGGCACTTATTTTCTGCATTCTAAAATGACAACAAAGCTTAGAATATTATCATCAAGAGGGGAAAATATTCTACGACTGAGAATTCCCTATTGAGGGAAACCTTTACAAAAAAAATAATAAATAAAATTATGGGGTATAACAATAAAGCTAGAGCTTGAAAAGACCTAAAATAAGTATAAAGTCAAAGCAAAATCTGCTAACCCTCCTATACTACATATATTTATACTACTACAATAGTATTATTTATTCAAATCATTATAATTGACCATGTGCATATAACCTACAACAGATGTTTCATTATAGCACTGACTTCCCTGATTCTTTCACAGCTAGTACAGTGTATTTGCATCCACCACGTGTAAGCCAGCTAGCGTTTTATGGTACCAAGAAACAGCCCTGCTTGAGGCTGGAGCAAGTAGCTAGGTCAAGTTTTATGTTTCAGGGGCATTGTATCCCAACTGAGTGAGACAATGTGTGTTGGGGGTCTTATTGACTCAAAACTTGGTTTGAGAGCTAACAATTTAAGATGCTAACGGATTGGCTCGAAATAATATTATGATGACTCAGATGATGCTGGATTGATCATCATATCAAATTCTTAATTTTTTCTATATCAACAGGTAATCCCCTAAAGTTACTACAACAAAAGCAAATAATTCAATTCATTTCAACAAAGAGAGATCATACCCAAGACAAGAAGACAATCAATATCATAGTACAAGACAACAATTGACAACAAACTTGTGGTAAAACACATTTGAGGTAGCCTTTGTTCTAATGCCAAGGAAATACCCCATGACTGTGATGATTCCATTCCTTGTTCTTATTCACAATAGTTTTGCCTCATATAAACTTCACATGTTATTCTTTAATTATAAATCAATAACATAGTTTAGTGGCTATGATGATTCACTAGCTAATCAATTAATATTTGCATCAACCATTGCACCATGGGCACAACCAGCACATGTTACCAGCACTTCTACCTATGTGTTAATTAGCACTTAGCATCCTCAATGATTAATACACTATCAACATCATTTAAGCAATTATTTGTTTGAGCAACCTATTTCTATCAGGCCTACTCATGACACAACAATGACACTTCTAACAACGCCACATCTTCAAAAATAGTTGATATGTAGCTCGGCATTTCTTTGCTTGTTCTACAAATTTGCTACATAGTCTTATTATGAGAGATTGATTAAAGTATCTCATATGTGAGGCTTATTCTATGACTTGTTGAGCCAACATTGTGTGAAGTTTAGTTATATCATTTCTCTACATTTGGATACTTGATTTGATGAGATTTGAGGGTGGTTACTAAACAATGCTCTCTATAGTTCATTGATGTATAGTTCAGAGATGCTAGCATTTTATATGTTCTCTTTTATGCACGACTTTAAGGACAAATTCAAATAATAGGGTGATGAATGTTACAAAATGTGTGCCAACTTAAGTGCTTGGATCTATAAATATATGTTGTCTAGTGGAGCTTCAAGTACTTCGGAGTAAACATGGGAAGATTTTGAATCAGTTTGAGGCGAATTGGATACATGAAGAACTTAACAAGGAGAAAATTATGGGCCCAAGCGCCAGGTAAATTTTCTGGACCGAAAAGTCGGCGTTTGGGCTCGCCAAAGCACCATGGATGTTCAACAAAAGTTTGAAGGGTCGAGCCTTGGGCACTTGGGCACACCCAAGCGTAAACTTGGGCACACCCAAGCGTAGACTTGGGCACACCCAAGCGTAGGAAGTCCATAGGAATCTTCAGTTGGCCAAAAAGGTGGGCGCTTGGGCGCAAAGAAGCAGCAAAAAATTTGAGACTCCGGAAGCCCTCTTCGGTATATACCAAGATCCAGGCATTTGAGGCATGTTTTGGAGACTAGAGGCTGAGTGTCATGGAATATTTTGTCAGCTTCAACCTTGCCTACAAGATAGGACCAATAGATCAGTGCTTGGGCACATCTAAGCAACAAACGAAGCGTTACTTACACAGTTATAGGTCTAGTCACTAATTTGAGGCATGTTTTGGAGACTGTAGGCAGAGTGTCATGGGATATAAATACTCTTACCATGTTATAGCAATAAGAGGGCTAAGCATTTATATTTTTTTTCATGCAAGCTCAACTAGATTGAGAGTTGTGCGTGTGTGTGTTAAAGATTATTATTAGTCAGTATTCGAAAATAGCAAACCACAAAACAAAACTGACAAAGAGTGGGAGCTTTTACATCGTCAGGTATGCGGCTACATTAGACAATTGGTAGATGATAATGTGTTAAACTATATTAGCGATGAGAGAAACGCAAAGCAGGTGTGGAGTAGGTTAGAGGAACTATATATTAGGAAAACTGAAAATAATAAATTATACTTGATTAAGAAAATAATGGATCATGGTATTTTGATAGCAGACCCATGTCAGATCACTTGAATGCTTTTCAATAAATTATCAATCGGTTTTCCAAAATGAACATCAAATTTGAGCATGAAATTTAGGGCATTTAGTTGTGGGAATGCTATCGGATTCCTCGGAGATTTTTCACACATCAGCCTCATATTTTGCACTCAATGGAATTATCACCAAAGAGATGGTGAAGAGCAATGTATCGTATGAGGAGATGAGAAAATCACAAGAAGCATCCACATCACAACAGGAAATACTAGCCACAGAATAACGAGGTCACAGAAAGAGTCGAGGGCCCTCCCATCACGATAGGAGCAAGAGCCAAGGGAAGAGTTATTCCAATGTGAAGTGTTTTCACTGCCACAAGAAAAGCCAATTGTGAAGAGTTTTCATTGCCACAAGAAAGGCCACATTAAGTAGAACTGCTAGAAATTGTGGAAGGGTTGAACCACCCCACACCACTATGGAAAGGACGTCACTAGAAGAAAAAAAAAGTCGGAAAAACCCACACTCATACTTCAAAGTGAGAGGTTGTTCGTGTTGTGGAGCCTCAAGTGAGCACGAAAAGATTTCGAATCAGTTTGAAGCAAATCAGATGCGTGAAGGGTGCAACCAAGCGACAGGTGAACTTCTTGGACAAAAGACCCGGCGCTTAAGTGCTCCCGAGCATTGTGAATGTTCAGAATGAGTTTGAAGTACCAAACATTGGGCTCTAGGGCTCACCCAAGCATCGACAATCCACAGGAATCTTCAGCTGGCTAAAGAGGTGGCACTTGGGCTCATTCTCACTTTAGCATGTAAGCTGTCAAGTCATCAACCCTTCCTTTTGTTAATTTATGGGCTATGTTACAGGAACTCAAATATCAAAGCTATATCAAGGTTGAGAATTTAAGAATTAAAGGAGAAAAAACCCCTAGCCTGCATCGCGAGGGCATCCATGTCGGCTCGCAGCGCCACGAACGGCTGTTTCCCATTACCAACGAAGCCGACAACGCCCGTCACGGCGACGGGGTGCTTGTAGGAAATCCCCATCCGATCCAATTCGCTTCGTACAAGCTCACTGGTCTCAAATTCCTCGTACCCGAGCTCCGGCTCCTCGTGGATCCTCCTCCGAATCCCTACCATCCATTCAAGGAATTCCGATTCTCTCGCCCGCTCGAGGAATCCCGCTGAACCAACGCCGCCTCCAGCTACCACATCAGCCAGCGATTCAGAAAAAAGATAGAGGGACGCAATTACAACGAGAGCAACCCATGGAGAAGCTGAACCCATGACTAGCTGAGGGTATCAGTGCGGCGAAGGTTTATATATTTAAAGGCTTGGTTAGTTACGCATTACGACAGTAATCTAGATTAACTAATGTTTGTGATTGTGATTTTTGAGAACTACTTATTTTGACTTTAAAAAAATATTATTTAGTTCTCAAATATATTTTAAAAATATGAATAATTAAAATTTAAAATTTAAAATATATATTTTACGTAATTTTATAAACTAAAAATAAATTTAATAATAATTATTTAATAATAATAAATTTAAGCAAAATAATAATAGGTTATTTTATTTTATTAGCTGTAAAATAAAGAAGATTGCATTAAGTAGCTGATAATCATCATAAAATTTTGTTGAATCTTATTATGATACGAATCTCTTAAATACTATGATATGATATGAATCCAAATGTTATTATATCCGCATTTGAGTATAATGTCAAATAAAAAATGTTCTCATATTATGGATGACTAATGTGGTCATCTTCAAGTCGAATTCAAGAAAATTAATTCAGACGTGAACTCAAAATTTTTGTGTTGTCCAATTCGAATTCGATCAAGTTCGAGTTCGAGCCGACTCGAACTTAATTCGAGTACGATAGATATAAAATACATAACTTTTTTATCATTTTAAGAAAGCAATTTGCGGCCTTTGTTTTATAGAAGGTGTTATGTTGTGAAGACCATTCAAAGCATTATGGAGATGTTAATTGTGCTCCGGTGAGCTTCCAGGGAGTTATGAGGCTATTCAGAATAAGTTGGAGTTCAGTTGAAGCATAAGCGTCACAGTAGATTGAGATCTAGCACCCGAGAGGAATGCGTCGTAGAGCGCCATGGCGGCAGTAGATTGAGACCAGGGCGTTGCAACGCGCCCTGGCGGATGAAGTTCAGAGGCCGTAGCGCTGTACCGCCCCACAACGGAAGCAAGCAGAGACTGGGTGCTACAGCGCATCTCAGCGACAGGCACTCAAGAGGAAAGCGCTGCAATGCGCCATGGTGCGCATTGTAGCGCGCCACTGCGGCTTTGCACCCAAGAGCAGGGCTACAACGCGCTCTGGTGGACGTTACCCAAAGCATGGGCGCTTCAGCGTGTCGTAGTGCCTAGCAGATTTCTGCTCTTGTCGAAATTAAGCCATAAGCTATTTAAAGAGAATTTTGTATTATTTATGGTCTAAAAGAGCTGGATACTTAAGGGAAACATTGAGATGAGTTTTCTATGTTGGCACTAATGATTCCAAAGGTGATGGTTGCTGTCAAGGTGGAACCCTAAGGAAGATAGCAGCTATGCAATAGAGCTCTTGCATGTGAAGGAAATCCTATCTAGGTGGAGGCTGCTTCTTCTCTCCCTATTCTAGAGTAAGAACTAGTGTTTCTTAAGGAAGTTAAGCTTTTTATAACTCTATATTTCTTCGTTTTACATAGTGAAAATTTATATATTATGTGGCTCCGTGGTTTTTCTCATTATTGAGTTTTCCATGTAAAAATCTGTGTTGTTCGGATGTGCTTGTGATTTTAGATGCATGCATGTGTTGTGATCGTTTTCTTGCTGTGTTTGTGATTTTGTATATTGCTTAGTAACTGTCAACACATCTCCGATCCTCGAGTGCGCTCAAAACCACTTTCGCTGCGGTGTGCTCGATTCGATTCATCACAAGTTGTATTAGAGAGAGGTTCTTTATTGATTTTAGGGTTTATTATTTGAGTGGGAGCAATGCTAACGAGATGAGACACAAGATTGAGGAGTTAAATAACATGAACTTTGCATTCCAGAAAATACAAACAGAGGATTTGCTTTATCAGAAAAAGCTGTATCAACCATTGAGTGGAGTCGACAAATAACCAACGACTATGACTGATGAAGAATGGGAGGTTCTTGATAGAACGACATTGGGTTTTGACAGACGTAAAATACACATCTGTGCTTGCACGCAAGTGTACGTGGTTTGAAGTAATAAGTTGAAGTTCAGTTCCGAAATTTATTGTCCTCAGGGAACGGTATAATAAGTTATATCTTCTTTCAATAATATTTAGAAGATTAATTTTTGGTTTGAGTTGGTTTCTAAATTAATACAATAAATTATCTTAAGGTATGATACGATTTATTCAAAAGAAGAGAATTGGGATTTCATTGTAGAACTTGTAAGAACTTAGTGTTGTCACATCATTATTTAAATGTATAAATTGATTTTTTTCATGCCAAATTAAATTAAGTGAATACTATTAGAATTGGAGTTAATATCTAATTACAACAGGTTCAGATTTAGTGCAACAAATGAGAACTCTCATTTGGGTTCTACCTTGGCACCTAAACCTTTGTGAGATCGTGATTTAAATTTATCTTTGATTTCCTACGTCTATGTTACCCAATATTATCTTTTAATTATTAGATCTCACAAACATAATTTTCATCAATATTGCATCATGCGCTTACACATGTGGTTAGCTAGATGAGTGGATACGTTGGGTCAAGGGACTATATTACATCATCCATTAGATTTCCGACGTTCTCTCATCCCTTCTACTTTGCTGAGCAGCAGAGCGAAGTTGATGGGAACTCAATTCTCAAATATCAAATATTTTGGTAGAGTGTAACAACCCAAGATTGTTATCCAGCATGAATTTAACTTAATCTTATCGTAATTACCATTCCATCAAGTTCATCTGGTCATTAGAACCAAACCCTGAAGGTTTAGAGCAATTTGGAGCTAAATCCAATATTTTGGATTATTTTTAATATTTAATTAATTAAGAAATTGAGGTATTTATTTTAACCTCAAAATCGAAATCCAACTTCGCCGTTGCGATCGTCACCCCCCAAATTAGCTAGGAGTGATGTTTTGGACGCATTTGGAAGTCGTCGAATTTTCGTGAATATTTTAATGTAATTAAATGTGTTGAAATAAATAATCGTCGGAATCAAATTCTGACTTCGCTGTTGAATTCCTCATCCCCAAATTAGCTAGGGGTGAATTTTTGGGAATTTTCGGAGCACATTTCAAAAATCAAAATTTTTAAATAATTCGGGAAAATAAATATGTAATTAGGCAATCATTGAGACCCTTATTTGCAATTTTCCTCATTCTTTTTCCAAATTTTTTCGGCTGACCATTTCTTTTCATGCGGCTGACCCCCTCACCTCCCATGTGCATTAAATGCAAAGGCCATCTCTTCTTCCCCTAGCTCCCCTATAGCCAATGATGGAGCCTCCCCTTTCTCTCCTTCTTTAAAAGGGAGAGTTCAGTCATCTTCCCCTCTTTGCTAAGATTTTTCTCATCTCCTTCCTCTTTATTAAGCCCCTTGCATTGAAGAAGGAGCTCTCTCTCCCTCCAAGAGTCTTGAAAGAAGCAAAGATCCATCTCTTCCTCATCTTCCTCCTCCTCTAGCAAGGACAAAAAAGTACCCATATACCCCTCTCTTTTATCTTCTTTATATGGCTGCAATGCTTGAATGTATCTCTAGAGGTCTATAAACATATATGGAAGCCATTAAAGCTCTTTAAAGCATCACAGAAAAATGCTCTGTTTTCGTTTATTCTATACACCTTTGCATTCATCACCATATTTCGTATAGCTATGATGCTCCATTTATGCCAATTTTGGTGTCGATGGAAGGTATCGGAAAGACCTTTCCATCGATATATGGCACCGCACGTGAAGTGCTCTAGGTTGAGAGTAATCAAGCCCGAAAGTGACCCATCATTGTTTACGTTCAGGCAAAATCACCGTCTGACGCTACAGCACCCCAAGTTCGAATTCGGGTCCGTTAGAGCGCGCCATAGCGCTGAAATCAGCATTTTTGCCCGCTACAATGCGCTGCAGCACGCTCCAGAATTTCTACATCGTATAGGGACCGCTATAGCGCACCCTAACGCTTAAAAATGCACTTTTTGGCCGCTACAGCGCGCTCTAGCGCTTCACAGCGGCCAGAAAATTGAATTTATCATATCTTAGTCATCCGGACTCCAAATTCAAAAATTTAAAGTGCTAAATAGCTTAGAATTTTAGTTCCTATAATAATATATAAAAATAATTTGGTTTCAAACTTTAGAAAAGTCAGAAATGACCAAAATATCTATAACTATAATTAGGTCATACCTTAGTCAATTTAAGTCCAATTTGGGCCTACCACCAGTCAAAATATTCAGTGTGATGTAGGAAAGCTATAGACCCTAAGTTTGCTGAATTTAGGCACCAAATGAAAGAGTTATGCCTTTTTGACCCCTCTTAACTTAGAAAAATTACCAAATCTACCCTTAGGAATTCAAATGGCTATAAATAATTCATTAGATCTTAGAATTTAGTGTTCTTAGACTCTATGGAATTCTTGAATAGCGACTAATAGTAAATTGTATAAAAATTTAGATTTCATTAAGTGTATATTACAAAATTGCCCCTTATGTCAAAAACCTTAGATTGGACCTGCAGGACCCATTTTTTAGCCAAATTTAGTGTACCTACTGTCTATCTTCATGTTAGACAGTAAGAAATCATTTGACAGCAAGAAATCTCAATGTGGAGCCTTAAATCAAAAGTTGACTTTTTGGGCCCTTAGTTAAGGGCAAAATAGTCATTTGGCCCAAAATTTAGGTTAAGCGTTATTAACCTCTATATTATGTTCTAAGCTACTAAAATTAGTATTTGAACTATATTATATTCATTTCAGAAAGAAAAATCATTTATTAGGTCAACTCAATAAAATCTCCTAGAAAATTTCTAAGTCTTTTTCTTAGGATCTCTTCACCTCATATTAGGATTATTCCTAAGTTTAGGGCTAGATCATAAGTTAAATTTCATTTATTGGGTAAGTGGGTTATTCAATAAAAGAATCCTTGGTTTTATTAGTTTCTAGACTTTTATAACTTATTTTGATTATTTTGTCTTTCAACTTTAGATCTAGGATAAGGAGATTCATCCTATTAAGTTTGATTTGCTTAATAGGATATACCTTGATCCATAGATCACTTTTAGACAAAAACATAGATCTTATGTCATAACCTTTTTGGATTATGTGATTAAGCCCAATTTCGTGGTGTTTAATCCATAATCTTTAGTTTAGTAGTTTTGATCAGGTCCTAGTATAGGACGTCTAAAATCATTAATTAGGTCGTGATGCTTTATTAATTAACTCTTATAGTCAACTTTAATTAAGTATATTAGGACCTAGCTAGTCCTAGTATTTTGTAATCTATATGGATGTACTTCTAAGTTACATTCGATAGTAGGAACTGGAGATCCTGAACTTATGTAACTTAGAATAATTAGAATGGTTTAAATTAGATAACAACGGTGTCACCATGTATAGAAGAGTCCCTTGCTTACTTGATTTATTTTGTTGCTACGCATCCCTTGTCTTTGTGATTAACCCCTTGGACATATCATATAAGAGTATGAAAAACTTAGAATAATTAGGATAACAGATACCTTTGGGTTCAGTCTCTAGGAGAATTCTGGTGCACATTTACTCTATTGGATGAGGTAAGGAGTAATAAGGAGGCTTAATATTACTCATTGATGAGAGTGTGTTAAGTATGTAACTCACATAGTCTTGCAGACATGCTTGACTCCTCAGCTATTTCTGAAATATGTCCACAGAAATAAAGTAAAATTAATAAAAGATTTTGTATTTATAATTACTGCCTCCTCAGTTCTGCTGCTGGATTCTGTCTGCCATAGCCCTGAAAGGCTATGGGAATTTTTGTCTGCTAAAGCCCTGAAAGGCTTGAGGATTTCACCAGCTCGATGGTCAACTTTCTGATATGGCAATCTTTACATACCTGTTTCAATTTTAGTTTACTGTGTAGTGTATTTTGATGCATATTTCAGTTAGCTATGTTTCTTTACTTACCTGCTCACTTGTACATATTTATTGAATGTTAGACTTTGTTGCTACTATACGTACTATGTTCAGATTTTTGTCATTTAATTTGCATATATCATATAATCATCAGTATATTTAGGATTAGACTTTACTTTCAATATTTTACTTACTGTACTATATATATATATATATATATATATATATATATATATATATGCCCAATCCTTGCTTAGTCAGTGAGGCGTGCTTTTGCCTCATTTGTCATTTAGTAATAAATGTTATGTTTATAACTACCCCTGTTTCTTTGTATGCTCATTGCACCTATGCTTTTGATGTTTACTTTTATTGAGCTTAAGTATAAAATGGTGACATTAATAATACATATAAAATATTCAGCCTAAAATGTACTTAGATAATTGTCTAACAAGATTTTCTTTTATTAGCTGGGGCCCTAGCATTATGAAACCGATAATGTCAGATTCAGATAAGTTTGAGGAACTAGGTGCTGAAGCGAAGGTGCCCTACTTAGAGGAGGAGCTTCCACCAGGAGAGCCGAATATTGCTTAGTTTCTTTTAGCCGCTTGTGAGGATGAGTGATTTACCTTTCAATCTTTTAAACTATTTAAATGTTATAATAATATAGGTAATGTGATTGTGATTTACTTATGCACCTTATTATTTTTTGAGCTATTTTATTACTATTTCTTATGAGATGCATGATGAATGGATGTACTATTTATTTTATTTAGTTTCCGCACTCTGTATGTATGTTAGATGTAGTGACTGATCCTCTTATTTATTATGTGCACGTCCTCCCCTTATTAGTGGATTGCGGATCTTACCTAATCCAATGATAAGAGAAGGATTTGCACAAGTGACCTCCGCTTCTTAGTCTAATGATTGTGAGCTTAGGGAGTGGGGCGCCACATAGAGCTCTTAAGAAAATGTGCAAGTGAGCTTGAGAACTTGTCACATAGTTCTCAGCTCTACTGACACTATTTTTCTTACTCTTGTTCAATTGATGAGCTTGGAACTCGAGTTCTTTTCTTAATTAATAATTTATTTAAATTCTATTTTAGCAAAGTATTTTGACAAAGTTTCATCTAAGCATTCATTCATAATAATAATAATAAATAATAATAAATAAGAAATCAGTTTTATTCATTAAAATAACTCCATTCCAATACCATTACAATCTTACATTATCCTATAATTACATCCCAACCCTCTCCAAGGGGATATAGCTTTTCATCACTAAATAAATAAAAGTATACATGCAAAAGAAAGTAAACCTTGACATCAGTTTACAATAAAAAATAATTAAATAGAATTTATGAATAGTACTAGGAAATACCCAGAGATTTTCTATGGTTCTCTTGATTTTCCTCCTTTACTTCTATTTTACTTCTCCTCTTTTCCTTTGTTGTCTTCTTCTCTTTACTCTTCACGGTCTACTGCTTGCCCCTTGGAGAGTTCTCCTCTTTTTCCTCTTGCAGCATCCCATTTTAGTCTTTTGACTATTGAAATTGGGAACCCTTCTTTGATCAAAAATTATCCCTTAAATATGAGAGTTTTCAGCTTTTATGCATTAATCACAAGTGACCTTTTATCTCCTTTTACTTCAATGTAAGCATTTTTAATTTAACTCTGTTTATTCACTTGGGATTCATCAAAATTAATGTTTAATTAAAGTTTCAAGAGGCAGGGGAAGGCCAAAGGTCTGATTGTGGCCTTCCCTATATTGTATTCAATGCAAATTCTAGAACTTTTCTGTAACGGGCACTGTGGCGCGCTGCAGCGATTGCATTTGAGTCTGTTGAATGTAGCTCCAGATGGGCTATTCTGCTGATGATTCGTCGCAACGAGCTATGGCAGCTTCAATTCAAATAATATTCCGCTGCAGCGCACTGTGGCAGCTAAAATCCAAATGCTATTCCGCTGTATATTTTTATAGTTTACCTTAAGGCCGCTGCTACCCACTGTGGCGCACTGCGGCGGTTAGACTGTCGTGAACGTGGAATGGTTACTGTTCAATTAATTCACATAAGATTTTTCATGATTTATCAGAAATGCCGCCATGGCGTGCTACGGCGGGTAGATTGTTGTGAACATGAAATAGTTACTGTTCAATTAATTCACATAAGGTTTTTCATGATTAATCCGAAATCCCATTGTGGCACACTGCGACGGGCTACAGTAGGTTTTGTCCCAGTTCTGTATTAATTTTTATAGGGCATAGCGCGTTGTGGTGTTCTTGGAGCGCGCTGCAGTAGTTAATCTTTCGAGGAAGCAAATTGACACTGTTCAAATAGTTCATATAACATTTTAATATTGCTCCCGAAAAATGACGATGCGTCCCACTGTGGCGCGCTTGGGCGCGCTGCAGCGGTCTTCCTTCCATGCCTTCAGGTACATTCCAGGTGAAGTAATTTAGTCCATGGCATGCTGTGGCACGCTGCGGCACGCCCCAGCAGTTTTTTTCTAGAATTCTTCAATTTGGCTTTGACTTGCCCTTTTCTTCATTTTTCTTGAAAATACATAAATTCCACTCAAATTATGCTAGTTTATATTATATTTTAAAGGTTTTTTAACACTTTATTTTGCTATAAATTTTGGATATATCACACCCCCTGTAGTGCCCCGCCCCGTCGCCGCGCGTGCAAAAGAATTAAGTGCAATCATATCGGCGGCGGAACGGTGCGCCACTCAGGGAGGATTAACCCGTCTCCCCGAAGTAGCTAAGAACTAAGCCCGTCTAAAAGGCTGCTGACTCAACCTCAATGAGGGTTGAGAGCTAATACTTAAGATAAGAGTAGTATACTTATCATAAGTATTAGATAAATACATACATTGGATTTAGAATATAATAAAAATCCAATATATGTATAATATATCAGCATTTCTAGTATGCTGATCACATCACAATACTAAGTATAAATAGTACATAACAGAGTGCGGAAGCTTAAAGTAAACATCCAGAACATTCATCATAGAGCTGTAAGAAAATATTCGTCTCAGAAAAGAAAAGAAAATACATCCAAAATTATTATAAATATTTTATTAAAATAGACATAAAAACTAAATACTTAACTGAAATAAACTAATAAAACTGAAGAAGAGTCCACTAATGCTCTGCTGGCTCCTCCTGAATCTTCTGGGTGTCCTCCTGACCTGACTCAATATACTGCTCAAGATCTAATAAATTGATAGATCCTAAAAGTACCCCATGTTAGACAATAAGTCTAACACATTAAAACTAATTTGACGGTTTTAGTTATTCATTTAACATTTACATAATACAAGTAAATCTGCAGAAAAACTGTAAAGGTAGCTGGAAGTACAAACCTGTCTAAAACTGTACAAAACTGAAGCAATGTAAAGTAAAACTGAACTGTAACTGAATATTGAAAATAAATCAAAATAGTACTGAATCTAAAATTGAGTAATCATATGTACAACTATGTTGTATGTCACTAAAATTGTGCACCTGAATATCCCACAACACTGCATACTACTGATATGCAACCAAAATATCACTGAACTGCTATGAGTAGTACTGTCCAATATATACATACATCTAGTTGGGAATACTGCTAATTGATGATGCTGATGCATCCTGAAATTCTCTAGTTAATGTATGCAACATTCCGTAACTCATAAATCATCACTGATACTTATACATCATTTTAATACTCACACATCATTCTGATACTCACACATCATGCTTATGCTCATGCTCATGCTTCTAAACTACATGAGATAAATCCATAAAATGCTTTATAATCTGATAATGAATCCAAGTCTCCATTGTGCATAATCCTGCTAATAGGATTCCGACTCCTAAATTCTAATCTCGATAATTGGTTATAGTTAAGAGTTTACTAAAAAATCATTAGTTGGGATGATTGTATACACATATTTAACATGTTTGCAAAAAAGGTAGATTTAACCCTTAGCTTTTTTAAACTACACTTATCGAAGCGCACAACGATAGGAGGCAAAACCCAGTCACAATTTACATCTCAAGCTAAGCTGTTAAATGCCCTAATTATAAGCATACTTAGTGGTCTACGCAAAGTGACTTAAGATACTTAGTTTACTTAAATTGCACTTATCGAAGCGCACTATGATAGGAGGCAGAACCCAGTCGCAGTTTACATCTCAAACTAAGGATCTTGTTCACTAATTGTAACAGTCTTAGTCTTAGAGGATTTACTCTAACAGGAATATATTTGTCTAATCCCTCAGGATAATACCTGGTCATAAGTCCACATTGGAGTGAATCAACCAATCCTGAATACTAATGAAATAATCCAGTAATATGGGTATACCCTACTATACCCAACTAACAATCTGAGTTCAACAGATTCTATTTGATTGACAAGGATTTATCAAATCTATTAATCCTTACTCTAAGTTGGTGTACCCTACACAAGGCTCCAAGGATGTGATCAAAGGATCACTCAACATAGGTTACTACCATAAGAAATGAGCCACATTCTAAGTACTTTAGGTAATTCCTACCACAATGTATCAAGTTCAGCTTTTAAAGTTATGAAGGATCAACTAGGTTTCTATATCAATAAGTTACAAAAGTCCTTCCTACCTCAATGTATCATTAGATAAGGTTTTTAACCATTTCAATGATGAACCCTATAGCAAGACCCTTAAGGTCTTACTTTTCTACTTCTAAAGGCTTACTTGTTATACTTAGGTTAAGGTGGTCAGATCAGATGATTAAAATTCATTTGATCCTTGCCTATTCTATAATTATGGATAAAATCAAAGATCTTATTGGAGTTAGATCATTGTATAAATCATTACAATTTTATGCTAATAAAGTTTGGATTCAGATGGTTCAATCACACATATTCAATATTATCCTTAGCACTTCTAATTTGATGATTTAAGATCAATATCAAATCATATGCATTATTAGAATAATATCAATTGAATTATCTTACAATCAAGTTAATTAATTAAGTGATTAAGGTTTAGATCTTAATCAAGACACGCTAGAGTTTAACCCCTAAACTTTCTATCATTAAGATTAATGTTAATTTAAAGGTCAATAACAAATCAATATATTATTAGTTTATTATTGATGTCACACTTTAGGTTTAGATTAAGTATTATCACTTAATCAAGTTATCAAGATTCTTAAGTTTTATTTACATAACAAGATGTTCCATTGAAATGTTAAAGTTCTCTAACATACATCCTAAAGAATCATAAAAGCACAAAATAGAAGGTAATTAAAGCTAATTAAATTCTAAAATCAAACCAAAGAGATTAGCACTTAATCACAATTACAAAAGACTTAAGTTTTGTGCCATTTGGTTATTAAACTATACCTAATTGATACAAGCAATTAAGATTCTAATACTTATTCTTTAGGATAACACATATTTAAGATCCATAGTAGATATGAGGGCTAATTTAAAAGTGATAAGTTTCAAATATAAATTTTATATAAAATTTTATACAATGTTCAATTTTAGCTAAATAGGTTCAAATTTAATATAACTTAGCCCCACTAGGGTCCTAGGGACCTTAAAACACCAAAGCAGTGAAGTTTTGGCCATTTCAGCTAAAACTGGGCACTTATTAAAAAATTCTGGGGATTTTGCAAGACTGGGCGCTGCAGCGCGCTGGAGCGCTTTCCGCGCGGTAGCGCTTTTCTCACGGCAGCATTGCGACCCGCTGCGGCCTGCTGCGGTGCACTATGGCGCGCGGCAGCGGTTCACTTTGCAAAATCACTGTTTAATTAATTCATTTTCACATTTTCTAAAGTTCCAAAAATATTTCCGCTGCAACCCGCTACGACCCGCTGCAGCGTGCTATAGCGGTCCATTTTGCATTTTTACTGTTCGATTACTTTAGTATATGTTTATATAAGTTTCCGCCGAAATGCCGGTGCAGCGGCCTAGCTCTGCAACTTCGGGCGCTGCAGCACCAGATGACATTTTCGCTTGGACGAAACCTGTAAGGCCTATTTTCAAGCTCAATTACTCTCAATCCAGAGAGTCCCATGAGTGGTGCTATATATCAATAGGAAGGTATTTCCAATACTTTTCCATCGACACCAATATCAGCACAAACGGAGCATCCTAACTATACAAAAAATGTGGATGAAAGATAGGGTGTGCAAAATAGAAGAAAACATAGTAGATTTTTGTGAAGCTTTTAAGAGTCATAATGGCATACATACATGCTTATGGGCTTCCAAAGCTACGTTCCAACATTATAATAGCATGAGAAAGACAAGGAGAGGAGCAAAGGGGTACCTTAGCCTTAAAGAAAGAAGAAGAAACTTTTATTTTCTTCAAGCTTGGAGATAAGCTGCACTTCTTCTTCTCTAACACAAGCACCCAAAGAAGGAGAAAGAAGTGAGAGGGGAGGAGGAGCTCAGCTATTGTGCAAAGGGGATGAAGAAGGAGCTTGAGCTTCTTCTTAAAGGAAGAGAGTGAGAGGTGGTAGGTGGCTAGGCCATTATGAGCATAGGGGTAGGAGGTCATCATTTGGCAGCTCAAGGCATGGAGGCACCGAAAATGGTAATGGGCTGACAGCAATCAATAGAAAATAGGGGAAATTACAATTTGGGGATCCAATGATTGCTTATTTATTTTCCTTATTTATTTAAAAATTCAGATTAATTAAACGTGCTCCAAAAATTTCCAAAAATTCACCCCTAGCTATTTTGGGGGTGAGGAATCCAACAGCGAAGTCAGAATTTGACTCCAACGATTATTTAATTATGCTAATTTTCGGGGTATTTAATTATATTAAAATATTGACAAAAATTCGACAACTTCCAAATACGTCTAAAATGTCATCCCTAGCTAATCTGGGGGTGATGATCGCAGCGGCGAAGTCGGATTTTGATTTTGAGGTCAAAATAAATACCTCAATTTTCTAATTAATTAAATATTAAAATATTCTAAAATAATCGTTTTATTTCTGAATTGCTCCAAACTTTCATAGTTTGGTTCTAATGACTAGATGAACCTAATGAAATGATAATTATAATATGATTAGGCTAAAATTAAGATGGGTAACAACTTTAGGTTGTTACACCCCACACTTAAATTTTTACTTGTCCTCGAGTAAACTCACAAATAATTTTCTAAATTTTAGTTAATGGATTCAATGTGGGATGTCAATGTGAAATATTTAGTCACTGAATACTGCTCTAGGTTAAGATGACTTCAGATTTCCAACCTCTTCTATCCTCCTCAATCAAGCTCCAAATTCTAATAACAATCTAGCTCCAAACTCTAATATTTATGCTTATATTTTCATTATGGGGGGGGGGGGGGTAATTACTTTAAGAATTTCAAACCTTAGCTAAGCATTTGGTGAGTGATAAGAATGTTGTGCTGTGTATGCCCCTTCTCATGATTCACAAGGAACATTTATATATTTAGGAGAGACATTTTTATTCGTCCTAAATTCTCAAATTTTCATCTTAGGAGAGATATTTTTCATCATCCCTTAATAAGTTCCTTGTGGTCATTAGTCATACAGGAGTCTAGCACACTCATTTGTTCACTCACACCTTGTCATATGCTGGTTTTAATTCCTTAGGTTTCCTCACCCCCACACTTAAACCTAAGCACATATTCATTTCACTTTATTGGAAACTAAATCTCACTAAAGCCCTTTACTTTATTAGGAGGTGCAGGATTATAATGTTGATTTATCACCTTGAGTTCAAGTATGCTAGTGTCTTTAAGATTACACATTTGAATTTATTAATGAATCCATGAAGTAATAATATTCAAAAAATTCAACTCTTAAACAAAATCACAATAATGATGAGGGTGCCAAAGATCTAAAATTTATTTTATTTATTGAGAAACTAAATAAAAGAAAAAATATGAAAAACTGAAAAAAAAAATAGAAAACATAAAACAAAACAATACAACCTTATCAGTCATTTTGCTCATTATCGTCTTCCTCGTGCACGTTCTGATAAATGTAATCCACTGGCCAGTCGTCATCTAGGATGGGTTCTCCAACAGAGGGGTGCGGCAGCCAAGACCCGTTCGGTCCTCCACGCAAGCTACACTCTTGGAACATCATTCCAAAAGAGTCGTAGAATTCCATTTGGAATTCACGCTGCCGAGTGACTTCACCTTTGATAAAGCGCATGTCACGTGCTAAGAAGATTCCCAAATTCCGTTGATGCGCGTACATACACGACATCATTTTTATCTGTTGTGGTCTGGCCAGCAGAAGTTGAAGCTTCACCTTCCTCCTCCCTTAAGATCCTCTCTTCCAATGTCACGATCCTGCCCCATGAACCTTTATAACTGACCACTTGAGCGCCCGCACCTCCTCGTAGGTACGGGCGCTCAAGTTGGTCAGTTCTAAAGGTTCATGGGGCAGGATTGTGACATTGGAAGAGAGGATCTTTACCCCTTGATCCTCACATATACCTGAGATAAATGACCCAATAGTAAGAGCAGCGCATGGCCCGGTCATGGCGTTCCAGAGCTGCTCCATTATAATGCTGAAGATGTGAATATCTCCAACTCATTGTAATGCACAGAGGAGCAGCGCCCATGACCGGGTCACCTTGCTGAGATGCCCGGAGGGCATGATAAAGCTAGAGACGAATACATGCCAAGCATTACTCGACTCTATTAGGAGTGCTTGAGGAATATTTGACAGGTTCCTTCTCCATCACGCATCAGTGCGGATGATCTCACTTGTAATTGCTGCTAGGTCATATTGGGAGATTAAAAGTTGGAGGTAGGAGCAATCATCTACCTCTCTTAACAAATAAAATCTCTAAATTTTCCTGCTCCCAAACTCCACACACTTACCCCTCACAAATATTTTATGCCCTACCGCATTGATAGTGTTGGCATAAACCTCCTACACGATGGAGGGGCGAGTCGGGTGTGTGGGACTCACCAAGTGCTCCCATCCCCTGTTCATGACTTGATCAGGGTTCACAATGTATGGGAGCCAAAATCCCTATTCCAGGATTAATTTCTGCTTTAATATCACTTGGTTGAAGTGTTGCTCTGCTTCAACTGAAGTAAATCTCTTCTTCTTATAAGCCCCACTAGCTATGGGGGCAGCAGTTCCCTTGCATGATGTCTACTTCTTCCAGCTGTGGCGCGCTGAAGGCGCGCTACGGCGATTAGACTGTTGTGAATGCGGAATAGTTACTGTTCAATTAAATCACATAATATTTTTCATGATTAATCAAAAATGCCGCCGTGGTGCGCTGCGGTGTACTGCGACGGGTAGACTGCCATGAATGCGAAATAGTTACTGTTTAATTAATTAACATAACATTTTTCATGATTAATCATAAATGCCGCCATGGTGCGCTGCGGCAGGCTACAACGAGTTTTGTCCAAGGTTTGTATTAATCTTTATAGGGCATAGCTCGTTGTGGTGCGCTTGGAGCGCGTTGCAGCAGTTAATATTCTGGGGAAGCGGATTTGGCACTGTTCAATTAGTTCATATAACGTTTTAATATTGATCCCGGAAAATGACGCTGAGTCCCGCTGTGGCGCGCTGTGGTGCGCTACATCAGTCTTCCTTCTAGGCCTTTAGGTACGTTTCATGTGATGTAATTTAGTGGACCGCCATGGCGTGTTGTGGCGCACTGCGGCGCATTACATCGGTTTTCTTCCAGAATTCTTCAATTTGTCTCTGACTTGCCCTTTTTTTCATTTTTTTTGAAAATGCATAAATTTCACTCAAAGTATGCTGATTTATATGATGTTTTAAATATTTTTAACACTTTATTTTGCTATAAATTTTGGATATATCAGATTTGAATTATTTATCATTGTCTTATTCTATTGCATTTAACATTGTTAATGAAAAAACAACTGTATATCTCACGGATGCACGGACAAGGATGTATGAGAAGCTCTTGACTTCAAACAAATTTTTTCTAATGAAGAGGTTGTTTAATATCAAGATAATGGACGGTTGTTCAATGACTGAACATCTAAATATGTTCAACACTGTGGTGTGCCAGTTGAGTTCAGTGGCATTAATTTTGATGATGATGTCCAAGCTCTATTATTCCTCTCATTATTACTAGACAATTGGGATGGGCTGGTTACAGCCATAAGTAATTCATCAGTGAATACATCGTTAAAATTCAACGACATTGTCAGGCTAGTGTTGAATAAAGAGGTGCGGGAGAGATCTTATGGGGAGGCATATACTTCATCATTGAATGCTGAAATCAGAGGAAGAAATGCAGATCGAAGACATAATCGAAACATGTTTATGTCAAGAAGAGGTAAATCAAGATCCGAAAAAAGCAAAGCAAGATTACTGGAACTATAGAAAGGTAGGTCATTTCAAGAATGACTGCCCTACCCTGAAAAAGCTAAGTGATGGAGGCAAGGTTATGTGCCCCACTGTGAATATTTCAGCTAAAGAGGATCTAGATGCATTGATCCTCTCACTTGTCAATATGAAGTCCTATGTGGTGGACTCGGGCGCATTCTTTCATGCCACTCAAATGAGAGGAGCTTTTAAAATTTACACCAAGGGTGACTTAGGTAAGGTGTATATTGGTAATGGTAAGGCATGCAATATCATTGACAAAGATGATGTGGATGTTCAGCTACTAAGCGGCATAATTTGGAATCTCAAAGATGTTAGACATATGTATGTCTAAAGAGAAATATAATATTTGTTAGCCAATTAGCCAAGGAAAGCTCCATCATATATTTTACAAGATACTCGTGGAAAATCACCAAGGGTGCGGGGTAATATGGAAGGTACACTTTAGTTGATCAATAAAGTGTATGATTTAATTGTAGTTACAGAACAGATAAATGTAGGTCTCTAGCACTGGAGGCTTGACCATACAAGTGAGAGGGGTTTGAAATATCTACGGTCAAAGGGGAAGCTCTAAGAACTGAAGTTAGTAGACTTGGGTTTCTGTGAAGATTGTGTGTTTGGCAAGTGAAAGTAGGTTTCATTCTCCAAAGTTGGAAGATAGTTAATAAGCATAAAGCTTAAGTTGGTGCATACAAATGTATGGGGGCCAGCTTCTACTTCTTTCAAAGGTGGAGCCACATATTTCATCACCTTCATTGATGACCATACAAGAAAGGTATGTGTTTACTTTTTAAAATATAAATTTGACATGTTTAATGTGTTTGAAAAGTAGTTAACTTTGGTATGGAATGAGATAGGATTGAAGCTTAAGTGCTTGAGATCCGATAATGGAGGCGAGTACTGTGATAGGGAGTTTAAGGAGTCCTGTGCTTTGAGAGGTATCAAGAGATAATTTACAGTTCCAAGAACACCATAGCAAAATGGTGTTGCTGAGCGAATGAACAGAAAGATGACCAAAAGAATCAGGAGCATGAGATTGCATGTGGGTCTCCCAAAACAGCTCTGAGCTAAAACCATTAGCACATCGGTGTATTTAATCAATCAGGGACCTTTCACACCTCTAAATGAAGGGATTCTTAAGAAGGTTTGGAGCGGAAAGGAGGTAAAACTAAACCACATCAAAGTATTTGTATATTCATCATATGTGCACATTGATGCAGAATCCATAATCAAGCTTGACGCTAAGGCGATTAATTGCACATTTATTAGATATGGTGTGGGCGAGTTTGGTTACAAATTTTAGAACAAGCAAAATCAGAATGTCGTCAAAAGTAGGGATGCTACTTTCAATAAAAGTGAAATGTACAAGGATTATATTGGAGTCATGTCTGATTACAATGATGCTTCAGATGGTGAGCCCCAACACATAGAGATTGATGACAGCATTGAGCCAGATGAATGTATGCAGGAAGATACTCAAGGTGGTATCAATGTTGAACCACAAACTCCCATGTTATAAAGATCTACAAGATTCACAAGACTGTCACAGATGTACTCTCCTTGCTTATTTTATCTGTATTAATAGATGGTGGTGAATGAGAAAGCTTATAAGAGGAATTTAATATTGAAGATTCAATTAAAGTGGGAGGCTATCATGAATGATGAAATTGTATCACTCATATCAAAAGGGATATGAGATTTAGTAACTTTACTAGCTAAAAAGAAAGCTCTTCAAAATAAGTGGGTTTATCGGGTGAATGAAAAACTAGATTGAAGCAAATGATACAAGGCAAGGCTTGTAGTAAAAGGCTTCCAACAACGGTATGGTGCTGACTATAGTGATATATTTGCCCTAGTTGTGAAGATGGCGACCATCCAACAATTCCAATTATAATGAATTTATATGCCATTTCAACCAGGCAAATGCATGGAACAACATTATGACATTAAATTTCTAATTTGTAGATCATTTTTGCTAATCACTATTTCAGTAAATTAATTAAATAATTAATTAACCAAATCCTACACGTGGCGTATCTTAGCCAATTCACATCCAAACTTGATGATTCAAGTCCATTTTGATCACAAAAATGTGTAGGATAATAAAATGATGTCAAATGAAAAAGGCGAGTTTTTGACCCGTAATAAAATAATATTAAATTTCCAATTTTAGGATTTTGCATGTTCATGCCTCCTAAAGGCTAGGACACCTTAGAAAACATCCCTTATTATATATTGCAACACCATATGGCATATTGATTAGGAGAACAACTAGGTTATATTAGTTTAAGCTCAGTACTAGCAAACTTAGTAAGAAGCCTCATTTATAGGAATGGATTGATCTTGTATAACCCTAATACTTTATTTAGTAATTACAAATTATAGCAGTCCTAAGCTCTAGGATATATATTTATTAGACAACTCCTTATGACTATAAGATTCATTAGTGAAACCTTAAGATGTTAGCTAAAGTTTAACTGAGTTTCCTTACATTCCCTAAGTGTATGATTGATTTTAGTCAACCCATTATATGACTTAGGGGCATCAACTCACTTTAGTAGCCTAAAAGCTTAGTACAACCCTAGGATTCCTAGTGCCTTGGCATGAGCTTAGAAGTTATGGATTTGGGTTCCTTCACTTAGGCACCTTATTAATAATGCTACATTTGATTATAATTAGTTAATTTACTTAAGTTAATTGATTTGGATCTTCTAACCCTAAGATTCCTTAATGAACTTAAGGTAAGAGACCCTTCATCATTACTTTCTAGCTAAGAACCCTAGCCATTTGTCTAAGTCCTAAAACTTGATGAGATTATGAAGTTAGTATTGAGTTAGGCTTCTAATCCAATCTAGATTAGTACTTACCCCACTATTGCCATTTAGATAACTTTAGAATGAATCTTAACTTGAAGGGTAGTGAATTGTAGATCATCTTAGTTCTTGAGAGTTACTAAGGATAACTAAGAAACTCTTAGCATTAGTAGTTGTGCCTAAAGAGAGGACTTAGAAGTTGATAAGATTGGAGACTTCTTAGGAAGTTTAATACATTCTACTTATACTAGAAGAGTAACCCAAGTGGCTAAGTGCAACTTACTTATGATTATATGTTTAGTCTTTACATGATAAGTGTAAGACTTAGAGTTTAATATAAGTAGTTATGTGCTCCCTCCTTAGTGAAGTGTAGTCAGTTATTTTATTCTAAGTCTGTGCTTAAGAGCTGTTAAATATATTAAATGACTAAGCTAAGAATAGTAGAGAGCTTAATTATCATCCAATTTATCACAATAAATAGAAAATGTGCAACATACAGCTCAGAACATAAAGTATAATAAAGCAAAACACAGACAAAGGTACCTATTTTATTACAACATTAATAAATATTTTAAATGACTGAAAGAAAAGTCTCTCATCCTCACATTATGCAAAAAAGGAAACTAAGCAGCTTCTAGTTCTCCCGGCTGATGCTCCTCTTCAATATAAGGCTCCTCTTCTTTAGTACCCAGCTCCTCAAACCTATATGAATCTGACATTGTCAGTTTCACAATGCCAGGGCCCCATTCAACAAAATAAAATCTTATTAGACAATTGTCTAAGTACATTTTAGGTTGAATATTTTTCACATGTTATTAATGTTACCATTTATACTTAAACAAATAAAATTGAACTAACTAGCATAGGAGCAATATGAATACAAGGAATAAGATAAGTTATAAATACAATAATTATAACTAAATAAGATTTGAGCAAAAAAAGACACACCTCAAAGCAAACTAAGTAATGATCGACATATATGTATAATACAGTAAGTAAAAATACCGAAAGAAAGGTCTAATCCTAAATATGCTGATGATCATGTGACATGCTGATTTAAAATAGTAAATTGGAAAGTTATATATATATATAGTAAGCAGCAAAATTTAGCATCCTATAAATATGTACAAGTGAGCAAGTAAGTAAAGTACATCTGACTAAAATAATATGCATCATTAGAATAGTAAGCAGTAAACTGAAATAGAAAAATAGGTATGTACAATTGCCATATCAGAAAATTGGTCAATCAAGCCCAGACAAAAGTTCCTAAATCCTTTCTGGGCTAGGATAGACAGAATAGAATAACAAGACTTAAGAGGCAATAAATACAAATACAGAATATTTTAGTTATTTTAATTTTGCTTCTGTGAACACATCTAGAAGTAGTTGAGGAGTCAAGCATATCTGCAAGACTATACGGGTTCCAAGCTTAACACACACTCTTCAATGAGTAATGTTATGCATCATTATTACTCCTTACCCCTATTTATTAGGGTAAATATGCACAAGAACCTACCAGAATATAATTGAACCCAAGGCAACTTTTGTCCTAATTATTCTAAGTTTTCATTTCATGCACAAAGTTTTCTTATATGACATGTCCAAGAAAATAAGCATAAAGTTCAAGGAATGCGTAGCACAAAAATCAAATAGTAAATAAGGGACTCTTTTACACATAGTGACATTGTTGTCTATTAAACTATTCTAACTATTCTAAGTTACACAAGTTCAGGATCTCCAATTTCTACTATCGAATATAACTTAGAAGTACGACCTTATAAGTTAAAAAAGCAATTAGAACTAATCAAGTTCTAATTTAGTTCAATCAAATTGATTATAAGTTAAATAAGGAATCATCACGATATATTTGATGAATTTAGACATTCTATACTAGGATCTGATCAATATATGCTAAACTAGGGATTATAAATTAAACACTACGAGATTGGAGTTAAGCTCATAATCAAAAGGGTAAAAACTAAGGATCTATGGTTTTTGAATTCTAAAGTAAACTAATAATTGAGGCAAATCATATTAAGCAAAGTCAAGCTTAATGGGATTATTCTCCTATTCTTAATCTAGGATTGAAAAATAAAATAATCAAAATGAAATTTATAAATAATCCAGAAAACTATAATACCATAGATTCATTCATTGAATAATCTCATTATTTAATGAACAAAATATAACATAATATCTATCCTTATTCCTAAGGAATATATCCTAAGGTGAAGTGAGGATTTCTAATGATAAGACTTAGAGAAAATCTAAGAATTGATTGAGTTTATTTACACTTGTTGTTTGTATTTAATTAGGAAAGGTTAAGGGTGCATTTTAGCTAAGGATCATTTCCCTTACTTAGAGATTTTCCAGCGTAAATTAGAATTTTTAGACAATTATTCAAATTATGAGAATTTATGACCCAAATTGATCTTAAATCAATTCTATTACTAACTTTATTGATCTAATTGATAATTTAGATCACTTAACTTAAATTTTGAGCAAAATGACAATTTCGCCCCTACTTAAGGTCCAAAAAGCAACTTTTTGATTTAAAGCTCCAAATTGGAATTTCTTGCAGCCCAATGATTCCTTACTATTTAACATGAAGATAGACAGTAAGTACACTAAAATTTGGATAAAAAATAGCTCATATAGGTCCAAATTAAAGTTTTTGATCTAAAGAATATTTTAGTAAATTGCACCTAATAAAATCTAAATTTTTTTGTAGTTTATTGTTGCTTGCTGTTCAAAGATTCTATAGAGTTTAAGAATACTAAATTATGAAGTCTATTGGATTAGTTATGAGCTTTTTAAGTCTAAGGCATTTATGGAATTTTCTAAGGCTAAGAGGTGTCAAAAAAAATCCAACTTTTCCATTTGGCATCCAAATTCAACAAACTCAGTGGCTATAGCTTTCCTTTATCACACTGAGTACTTTAACTGAGAGTAAAGACTCAAATTGGACTTCAATTGGTCAAGTTATGATCTAACTAGGGTTATGAATATTTTGGTCAATTTAAGGTTTGTGGGATTCAAAACTTATTATTTTAGTTTGCTATTGATACTAAAATTTTAAGCTAATTATCACTTTGAATTTCTTGATTTGGAGTTCAATTGATATAGTTATGGTCAATGGCTTTGTAAACTACTCACTAAATGGGAAAACTAATACTATCACAGTGATGGGGCTATCCTCCTGATCACTTTAAGATCCATATTGATAATATTTGGATAATTAGGTAAAAAGTTATATGTGTTTGTGTATGTCATAAAATGTCACTAGTTTAAATATTCTCCGAATTAAAAATTTGAATTACATCATTTGATTCATTTTATTCTTTTGATTAAAATTAAATATATATAATATATTTGGATCATTATTTTTAAGATTACGATATTCTAAAGTTTTGTAGTAATTATATTTAATTTAGATAATTTCACTATTTATAAATTAAATTAATTCGCTATTTTAATTAAATTAATTAAATTATATTGATTAATTTAATTCACTAATCCTCAGTTTAAAATTAAGAGTAATTAATTACTTTAATTACTATTTAACTATTTTGATTGAATTAATTAATTAATTGCTTAAAATTAATTTAATTGATTAAGTTTGTATTAATTATTAAGTTGCTGATAATATTAACTAAACGTAATCACTATATTTAAATATATTAATTAACTAATTAATATTTATTAACCACTGATTAATATTATTTAATCGAATAATAATTATACTAATTAACTTAATTAATCTAATGACAATAAATATATCTATAGATATAACTATATATATATATATAAATATATATATTATTTTTCTGCAAGATTTGATCAGTGGGACCCACGGAATGCCACGTGGTGGGACTAGATTGGCTACAGGACTGTGGAGCGGGCCCATAGAGACATGTGGTGGCTCTTGACGGGATGCGGGTCTGCATGCGGGACCCTCGGGATTGGACTTATGATGGCTGAAAATGGACGTTGGGCCCCACGACGCGGTCTTCGGGGCTGACTATGACAACACATGGCGACTTGGGATAGGAGCGGCGAAGCAGTGCGGGCTACGTTGGGCTGATGTGTCGGGCTCGACCCAATCCAACCCACGGAGTCATCTTCCTCACGACGGGCCCGACATCTTGCGGCTAGGGTAGCTGATTTCTCGGCATGCAGGCAACGACAGGGCTCGAACCGACTACCGTTGGGAAGGCCTCGATGAGACCTTCCGTTGGCATATGGATTGAGGCCAATGGACAAGTCTATCGCTGGCTAGAGCGAACCCTAGTGTTACGGTCTCGGGTATGAGCGAGGAACTTCTGTGGCACCTATTCTAATTAGCGACGATCGGACCTAGCTAACTCCGATCGAAACCGCCTGATTGACAATCGAATGCGTGGAATGACATTTCGAAATGAGGAATAGCAATTACATGCAGAGTATATATTTTTAGAGGTACCTGGGTTTCGACGATATGGATGATAGGGTGGGCCGCAGTAAGATCCGAGCGCTCTCTTGAGGTCCCTCGATGTGTAGAGCAGCTAGCACTGTCGGAAGGCCCTTAATGGGTTCGGGATGGAGCCCACAAGGCTCTGCGGGCTCAGGTAGGGCAGCGGTAGTGACGGCTGCCGCGTGGAAAGATGGACGGAGTCGTCGAAGACGACGACTCACATCCGTCGGATCGGTCCGATCGACGGATGGATGGGCGCTGTTGGATCAGACAGCACCGTCCGGGAAGTAGACGACGCTGAATTAACTTATACGGCACCGTCTAATTTAGTTAATTTAATAAGTAAATTCCTGATTCTTAATAAATTTTAATTATTAAACAATGTTTAAAAATTTTCAAATATTTACTCTTAGCTAAATAAGGGGTAAGGAACGCAACGGCGATATCAGATTTTCGTTTCGACGAGTATTTTATTTTTCACAATTTTTGGGTATTTAAATATTATTAAAATATTCGACAAAATTTTGACGACTTCCGATTGCCACCAAAACATCAGCCATAGCAAATTTGGGGGCAATAAACGCGATGACGAAGTTCGATTTTCAATATGATGTCAATTTAGATAGGTCAATTTCTAAGATTTCTGGATTTTCCCAAAAATCAGGATTTGATCTATTTGACTTCTAATTTGAACTAAGTCTTGATGGTGAATTTTAATGACTTAATTAGAGTAGTAAGACTGAGATTAGGACTTGAATTAGTCTTAATTAGCTTGGGTAACAACTTGGATTGTTACAAATAATGATACCCTTAGCATCTAAGCTAGAGTGTTCCTTTATAGTAGAAGTGTTGGACGCTTGTTAGATATTTGGAGTGCTAGAAATAATATAGAATATTTGTTTGTAGTAACTCAATTTTATTTATAAATTTATTTGTCATATCAATATAACCTTAATCAAATTATTATTTTTAACCCTCACATAATTAAAAAAAAAAGAAAACAAGTGATTAGACTAAAAAATCTAAATACATTTAAAGATTAGCTAAATTTTAATTAAAGTTTAGTTGGATATCACATATACTAATTTACAATTAAAACTATAGTGGAGCATATAAAGCATCAAAATAAGGGAAGGAAGTATAACTGTAAAGAAGAACATTAGAAAGGGGAAAATGAATAAAAACTCACAAGTAAGTTTGCTCTAGCCTACAACAATAAGTAA